>JAIXND010000729.1:0-600000 GCA_023646645.1 Varanus salvator macromaculatus | reverse complement strand
TGGAATGTAAGATCCATGAATCAAGGCAAGCTGGATGTGGTCAAACAAGAGATGACAAGACTGAACATCGACATCTTAGGAATCAGTGAACTAAAATGGACAGGCATGGGTGAATTTAGTTCAGATGACCATCAGGTATACTACTGCGGGCAAGAATCCCTCAGAAGAAATGGAGTAGCCGTCATAGTCAATAAAAGAGTAGGGAAAGCAGTACTGGGATACAATCTCCAAAATGACAGAATGATCTCAGTTCGAGTCCAAGGCAAACCATTAAACATCACAGTAGTCCAAGTCTATGCCCCAACCACTGGTGCTGAAGAGGCTGAAGTTGACCGGTTCTATGAAGGCCTACAACACCTGCTAGAATTAACTCCAAAAAATGATTGTCCTTATCATCATGGGGGATTGGAATGCTAAAGTAGGAAGCCAAAAGATAACCGGAATAACAGGCAAGTTTGGCCTTGGAGTACAAAATGAAGCAGGACACAGGCTGGTAGAATTTTGTCAAGAGAATACGATGGTCATAGCAAACACTCTTTTCCAACAACCCAAGAGACGTCTCTACACATGGACATCACCAGACGGTCAACACAGAAATCAGATTGACTATGTGCTCTGCAGCCAAAGATGGAGAAGTTCTATACAGTCAGTAAAAACTAGACCAGGAGCTGACTGTGGCTCAGATCATGAGCTTCTGGTGGCAAAATTTAGGCTTAAGTTGAAGAAAGTAGGGAAAAGCACTAGGCCACTCAGGTATGACCTAAATCATATCCCTGATGAATATACAGTAGAGGTGACAAATAGATTTAAGGAATTAAATCTGATAGACAGAGTGCCTGAAGAACTATGGACGGAGGTTCCCAACATTGTACAAGAGGCAGCAACTAAAACCATCCCAAAGAAAAAGAAATGCAAGAAAGCAAAATGGCTGTCTGAGGAAGCTTTACAAATAGCTGAGGAAAGAAGGGAAGCGAAAGGCAAGGGAGAAAGAGAAAGATACAAACAATTGAATGCAGAATTCCAGAGAACAGCTAGAAGAGATAAAAATGCCTTCCTAAATGAACAGTGCAAAGAAATAGAAGAAAACAATAGAATAGGGAGGACCAGAGATCTCTTTAAGAAAATTAGAGATATGAAGGGAACATTTCATGCAAAGATGGGCATAATAAAGGACCAAAATGGCAGGGACCTAACAGAGGCAGAAGAGATTAAGAAGAGGTGGCAAGATTACACAGAAGAACTATACAAGAAAGAGCTTAACGTCCCTGATAACCACGATGGGGTGGTCACTGACCTCGAGCCAGACATCCTGGAATGTGAAGTGAAATGGGCCTTAGGAAGTCTGAGCAACAACAAAGCTAGTGGAGGTGACAGCATTTCAGCTGAGCTATTCAAAATCCTGAAAGACAATGCAGTTAAAGTGCTACACTCAATATGCCAGCAAATTTGGAAAACTCAACAGTGGCCACAGGATTGGAAAAGGTCAGTTTACATTCCGATCCCCAAGAAGGGCAATGCCAAAGAATGTTCAAACTACCGCACCATTGCACTCATTTCACATGCTAGCAAAGTGATGCTCAAAATCCTACAAGCTAGGCTCCAGCAGTATGTGGACCGAGAACTACCAGAAGTACAGGCAGGATTTCAAAGAGAGAGAGGAACTAGAGATCAAATTGCCAACATCCGCTGGATCATGGAGAAAGCCAGGGAGTTCCAGAAAAAGATCTACTTCTGCTTCATTGACTACGCTAAAGCCTTTGATTGTGTGGATCACAACAAATTGTGGCAAGTTCTTAAAGAGATGGGAGTACCAGACCATCTTATTTGTCTCTTGAGAAACCTATATGCAGGTCAAGAAGCAACAGTGAGAACCGGACATGGAACCACTGATTGGTTCAAAATTGAGAAAGGAGTTCGGCAAGGCTGTATACTGTCACCCTGCCTATTTAACTTATATGCAGAGCACATCATGAGAAAGGCAGGGCTAGATGAATCACCAGTTGGAATCAAGATTGCTGGGAGAAATATCAACAACCTCAGATATGCAGATGATACCACTCTCATGGCAGAAAGTGAAGAGGAACTAAAGAGCCTCTTGATGCGGGTAAAGGGGGAGAGCGCAAAAGTTGGCTTGAAACTCAACATTAAGAAAACTAAGATCATGGCATCTGGTCCTCTCACTTCCTGGCAAATAGATGGGGAAGAAATGGAGGTAGTGACAGATTTTATTTTCCTGGGCTCCAAGATCACCGCAGACGGGGACTGCAGCCAAGAAATTAAAAGACGCTTGCTTCTGGGGAGGAAAGCTATGGCAAATCTAGATAGCATACTAAAAAGCAGAGACATCACCCTGCCAACAAAAGTGCGTATAGTCAAGGCTATGGTTTTCCCAGTTGCAATGTATGGCTGTGAAAGCTGGACCATAAGGAAGGCTGAGCGCAAAAGAATTGAGGCCTTTGAGTTGTGGTGCTGGAGAAGACTCCTGCGAGTCCCTTGGACCGCAAGGCGATCAAACCAGTCAGTCCTAGAGGAGATCAACCCTGACTGCTCTTTAGAAGGCCAGATAGTGAAGATGAAACTCAAATACTTTGGCCACCTAATGAGAAGGAAGGACTCCCTGGAGAAGAGTCTAATGCTGGGAACAATAGATGGCAAAAGAAGAAGGGGACGGCAGAGGATGAGGTGGCTGGATGGAGTCACTGAGGTGGTTGGTGTGAGCTTGGGTGGACTCCGGGGATGGTGGAGGACAGGAGGGCCTGGAGGAATGTTGTCCATGGGGTCGCGATGGGTCGGACTCGACTTCGCGACTAACAACAACAACCATCTATAAAACATTTTATACAAGTTATCTTTGTATGAAGTTGCTAATGTTACTTTAATATTTCTTTCCCACAGCTTTTGCCATTTCTCAAACTAAACATTATATACAAAGTTTTGTGCCCACATTATCATAGTTTCCTTAACCTGTTCATCTTCCATTCTCCTATCTAGTAGGAAGTTATACAATCTTTTAATCATTTTCTCATCTGATTTAAGAATCACGTGATCAAATGCTGTTGGCTCCTTATACAAGCCCCACATTCTATAGTTTTTAGCATATCTAGATTGCATTTGAACCTTGTGCCACCAAGAAATATTAATTCCTTGTTCTTGTATTTCTTGATTCAATTTTAATTTTCCATCATTATCCAATATATCATCATATCTCACAATCGTAACAAAATTCAATGCATTTGGATAGACGAGAGCTTCCATAGGTGAAAGCCACCTTGGTAATTTAATATACAGTTTATCTTCAATTTTTCCCACACCCTAACCATGTACCTTACACTTTTCATACCACATATAAGCATGCCAACCCATTTACAAATCATGCCCTTCAAAATACAAGATTCTCTTATTTCTTAAAGTTATCCATTCTTTTAGCCATGTTAAAACAGAAACTTGATAATACAACATCCAATCAGGAAGAGCAAAACCCCCATTCCCTTTAGCATCCTGAAGCATTTTTAATTCAATCCTTGGTTTCTCCTTTTTCCATATAAAACTTAAGGTTTGAGTACTTAAATCATCAAAAAAAATTATCAATTTTTATGGGAATCATTTGGAATAAAAACAAAAGCTTTGGTAATATATTCATTTTAACTAGTGCTATTCTTCCCAACAAAGATAATTGCAAATTAGCCGATTTTTCCAAGTTACTCGTTGTTGTTGTTGTTGCTAGTCGCGAAGTCGTGTCCGACCCATCGCGACCCCATGGACAACATTCCTCCAGGCCTTCCTGTCCTCCACCATCTCCCGGAGTCCACCTAAGCTCACACCAACTGCCTCAGTGACTCCATCCAGCCACCTCAAGCCCCTTCGCCATGACAAGGCAGTGATCCATGAAGGAGAAGTTACTCTTAATTTCCTTAAATAATTTATCATAATTATTTTCTTTCAATGTAGTACACTTAGCTGTAAGAAAAATCCCCAAATATTTAACCTTTTTAGCAATTTGAAGATCTATTTGTTCTGCCAGAGTTTTTCTCTGCTCCATTGTAAGATTTTTTACTAACCATTTCATCTTGTCTCTGTTTAATTTCATTCCAGTAACATCGCCATATTCTTCAATCCTTTGTAGAAGTTTAGACATTGTTACCAAGGGTTCCTCAATTATAAAAACTAAGTCATCTGCAAATGCTTCCAATTTATAGCTTTCTTCTCTAATTTTAGTGCCTTTAATATCCATATCATCTCTAATATTTCTATTTAACACTTCTAAATTCAATCTAAACAACAGTGGTGATAAAGGGCATCCTTGTCTTGTGCCCTTTTGTATGTCTATAGTGTTTGTAAATTCTCCATTAATTATAATCCTAGCGGACTGTTTTTGATAGATGCTTAATATCGCATTAATAAATTTTCACCAAACTCCATTTGAACTAGTTGTTGCTTCATAAATAGCCAGTTGACATTATCAAAGGCCTTCTGTGCATCAATGAATAATAATGTCATTGATTTTTCAGAATGTACCTCATAATACTCTAAAATGTCCATGATGATTCTCATATTATTCCTCATTTGTCTTTTAGGTAAAAATTCATTTTGGTCTGGATGTATAAAGTCTGTTAGATACGTCTTTAGTCTTTCTGCCATTACAGAGACAAAAATTTTGTAATCCACATTTAATAGTGATATAGGTCTGTAGTTCTGGATCTGTGTCAAGTCTGTATCTTCTTTCGGTATTAGTGTAATGTTTGCCTCTGTCCAAGTATTTGGTATTTTAGCATCTAGCAATGTTGCGTTACATATGTCCTTAAGAGGCATAGACAGGATTCCTTCGAAAGTTTTATAGAACTCTGCTGGTAACCCATCCGGGCCTGGGGTTTTGTTATTCTTTTGTCTCTTGATTGCCTCAGTTACTTCTATCATTGTTCTTCATTTAGCGCTTTTTGGTATTTCTCTGGTAGCTTTGGTAGTTTTCCCTTTCGTATATACTCATTAACTTTCTTAGTTGAGATCTCTTTATTGTGATACAGCTTTGCAAAGAAGTATTCCACTATTTTCTTATTTTGTGTGCTTTGTACTTGCAGTCGTCCTTCTCCATCCTTCAGTGTATATATTAGTCTCTTCTCTCTTTCCTTACTTACTTTATAAGCTAACTATCTCCCTGGTTTATTAGCATTTTCGAAAAAAATACTGTTTAGTCAGTTTCATTTGCTTGGTAAATTCATTTGTATCCAAGAGGTTCAATTTGTGTTTTAGAATATTCATTTGTGGCTTAAGGTCTTTTTTAGATGGATCTTCCTGTAGCTCCTGTTCAAGCTTCATCAATTCCTCTACTAATTTAGATCGTTTCTGCTTTCTCATTTTATTTATTTTTGCTGAGTATGTTATTATCAGCCCTCTAACATAAGCTTTGGCTGTGTCCCAAACATTTTGCAAAGAGGTGTCTTCGGTTTTATTGATTTGAAAAAATATTTCCATTTCCTTATTTATCTCTTCTTTGAATTTTTTATCCTTTAATAAGGCTTTGTTTAACACCCATCTGGGCGTTTTTACTGTCATAGTTACAGGATTGTGGTCTGCCCAGACATTTGTCTCTAGTTCAGCTTCTAACAGGTCTGGTACTAAGTCTGGGGTTATCCAAATCATATCAATTCTGGACCTTGACCTATGTCTATTTGAATAGAAAGTATATTTAGCAGAGGTTGAGTTTTTATGTCTCCAAACATCTGTCAATCTAAATTCTTCAATTATGTTAAAGCAAGACTTTGGAAGTATCCTCCTGCCTTTCTTCTCCTTAGTCTCACTCTTATGGTCCATTTTCTTATCCACAATTGCATTGAAGTCTCCCATTAAGCACACAGTCTGATGATCCAATTGTGAGAGTAAAGTATGTAAATTGAGTCCAACTTATATCTTGCAGAATTCCAGGTAAAGAATATTCCTTCTGGCATTAACCACCTAAACATAATCTCCTTCTTGATCAGCTTCATGGTAAGGAATAAATATTTATTTCATCCTTCTCTGATCCTCCATGGTATTTGTTTCAGGACAGTCACCTCGTGGCGATCATTGATTTTCAAAGGTTTATCATGTATGGCCCTCAAAACATTATCTCTTACAGACCTTTTTGCAAATTTAACATGAACTTCCCTGGGTAGTTTATGTTTTCTAACATAGGTTGAATTAACTCTATAAACAAGGTCAATATTTCAATCCACCTCTTCGTTTTCCAAATCCAATGCATCTGCCAGCATGGTAATTATTAATTCCCTTAAGTCTTCATTCTTTCCCTCAGGTATGTTCTGGAATCTTAAATAATTGGATGCTTTCTCCATCTCTAATATAGCGACTGAGTCCCATAGTGACTTATTTGTTTGTTTTAATAGTTGCATTTCTTTATCTACTGTTTCAATTTTTGCATGGGCTTGTTGTATTTTTTGTATATTCTGTTCAATTTTGAGTTGAACATCTGTCAATTGATTAGATACATCCCTAATAGAGCTGTCCAATTTATCCATTCTTTCTCTTTGTTCCATTGCTATGGTCTTTTGTTCTAAAGTCAATTTTAATATAGAGTTTTGCATGGCCTCTTGAGATGCTTGCAGAGATATTAGAGATGCTTGCATCACCAGAAGTGTCATTTGTAGATCTTTTTGGTATTTTTCGACATCTGCAGTTTTAGACTGAAGAGTTGGGCTCTGAGTAGCTAATGAGGGTGCCAAGGAGGAGGAGGGGTGTGTTTTTTTCATAGTGATAGTGATTTTTGCTGATAGCTACAAAAAGACAGCAAAGAAAAATCCTCCAGAGAAAGGAGAAAAAAAAAAAAGGAAACGGCTTAAAATACCGTGTATCTGTTATAAGTAAAATGGCCACGGGGTGGCAGCAAAGAGTTGTTTGTTGGTGTGACATCAGCAAAATTGTCTCCGAGTGTAACCAGCAGGTAAGAAGAAGAATGTTTCTATCATTTAATCTGCAATAGTTTCTATTTTGATTCTTCGCCCTTGGGGAGGTTAAAGAGTTTTTCTTTTCTAAGCCTCAGATTTCCCAGATCTCAGTTCCTCTCCCCTAGATTAGTCACCACTTAAACTCCGCGGGGGGGGGGGGGGAATTCCTCCCTCCGTCAAAAGGGCTTTTCTTTTTCTTCTTTTATCCAGATTAATATTTACTTCACGTTCTTTCACGGGTAATATTTTGAAGAGTAGAAATGCTTACCCAGCAGGTCTGATGCGTTTCAAGCTTTGATTCTTCGCTATAGCCAGTCGTCGATGGCTTGCAGGGGGGGATTCCCCCTTGTGTCGTTTGGCTGAGAAAATCCCAAGTTTCTCCCAGCAGATGTGGAGCTGCCACTCCGCACCAGCCAGAAGTGTGCTCGGGCTTCTAGTCCCTGCCCCAACAGGGCTTGGATGGGCCTCTTTTGGCCCCCTGTCGAACGGATTACGGGCGTGATTTACGGGAGCCCCCGTTCTTCACAGCTGTCTTGCCATGACGTTGTCTGGAAGTCCTCTAATTAAAGCAATTTTTAAATAACCTGTTGTGATACTAGATAGCCACTAAATAGCAACAAAAAATCACAAAGAGAGGAAAATAAGGGATATATATATATATATATATTTGGCAAACAATGTGTCTGTTAAAAAATAAAATGACCACAGGGTGGCAGCCAACAAGTTATTTGTTCAACCATACAGAAACTGGAGGAATCTGATGACCTTGTCTCCGAAATGGGGGGGGGGGGGAAGAGAGAGCGTCTTCTACCAATTAATATAAAATAAGTTCAAATTTAATTCTTCAACCTTGGGGAGATTAAACATGGAAAAAATCTCTTCTCTTCCAAGTCCCAAATTTCCCCAATTTCACTTAATCTCCCCTAGATTTGTTGCCGCTTGAACTCCACAGGGAGAGGTTCCCTCCCTCAGCCAAAGGGCCTTTCTTTTGTTATTCAGATTGATGGTTATTTCACAGGTTCTTTCACGGGCAGTATTTTAAAAGATTTAATTGCTCACCCAGCAGGTCTGATGTTCACTCTTAAGCTTCTTTTTGTTTTCTTTGCTATTAATCCGGCTGTAGACAGCTTGTGAGGGGGTGCACCCCTCTCTGTCCATTCACTGAGATTTCCCCCAAATTCCTCCTGTCGGGTGAGGAATCGCCACCCCCCACCAGGCAGAAGTATGCTCGGGCTTCTAATCCCTGCCCCGACAGGGCTTGGATGCCCCCCCCGGGCCCCCTGTAGAACGGATTTCGACGGATTTCGGAGCCCCGTTCTCCACAGCCGTCTCGCTGTGACATCAATCGGAAGTCCCCTGGCACCTATATTCTTTTCGGTGCCAGGTCAAAACCTTTTTATTCAATCGTTATTTTAAAAAATAGTATTTTAATGGTTTTAACAGTTGCTTTTGATTTGATTTATTTTTATTGCTTATATATTGTTTATTATATTGTTTTGATTGTTTTATTGCGTTCTGATGTTAATGTTTGTAAGCCATCCTCAGATGTCATACATATAGGATGGCATATACAAGTTTTTAAATAAATAAAATAAATGCCTGCTCTGAGTGCCAAGCAGAGGTAGGGCAAGAGTGGTCTCCAGTGGCCAGTGCACAAAGCAAGGTCCAGGGGTCCCAATGATCCTGGTTGCACCAATCCTTCTGGATTGCCCACATGTGTTTCCCTCCAGCCCTTGAATCGTTCTGCCTGAGGATTTTTCCAGAAATCAGATGTCCTCCTCTCCTCCACAACTATACTTTCTATAGAACACAAGCACAGACTTTAGAGCATATGGAAATTAGCAGGTGCAAACTGTGAGTAACAGTTAATCTATGGCAAAAGATGTGGTGATGACCACCTACTGAGATGGCTTTAAAAGCCGACCAGTTCAGCTGGCCAGGGCATGAGTGTGCTCAGACATCCAGACCTGGACTCCAGCTGCAGCCAGCTTGTGCATGCATTTGCAGAAGGCTGTTTGTTTAGGCTGGGACTTCAAAGTGTGCCGGAGCAGGCAAGTGGGGAGGAAGAAACTGCTTCTCCTTTTCCTTCCAGGCTCTTTGTAGAAAGAGGCCCTCCTGCAGCCATCAGCGGCCAGATTCTTGCCCCTGACCAAGCCCAGCTCTCCCGAGGCAAGGAAATGCCATCGGTGTGAGCATGTCCTGAGATTGGATGTGCAGGTTTTCCTGGTGACAGAGAGCACATGCAGCTGCAAAGTGGTGGTTTGGAAGGAAAAGCAAGGAGCTGACTTGCAGCCCAAGAGGCACAGGATTCCTTCCTCCTTGCATGTTTTGAAGGGTGCTGACAGCGCCCAGGTCTTTGGGAAGGAGAGCAGCTTCTGGCCTCATCTTCTGGCCTGGACCACTAGCAGGAAATCAACCAGCTAGCTGCGGCTTGCTAAGCACAAACAACCCCTGCTTTGCTGCTTGGCTGTGACATGGAGTGGAGCTCCGTTTGTTATCCTGGCTGGGTTTGGACAACAAAACCCAGTGGTGCCTGTCCACAGCAGCCTAAACGTGACCTCAAAGGTCAAGTGTTGGGCATTCTTGGCTTCTTTGCAAGCTCTGTCCTTCTTGTGCTCGTGTGTCCTTCAGGGCTGGGAGGTTGTCCCTTTGGGTGCCCCTTAATGGCTTTTGGAATTTTGTTCTAAGGACATGAGCAGGTTGGTTCCTCCGAATATGCCATTAGCTCCTCCTTTCTTCCTGGTGACCCTATTTTGGGTATTCGCCCCTGGTGCAGGGAGCAGCACCCTCCTGGCTGCTTCACCAGGGAAAGTCCTTCATCCTGCAGCAGCTGCTGCCTGATTGTGCCCAGGGGGATGCTGTTGTGCCAGCAGGTTTGTCTTTTGCTCCTCTGCAGGTGAAGAATGTTGCAGACAGGGCTAGCATGCACGATGAGATGGCCACCCTGGCTTACTCAGAAAAGCCCAGCCAGCCCCTACAACTACAGAGCCTCCCAGAATGGCTACTATGATGCAGAAGAGCAGAGCAGGTGAGCATGGGCAATGCCATGGTCTTGAGTTGCACAGTGAAGGAAAGGGGGTTGTTTCTCTCTCCTGTTCATAAGACTTTTGTGGCCATGGGACTTGCAGCTAAGCTGAAGAAAGGGCTGTTTTCCATTGCATAGCCATGAAACTCACCAGCCCAAGGCATGGAGGTGGCTGCCAACTTGGGCAGATTTAAAAGGGGTTCGACAAATACATGGAGGAAGAGGGGAAGGCACTCAGTGCCTCCTGGGATGCTGGCTCAGAATCAGAAGCAATTTGCCCGTGTGTGCCACTTACAAGGGGTTGTGGACAGGTGCTCTCCTCCTGCTCATGGGGTTGCGCGGGCAGCTGTGTGGCTGCATGCCAGCCTGGATGTCCACCCCTGCCCTGATGCAGCCTTGAGGTCTTCCTAAGTGAGAGTTCTGCTGGAGCAAACCCACCGCCTGCATATGATGGGGACAATCATGTGCCTCCACAGGAGGACCCAAGTGCATCTCACACTCTTGGACGTGCTGTTTCCACTGACTTGTGGTGGCCTCTCAGATAATCTGCCTGCCCAAGTTTGTTTCGATCTGTTGCCAGTGCAACCCAAATTGTGTGTCGTGCTTTGTTCCAGCCTGCCTTTGCACACGTCCCCCGACAGCAAGCCTGCCCAGACATTCAGCTCCAGCACTCTGGAGCAGAAAGCCAGGGAGACCCCCAGCAAGCCCTCTGCCTGGAGGGGATGGAGGCAGAGCAGAAACCCAGAGCTGGAAGAGTCCCAGTACAAGACTGACTACATGACCATTGTGGAATCCAGTGATGAGAAGGACCAGGACAACTGGAGCAGGTGAGGCGCCATGGGGCCCATAGCAGTGGAAGTGCCCTATGTGTTGGATGCAAAGCAGGAGACAGGTGGAGGGCAGAGACCCCACTGCAGAGCAATGCGAGAATAAGCTGTACAACTCCCAGCACCTCCTGAGTCAAGTTTCTGTGGCAATTTTATCCCTTCAGAAGAAAACTAGGAGAACACGATGGTCTTCCCCCAAGGAAGGGTCGAGTGTGGGTTGCCATTCTGCTGTGGATTGCTGTTGCGAACCTGGGTTTTTATGCGACCTGAATTCGGCCGAGAGAGCAAACCAGGAACATCTCACCATCCCAGCCCAACGACAAAGCATGGGTGCTCTTTGTTTGCTCATTTGTTGGCACAGCTCAGTTCGGACAGCACATTCAGACTGAGTTCACACAACGCACATTCCGACAGCTCAAGGCTCAGTGACAGCCCCCACAGCCCTTGAGTGTGAGTCATTGGTTCTCTGGCCCCAGAGATGGAGTACTGGGGGACTTGCTTTCAGGTAAGGGTCCAAAGGAGTGCAGCCTTAGGGAGCAAGTCTATACCTTCTTACCTAGGAGTCAGTCCACTGCCCTTATTGGGGCTTACTTCTGAGTAGAGACAGCAATGCATTTTCTTGTCTGGACTGGTTTCCAAAATCTGTTACCTGCTTTGAGAGGTGGAGAGAGCAGAGGGGAGAGTTGTGTGTCCTGAAATGAAGGGGTGGATAATTTAAAAAAAAAATTTACCATGAAGCAGAGCATCAACATGGTCCATGTTTATATACAGATTACATGTTCAGCCCATCTTTTCAGGCCAGCTTAAAAGTTCAGGGAAGGGTGCCAAGAAAGTGTGGCAGGGAGAGTTCACAGGGCTTGTAGACCTTCTCAAGACAAACTTGTAAACACTGCCCTATGAGGAAACACTGAGAGAACTGAGCATGTTCAGCCTTGAGAAGACTGAGGGGGAACATGATATCCCTCTAGAAGTGCCTCAAAGGCTGTCACAAAGAGGAAGGTCAAGATCTCTTCTTGCTGATGCCAGGGTGTGGGACACGGAATAATCAAGTCAAATTGCGAGAACCAAGATTCTGGATATCAGGAAAAGCTTCCTCACTGTCAGAGCAATACGATAGTGGGACCAGCTGCCTGGAGAGGTGGAGGGCTCTCCCACACTGGAGACCTTCAAAAAGAAATTGGACAGCCATCTGAGTGGGATAGTGTAAACTGGTGTCCTGCAACAGCAGGGTGTGGACCCGATGGCCTTCCAACTCTACTATTCTATGATTCTTTTATTCTGCAAACTGTTTGTTGCTGCTCCTGTTATTGTTGCTGTTATGTGCCGGCAAGTTGTCTTTGACCCTTGGCAACCCTTTTTGGGGAGCAAAGAACATTTGAAGGGCATTCCCCCAGTCCTGCCCTGGCCTGGCCTGCATCCTCCTCTTCCAGGGTGGACCTTAGACTTGTATGCACATGACTGTGACATCTTCCTCCAGGTCCACTTTCTTCCAAAGGCCAGAAGAAGCTTCTGCACCACATCAAGCTCTCCACCTGTACTGCTTCCCCTCTCCAAAGCTCACACACAATCCTGAGAGTAAATCCCATGTTTGCATCCCTTGCCTGGGCAACGCAAAGGGAGATTTCATCTTTTTCAGCCCCAAGACCAAACTCATTCCTGGAGAAGCTCACCATATTTTAGCTTCAGTCTCTTCATCCCATCCTTAGGAGAAATGTCTTGGCCTTTCCAGAATGTGAGGGAAACTGCACAAAGCCAGGAAACCATCAAACGGTCTCCTTGATCTCATGATTAGGGAAAATCATGAGATCCTTGTACTCGCCGCTCTCGACCCCATGCATGAGGAAGCCCTGCCTGGCCCTCCAGTTCTGCATCCTCCCTTTTGGCCTTGCCACAACTCCCCACGTATTCACCAAATGCGTGGCAGTCATCTGCGCCCACCTCAGGCTAGAGGGTGTGCAGATCTTCAGGGCAGCACCTCACTCCACCGCCCACACCATCCAGAAGCTGCTGGGCCTCATGGCCACCATGGTATTGGTGCTGCAGCTCGCAAGGCTCCACATGAAACCTTTCCAGCCATGGTTTGTGGAAGCCTTCGTGTGGAACGAAGATCCCCACACAACCCACCTAGCCCCACCCGCGGAGGTCAGGGAGTCCCTCCACTGGTGGTGCATCACAGCCAACCTCACTTCAGCTATGCCCTTCCTCCCCCCCCCCCCCGCCCCAAGCCATCCGTGACCATTACCACTGACACATCCAACTCAGGCTGGGGCATCCACTGCGCAGAGATGCGCACAGGGCCATTGGGACCAGGGCAAGGCCCGTCTCCACATCAACATCCTGGAGATGCTGGCAGTTCCGAAGGCCCTCATGTCCTTCCAAGATGCCCTGCCAGGGCGCCACATTCAGGTAGCCACAAACAACACCACCGTCATGTACTACCTGAACAAACAAGGGGGAACGCACTCTGCTGCCTCGTGACTCTGGCGACCTCCATCTGGCACTGGTGTGTCCAGAGGGGCATCGTCATCACAGCTGTTCATGTGGCAGGGTGCCTCAACATCCTTGTGGACTCACTCAGCCTCTCTCCCACACAAGTGGGAGCTGGACGCCTCCACCTTTCACATACTGTGCGAGGAATGGGGGCACCCCGAGGTGGACCTCTTTGCCACCCCCACGAACACCAAATGCGACCTGTTCGAACACCAAATGCGACCTGGCCCCACCAGTCTGGCCTCACACCCCCTCCTGGAGCCTGCCTGTGGTTTTACAATCCCTCACGAGGACGCCCTTTGAGCCCATGGCCACGTCAGACCTCCGCCTTCTCTCCTGGAAGACCGCGTTCCTGGTGGCCATCACATCCACTCGCCGTGCCAGCGAACTAGCTGCCCTGTGGATCGACACTCCCTTCACCACGTTTCACAGGGACAAGGTCTCCTCCGCCCTGACCCATGCTTCGCCCCCAAGGCGACGTCCCCTTTTCATGTCAACCAGGATGCTGTCCTTCCCGCCTTCTTCCCCAACCCATCCACCCCCATCGAGGCCACCCTCCACCTCCTCGATGTCAGGAGGGCCTTCTCCTTCTACCGAGCCCGGACTGAGTCTCTCCACTGCTCTGAGTGCCTCTTCGTATGCTACAAGGGCCCCAGAGCCGGTGAACCCATCTCCAACCAAAGACTCTCGAAGTGGGTCTCCAACATTATCTCCCTTGCTTACAAGACCATCTCCCTTGCCTACACCATCTCCCTTGCCTGACGGTAAGCTTGCTAGTCGCCTGTTGGTGTGATTGCACGGAGACCATGAAGAAGAAAGGCAGGTTGCTTACCTGTAACTGTCATTCTCTGAGTGGTCATCCATGCATTCACACAACCCGCCCTCCACCCCACTGGCTATCGTCAGCTTCTCACCCTGCATGGGCTGGGGCAGGGCGCAGTCACTGCTGTATCCTTCACAGGTTCCTCGGATCCCTCGCATGCCTGGGACAGCACTGTCTTCAGGCAACTGAGGGACTGGGCAGGAACCCCCCCCCTTTTATGCTGCCTGTGCAGGGGGCGGGCCGGGCTCCCGCCGGCTCCATGGCTCCGAGCTTTGGAAGTTTTCTCCGAATGAGGCCTCGTGCTCCGCAGCAAGCCCATTGGTGTGAATGCACTGATGGCCACTCGAAGAATGACAGTTACAGGTAAGCAACCTGCCTTTACACCATCTCACTCAGATGGATGCCCAGTTTCTTTCTGAAAATTTCTAGTGTGGGAGAGCCCATCACCTGTCCAGGCAGCTGATTCCACTGTCGTACTGCTGTGACAGTGAGGAAGCTTTTCCTGATGTCCAGCCTGAATCTGAGTTGTTGCAACTTGAACTGATTATTCCATGTCCTCCACTCTGGCATCAGCAAGAAAAGATCTCGCCCTTCCTGACAGCCTTTGAGCTACTTGTAGAGGGATGATATGTCACCCCTCAGTCTTCTATTCTCAAGGCTGAACATGCCCAGTTCCCTCAGTCTCTCCTCATAGGGCAGCGTTTCCAAACCCTGGATCATTTCTGTTGCCTTCCTCTGGACCTGCTCTATTTTTCCTGCACCTTTCTTAAATCTTGACGCCCAGAACTGGACACAGTATTCCAGGTGAGGTCTGACTAGTGAGCATAGAGGAACTACTACTTCTCATGATTTGGAAGTCATACTTCTGTTAATGCATCCCAAACTAGCATTTGCCCTTTTGGTGTCTGCATTGCATTGTTGACTCATATTTAGTCTGTTGTCCACAATTACTCCAAGATCTTGTTCAGTTCTGTTGAGCCATGTATTCCCCATCTTGTATCGATGCCTTTGGTTTCTCTTTCCTAGGTGGAGGACTTGGCACTTGTCCTTACTGAATCTCATTCTGTTGCTTTCAGCCCAGTGTTCAAGTTTATCAAGATCACCCTGGATCTTCATTCTGTTTTCCAGGGTGTTTGCTATTCTGCCCAGTTTTGTATCATCTGCAAATTTGATTATCTTTTCTTGCACTTCCTCATCCAAATCATTAATAAAGATGTTGAAGAGCACTGGGCCCAGGACTGAACCCTGTGGCACCCCACTCGATCCCTCCATCCAATTTGAGAAGGTGCCATTGATGAGCACTCTTTGTGACTGATTTAGCAGCCAGTTTTGGATCCACCTAATAGTTTTTCCATCTAGTCCAGTTTTTGCTAAATTTGCTTATCAGAATGTCATGGGGTGCTATGTCAAAAGCTTTGCTCAAGTGTTCCCTCTGTCCATTTGGGAGGCTACCCAGTCAAAAAATGAGATTAAATTAGTCTGACAAGATTTGTTTTTGATAAATCCATGCTGGCTTCTATTAAACACTGCATTTTCTTCAAGATGCATGTAGATGGATTTTATAATAATTTGCTCCAGACTTTTTCCAGGGATTGACATCAGACTAACTGGTCTGTAGTTCCCAGGTTCATCTTTTTCCCCCTTTTTGAAGATAGGGACAACATTAGCCCTTCTCCAGTTATCTGGCACTTCTCCTGTTTTCCAAGATCTATCAAAGATAAAAGCCAGTGGTTCTGAGAGTTCCTCTGCTAGCTCTTTTATGACTCCGGGATGGAGTTCATCGGGTCCTGAAGATCTGGAAGCATTTATTCCACCTAGGCATTCCTTGACCATTTGTCTGTCAATCCCGGGCTGCCATCTCTCACTTCCAGCTGGGAGAAGACTGAAGCGAAATAGGGATTGAGCGCCTCTGTCTTTTCCTTGTCGTCTGTTATCACTCTGTCATCCACTTTAAGTAGCTGGACACCCTTCTCTTTCTCGTGTCTTTTGTTCTGGATGTATCTGAAGAAGGCTTTTGTGTTGTGCTTAGCATCCCTTGCTATTCTCAGTTCATTTCCTGCTTTAGCCTTCCTGATGCTATTCCTGCAATCCCTTGCTATTTGTTTACATTCTTCCTTCCTGGCCTGGCCCTGTTTCCACTTCCTGTGCATGTTTTTTTTCTCTTTCAGGCTGTCACTTAACCCTTTGTGGAGCCACATGGGCTTCCTCTGCTGTCTTTTGCACTTTTTTCTTGATGGAATTGTTCATAGTTGTGCTTCCTTTTCAAGATTTCCCATCCCTCTTGGACACCTTTTCCCTTAAGGGTGTGTTGTCATGGCACTTCGCTTGTCATTTTTCTGAGTTTGTTAAAGTTGGCTTTCCTGAAGTCCAGGATGCATGTTTGGCTCCTGTTACCCTTGGTCTCCTTCATAATTGAGAATTCAAGTATCACATGGTCATTATCCCCCAGAGCTCCCATGGTTGTTATTTTGTCCACTGGGCCATCCCTGTTGGTTAGTATTAAATTGAAGACAGCTGATCCTCTCATACCTTCCTCTACTTTCTGCTGGAGAAAGTTATCGTCAACACGTGTCAGGAATCTCTTGGAGGGGCCATGCTTGGCAGAATCTGTCTCCCAGCACATATCAGGGAAATTGTAGTCCCCCATGATGACTACATTGTTCTTGGAAATGCCGGCAAGTTGCTTTTCAAAGGTTGCTTGTCTTCCTTTTTGACTGGGTGGTTGGTAGTAGATGCCAATAACTATGTTTTTCTTATTTTTTGCTCCCTTTAAATCAAGCCAGATGCTTTGATGGATCTCCCAAGTGCCTCCTCTTGTATTTCTGTGCAGATATGCATCTCTTATGTATAGTGCAACTCCACCTCCCTTTTTGTCCTATTTTTCTTAAACAGGTTGTATCCATCAATTGTAGAATTCCAGTCACATGAGTCAATCCACCAAGTTTCCTTTATTCCCATAAGATCATAATTGCCCTCATGTACTATGAGCTCAAGTTCATGTTGTTTGTTTCCCATTGTCAGGATCAGGGCCTGTGTGCCCCTGCAAGTGCCTGCAGAACCAGGAGCACCTTTGCAGGCTCTTGCAGGGAGCAACTGAAGAGCACTAACACAGTGCAGCTGGAGGTCCAGAAGACCAACTTAAAAGGCTTTCTGGCTCTGCTGTTATTGGCCACAGCAATGTAAGTTGTCCTGGTGACTCCTTGTGCTCTGGTCCCTGCATCTCTGAGCCTGCTCCTGCTTGCTCCAGTTAGTCCCTGCCTTGTTCCAGTCTGTTCCTGCCATGCTCCTGTTTGAACCTATGTGCCTTAGTCTGCCCTTGTCCTGCTCCTGTTCCAGCCCCCCTCCCTCTCTCTGCATCACTACTTCCTGTGTCAGCAAATTCCATGGTTTAACTTTATGCTGTGTGAAGAAGTGTGTCATTTTATCTGTCTTAAACCTTCCCCCAATCAGCTTCATGGAATGACCCTGGTTTCGAGTGTTACAGGAGAGGAAGAAAAATGTCTCCCTCCCCACTTTCTCAACATGCATTATTTTAAACATCTCTATCATGTCTCCCCCTTCCTTACCTTTTTTCCTTAGCCGAACAGTCCCAGTTGTCATAGCCATTCCTCATAAGGGAGCTGTTCCAGCCCCCCAATCATTTTCATTACCCTTCTCTGTACTTTTCAACCTTTGCCAAAAGCGCCGCATGATATCCTAGTCAAGAAATTGTTGAGTTTTGGGGTACATCAATGCACTGCCTGATGGATTAGGGCATGGCTGACAGACCGCAAGCAGAGAGTGATTATCAGCAGGGAATCATCAGGATGGCAGCCAGTGATGAGCAGAGTCCCCCATGGCTCAGTTCTGGAACTGAATCTGTTCAACCTCTTTATCAATGACCTGGAGGAGGGGTGAACAGTCTGCTGACCAAATTTGCAAATGATACAAAGTGGAGGCAGTGGCTACAACTAGGGAGCAGGCACTCCAGATCCAAAAGGATCTGAACAGACTGTGGAAATGGGGGGGGGGGGACACAACAGGATGGCATTCTATGTGGATTTTGCACTTGGGACACAGGAATAGGTATCACAAGTTCAGGATGGGGGACAAGTGGCTGGAGAGCAACACTTGTGAAAGGGCTCTCGAGGTGCTGGTCAACTGCAGGCTAAACATGAGCCAGGAGTGTGACAGGGTGGTTAAGAGGGGAAACATCACCCTTGGATGTCTAGCCAGAAGCATGGCTACCAGATCTAGGAAGGTTTTTATACTGCTCTATATGACTCTGGTGCACCCACAACTGGAGGACTGCGTCCAGACGTGTGCTCCACATTATAGGAGAGACATAGCTAGGTTAGGATCAGTTCAGTGCAGGGTCACAAGGATGGTACGAGTGGGAGGGATGACATATGAGGAGAGATTGAGAGAACTGGGCCTTTTCAGCCGCAAGGAGACTCAGAGGGGATCTGTTGGTGACATATAGGTACGTGAGGGGGGTGTCACATGAAGGTGGGTAGAGACCTGTTCTCCCCTGCAGAGGAAGGCAGGACGTGCTCCAATGGGGCAAAGCTCAGGGAACCAGGCTTCAGGTTGGATGCCAGAAAGTACCTCCTGACAGTCAGGACCCCTGGGATATGGAATGGGCTTCCAAGAGAGGTGGCTGAGGCCCCATCAGTGAGGGCATTCAAAGAAAGATCAGACAACCACATGTTGGGGATTGCATGAGCGGAGCTGGGTAGAGCCGGGGATCAGACTAAATGGTCCAGTCCGGGAGTCCCCTTCTGACTTGCTTTGTTTCTATGTTTTCTCAACTTAATAATACCCTTTTAAAGGTAAGGGGACTGGAACTGAGCAAACTATTCTAAGTGCGGTCACACCAAATATTGGTATAAAGCAGAGGACAGCAACCCGCAGCTCTGGAGCTGCACGTGGCTCTTGAACCCCTCTGCTGTGGCTCCGTCGCTTAAAACACGCATCGGCACAGCCACTGATCTGCTCGATGCTCCACTCAGGAATGCAGTGCTAGCTGGTTAAGTAAATCAGCTAGTTAAGTAAATCGCTACATTCCTCTGCTAAACAAGCTTCCTGCAGGCTCTCATGTTACATGAAATGCTGCTGAAAAGATTCTCTTTGTCCCAATGTAATCTCCTTCATCTGAATGTTAAAAGCTGTGCTTGGGACTTGTCACAATTCACAGCACTTGACTGTTTATCTGCTAATCAGTCGCTAAACATACCTACAGTATATCACAGAAGTGAGTAAACCCCTCACATTTTGTAAATATTTTATCTTTTCATGTGACAGCCCTGAAGAAATGACACTTTGCTACAATGTAAAGAGGTGAGTATACAGCTTGTATAACAGTGTAAATTTGCTGTCTCCTCAAAAGAACTCAACACACAGCCATTAATGTCTAAAACACTGGCAACAAAAGTGAGTACACCCCTAAGTGAAACTGTCCAAATTGGGCATTATTAGCCATTCCCCCTCCCCGGTGTCATGTGACTCATTAGTGTTATAAGGTCTCAGGTGTGAATGGGGAGCAGGTGTGTTAAATTTGGTGTTATCGCTCTCACTCTCTCATAATGGTCACTGGAAGTTCAACATGGCACCTCATGGCAAAGAACTCTCTGAGGATCTGAAAAACAGAATTGTTGCTCTACATAAAGATGGCCTAGGCTACAATAAGATTGCCAAGACCCTGAAACTGAGCTGCAGCACGGTGGCCAAGACCATACAGCGGTGTAACAGGACAGGTTCCACTCAGGCCTCACCATGGTCAACCAAAGAAGTTGAGTGCACGTGCTCAGCGTCATATCCAGAGGTTGGCTTGGGAAATAGACGTATGAGTGCTGCCAGCATTGCTGCAGAGGTTGAAGGGGTGGTGGGTCAGCCCGTCAGTGCTCAGACCATACGCCGCACACTGCATCAAATTGGTCTGCAGGGCTGTCGTCCCAGAAGGAAGCCTCTTCTAAAGATGATGCACAAGAAAGCCCGCAAACAGTTTGCTGAAGACAAGCAGACTAAGGACATGGATTAGTGGAACCATGTCCTGTGGTCTGATGAGACCAAGATAAACTTATTTGGTTCAGATGGTGTCAAGCGTGTGTGGCGACAACCAGGTGAGGAGTTATAAAGACAAGTGTGTCTTGCCTACAGTCAAGCATGGTGATGGGAGTGTCATGGTCTGGGGCTGCATGAGTGCTGCCGGCACTGGGGAGCTACAGTTCATTGAGGGAACCATGAATATCAACATGTACTGTGACATACTGAAGCAGAGCATGATCCCTCCCTTCGGAGACTGGGCCGCAGGGCAGTATTCCAACATGTTAACAACCCCAAACACACCTCCAAGACGATCACTGCCTTGCTAAAGAAGCTGAGGGTAAAGGTGATGGACTGGCCAAGCATGTCTCCAGACCTAAACCCTATCAAGCATCTGTGGGGCATCCTGAAATGGAAGGTGAAGGAGCGCAAGATCTCTAACATCCACCAGCTCCGTGATGTCATCATGAAGGAGTGGAAGAGGACTCTAGTGGCAACCTGTGAAGCTCTGGTGAACTCCATGCCCAAGAGGGTTAAGGCAGTGCTGGAAAATAATGGTGGCCACACAAAATATTGACCCTTTGGGCCCAATCTGGACAGTTTCACTTAGGGGTGTACTCACTTTTGTTGCCAGTGGTTTAGACATTAATGGCTGTGTGTTGAGTTCTTTTGAGGGGACAGCAAATTTACACTGTTATACAAGCTGTATACTCACTACTTTACATTGTAGCAAAGTGTCATTTCTTCAGTGTTGTCACATGAAAAGATATAATAAAATATTTACAAAATGTGAGGGGTGTACTCACTTCTGTGATATACTGTATATCTGGGACTGGTGCCGATTTACTGAGCTTTCCCCCCCTCCAACCATGGATAAATCCGAAGAAAAGTTTCTGAAGAAAACTGAACATTTAATGGTACGTGGGTAGATTTATTTGCTTTTACTGCTGACAAACTTATGGGGTTTGCTGTTTAATGCATGCAGCCCTGACTTTGACTCTGCAGGAAGCTGTTCTCCTATTCAAAATATATGAAAGGAATCCTACTAGTTTATAATGTAAGATTAAAAATAACAGTTTTTAGTGACTAAACAAGAGCTGCAGCTAAATCATAATGAAGATACAGATCTACTTTGTTTTAAGATTCTTATAAAAATTCCAGCAACATTATTACATTGGGAGAGGGATGTTTGTTCAATATTTCACCACGTGATAAAAGGATGAGGGCACACAGAAGCAGACGGCATTTTTGGTTTGCTGCAGGTGGCATGTTTGGTTTGCTGCTAGTGGATAATATAAGTTCGGCTTTTTATTTCATAAATACGAGGAGGACTCGGATAGACATTGAGTATTTTATTTGAAAGTAACCTTCAACCTAGCATCTTTTTTTTTCGGAGTTCAAAATGTTTTTGTTGCATGCAGAAATAAAAATTTGTTTTCTCTGTAGCAGTTCATTGATTTCATAAATGCAACACACTATAGCTTTTTTATACATAGCATAAAGGTAAAAAACCTATATATGCAGTGTTATCATCATTTAGATGTCAAAAGTGTTTTGTGGCTCCCGGTGTTTTCTTTTCTGTGGGAAATGGGTCCAAATGGCTCTTTGAGTGTTAAAGGTTGCCGACCCCTGGTATAAAGGAAGTAAGATTTTGGCAGCCACACACTGGGCTGACATTTTCATTGAGCTGCCCACTGCTACCCCAAGATCCCTTTCTTGCTCAGTCACTGCTAGTTCAGATCCCATCAGCCTATGCTTGAAGATGGGATTTTTTTTGCCCCAACGTGCATTACTCTACACTCACATATACTGAACTGCATTTGCCATTTTGATGCCCACTCTTCTTGCTTGAAGAGATCCTTTTGGTTTTCACAACTGTAAACAAGTTGTGTCATCAGCAAACTTGGCCATTGCACTACTTAATCCCAATTCCAGATCATTTATAAATAAGTTGAAAACCTCTGGTCCTACTACAGAACCCCGTGGGACTCCACTGGGGACATCTCTCCACTGGGAGAAGTAGCCCTTTATTCCCATTCTCTACTTTTTGTTTTTTCACCAGGTAGTAATACATAAGAGGAACCCTCCCACACACATACACCTTTTATTCCATGACTGATGTTTGCTCACAAGCCTTTGGTAAGGGACTTTTTCAAAAGCATTTTGAAAGTCCAAGTAAATAATTACAGGATTGCCCCTCTCTACATGCTTATGGGCACTCTCAAAGAACTCCAATAGGTTAGTGAGACAAAACTTCCCCTTATGGAAGCCATGCTGATTATCTTCCACAAGGCTAGTTCCTCTGTGTGTTCACCGATTTTAATAATGCTTTCAAGCAGTTTACTCAGAACAGATGTTAAGCTAATTTCCCAGAACCCTCCTGGATTCCTTTTTAAAAATTTGCATTACACTGATCATTCTCCAATCCTCTGGTGCAAGGGCTGATTTTAGGGACAAATTAAGTATTTTGGTAAGAAGGTCAGCGATTTCATGCTTGAGTTCTTTGAGCACTCCAGGGTGGATGCCACCTGGGCCAGGTGACTTGATGACTTTCAGTGTGTCAACAGGGGTGAGAATTTCATCTTTCGTTACTCCCATCTGCCCTAATTCCTTGGACTCCCCTCCAGAATACATAAGCTCAGGGACAGGTATGTGCTCTGCATCCTCTTCCGTGAAGGCTGACAAAAATAATTAATTCATCTTCTCTGCAATTGCCTCGTTCCCCCTTTAGTGTGCTATTAATTCCATTACCACCCAGTGGCCCAACTGCTTCCTTAGCCCCCTTCTTTCCGTTGTCATCTCTGCCCCCTTCCTGCAACCAGAGAGGTTTGGGCATGGGCCTCATTTAGAAACACGAGAGTCCAGGGAACAGAGGCTGCCTTTTAATGTCTGCTCTGAGCAATGGAACAGAATTAGCCACGTGGGACTAGGCACCAGCAACCCAGCTAAAGACAACTTCTCCATGCATGTGGGGGAAAGTTGGATTCTTGACTTGGAGTCCCTTTTTATTTTTACACTAGAAATCCTGTCAGATGTTACATTTTACAAAGTAGAATTGCATACTCAAGATCTCATCTCAAATGAGGGTTAAGAGATTGGCTGGATTCACAGAATAACTATATTCAAGGGTTGAGCATGGGTTAAGTGTGAATTCTGAACATTGAGTTGTTGGAACATAGCAATGGTAACAAACCATGGTTTGTTAACTGTGAACCCATGAAAAGAAACCATGGCTTGTTGCTCAGTTGTGAACTGTAGATTCTTCATGGTTAACAAACCATGGCTTGTCATTATTGCTAGGTTCAGACAACAAAACACACCACATTTCAACATTGACAACCAATACTCATTCAAGCACTGTTCCCAAGTGTAACTGAGCTCAGCCATACTGTGCATGCTGAGCACCTGCAGGGTCAGGCCTGGGTCTCCCCAGTCCCACATTCTGGCAGAGATGACAGAAACCAGCATGGGATTAAGTTGGCAGAAGGTTTTGGATGGACAAGAAAAATCCTTCATGCAATCTATAACTTACTTGTGAGTGTTTACTGGTAGAAGCTATGGTCCATCTTCCAGCTGGAGTCTACCCAGAGAAGGACCTCCAGAGTGGTGGCTCCCTTTCTGTGGAACTCTCCGCCTCTGTGGTGTTGTCTGCTGTGCCTGCTGCAGACATCTTTGTCCTGAGAAGACTTCCCAGCTGACCACCCATGGCTTCAGGGTGCCTGTGATTGTATGGGGGGAGGAGGGGAATCGCAACCCCCCCCCCACCGCTCCACTGCTTCCATCACCATGAGCTGTCTTGGTCAGTGGTGTAATGCCTTTAATGCAATAAGTGGGTTCAAAGACAGCAAGGCCACCTTGGCAAAGACAGAGGAGTGCCTGAAGAGGAGTCTGTCCCTTTAACTTGAGGCCTGCTCCAGCCTGTCCTGGTTAGGGCAGGGAGCAGCGCCTTCCCCGCCACCAGTCAGTGCCTCCGGGGGCTGGTGTCAGCTTATGCAGAACCTCAAGTGTTCACACTGGTAGTCCCCTTCTCGGCAGGCTCCTTCCCGTGTGCACACACAGCAGGACAATTCCTCACCCCTCCGCCAACTTTCCACAGACTGTGCCTCTCCCTTGCAGATTCCTCTTCCCAGGGGGACAGGTGTGTAGCATTCACCCTTAGACCCCTGCCCCAGTCTGTGGGGGTTAAGCTCCCTTTCTGCCACCCCCCCCCGAGTCCTGTTTGCCTACAGCTATCTTCATGCTGCTGCATTCCTATCTCTATGCTATCACCTCCTCTATTCCCTCGCTCTTCCTCTTATCTTGCCTGTGCCCCATTGTCTCCACCCCACAGGTGTTTTGTTCCTAGGGAAAGCACCTGCACACCTGGGTGCTTGGAACTGGGCTCTTGGCTTGCTTCCAAGTAGGAGATGGCAAGCCCTGCTGACCCTTCACAGTGCCATTTTTATTTTGCTATCTGTGTTGAATGTTTGCTGCTCTAGAATCTGCCTAGATCGGGAAGGGTGTGCAGGGCCATCTTGCGAAAATAAATGCAATGCCATGCAATTTGTGTACCCCTTTGGAGGCAAATTTGGATTTCTTGGAAGGAAAGTCTCATTTATTATTTATTTCACTTCTATACTGCCCCATAGCTGAAGCTCTCTGGGTGATTTAAATAATTTGTTCAAAAGCACAAGGACCAAGAAAGACAGCCAAGCGTTTGGAAAACATCCTAAGAGGAATGGTTGGAAAAATTGGGGAGGTTTAGCCAGGGGAAGAGAAAGTGAAGGAGACAGGCACTCAGGTCTCCTAATATCCTGAAGAGCTGCCATAGGGAAGGTGGAGCAAACTGACTTTCTGTTGTTCCAGAACTAGAAATGAAGGGTAGAAATGGCAATTCTCTGGCTCTGATTCCCAGATGTGTCCAGGAGAAGCTGCACTGCTCAGAAGGGTGGGAACAGAGAATTTGCTTTGATAACCATCCTGTTTGGAGTGATGGTGCCCCCAGATGAGGAATAAGCTCACCAGAAATAATTTCAGTTACAGATCCCCCTTAGTCATTTCCCCCTCTTGGTTATTTGTATGGCTCCTGTTCTCACCCACCTGCCAAATGCAAAACAAAGCAAAATCTGGTTTCCAATTATAGCAAAACACAGGAAGGGTTGCAGGTTTTGCAGAGGGGAAAAAAAGCATCTGCTAAGCCAAATCATTAAGGCTGAGCCTTGCTGTAATTATTGGACATGATTCAGCCAAAGCAAAACTCTTTGGGTTAGATCCAGATCTGGTCATACTTAAGAGCAGACCCACTGAAGAAAACAAGAAAAGTCAGTCACAGCTAATTCTAAGTGCCACCAATTTCAGTGGATTGACTCATTAACCAATTCTGGATTTAGCCCCCAAAAGCCATATTGGATTGAATTAAATATGCACAAGAATAGACAGGAGACTGCAAAGCATTCACATTTGGGTGGATTGGGCCCAATCTTTAAAGCCCAGCCCTGAAGCTTAAACTGGGGAAGGCAAGAGAGCTGGATGGCTGAGTCAAACCTTGATACACAGAGAGCATCGGACACGGTATGCAAAAGTGATGAGCTCAGAGAGGAAAGTCATCCAGGGATAATCAATTTGGAAGCTCATGGGCACTTGGCAGGGGATGGTACAGCCTGACACTGAACGTGCATGGCCCCTTCTTGTGGCATCACTTCCCCCTGGCCTGAGAGGAGCCCCTGGATCAGGCTTTGAATGTCCTGCACTCCTGTTTGGCATGCCAAAGCATCCGGGAAGCCATGGAGGAGAGGCCTCTCCCACTGGGCACAGCAGGAGCATTGGGGATGCTCCACTCACCAGGCTGTTTTCTCAACTGGCAGCCAGTCAGTCCTACTGGGTGGCAACCGAGTTCAGTTATCAGAGGAAAGAAAGACAAGCCTGCACCCCAGTGCTGGCGGGAAAAAAATGGGGGGGGGCATCTGGTTCAAGCCACACGCACATTGCTGTTGCAAGGTGTGCCAGACCCCAAAGGAGTGGCATCCGAACCAGCACAACTTCATGGCCAGAGCTTCTAATTTGGCACTGAACAGCTGCTCCGCAACAACTGCAGGGCTCAAGTCAGCCCTTGGCTGTCGCTTCCTTGCTGCAGAGCTAGTGTTAAATATGAGAATCAGTGGTCTGGCAGTGTCCATGCAGGGGTGTTGAGCGCGGCAGGAGAATCCCACGGAGGAAGGGCTCTTGGACCCACACAGCAGGTTCTGCATTTGAGCAATGGCGTTCCAGGAGGCTACAAGCCCTGCCAGAGCAGTCCCATGGCCCGCTGCTTCAGCATCCTGCTTCCCACAGTGACTGAGCCATAGGAACTGTCACAAGCGCGGCCAGGGAGGATGCCAATGTCAACTCTCCCCGACGCCAGCAAGGCCTCCGCGGGCCCACCCCCGCCTCTCCGCACAAGTGGCAGCTGTGTTGGGCATGGTGGGTGGTGCAAGTAGATTATGTGAGCGGAATGCCTTTTCTTGCTGGCAGCGGCCAGGGCCAGCAGCCTTGGGCTAGCAGCCGAAGGGCGACGGCCAAAGGGAATTGCCATTTGGGACCGTTCAGGGCTGGCTTGGGCCGGAGGTTGGGCCGGAAGAGCAGCTCTGGTAGTTGCAGGATTCTGGCCTCAGCCCACTGCAGCTGCCAGAGCAATCACGAGTTCCATGTGGGGAGCCCTGGGGAAGAGCTATATAAGAACCAGTTCTTCCCCTCAGAAGCTGCCTTGGCAACAAGGTCTCCTCTTGTTGGTGAAGTCCTTCCTGGTCTGCCACACTTGGAACTCTCCTCCTGCTGCCTGCCCCTCTTTCCTCTTGGACTGGTCTGCCTCCCTCGGCTCTCCGACCTTTGGCTTGTCCTGGACTACGGTACCCGTCTCTACAGACTTGGTTTGTGTATTGGCTCTCGGCTTGACTTTGGACTGTGCTTTGGACTTGTTTTGGGTCCCGGTGCCTTTACTCTGTCAGTCAGCTGCCCTTGCCCTGGACGCTGACACCCAGGTACCTGATGCAACATCAGCCATGTCCAGAGGTGGGGTAGCCTTGGTTTACTGAGCCTCTCTTTCCCTTGCGAGGCTTCCTGTCCCTTTGAGACCAGGCCTTGAGTATTTGCACCTGGTATTGGGCGATTGAGACAGATTATGGACTCTGCTGGTGTACTGTGCATCCTCCTGCCCAGCAGACTCCCTGCTTGAGCGGATGGAGATCATCTTGGACCTGGTGTTGAGGACCCCCAGAATGTTGGTCCTGGGGGACTTCAACCTCCACGCCAAGGTGGTTCTGCCTGGAATGGCTCAGGACTTCATGGCTTCCATGGCAGCCATGGGGTTGTCTCAACATGTCACTGGCCCAACCCATGAAAGAGGTCACACGCTTGACCTGGTTTTCCCGACAGGGCAGGAAGAGGGTGGTCTGGAAGTGAGAAATTTGATCTTAACTCCTTTGTCATGGTCAGATCTCTTCCTCATGAGGTTTGAGCACAGGGCTGATCTCTCCCTCTGGAAGGGTGCAGCCCTATTAAGATGGTCTGCTGCCCCCCCCCCCCCCCGAGCCTGATGGAGCCAAATTGATTCCTGAGGGCTCTGGGAGATTTTCCAGCTGATAAAGCTCCTGTTGATGTCCTGGTGGATTCATGGAATAGGGAGATGACCAGGGCAATCAACACGATTGCTCCTAAGCATCCTCTCCCACTGAGCAGAGCCCGCTCAGCACCATGGTATACGCCTAAGTTGCCGGCAATGAAGCAGGTTGGGAGATGATTAGAGCACAGGTGGAGGAAATCTCGGTACGAATCTGACCGAGCACACTTACATGCTCATTATTGAGCTTATGCTGTGGTGGTGAGGGCAGCGAAGAGGCAGTTCTCCGCTTCCATTACTTCCTCACAGTGCTGTCTAGTGGAGTTTTTCCGAATAGTGAGGCCTGATACACTCTGGCCAGGAAAATGAAGTGGTTGCACCTTCAGCAGCCTGCTGTGATGACGTTGCCCAGCACTTTAGGGAAAAAGTTGCTCAGATTCACCATGATCTGGACTCCACAGTTGATATGGACATCTACCCAGAGCAGGGCCTTCTCTGTGGTAGCACCCAGATTATGGAATGCATTCCCCGGAGAGGTTCACCTGGCGCCGAGTTTATACTCTTTTCGGTGCCAGGTCAAAACCTTTTTATTTAATCATTATTTTAAAAATTAGTATTTTAACAGTTGCTTTTAATTCAATTTTTTTACTGGTAATATGTTAATTATATAGATATATTGTTGTTTTATTGTATTTTGATTTTAAGGATTGTAAGCCATCCTGAGATGCCATGCATAAGGGACGGCATATAAAAGTTAAAAAACAAACTCTGCGGCCTGGCCCCAGCATCTGAAAGCAGAATGGGGCAGTCATTCCCAGCCAGTATGGCTAAGAGGCCTGTAAGGAAAGCCCCAGCCAGATCAAAGCAAGATCCATCTTGCAGTGTATCTCAGGGTGTCAGTTCTGGAGCCCATGGCCAGAAACAGCCACTTTGTGCTCACCAGCAAACCACCTGCGGACTTGCTCCAGGCCCCTGCTTGTGCCTTGCTCTTCACACCCTCCGGCCCACACAGCACTTGTGTTGGACACCAGGCATGAGCAAGGAGCAAGCAGAAACGAGGAGATCACTGAGCCAGCTGCCCTGGAGCTGAGCCAGCAGGAATAAAGCTCAGCTCCAGAAATAACACAGCAGCACTCTGGGATTTCAGGAGGCAAAGATTTTTCCCAACCTTCACTGAACAGGCCAGGGATCACATACAGAACAACAAAAGCAGGACCTCTGTCTTGGAGGTAAGGCCCTTTTCTAAAGGCAGGTCGCTTACCTGTAACTGTTGTTCTTCGAGTGGTCATCTGTGCATTCACACATTATGGGTGCTGCGTCTGCACAGTGCCTGTAGCCGGGTAGAATACAAAGCTTTAATGGATTTTGGCGGGAACTCCGCACCCCTCCCCTGCGGTGCTATAAAGGGCGGGGCGCCCGCCATTCTCCCCAGTCTATGGAGACCGTCCAATCGCCCCCTGGTGGAAAGAGCGGTTAGCACAAGACATCACCAGTAAGAGAGGAGCTAACCAGGAAGTTGGCATGTATATACATGTAGTAGTCACATAAAAGGAGGAAAAGGAACCTCCTGTCCCCAATCACTGACACTGAGTGGGGCTGGTGGGTGGGTTGTGTGAATGCACAGATGACCACTCGAAGAACGACAGTTACAGGTAAGCAACCTGCCTTTCTTCTTCGTGGTCTCTGTGCATCACACATTATGGGTGACTAGCAAGCTTACCAATTGGAGGCAGGACGGTGTCGGCAGTGGAGAATCGAGGAGAGCACAGCACAACCAAAGGAGCAGTCCTGTCTGGCACGCACATCAAGTCTATAATGCCTGGTAAAAGTACAGGGAGTTGTTCATGTTGCTGCCTTGCAGATGTCAGGTAGTGGGATGCCAGCGGAAAAAGCCAAGGAGGCAGCTACAGCTCTGGTGGAATGGCCCAGGAGGTCCAACTTAGCCAACTGGTATGCCAGTTCAATGGTTTGGACGATCCACCTGGAGAGTCTTTGGGAAGAAATAGCAGAGCCCTTGTTCAGTTTGGAGTACTTGACGAAGAGGCATTTGGTCTTTCTGAAGTTCTCTGTACAGGACCGATAGAAGGCCAGGCATCGACATACATCAAGAGAGTGGAGAGATTTTTCTATCCGTGTCGAGGGCGCAGGGAAGAAGGCTGGTAGGATAATGTCCTGATTGATGTGAAAAGGTGTAGCGACCTTAGGGAGGAATGCAGGGTCGGTGCGAAGGACTACCTTTTCCTTACGAAAGTTGAGGTAAGGTGAGTTGACACGAAGAGCACAGAGTTCGCTCGCCCTTCTAGTGGAGGTGATGGCAACAAGAAAGGCGGTTTTCCAGGACAATAGGCATAGTTCAGTTGTCACCAAGGGTTCAAACGGGGCTCTGGTAAGAGCTTGCAATACAACAGATAGGCTCCATGTCAGTACCGTGGGACGAACTGGAGGTTGGGAGAGTCTGTAGTCCCTTCAGGAAATGATGGATGAGAACATGTGAGAAGACGGAGGAACTGGATACCGGACCACGAAAATGAGAAATTGCCGCGATGTACACTTTAATAGAAGTGGGCTTAAGTCCATGCTGATGTAAGGAGAGTAGGAAGAGTAAAATATTATCAATTGAGGCCAAATGAGGAGGAAAGTGGTTGGTTGCCACAAAGGTGGTGAAACATTTCCATTTAGCCTCATATGATTGGCTGGTGGCCGGTCGTAGGGCAGATTGGAGAATGAATTCAATGTCTGACTGGAGAGGATTCGGGTTTGACATGGTGTGTGTAGGCTCTGTTGGTACCGATAGTTGTCTTGGTACCGAGGGATATGTCAGAATCATCGGGATCGATGAGGCTGTCAGGACTGAAGTCGAGGAACAAGGAATAGTTATTGGAGGAGCCACATGGTGAGATTGAGAGTCGAGGTCAGGATGGCAAATTGCCCCCCTCTCCTGTGTGATCAGGTGAGGGACTCATGGTAGACGGACGAAGGTTCAGCGGGAGAGATTGAGGATGGTCAGGAACCAGGGTTGGCACAGCCACCACAGCGTAACAAGAATTCCCTGGGCCTTGTCGTGGACAATTTTTTCCAGGGTCTTTGTGATTAGCGGGATTGGGAGAAATGCGTAGAAGAACATGTTTGTCCAACTCACCATCAGGGCATCTCCCAGCGAGTTCAACCCCATCCCTGCCCGGGAGCAGTAATTCCTGCACCTTGAATTGGTCGCTGTAGCAAAGAAGTCTGTGATTGGGGTGCCCCAGCAAAGAAAAATGTTGTTGCAGACCTGCTTGTCCAGCTCCCACTCATGAGTTGAGGACATCTTCCTACTGAGGGTATCTGCTTCCTTGTTGTCTATACCCACAAGGTGGACTGCTAGTAGGGTAATCCCCCTGGAGATACACCAGTCCCATATTCGCAGGGCCAGGTGAGCCAACAGTACCGATCTCGTGCCGCCCTGCTTGTTGACGTAAAATACTGTCACAACATTGTCCGAGGCTACTTGGACTACTCGGTTTTGAAGGGTGAACTCGAAGAATCAGAGAGCTTTGAAGACCGCAAGCAGCTCCAGGTAATTGATGTGCTTGGTCTTCTTGTGGGCTTTCCAGGTGCCCTGAGTACACAGGCTGGCACAATGAGCTCCCCATCCCGTAAGGGAGGCATCAGTATGGAGGGACACCAAGGGCTGCGGTTGGTGGAATGGGACGCCTACGGAGAGATTGTTCGTCCACCAAGTCAAAGTCTGGCAAACAAAGGTAGGTGGCAGCAGTGGACACCTTGGAGAGTCATGTTGCGGATGGAAGAGGCTGTTGAGCCACAGCTGCAGGGGTCACATTTGGAGTCTGGTGTTGGGAACTGCAATTGTTGAGGCCATGTGGCTGAGGAGCTTCTGAATGGACAACGCAGGAGTGGGGCGGCCATCTTGGATATGCTGAATTGACAAGCGAAGCTTGTCCATTCGAGCCCATGGTAGGAACGCTCTGGCTCGGACTGAGTCGAGACGTACTCCAATAAAATAGATGTCCTGTGAGGGAGTGAGACAGGATTTCTCAGTATTAATACAGAGTCCGAGTTAATCTAACAGTCTACATGTGGTGTCAATGGCTGAGAGCAGATGTTCTCGGGACGGGGAGACAATCAGCCAATCATCTAGGTAGGGGTATATTTGGACACCCTGCAACTGGAGGTGGGTGCAAACAGGTGCCATACATTTCGTGAAAACTCGTGGAGCCGTAGCTAGTCCAAAAGGGAGGATGTTATAATCAAAGATATCGGAGCCGACCGTGAAGCGGAGAAGCCGCCTGTGAGACGGGTGGATGCTGATATGGAAATAGGCATCCTTTAAGTCCAGAGAGGCGAACCAATCTTCTCTCCTGAGCAATGGAAGGATATTTTGAAGGGTGGACATCCGAAATTTTTTAGTCTTAATGAACTTATTCACGCCACGTAGGTCAAGTATAGGGTGTAGACCACTGTCCCGCATTGGGACCATAAAATATCTTGAGTAGAAGCCGTGAAGCCCCTCTGAGCAAGAGATTTGGCAGATCGCTCCTTCACGAAGTAATTGGGAGACTTCGTCTCTTAGAACCGCCGATACGGAAGTGTAACTGATCGGTCCCGGAGGGAGCACGGTATCAAACTCGATTTTATATCTGTGCTCAATGAGGGAAAGCACGCACTTATCAGATGTGATGGACTCCCAAATGGGGAGGGGGGAAGGTGGATGGAAGGAGAGAAGATCAGCTCATGCGCCTCGTCAATGCTGCCATTTGTCGGTGGGCTGATGGCGCTGACCTTGCTGCAACTGTGTGGTAGGCTGGCCTCGGTTGTGTTGCTGGTGCGGCTGATATTGTTGACGTGGCTGGTAACGGTGGTATGTACGGTTGGTATCGAGGACAGCGAGATAGCGGCCACTTATGTCGGTTTGTATTCGGGATTTCCATCTTCCAGGCGGTGGCTTGAGCGTTGTAAATGTGCTCGAGCTTATGGCCCGTGCAGTTGTGGAAGAGACCGGAACCGTTGAAAGACATGCCCTCAATGCACCTCTTTGTCTCGTCTGGGAAGTTGCAGGAGCGTAGCCACGCGTGCCGACGTAAGGTGATGGATCCGACGAGAGCTCAGGAGTCACAATCTACATGATGGCGCGCCGTACTGAGCTGTTGGATGGCTAGTTGCATAGCCTTGTGGATAAAAACACGAGCCAGGTCGCATTGCTGCTCTGGAATAGTGGAGGTGATGGATTCCATCTGTTGCATCAGAAAGTACTGATACCTGGCCATCGTTGCCTCGTAGTTTGATATCCACAGACCTAGTCCCATAGCCGCATAAATCTTCCGGCCCTCCTTGTCTCTTGGGGTCAAGGGCTTCCTGTTTATCTCAACCCTGGGACAACTTGACTGCAATCAAGTTCGGTTTTGGGTGCTTCAGCAGGAATGAGATGTCCTGCTCCTGAACCTTGTACATTGACTTGTACCTCTGGAACGTTGGATGCGGCTGGCTTGGAAACTCCCAGGTGTCTGTCATAGCCTGGCGAAGAGTCGTTGTGAGCGGAATGGAGATGGTGGATGACTGTTCCTTACAAACGATGTCATAGAAGTGGCCATCATTGGTGTTTGTCCAGTGCTCCACTTCTACCTCCAACGACCGCATAAGTTGAGCCATGAGCTCTCCGAAGGTGGAGTAGGACTCTTCTGGTGACCCAGGTCCCTGGGTTGAGATGACGGCATCTGGGGATGTGGAGGGCTGGTCCGAGTCCTCAGAGTCCGAATCGTAATGGTATGGTGGACTAGATGACAAGTCGGCCGGAGACAGGAGGGCGGGAAGTTGCGGCTGCCAAGGTGGAAGGCACTTCCTTTCTGGACGGACAGGATCGGTGTCTGTGCTCCGGAGGTAAGGGATAGTAGCTGTACGGTGGCAGGTAGTCCCAGTGATGAGACCGAGGTGGCTGGAATCTGCCGTACGGCATCAGGACCTAGCTCCTGGTGGATTGTCCCAAGATGCGTTGGAAGCGACGTGGGTCGGATGGAGGCGGCGGCAGCCTTGGGGATGCCTCTGGCGATGATGGCATCGGAGTCGGCGATCGAGCCGGTTAATGGCTTGGTAGAGACCGGGGTGGTGAATCCCGAATTTTGCCGTCGGATATTGATCCGTGGAGCATGGCCTCGGAGGGCTCCAATGCCGCAGGAGCGGGCAGCACAATCCGCTGGGGGGATCCAGGTGGTGTGACCTGCATTACAGCCTGTGAAGTTGGACCTGAAGGTGTCGGAACCGAGGCAGCTGTCGGGACCGAAGGTGCCATCGAACCCGAGTCCCTGTGAGGCTCCTGGGCAAGCCTATGTTGCTTCTGGTCAGCTTTGTTGGTCTTGGCCTTTTTAGCCTTCCTCAGGACTGACAGTTCCCCTTGTCCGGTGTACTTTCGTTTCTCCTTTTGTTTCAGAGGAGGAATGGGAGGAGCGAGTGGTCTCTGGAAGCAGCTCCCTCAGATGGTGGATGAGGGGAGGTCACCATGGGCGGGCCCGCTGGAGCGGCCTAGGCGGCAAGCTTCTCTGAGGCTAGGAGGGCCTGATCCCAAAGGATCTTCCTCAGCCAGTTCTCCCGATTTTTTCGGGCTTGTTTGGTGAACGATTGACAATGGCTGCATTTGTCAGTGCGATGTCCCTCTCCTAAGCATAGGAGGCAAAACTTGTGTGGATCTGTCGGAGACGTTTTGGCCCCACACGCAGAGCACTTTCGAAAGGCCGTGCACTGAGCCATCGAGAAGAGTGGATAGCGAACGGAGCGAAGTGAAAAGATAGCAAAAAGGTAAGGAGTATAATTTGGGGGGGGGGGGGAGAAAAACTGTCTAACTAGGGAAGGGTAAGGATGTGAAAACTTCAAAAAGGGTTTTCTTAACTAGAAGAGCAAGAGAAACAGCAGTTAGAAGAGGGTGAAGCAGGTGAGCACCCGGAGGAGGGCTTTCTCTGCGGTGGCACCCCACTTATGGAATGTGCTCCCCAGAGAGGCTCACCTGGCGCCGTCATTATTTGCTTTTCGGCGCCAGGCAAAGACCTTTTTATTTAAGAAATATTTTAATTAATTAACAATTTATTAGTTTAATTGTAAATTTTAGCTTTTTATAGGTTTATTTATAGTTTTAATTGGGGACTATGAGATGGGCCAATTTTAGTCTTTATAACTTGTTGGTTAGTGTGAGTTGGTTTATGTTTTTGTTTTATATTATATTTGTTTATATTATACTTGTTGTGAGCCGCCCCAAGGCTAGTTGGCAAGGGGCGGCATAGAAATTTAGCAAATAAATAAATAAATAGAAAAGAGCAAGAGAATGTAATGGAAGAGAACAAACAGCTTGAGGCAGAGTGATTGGTGGTCGAAAGAAGGCTGGGGAAAATGGTGGGTGCTCTGCCCTTTATAGCACCACGGGGGAGGGGTGCGGAGTTCCTGCCAAAAGCGTTTAAAGCTTTGTATTCTACCCAGCTACAGGCACTGCACAGGTGCAGCACCCATAATGTGTGATGCACAGAGACCACGAAGAAGAACTAAAGTAAGTTTCCAGTCCTCATGATAGAGAATAAAGGGATCATTTAACAAGAAAAAAGGAACCTGCCTTCTACTGAATCAGACCTCTGGTCTTTTTAGCCCGGTTGTCTACACAATGGCCCTTGAGATGTTGAATTGCCTCCTCCAGTGTTATAGCTGTGGCTGATGGGGATTGCCATCCAAAAACATCTGGAGGGTCTCATGTTTCCCATCCCTAGACCAGGTGTGTCCAAGACCCCTCTGCAATGCCGGGGGGTGAATGGGGACCCTTTGTAGGAAAAACAAGGGCTTCTCAAGTCTTCCAGGAAGGATTTTAAAAGGGATGTGATGTGTTCATGGGAGCAGAGAATGTCTAGCAAGAGCCATTTACCATGGAAGTGAAACAGATCTTCCGGGTTCTGACAAGAGTCTCTCTCTGAAAGCCAGAAGCTTGCTGGGTTACAGAAAGGAGTGAGCTGGTGCTTGGTCTGCTCCTCTGTTGGTGTTTGGAGAAGGACTGGCTGAAAAGAAAGGCCGCCTTCCCAAAGGCTCTGGAAAGACCGAGCAAAGCACCTTCAAATTTCCTTTATACAACATGCCGGCATATTCTGCAACCACACTGTACAACCAGGTCAGAATCACCATCACCATCATGTACATCTGATACAAAACAAAAGAAGCATCTTTTTATTCCAAGCACAGAAATTTGACTTTCCTTGATCCAGAATTTTGAGAGGTGGGAAGTCTGCATAGATTACAACCAGTACTTTGAACCTGAGGGACCCAAGTTTGAATCTCACTGCTCTCCTGGGGGCTGTAAGGGGGGCTTTAGGCAAGTCAGCCTCTTGGCCTCACTTGTCCCATCTTCAAAATGGGCCTCAAAGTGGACTTCCCAACATGGGGGTCTTTGAAAGGACCCTAATATACACAAGTGTGTGCAGACAGGCAGAATGATATTGTAAAGCAGTACCAGAGAACCAGAAAGAAAAGAAACACGACCACAAATGGGAAAGCAGCAGCAGGTTTTAGTCAAACTGCCCAACCAGTGATGGACACCCAAGAGCATGGAGGTCACCATTGATTTGTGGGTATATTTCAATCACATGCACTTAGCAATTTTGCATAGCATCTTCACAAACATGGGGATATGGCCAACTGATATGGATCCAGCCTACGGCAGCCTGGGGTGTGCAGGTGTTTGATGCAGTTGGAAAAAAAAGAGGGAGAGAAGAATCCTGATATGCACACAGAAATTACAGTTGGAGCAGGGTTAAGGTTAACTCCAAAAGGTCAAAAAGCACCCCTGGAAGGTTTGGTGGGTGGGCAGTGGATGCTGCCTTCTACCAAAGTACACCAGTACCTGTCTGGCCTTGGCAGCCCAGATGTTTGTTCTTGGTACACCAGAGTGGGTGCATGCAAGCACCTTTCCAAGGAAAAAGCACCTTTTCCCAACATATGGCCCAGGTCGGGCAGTGGACAAGAACTGCCAGGGTATCCTGAGCATCCCCTGTCTGCTCATCTCAAGTCCAATTCCTGCTCACCACTTGCTCTGAGTAAAACTGGTGCAAAGTTCCTCCACAGGCCAGAGCAGGGCCAATTCAGTCTGCAGAGGAAACATACACCAGTCAAGCTGAGAATCAGGAAGGAGAGGAAGGCCAGCAAGCGTCTGACCATTTGGAAGTGACACATTCTTGTGCTCACATTTAGAATGTTGCATGGAGGAAGTGGGCAAAACCAACTTTCTCCAGCATCCCTAAATAATTTTGAAGGGATGGAAGTTTGAGCTTGGCAAGTATTTAAAAGCTCTCTGCCTCCTCTCTTCTTTCTTACCCCAAGTTAAGATTTAACTCCATCTCCATATCTCCATGTGTAAAATAAAAATAAAAGATCGCTCCAGCATAAAAGCATGTCAGAACAACTCTGTGGTCACAAAGTGGAGATGCTCCTTTGCATGGTTCAAGAGAAATAGGTGGGGCAGGAGCGAAGATCTGGTTGGGACTGGAAGCATGTTGCCAGACCCTGTTATCTGGCAAGGGCTCCACAGTGTGGTTTCACTTTGGGCAGCCAGATGAGGGCTCTGACAGCAGGAATGGTGGGGCTGGGGGCAGAGAAGCCCTCCAGGAACCCCCAGAGGTTTCCAGTGACATGTGAAATGTGGTGTGAAGAAGATATTTAATCTGGAACGAGACAACAGAGTAACACAAGGTGACGTCTCCTTCTCTGCCTGTGACTCATGGAGGGAGGAAGGGGAGATGCCCAAACCAAACCCTTCCCACTTCTAGTCCATCATTCAGTGCTGGGGGGACATCCCTTCACCCATCCACTCGGGTTTCTTGTCTGACTCCTCCAAGGTTGGGGGAGGGGGCACAGACTCAAACATTGCAAGAGTTCAGTGTGGGAAGCTCAACATCCAGGCTGTTGGTGCGGCCGCCACAAAACACAGCCCTGGAAGGAGTCCTCCTCATGGCCCTGATCCGTATGGCCAGTTGAAGGTGCTTCCGGAGAGCAGCATGTCCCTGATGAGCGTCTCGATGGGCGTCTTGCCCACCAGCCGCATGAAGAAGAGCTGGGAGATGAGCACAGCCGGGACGGCCCGAAGAGCCGGCAGGCGGAGCAACAGTCTGCCAAAGCGCTGCGGCTGGGAGGGGTACTGCGAGCGGACGTACTCTGTCAGTGCCACCTGTGCCTTCTCCTGCAGGCTCTCCACGTGGGCAGGGTCCGAGAGGCCGCAGGCATCTGCAGGCACAGGGGAGAGGGAGAGGGAGGGAGAGAAACTGCACAGGTGAGGCTCATGGACTCTTGTGGGAGTGCAGAACCCAGCCTGTGGGGCACCCTGAGGTGGCCCTTGGAGCCCACAGCCATTCCTCCGGGTTGCAGGCCTTTCTTGCCAGCCATTCAGATGAGAGAAAGCAGCATACAGGGGAATCCCTGGCTGGAGATAACTCCAGGGATCAGAGCTCTGCCCCCTGCAGGGGATCCAGGCATTGCCTGCAGGAAGAGATGGCCTTCCGTGTTGCTCCCCCCACAGAGAAGATGCAGCCTTCTTCCACAGATCAGCAGCTGCGCTGTGGGACTTTGGTCAGGTTGGTCTTTCCCAACCTGGAGGGAATCAAACCTGGGAACTTCTGCCTATAAAGTAGGGCTGTACGACCGAGCTACAACCTTTCCTGCAGAAAGATGCCAGCCCTCATGATTAAGTAAAAACATAGGCAGCTGCCAAGTCATTGCCCCATCTAGGCCAAGAACTGACAGGGGTTCTCCAGGGTTTGTGAACCTCCCCATAAGCCTGCAGACACTCCATCCAGCCACAAGGTGGTACTTCCAGTGTGTACCCCACTTCAGAGAAGCTGCCCCCAAGTGAGAAATGGTCAGGGCTGAGCACAACATAGAAACATGGAAACAGAGCGAGTCAGAAGGGACCTCCCAGGCCATCTAGTCTGCCCTCCCCCCCCCCGGGGCCCTCTCCCGGCTATGCTCTCTGCTGCCGTGTCTGTTTTTTAAAGTCCTGGCAGTGCGGGCAGGTCTCCACGATGTGCCCCTCGCCAAGGCACTTGGAATGCCCGTCATTGGTGGGCATTGGGGCAGCGCAGGAGGTGCAGCGGTGTGGAACGGAGTTGGCCATGTGGCTCAAAATGGAATGCACGTGGCCAAGGAAAGAGAGAAAAGAGGAGAAGGAAATCCAGAGGGGTTTTGCGGCAGAGAGAGGGGCAGCAGGCTTCTCTCTCTAACAGCAGTAAGTAAAGGCATGAAAGAACACTTTTTTTTTTTTTAAGGGAAAGAAAGATAGGACTAAGAAGAAGAAAGGAGGGGAAGGTAAAATGGTGAACCAGGTAAATGGAGCGAAGTGGAAGCTCTGATCCAAGGTGAGCTTGAAGCGCGGTTGAAAAGGAACTGAGGGACTAGGTGGGAGCCCCCCCCCCTTTATGCTGCCTGTGCAGGGGGTGGGCCGGGCTCCCGCCCACTGCATGGCACCGAGCTTTGGAAGTTTTCTCCAATCGAGGCCTTGCACTCCACGTCAAGCCCACTGGTGTGATTGCATGGAGACCATGAAGAACCTTGTCATAGAATTCCACAAGGTTTGTCTGGCAGGACCTGTTATTGTGGAAACCGTGTTGTGTGGCCACCAGCCTCCCTTCCCTATCTAGCCTCACTAGATCTCTCACTATTATGAGCCTTTCCGTTGTTTTTCTTACAATGGACGTAAGGGTAACCGATCTATAATTCCCCATGTCCCTTCTACTACCCTTTTTGAAAATTGGGACCACTGACGCCACCCTCCAGTCCTCTGGAACTTCACCCATTCACCATGAGGCCTCAAAAATGGAGGCGAATGGGCATCCGACATCGAGGGAATGTAATGCAGTCTCTATAGTAGACAAATTTTGGAAGAATGAGGGCAGGATTATCGGCTCGTTCACGTGAAAATATGATACTACCTTAGGCAGGAAGGTAGGATCAGGCCTTTGTCTTTATGAAAGACCGTATCTGGAGCGTCAATCCAGAGGGCTGCTAGTACAGCTGCTCAACGGGCAGAACTGATGGCCACAAGAAAGGCCACTTTCCATGACTGGAGGCAGAGATTGCATGAGTGCATAGGCTCAAAGGGAGACTTGGTAAGTGCGTGGAGGACAACAGACAGGCTCCATGATGGAGGTGGCTGTCTGAGGGGAGGAGTTAAATTCAGGATCCCCTTGAGAAACTTGCGTATCAGGGGATGAGAGAACGCTGTTCGTCCCTGGATTGGGTTGTGGAAAGCTGACATGGCAGCCATGTAGACCTTAATCGACGAATAGGAGAGACCGCTTTTGTAGAAGGAGTTCAAAAATGAAAGGATTTGAACTGGAGAGGCTACGGCTGGAGCGAAGTCATGCTGGTCCACAAAGGCCTCAAAGGTTGCCCATTTCACATTATAGGATTCGCAAGTGGATGGTTTAAGTGATGTGGCTGGCACAAACCTGAGGTCAGGAGGAACTAAGTCCGACAAATCCTCCATGCCGTGAGACGAAGCGTCGATAGGTTGGGATGGAGAGTTCTGCCATGATCTCGGGAGAGCAGGTCGTCCCTGTGGGGTAGATGGCAGAATGTCCGTTCGGACAGGTCGAGCAGGAGAGGGAACCAGTGTTGTCTGGGCCACCAAGGAGCGATGAGGATCGCATTCGTACGATCTCGAGAGATCTTCACTAAGACCTTCGGAATTAGTGGAAAGGGGGGAAATAGGTAAAACGGTTCCCCATTCCAGGATAGGAGAAAGGCATCTCCTAGAGAGTCTTGAGCAAAACGGGGCAGACTGTGTTGTGTTCGGTAGCGAACAAGTCTACTTGGGGCATGCCCCAACAGTTCCATAGGGTTTGAAGGACTGCAGGATGGAGTTCCCACTCGTGGCATGTGGTAAAAATCCTGCTCAAGAAGTCTGCTAGAACATCGGTCTTGCCTGCTACATGGAGAGCAGTCAGCATAGCTCGCTTGGTTATGTACCAGTGCCATGTGGTCATGGCAAGGTGTGCTAGGCTGTTTGATCTGGTTCCACCTTGTTTATGTATGCCACAACAGTAGCATTGTCCCATAAGGATTCTGACATGGTGATCTCAGATACGATTTTGGAAGGCAACCAAAGCCTTCTTGATTGCCAGGAGCTTAAGGAAATCGATATGGTGACAGCTTTCCCTGGGACTCTACCTGGACTGGATGGTGGCTTGTCCACAATGAGCGCCCCAACCGAGGAGGGAGGCATCTGATACAATAGTCCTGAGGGGAGAAAGGGACTCCAATAGCTGTATTGATCATTTTTGTCCACCAATGTAGCGAATTCTGGACCCATGGAGGAAGGTGGAGCATGGTATGGCGTGGCTGTATCATTGGATTGAAGGACGCCAGGAACCAGAGCTGGAGAGGCCTCATGGAGAGACGCGCCAGCAGAACAACTGGGATTGCTGCAGACATGAGTCCTAACATGCGTTGGATCGATTTGGCAGTCGGCGCGGAGGTGTTGATCAGGGATTGGACCTCTCTGGACATGGTACGGAGTCTGTCCTGAGAGAGGAAGGCTTTCGCTGACTGCGAAGGAGAAAGGTGAGATTCAGCTGTAGTAATGTAAAGTCCCAAACTGGAAAGGAGGGAACAGGTTAGCTGGGTCACCTTGATGGAAGCTTCACGTGAGTGAGCTACAATAAGCCAGTCATCGAGGTAAGGCTATACATGAACACCACGGAGGCAGAGAAAGGCGCAGACCACTGACATGCATTTGGAAAATACCCTGGGTGCTGTTGCTACCCAAAGGGAAGAACAGTAAATTGGAAATGTTTATCAACTATCTGGAATCGGAGGAAGCGTCTATAGGATTCCTCAATCGTAATATGAAAATAGGCTTCCTTTAAGTCAACAGATGTGAACCATGCACCTTCAGAGAGTAGAGGAAGGATGGCCTGAAGAGATACCATCCTGAAATGTTTGGGTCGAATATACTTATTCAGAGAACGGAGGTCCATGATAGGACGAAGGCCTCCGTCCTTCTTCGGAACCATGAAGTACCTGGAATAGAATCCAGGATTTTTTTGATGGTGCAAGTTCAATAGCTCCTTTATGAAACAGGGAGGAAATTTCCTGTAGTAGAGGTGGTGATGGAGCCGTTCGTTTTGGTACCGTAAAGCGAGGGAGTGTAGTAAACGCGATACGGTATCCATGGACAATGATGGAAAGCACCCATGAGTCTGAGGTTATGGCAGCCCAAGTGTGGAGAAAGGGCTGGGGCCAGTGGTTAAACATGGGAGAGCCAATGCGAGACACATCTGAAGGAGTCACAAATGCCCCCTGGAAACGTCCAGGCTCCTTCAGGAAGATCGAACCCATGAGAGGGGATCTTGGCACCTAGGCTGAGTGGCTGTACGCTGTCTAGTAGTAGTGGTGGCAGGGGTCCTAGGTTGGTAGGAAGATCTGTGCCACTTATGTGAGGCATACTGCCTTTGGGGCATTGGTTGATTGAGCCCCATGCGGCGAGCAGTGTTCCTGGCCTTTTGAACCGAGTCCATTTGGTCATCGGTGCTTTCGTGGAACAAGCCAGCGCCGTCAAACGGCATGTCTTCTGTACGTGCTTTGGCCTCCCCTGACAAGCCGGAGGATTGGAGCCATGTGAAGCGGTGGAGACCTATTGCGAGCGCCATATTGCGAGTGTGTCACGCTGTGAGAAGCCCTTGTCTAAGTGCGTAGCCTCATTCTTGATTTTGTTTGCCATATCATGGGCATCCTTCAGTAGCAAATAGCATAGGGACACCATTCTGTCCCAAAGCATGAGGTGATATCTGGCCATGGTAGCTTGATAGTTGGCCATTTGTATAGACAGGGCCGATGAGGAGTAAAAGCGGTGGCCAATGGCATCAAGGCGCCTGCCTTCCTTGTCAGAGATTGGGCGGAATCTACAATGACAGAGTTTGGCCTAGGGTGTTGAAATAGGAATTCAGTGTCTTTTTCTTGAACGCTATATAAATTCTTGAGGTGGCACAGTGGTGGGGCCACGAATGTCGGACATCTCCATTCATGATGGATTGCATCCAGCAGAGTTGGAAAGAGCAGTATAGTAATGGGTCTGGCAGACTCTGCATAGACAGCCTCAAAGACTGGGTCTTTAGCTCTTGAAGGTTCTTGTCTAGGATTAAGACCTAGACTATGGGTCATTCGAAGAACCTGGGATGCGAAGAATCCAGTATCCTCAGGTGGCCGGGACAGGTCTGAGAAGGTTTTCATGAGACCTGGAGGAGCATCGGAATGTCGGTCTGGAGAAGATGCCATCAAGACCATGGTATGTTGGCCTCGTTCAGAGGCCTTCAGTTCTATTGGTATGATGGCTGAGCAAGAAGATGGAGATTGCTCATCTGCGAACCATAGAAGATTGACAGGGTCTTGAGTTGGTTGCTGGAATGCATTTGGAGAGCTGGGACCAGGCAGGGGGTCATGTTCTGAACCCAACGGGCTCCAGTGGGATCCTTGTCTTGAGCCAATGGATCCCCAGTGTTCTACATAGAACTCGGAATTGAAATCCCCTTGACGCCTTGGGGGAAATTGATGTATTTTATGCGGGGTCTGAGCCAGAGGAGATTGAGAGTGTCATTTGGCTCTTTGTCTCAGGCTGGAGAAACACACTCGGTACTGAGGGTGAAGGCGAGGCTATGTGTCGAAGGCTGGGCCTGAGGAGGCTGAGAGGGTGACTCCCAGAGCTCTGTTTTGGACACTGAAGTGCTCCTTGGAGGTCAAAACAGTTGTAGGGCTTGTCCCGGGATCTCCTGGCTTTGAGACGGTGCTGCATCTCCAGTACACAGGAGGCCACTAGGTACCAACGACTCAGAGAGCGTATGGGCATTTTTTGCACTTCCCTTCACTTTAATAAGGGTAAGTGACTTTGGAGGCTCTGCTCTCTTTTCTGCCTTCTTTTGTTTTGCCACCTTGGGCATTTTTGCCAGTGGGGGAGGCAACGAGTCGTCTGAGTTTTGAGTCAAAGCTGCAGAAGTAGATGGCTGATGGTCCTCGGCATATAAAGCGCGGCTCCAAAGTTTTAAATGGTCGGCCCGGTGCTTCCTTGCCTGCTTTGTAAAAGCTTGGCAGTGATAGCAAAACTCAATGACATGGGACTCTCCCAGGCAAAACAAACAAAGGGAGTGGCCGTCAGTTGGTGGGTGCTTACTGCCACATGAGGTACAGTTGCGGAAAGCAGCGTTGAGTGTCATTGCCTGCCGGCGAGGCACAACAGAAGCCCCCAGCAGCAAGTGCGGAAGGCTACAAACACTTATTTGTTTATTTTTTGGTGCTTCGAGCAATAGGGAGAAGATATAGAGAAAAAGGAAACCTGACCCGCGGGAGCTTTACGTATAGCTTGTGAGGTAAGTTGGAGAAGAACTTCCTGATGTGCTCATGATGGCGGTCGAAGAAGAACTGAGGTCTTGGCCGGAGCCCCGCCCTCATGCTAGCCGCGTTTGGGGCTGGGCTCCCTCCGAATACTAATTAGTCAGCTTTGGAATCTTCCTGAAAATTGCTCCACGCATGTGTGAAGAGCCCATATGTGTGATGCACAGAGACCATGAAAAATAACTCTCCTTCCCTGCCTTACTAACTAGAGGTATCGTCAAGGCTTGCACCTCCAAAACCTCCCTTTTGAGTGCCATCCACCCCTCCTCAACTCACTTGCCTTCCAGTAGCCTTCAGTTGGTCCAAGTTGACCCTCTCAAAGTCCCAGCTTCTAGTGCTCGACCTGCTGCACGTCCCCAGTCCCCTGATCTCAAAGCAAAGGATGGAGTGATCACTCGCATCCAGAGCTCCCCTAATCTGTACTTCATCTATCAGTTCCTCCCTGTTGGTTGAGACCAAGTCAAGGATGTCCGTCCCCCCCCTTGTCACCTCTCAGACCCTCTGTTTGAAAAAATACCCTCCCTCTATAGCTTCTAGGAAGCGACATGACCTGGCTGTCACCGCAGAGTGAGTCTCCCAACATCCGGGAGATTGAAATCTCCCATAATTACTGTGTCCCTCCCCTGAGAGATCCTTCGAATCTGGCCTGTCAGGACATCATCCAGGATCTCAAGTTGACCTGAAGGGCGATAACATACCCCCACTGTCAGGTCCCTTTCCCTGTGAAAACCCCTAAGTTTCACCCAGACTGCCTCTACCAGATCCCCATCTGCACTGCATCCTATCCCTTCCCTGACATATAATGCTACGCCCCCACCCCTCTTTCCCTTCCTGTCCTTTCTAAACAGGTGATACCCCTCTATGTTCACATTCCAGTCTTGCCTTTCATCCCACCAAGTTTCCGTGATCCCCACCAGGTCAGACCCTCCCATTCCCAGGAGAGCCTCAAGCTCTTCCCACTTATTTCCCATACTCCTAGCATTGGTGCACATGCACCTCAACTCCTCTCCACAGCTTCCTTTCTTTCCGATCCCTGGCTTCCTCCTTCCTCCCATCTTCCCTGATACCACCCCCCTCTTTGTAGGAGTCCTGCCAGCCCCTGCAGTACCTCTAATGCCTTGGTCCCAGATCCCTGATCCTCTCCCCACACATGTCCAGAGCCTGGGACTACAACACTTGATGGAGCACCCACCTAACCATGGTCCACCTGGATGCTGTTCTCTGAATACCACCTCCAGAGGAGGCTCAGCTGGGGACAACATGGAGGAATGGGGCCTCCTCTGTGGTAGCCACCAAATTACATAATGTGCCCCCATTGAGGTCCACCTGATATCAACTCTGCTGCCCTTTTGGCACCAGGCTAAGACTGCCTTCTATGCCAAGACATTTCAGAGCTCTGAATACCATCAGGGGTGGGGATAGGCAGCTGGTTTTAGCTGACTGAGCTAGATGAACTTGTCTCAGCTGTTCAGCTTATTAAAATTTGGTTTTAAATGCCTAGTGAAAATTTAGGGTGTTTTTACACCTGTTTATACCTTATCTTGCATTTTATCAACTGCTGGGCACTGTCCGGAGAGCTTCGGCTCCTGGGCAGCAAAGAAACTCAGGCTAGCAACAGGGCCTCTGCGCACCCCCCACTGGCCCAGAGCAGCCTCCCCATGATGGACCACGGTGGCCTGCAATGCCCCGTCTTGAGATGTGCCACTGCAAAGAGCCCCCACCTGGTGTGAAGAGCGCGACGGCTTTGAGACAGCTGTATTCCGCAGAGTCCACCTGCAGCCGATTGAGCTTCTCTACCTGGTCCTGGAAGATGCGGATCTGGTCCATGAAGGAGACCACCCGGTCGGCAGACATGGGGGCAGCATGGAAGCTGGCGGCCGCCAGCAGCGGAGCCATATGCAGGGGCAGCGCTGACTGGGCGGCATTGAGGACGAAGAGCTCGCTCCAGCTGAGGCGCAGCAGGGCCACCTGGTCTGAGACGGGCAGGTCAGGGAAGAAGGGGATGCTGCGGGCCCACTCCACCGTGCTGAAGAGCAGGCGTGCCGCCAGCTCACAGATGTTGTCAATGCCCATCACGCTGCTCTGCTGGGTGTACTGCGAGCTGAAGCGGGCGGCAGGGTACGGCTCGGCCCGGAGGAGTTGGGAGATCAGTTCTGAGACGGGCTGCCCATTGTAGTATTCCCCGCTAAGGACAGCATTGGGGCTGGCGCTTGCGTGGGTGGGCGGGATCCGACCCCTCTGGACAGCTGGAAGGACAAAACGCAAGCGTGGCTATTGAGTTCTGTTGAGTTGAAATGGTCTTCCTCAGCCTAGGCCCCTTGGTTGTGCTGGGCCACAAATCCTTGCCCCTCCAGGGCTTGGCCTCAGCCCTGCTGGGTTCCCTGCCAGATCCCTTGAGGATGCAGCCTGCTGGTCCTGCCACTTTGCTATGCTCCATTGGCTATCAGTCCTGAGCCCTGTCTGCAAGCGGAAGGAGCCCCTGTGCAGACCCAGCCCATGACATTTGTCACAAACAGGTGACAAGCTACGCTTTGTAGCATTTCCCAACTGCTTGGTACTCAGAGGTAAAACTGCCCTGGAACACAAGAGCATCACTTTTTGCAAGAAGGTGTGAAGGGGGCTGCTGGACAAGATCCCTAAAAGAAGCATCTGCACCCAGTTCTCTTCTGCAATCCAATTCCCCAGAAACGCCCCAGAAGCCTCAAGACCAGCCACATGCAGAATGGCCTTAATCGCAGGGCAATGTCATGCATGAAGCCCCGACAGAAGCAGTGACTCATGAGGAGGACTTGCACTTGACAACCAGTGTCCAAGAGTTGATCCCACAACACAGCACAGGGACAGCTGAACCAGCTACTGTAACCTCCTCTGACTCCCAACATGTTGAGCAAACGTCTGAACCTTTAATAAAGTCAGAGAGTCTTGAGAAAGAGGAAGCTACAAGTTCTACTTGGAAGGAGGCAGAACAAGCTACCTCCTCCCCCTCTGACACAGATCTCAAGGAGCCAGAAACGGAGGACTGTGGGGATTGTGGATTTCAGAAAAGCGGAAGCGAGACGAATTTTACACAGATATGAACAGCGGGAACATTTGATGTGGAAAAGGGAGGAAAGGCGTGACTTGGGAGAGGGATCCCACGTGGGCTTGAGAAGAGAAGCCATTAGGGAGTTAACATCTGCTCAGCAAGGATCGCTATTAGGGAGCTTATCTATAGTGATGTAAATCTTGTAGACAATTAGCAATAAAGGATTTTAGTTTTATTGCTCTTGGAAGTGTGGCTTGTTTACATACCGGGCTGCTCGGCCCTTGACAGGCAAATTGGCCTGGCCCACAACACTGGCCAGCAAAGCTTGTCCTCACCCTGCCCCAGCAGAAGGATCACCCTGGAGAATTCCAAAGCTGAGAGCGGCTGCTTGCAGGCTCCTGGCTTTTCTTCTTCCCTCCCTGTCCATGCTGCTTTTGCATAATGTCTTTAATACTACAAAACCGAGGACAGTGCAGCTCTGAGAGTCTTTGCTGGGCAAAACACGGCACAGAATCGAGTGCTTGGCAAGAGGAACGATCCATAGTTTGCAAGTCATGCTTCCTGACTGGAGCCAAGGGCCAGACCTTAAGCTCAGCTCACCAACTCACATCAATCCCAAAGTCTCAACTTAGAAACCACTGCAACACACCTGGGGATAGGCAATGGAGTACCTTCTAGATAGGGCCTACAGTCCCCATCATCCCCTAATCAATGGCCATGCTGCACAGAGCTGATGGGACCAATGGCTAAAAGGTCCAGAGGTTGTTGCCCCTGCGAGATGAGCTATGTCCCAATTTTCGAGTCACCACTCAAGTTCCATCTCCTTTGATCTCCCAGCCACCTTCATTCCACCGAATCTTTCCAGGACCACCCGATCAGCAAACTGTTAATGCTCTCTTAATCCCTTTCATCCGCTTCATGGATCACTACCTTGCCATGGCAAAGGGGCTTGCATAGCGCAATGAAGCTATGAGCTCTGCTGTGCAGGGGCACCGAAGACAGACAGGTCATAGCAGTGAGCTCTGAGAAAAGGTGATCCTCTGGAGAAGGAAATAGCAACCCACTCCAGGGTCCTTGCCATGAAAACCCCATGGACAGTACCAAAAGGCAACAAGATATGACGCTGGAAGATGAGCCCCTCAGGTCGGAAGGTGTCCAATGTGCTACTGGGAAAGAGCGGAGGGCTACTACAGGTAGCTCCAGAGAGAGTAAGCGACTGGGTCAAAGCCAAAAGGACACTCAGTTGCGGGTGTATCCAGTGGTGAAAGGAAAGTCCGATGCTGCAAAGAACAATACTGCACAGGAACCTGGAATGCAAGATCTATGAACAAAGGTAAGCTGGACATGGTCAAACATGAGGTGACAAGACTGAACATCGACATCGTGGGAATCAGCAAACTAAAATGGACAGAAATGGGTGGGTTTAATTCAGATGACCATGATGTGTACTACTGCGGGCAAGAATCCCGCAGAAGAAATGGAGTAGCCATCATAGTCAATAAAAGAGTAGGAAAAGCAGTACTGGGATACAATCCCCAAAATGAAAGAATGATCTCAGTTCGAATCCAAGGCAAACCATTCAACATCACAATAGTCCAAGTCTATGCCCCAACCACTGGTGCTGAAGAGGCTGAAGTTGCCTGGTTCTATGAAGGCCTACAACACCTTCTAGAATTAACACCAAAAAATGATGTCCTTATCATCATGGGGGATTGAAATGCTAAAGTAGGAAGTGAAAAGATAACCGGAATAACAGACAAGTTTGGTCTTGGAGTACAAGATGAAGCAGAGCAAAGGCTAGCAGTTTTGTCAGGAGAACATGCTGTTCATAGAAAACACTCTTTTCCAACAACCCAAGAGACGACTCTACACATGCACATCACCAGACAGTCAACACAGAAATCAGATTGACTATGTGCTCTGCAGCCAAAGATGGAGAACTCTATACAGTCAGTAAAAACTAGACCAGGAGCTGACTGTGGCTCAGATCATGGGCTTCTTGTTGCAAAATTCAGGCTTAAAATGAAAAAAGTAGGGAAAAGCACTAGGCCACTCAGGTATGACCTAAATCATATTCCTGATGAATAAACAGTAGAGGTGACAAATAGATTTAAGGAATTAGATCTGATACACAGATAGACAGAGTGCCTGAAGGACTATGAGTGGCAGTTTGCAACACTGTACAGGAAGTACCTGCTAAAACCATCCCAAAGAAAAAGAAATGCAAGAAAGCAAAATGGCTGTCTGAGGAAGCTTTACAAATAGCTGAGGAAAGAAGGGAAGCAAAAGGCAAGGGATAAAGGGAAAGATACAAACAATTGAATGCAGAATTCCAGAGAATAGCTAGAAGAGATAAGAATGCCTTCTTAAATGAGCAGTGCAAAGAAAGAGACGTAAACAATAGAATAGGGAGGACCAGAGATCTCTTCAAGAAAATTGGAGATATGAAGGGAACGTTTCATGCAAAGATGGGCATGATAAGGGACCAAAATGGCAGGGACCTGACAGAGGCAGAAGAGATTAGGAAGAGGTGGCAAGATTACACAGAAGAACTATACAAGAAAGATCTCAATGTCCCTGATAATCATGATGGGGTGGTCACTGACCTCGAGCCAGACATTCTGGAATGTGAAGTCAAATGGGCCTTAGGAAGTCTGAGCAACAACAAAGCTAGTAGAGGCGACAGTATTCCAGCTGAGCTATTCAAAATCCTGAAAGATGATGCAGTTAAAGTGCTACACTCAATATGCCAGCAAATTTGGAAAACTCAACAGTGGCCACAGGATTGGAAAAGGTCAGTTTACATTCCGATTCCAAAGAAGGGCAATGCCAAAGAATGTTCAAACTATCGCACCATTGCACTCATTTCACATGCTAGCAAAGTGATGCTCAAAATCCTAAAAGCTAGGCCCCAGCAGTATGTGGACCGAGAACTACCAGAAGTACAGGGAGGATTTCAAAGAGGGAGAGGAACTAGAGATCAAATTGCCAACATACGCTGGATCATGGAGAAAGCTAGGGAGTTCCAGAAAAACATCTACTTCTGCTTCATTGACTATGCTAAAGCCTTTGATTGTGTGGATCACAACAAATCCCACCTAGCAGAGCCTGCTTGGCACCATGGTATACGCCTGAGTTGCGGGTGATGAAGCAGGTTGGGAGACGATTAGAGTGCAGGTGGAGGAAATCTCAGGACAAATCTGACCGAACACACTTATGTGCTCATTATCGAGTCTATGCTGTGCCAGTGAGGGCGGTGAATAAGCAGTTCTTCTCCGCTTCCAGGCAGTTCTTCATCAGCCTGCTGTGACGACTTTGCCCAGCACTTTAGGGAAAAAATTACTCAGATTCACCACGATCTGGACTCCACAGTTGATATGGCTCCAGTACGGGAGGTGTCCAGAGCACCATCTTGTCCATCATTATTGGATGAGTTTCAGTTATTGCAGCCTGAGGAAGTGGAAAAGGTGCTCGAGATGGTACGCCCTACCACCTTTTTACTTGACCTCTTGCCCTTCTTGGCTACTTAAGAAAAGCAGGTTGCTTACCTGTAACTGATGTTCTTCGAGTGGCCATCTGTGCAGTCACACATATGGGTTCTGCGCCTGCGCAGTGCCTTTGGCCGGAAGATTGATAGCTAACGGTTTGGTGGGAAACTCCACTCCCCTCCCCCCTAGCAGTATATATGGAGTGGAGTGTCCGCCATTTTCCAGTCTTTGACAGACCGGATGTTCGCTCTTTAAAGAAAATAAATTACAACTAAGCTAAAAAGAAAAAAAAATTGTCGGTATCGACGGTAGGAAGAAAAATATTGTGGCGGTATGAAGAGCAAAAAATAGCATGGTACCAAAGAAAAAATAGAGCCACCCAATGACACCAAGCGGGGCTGGCGGGTGGGTTGTGTGCACAGATGGCCACTCGAAGAACATCAGTGACAGGTAAGCAACCTGCTCTTCTTCGTCGTGGCCTCTGTGCATCACACATATGGGTAGAATAACAAGCTTACCCTAAATGGTGGAGGGAGGTGTCATCAACGAAGAATAGTGGAAAGAACAGCTCTGCCAAAGGAGCAGTCCTGTCTAGCATGAACATCCAGTCTATAATGCCTAGCGAAAGTACATGGAGTAGCCCAGGTGGCAGCTCTGCAGACATCCTCAATTGGAACTCCCGATGCAAAAGTTGAAGAAGCAGCTACAGCTCTAGTAGAATGACCCCTGGGAACTGTAGGTAAGTCTATCTTGGGCAGCTGATAGGACAGAGTAATAGTGTGAACTATCCATTTGGACGGCCTCTGAGGAGTAACTGGGAAACCTTAATTTTGTTCCGAGTATTTAACGAAGAGCCTATTGGAATATCAAATAGACTCAGTCCTCGATCTATATAAGGCTAGGCAGCGCCGGACGTTGAGAGTATGCAGGGATCTCTCAATCGAATTCGAAGGAGACGGGAAAAAGGCAGGCAAGATAATCTCCTGGTCCATGTGAAAAGACGTAGCCACTTTTGGAAGAAAAGACGGATCCATTCGTAGAACTACTTTCTCTTTGTGAAAGTTCAAAAATGGAGGGTCTACCCTGAGGGCACAGAGTTTACTAGACCTCCGGGCTGAAGTAACTGCTACAAGGAAAGAAGTTTTCCAAGAAACAAGACGTAAATCAATTGTTGCCATGGATTCGAGAGGAGGTCTTGTCAGTGCCTGTAGCACCACTGAAAGACTCCACGTAGGCATAAGCGGTCTCACTGTCGGATGGAGGTTGCAGAGTCCTTTAAGAAATCACTTAACCATTGGTTGAGAAAAAATGGAAGAACCCTACACTGTACCCTGCACTGTAATAGGAAATAGCCGCCGTATACACTCTTATGGAGGATGGTTTAAGTCCAGAATGGTGGAGTTCTAAAAGGAACTGGAGGATATGATCTATAGATGCAGAGTTTGGTGAAAACGAGTGAGATTCAGAAAAAATAGAGAATCTACGCCACTTCGCCACGTATGATTTTCGAGTGGACGGCCTTAGCGCAGAATCGAGAATATATTGGATGTCTGGATGAAAAACTTGCGAAGCCGACAGAATATTGGTTGGATCCGAGGCGGTAGATGGATTCATAGCATGGAATGGCATGTCGAATCTAGTGATAGGATTAGTAGAAACTGCAGATGGCGTTGGTACCGGGCCGACATTGACTGCTATCGAATTCACCAGGCTGTCAATTTCAGCGACGCTAGATCCGGGTGTCGGATCGTACCCTCCCGCTGAGTTATGAGATGAGGAATGGGAGGGAGTTGAAGGTATTCCTCTCGGGAAATGTGAAGTGTCGAGAACCATGGCTGGCGTGGCCACCAAGGAGTTATCAGCAGTCCTGTGGCCCCGTCGTGAATTATCTTTGCTATTACTCTCATGATGAGGGGAATCGGGGGAAAAGCATAAAACATCATATCGTTCCAAGGGATCATAAAGGCATCCCCGGATGACCCCCATCCGATTCCCGCTCTCGAGCAAAAAGTCTCGCACACCCTGTTTTGTCGGGTGGCGAATAGGTCTATATCTGGGAAGCCCCATCGCTGGAACAGCCTGTTGTATGTCTGACGGTCCCGTTCCCATTTGTGCGACATGAACATGTGCCTGCTTAAGAGATCTGCTTCCACATTGTTCATACCTGCTAGGTGTACTGCTAACAGGATAATGTCTCTCGGTATGCACCACTCCCACATTTGCATCGATAGCCGGGCTAACGTTGGTGACTTCGTCCCCACTTGCTTGTTCAAGTAAAAGACTGTGGCAATGTTGTCTGAGGTTATCTGGATGACTTGACGGCAAAGCACGTCCTTGAATGATTGTAGTGCTTTGAATGCTGCAAGAAGTTTCAGGAAGTTGATATGATTCCTGGACTCCTGTTGGTTCCATACACCCTGCGTGCGTAGGCCAGAGCACAGGGCTCCCCATCCCAGCAGGGATGCATCAGTACCGAGAGTCACTGTTGGGTACCAAGGCCGGAACGGAACTCCGATTTTTAGGTTTTCTGATACCGTCCACCACAGTAGAGATTGTAGGACAGAAGACGGGAGTCGAATCAGCTTCGTAGGTAAATCCGTCTGTGGCCGGAACGTTCTGTTGAAGAACAGTTGAAGGGGGCAAAGCCGAAGCTTGGCATATGGAACTACAGCAATGGACGCTGCCATGTGCCCCAAAAGTCTTTGAACAGATCGGGCAGGAACAGTTCCATCTCGCCGAATTCGATGGATGTGTCGAGCGATAGTGCGTTGTCTGTCTTGAGGGAGGAAGGCCTTCGCCACCGTAGAATCCAGACGGGCTGCAATAAAGTTGATCATCTGCGTAGGGACAAGAGAAGATTTCTCACGGTTAATGCAGAGTCCAAGGTCCTGCAGTAAGTCACAAACCATGTTTACAGAGGAGCAAAGTCCTTCTCTAGTCCGGGAAACCAACAGCCAGTCATCGAGGTAAGGGTATATCTGAACTCCGCTCAGTCGAAGGTATGCGCAGACGGGGGCCATACACTTCGTGAAAACCCTCGGGGCGGTGGCCAGTCCAAACAGGAGCACCGTGAATTTGTAAATTTCAGAAGCAACCACGAAGCGGAGGAAACGCCTATGATGTGGATGGATCGAAATATGAAAATAGGCATCCCTCAAGTCCAGTGAGGAGAACCAATCCTCTCTCCCCAGCAACGGCAGGATATTTTGAAGTGTGGTCATCCAAAACTTCTTTGGTGTTATAAATTTATTGAGAGCTCTTAGGTCCAATATCAGTCGAAGACCTCTATCTCATTTCAGAACCGTAAAATATCTAGAATACAATCTGTGGAGTCCTTCTGATAAAGACAAGCGACGAATGGCTCCTTTAGAAAGGAGTTGATGAACCTCGTCTAACAGCACCGGCAAGCATGGAGTAAACCGGATAGGACTCGATGATGAAACGATGTCGAATTCAATTCTATATCCATGCTGGATGATGGATAACACCCACCCATCAGATGTAATAGACTCCCAAATGGGGAGTCAGCTTTTCAGCCGGTCCCCGAATGAGAGGGGGGAGGGTGAGATTGGAAGGAGAGGAAAGGTTTGTCCGCCCCATCAGCGCTGGCATTTGTCCCCGTCAAAGCGGCAGCGGCCTTGCTGGAATCGCTGGGGCGGTTGTTTGCAGTGTTGCTGACGATGCTGTGGCTGTTGGCGGGGTGGGTATTGCTGTCAGTATTGTGGACGGGTCCACGACCACTTACGTCGAGGCAGAGGTTGCATCTCCATACGTCGGGCCGTCATCCTCGACTCGTGGATCTTCTTCAACTTGTGGTCGGTCCTTGCATTGAAGAGGCCGGACCCATCAAAGGGCATCTCCTCGATCCTCCTCTTCATCTCCTCCGGAAAGTTGCAATTACGCAACCAAGCATGCCTCTGGAGAGAGATGGCGCCAACAGGAGCCCTCGAGTCTGTGTCCACATGATGTCTAGCTGTGGATAGCTGTTGCACTGCGACCTGCATCGCCTCATTAAGAATACCCGCACCAGGTTGCCTTGATTATCTGGGAGGGCGGTGATGACGTTGTCCAGGCGCTACATTATAAAATATTGATAATGTGCCAGGGTCGCCTCATAATTAGATATTCTTAGGCCGAGTCCCGAAGCCGCACAGACCCGGCACGCGAGGGAGTCAATCTTCCTTCCCTTTTTGTCACGGGGCGTTGTGACACCCCATGCTTCCCGGCCTTGAGAAGATTCCACCACCACCAAGTTTGGTTTGGGGTGGCGGAGGAGGAACGGAATGTCCCCCTCCTGAACTCGGTACATAGCTTCATATCTTCTCGAAGTTGGTTGGGATTGAGCCGGGAGGTCCCATGGTTGGGTCATCGCTTGTCGGAGAGTCGTAATGAGTGGTAAAGCGATGGAGGTCAATTGTTCGCCCCGTACTACATCGTAGAAACGATTGGTGCTGGGACCGGGTTGTTGATTGGCCTCGATTTCCAGCGACTTCACCAGCCTGGACATCAGTTCAGCAAACGAGATGTGCGGCTCTTCCGGTGATGCAGGGCCTTGCGAGGTGACTGCAGCATCGGGTGAAGTCGAATCGACCTCGGACTCGTCCGAGTCCACCCAATATGGAGTCGGGATGCTGGAGGAGAAGTCCCCTGGCGTCTGTGATCTACCGCTCTCCCGAGATGGTGCACGCCCGGCATCTGTCGAGGTTGTAGAATGAGGTCGATCCCGAGGAGCTGGTGGAGGGGATTAGCCTCTAGCAGCCGGGTAGTATCCGACGGATGCATAGTCGGGCCATCTCGGTGCGGAAGAGTACTGGGAATGGTACCAGTCGTCAGAACGGGCTTCAGAAGACCGACTCCTATGGCTTCTCGGCAGGGACAATCCAGTTCCAGTATTGAGCCGAACAGGCGGCATAGGCGTTGGGGACCGGGCCCTTGGCAGGGAGTCCTGAATCTCGCCATCACAAATCAAACTGCGAGGTGGATCCTGGTGCAGTTCATATCCCATACAGCATGGAGAGGCTGAAGGAGTAACTCTCATCACCTCCTGAATGGCCAGGCCCAAAGGCGTCGGTACCGGGACTGCGGTCGGGACCGAGGAAGCCGCCGAACCCGAGTGTCAGTGTTTCGTATGCTCAGGTTTCTTTGGTTTTTTCACCAGTTTTTTGGCCTTATCTCTTTTGGCCTTCTTGTGCACAGACAGCTTCTCAGGGCCGCTGTGTTTCCTCTTTTCCCGCTGTTTCTTGGGTGGGGAAACAGGCTGATCACCCATGGTGGGAGCACCTTCGCCTGAAGGGCGTGAGGGCGGAGCAGCAGAGGAAGGGGCTGGACGTTGCGGTGGATCGGCTGAAGACGGACGGCGATCAGGTGGAGCCGAGGTTTTAGAAGGCTTAGCCACCAGCCGGTCCAATTGTAGGAGAGCCTGGTCCCACAGAAGCTGGCCTGAACCAGTGCCTGGCCGAGGTGATGGGCTGGATGAGGGCAATAAACTGAGGCTCAATCCAGGTAAGACGGAGGTCCTTTTCATGGGCGGTTCAGGTTTTCAGGTACGTGATTTTGACCTTGTCCTGGACATGGTAGCGCTCCCTCTAAAGGAAAGGGTCTGCAGTTTGGGAGTGCTCCTTGACCCAGAGCGGTCACTGGAATCCCAGGTGGCGGCGGTGGCAAGGAGTGCTTTCCTACAGCTTCGGCTGGTCCATCAGCTGCATCCTTACCAGGATGAACACTGCCTAGCAATGGTGATTCATGCTCTGGTAACCTCCTGGTTGTATTACTGTAACGCGCTCTATTGATGGATGAATTTCAGTTATTGCGGCCTGATGATGTGGACAAGATGCTTGGACAGGTACGTCCTACCACCTGTTTACTGGACCCGTGCCCATCTTGGCTACTTAAGAATGCCAAGGACGGGATTGTGACCTGGATCCTGGAGGTGGTCAACGCCTCTTTAAGAGACGGCCAGGTGCCTGCCCCTTTAAAGGAGGCGGTAGTCCGGTGAGTCCTAAAGAAGGCATCCCTGGATCCAGAGATGGCCGCCAATTATAGACCGGTGGCCAACATCCCGTTTTTGGGCAAGGTGCTGGAGCGGGTGGTGGCGGGACAACTCCAGGCACTCTTGGATGAAACTGATTTTCTGGACCCATTTCAGTCTGGCTTCAGACTCGGCTTTGGCACTGAATCCGCCTTGGTCGCCCTGTATGATGACCTGTGCAGGGAGAGAGACGGGGAGTGCGTCCCTGTTGGTTCTCCTGGACCTCTCAGCGGCTTTCAATACCATCGACCATGGCATCCTCCTGGACAGGCTAGTGGGACTGGGAGTTAGAGGCACTGCTTTGCAGTGGTTTCGCTCCTATCTCAACGGCCGATTCCAGAAGGTGGTGCTGGGGGACTATGGCTCTGTGCCATGGCAGCTATGCCATGGAGTTCCGCAGGGTTCCATTTTGTCCCCCATGCTATTTAACATCTACATGAAACCGCTGGGAGAGGACATCAGGAGGTGTGGGCTGCAGAATCATCAGTACGCTGATGATACTCAGCTCTACCTCTCGTTTTCCACCGATCCAGGTGAGGCAGTGGCTGTGCTGAACCGGTGCCTGGCCGAGGTAATGGGCTGGATGAGGGCCAATAAACTGAGGCTCAATCCAGACAAGACGGAGGTCTTGTTGGTGGGTGGGTCGGGCTTCGGGATGGGGGACCTGGGCCTTGTCCTAAATGGGGTTGCACTCCCTCTGAAAGACAGGGTCTGCAGCTTGGGAGTGCTCCTCGACCCCGAGCTATCATTAGAAGCTCAGGTGATGATGGTGGCGAGGAGCGCTTTCCATCAGCGTCGGCTGATCCATCAGCTGCGTCCCTTCCTGGAGTACGACTGCCTGGCGACAGTGACCCACGCGTTGGAAACTTCCCTATTAGATTTCTGTAACGCGCTCTACATGGGGCTACCCTTGAAGATGGTCTGGATACTTCAATTGGTGAAAAATAGAGCTGCCAGGGTGCTGACAGGGACTGGGCGTGGTTCTCATATTACCCCAGTTCTCCGTCAGCTTCACTGGCTCCCTATTGAAGTCCGGGCCCAATTCAAGGTGTTGGTTATGACCCATAAAGCCCTTAATGGCTTGGGACCTGGTTATCTAAAGGAATGTCTGCGCCCATATATGCCCTCCCGCCCCTTACGATCGGCAGCAGATGCCCTTCTTCGGGAACCCTCCGTGAGGGAGATAAGGAGGGTGAGTACCCGGAGGAGGGTTTTCTCTGCGGTGGCGCCCCACCTATGGAATGTGCTCCTCAGAGAGGTCCGCCTGGCGCCGTCATTATTTGCTTTTCGGCGCCAGGCAAAGCCCTTTTTATTTAAAAGTTATTTTAATTGTTAAGTTATAAATTGTATTTATAGTATTTTAGCTTGTAATCCGAGATGGGCCAGTTTTAAATAGTTTTAAATTGTTAATGTGTTTGTATTATGTTGTGAGCCGCTCCGAGGCTTTGTTGCAATGGGGGTGGCATACGAATGTTTTACATACATACATACATACATACATACATACATACATACATACATATGTGGGGCTGCCCTTGAAAACGTTCCGGATACTTTCATTTGTACCTTAAGGTCTTTTTTGGATGGATCTTCCTGTAGTTCATGTTCAAGTTTCGTCAATTCCTGTACTATTTTAAATTGCTCTTGCCTTCTCCTTTTATTTATTTTTGCTGAATATGTTATTATCAGCCCTCTAATATAAGCTTTGGCTGTGTCCCAAACATTTTGCAAAGAGGTTTCTTCAATTTTATCAATTTGAAAAGGTATTTACATTTCCTTATTTATGTCTTCTTTGAATTTTTTATCCTTTAGTAAGGCTTTATTTAACCTCCATCTAGGCGTTTCTACTGCCCCTTTCAGTGTCATGGTTACAGGGTTATGATCTGCCCAGACATTTGTGTCTATTTCAGGTTCTAGCAGATCTGGTACCAAGTCTGGGGTTATCCAAATCATATCAATTCTGGACCACAACCTATGTCTATTCAAGTAGAAAGTGTACTTAGCAGAAGTTGAATTTTTATGTGTCCAAACATCCATCAATCTAAATTCTTCAATCATATTAAGACAAGATTTCGGGAGTATCTTCCTGCCCTTTCTGTCCTTAGTCTCACTCTTATGGTCCATTTTCTTTCTTCTTGCATTGAAGTCTCCCATTAAGCACACAGTCTGATGATCCAATTGTGAGAGTAAAGTATGTAGTTTTTGATAAAACACTTCCTGATGATCATTTGGGGCGTAAATAGCCACCAGGAGCACCTTTTTAAATTTCATTGTGATTTCAACCATCAGAATCCTTCCATCTTCATCAGCTAATATATTTTTAGGGGTCTAATTTTTCCTTGATGTATAATGCTAAACCTCTTTTCTTTTGAGAAGCGGAGGATATGAATAGCTTTCCAAGCTTTGGGCATTCCAAGAGTTTGCTGTGTTGTTTCTTGATGTGTGTTTCTTGTAGACAAATTATATCTAGCTTCAGTTTTTGGAGTTGAGAAAAGGTCCTTCTCCGTTTAGAGGGTCCATTTAGTCCATTTACATTTAAAGAGAACAATTCTATTCTTTCTTCCATTTTGAAAGCCATATTTAAAAGTATATATTTATCTACTTATGCTTAGTCTTTACACTCCTACCTTTTTTTCTTTTCTTTTGATTCCAATGTCTGTTCATCTTGTTGTGAGTCTATATTCGCAATTTCTCCTTCTTCAGGATGATGTTATTACTTCCATTGGTCCAGCACCTTTCTCTCCTTTTTGTACATCCGATTCTTCATCTTCAAACGTGCTTCTGAATTTTTCATAAAACTCTTGTGCCTTGAACTCTTGTGCCTCTACCAGCTCCACTGGCTTCCAGTTGAAGTCCAGGCCCAATTCAAGGTGCTGGTTTTGACCTACAAAGCCCTAAATGGCTTGCAACCAGGACACCTGAAGATACATCTCATTGCTTACATGCCCTCACGCCCCTTAAGATCTGCGGGAGAGGCCCTGCTCCAGGAACCCTTCCTGAAGGAGGTAAAAAGGACATCTACTCGGAGTAGGGCCTTCTCTGTGGTGGCACCCAGATTGTGGAATGTGCTCCCCAGAGAGGTCCGCCTGGGGTCAAGTGTATATTCTTTTTGGTGCCTGATTAAAAACTTTTTATTTAAATGTCGTTTGAAAACTTAGTAATTTTAGTGGTTTAACGGTCACCTTGAATTAATTTATTGGTTATATAGTATTTTATTGTATTGTTTTATTGATTGCTTTTATTGATTATTGGTTTTAACATTGTAAGCCGTTCTGAGACATTGTTGTATATTGGCATTTCAATGTTTTCAACAAATAAATACATTGTGGCAAGTTCCTAAGCCACCTAGGAAGGCCTCAGCAATTATAGGCAGCCTATAAAAAAATGTATGTACGTTCGTTTGTTCATTCGTAAAGAGATGGGAGTCCCAGACCATCTTATTTGTCTCTTGAAAAACCTATATGCAGGTCAAGAAGCAACAGTGAGAACTGGGCACAGAACCACTGATTGGTTCAAAATTGAGAAAGGAGTATACTGTCACCCTGCCTATTTAACTTATATGCAGAGCACATCATGAGAAAGGCAGGGCTAGATGAATCTCCAGTTGGAATTAAGATTGCCGGGAGAAAAATCAACAACCTCAGATATGCAGATGATACCACTCTAATGGCAGAAAGTGAAGAGGGACTAAAGAGCCTCTTGATGCGGGTGAAGGAGGAGAGCGCAAAAGTAGGCTTGAAACTCAACATCAAGAAAACTAAGATCATGGCATCCGGTCCTCTCACTTCCTGGCAAATAGATGGGGAAGAAATGGAGGTAGTGACAGATTTTATTTTCCTGGGCTCCTAGATCACTGCAGATGGGGACTGCAGCCAAGAAATTTAAAGACGCTTGCTCCTGGGGAGGAGAGCTATGGCAAATCTAGACAGCATACTAAAAAGCAGAGACATCACCCTGCCAACAAAAGTGTGTATAGTCAAAGCCATGGTTTTCCCAGTTGCAATGTATGGCTGTGAAAGCTGGACCATAAGGAAGGCTGAATGCCAAAGAATTGAGGCCTTTGGATTGTGGTGCTGGAGAAGACTCCTGCGACTCCCTTGGACCGCAAGGCAATCAAACTGGTCAGTCTTAGAGGGGATCAACCCTAACTACTCTTTAGAAGGTCAGATCCTGAAGGTGCAACTGAAATACTTTGACCACCTAATGAGAAAGAGGGACTCACTGGAGAATACCCTGATGCTGGGAACGATTGACAGCAAAAGGAGAAGGGGACGACAGAGGTTGAGGTGGCTGGATGGAGTCACTGAAGCAGTTGGTGTGAGCTTAAGTGGGCTCTGGGGGATGGTGAAGGACAGGAAGGCCTGGAGAAATGTTGTCCATGGGATCATGAAGGGTCAGACACAACTTTGTGACTAAACAAAACAATCCCTTTCATAATCCATTTCCTCCTTTGTCCTATCTGTCTTACTTTGGCTTAAGTCCTTCAGCCAGGGGAAACATAGATTAAACAGGATCGGCCCCAGGACAGAGCCCTGGGGGACCCCGCTTGTCACTGGCTGCCATCCCGACGATTCCCCGCTAATGGTTACCTTCTGCTTTCGGTCAGTCAGCCATGCCCTAATCCACCGGACAGTGCTTTGGTGTATCCCAAAACTCCTCAGTTTCTCCACCAGGATATCATGGGGCACTTTGTCAAAGGCCTTGCTGAAATCCAGGTATACCACATCCACTGCATCCCCTCCATCTAGCCATCTTGAAACCTTGTCATAGAATTCCACAAGGTTTGTCTGGCAGGACCTGTTTCTGCGGAAGCCGTGTTGTGTGGCTGTCAGCCTCCCTTCCCTATCTAGCATCACTAGATCTCTCTCTATTATGAGCCTTTCCATTGTTTTTCCTACAATGGACGTAAGGCTAACCGGTCTATAATTCCCCATGTCCTTCCTACTACCCTTTTTGAAAATTGGGACCACCGATGCCACCCTCCAGTCCTCTGGAACTTCACCCGTTCTCCACGAGGCCTCAAAAATGGAGGCCAGCGGGCGTGAGAGAACCCCTGCCAACTCTCTAAGTACTCTTGGGTGTAACCCGTCAGGGCCTGGCGCCTTTGTAATGTCCAATGCCCTGAGGAGCCCCTCGACTTCAAGGGGGGTGACTCTAATCTCTGCCCCTAAGTCCCCAGCCTCATCCAATCTCCTATACGGATATCCCCCGTCCTGCTTTGGGGAGAACACAGAGGCAAAATAGTCATTTAGCATCTGTGCCTGTTCCCTCATGTCAGTCACTGGATCTCCTTCCTCCTTATTTAGTGGTCCCACCACTTGTCTCCCCTTCCTTTTCCCATTTACATGCTGGAAGAAGCCCTTTTTGTTGCTCTTGATATTCTTGGCAAGTCTCAGCTCATAATCAGCCTTAGCCTTGCGAAGAATCCTTCTGCAACGGGCCTCCTCCTCCCGGTATACCCTTTTGTCTATTTCCCCCAGTACCCATTTCCTATGGAGGTTCCTCTTTCGTCTAATCCCCCTAACCACCTCCTTTCGCATCCATGGCGGCACTCTCCTCCGCCTCCCCACCTTACTGACTAGAGGTATTGTCAGGGCTTGCGCCTGCAAAACCTCCCTTTTGAGTGCCATCCACCCCTCCTCAACTCGCTTACCTTCCAGTAACCTATCCCAGGAGACTTTCCCCAGCCTGGCCTTCAGTTGGCCAAAGTTGGCCCTCTTGAAGTCCCAGCTTCTAGTGCTCGCCCTGCTGCACGGCCCCAGTCCTCTGATCTCAAAGCAAAGGATGGAGTGATCACTCGCATCCAGAGCTCCCCTAATCTGTACTTCATCTATCAGCTCCTCCCTATTGGTCAAGACCAAGTCCAGGATGTTTCCCCCCCTCGTCGCCTCTCGGACCCTCTGTGTGAAAAACCCACCCTCTAGAGCTTCTAGGAAGCGACGTGACCTGGCTGTCACCGCCGAGTGAGTCTCCCAAGTAATATCCGGGAGATTGAAATCCCCCATAATTACTGTGTCTCTCCCCCGAGATATCCTTAGAATCTGGCCTGTCAGGACATCATCCAGGGTCTCAAGTTGACCTGGAGGGCGATAACATACCCCCACTGTCAGGTCTCTTTCTCTGTCAAAACCCCTAAGTTTCACCCAGACTGCCTCTACCGAATCCCCATCTGTGCTGCACTCTATCTCACTGCATCCTATCCCTTCCCTGACATATAAAGCCACACCCCCACCTCTTTTTCCCTTCCTGTCCTTTCTAAAAAGGTGATACCCTTCTATGTTCACATTCCAGACTTGCCTTTCATCCCACCAAGTTTCTGTGATTCCCACCAGATCGTATCCTCCTATTCCCAGGAGAGCTTCAAGCTCTTCCTGCTTATTACCCATGCTCCTAGCATTGGTGTACATGCACCTCAACTCCTTCCCACTGCTTCCTTTCCTTGGAGTGCCCAGCATCCTCCTTCCTCCCATCCTCCCTGGTACCTGGCCCCTCTCTGTAGAAGTCCTGTCAGTCCCTGCAGTATCTCTAAAACCCTGCTCCCAGAGCCCCGATCCTCCCTGCACACTTGTCCAGTGCAGACATGTTACTGGGGGCCTGAACCCACCCCCCACTGGCTCAGTTTAAAGTCTTCCGGATGAAGCTCGCTAGAGCATCTCCAAAGGACCTTTTCCCCATCCTCGTGAGGTGTAACCCGTCCCTTGCCAGAAGTCCATTGGCAAGAAAACGAGTGCCGTGGTCGAGGAATCCGAAGCGTTCCTTCTGGCACCACACCCTAAGCCAGTCGTTCACCTCAGAGGCCCTCCTGTCCCTTCCTGTCCCAAATCCCCGGACGGGTAAGATTGACGAGAAGGCCACTTGGGCCTTCAGCTCCCTGAGTTTCTTCCCCAAGGCCGAAAAGTCCCTGGTGATCCCGACCACCCCCTGCCTGGCCACGTCGTTTGTGCCCACATGGATCACCAGGAGTGGCTGCTGACCCCCGGAGCGAACAAGACGCTCCACTCTGTCCTTCACGTGCCGGATGCGTGCGCCCGGCAGGCAGCAAACCTCCCTTGTCTGAAGGCTGGGGCGGCACACCGCCGCCTCAGTGCCCCTCAGCAGGGAGTCCCCAACAACTATCACCCGCCGCCGTACCTTCTCGGTGCTGGTGGGCAGCCGTGCCCTGGTCCTCGCCTCTCCTGCAGTGGCTCCCTTGCCTCCTGATGTCCCAGGCTGGGGGTCCTGCTGGTCCCCTGAGGCCTCCTCAGCCCCAGCCTCCCCAAGTGGAGAGAACCTGTTTCCCAGCTCCAGATTGGTGCCAGGAGAAGGAGGAGGCCGTGCTGGCCGCCTCCTCCTGTGGGTGACATACCTCCATGTCTCCGCAGCTGCTCCTCCCGTGGTCTCTCCCTCAGCCCTCTGTCGAGAGGGGGGCTGCTGCGGGGGGGCCTGGAGAGCTCTCTCGGCCCTCAGGCACCTCACCTCCTCCTCTAGCAGGGTCACCATCTTGCACCGAGGGCAAGTGTATCCCTGCCTCTCCTGGGGGAGAAGGGCAAACATGTCGCAGCTCTCGCAGCGGACAGCAACACCCGTGACTCCCGCCAAGGCCATCTCCTGGTCTGCCATCTGTAACCCTTCCGAGACCTTACCTTGGTCCCCTGTCTTGTTAGTCCTGCAGTTCCTCTCACTCTCCCAGTTCTCCCAGGCAAAAACCCCACTTGCACACACACACAAGGAGAAAATAAACTTAAATTTAAATTGGAAGAAAAAAAAAAAAAACAAAGCACAACAAAGCAAAGCAAAGTGCAAACAAAACAAAACAAAACAAAAACACACAAACAAAACAAAAAACAAACAAACAATCAAACAAACAACCTCTGTGTCTCAGGGAAGGGAGTCCCTGGACCGTCCGGACCGCAGCTCAGGGACCCAGACGAGGGACGCCGCCCGAGCTTGGCCCTCTCAGTCCCTCAGGCCAGTGGCCCTGCCCCCTGCTTCCCCCTGGCTGCTCTAGCTCTCTGGCCCTGCCCCCTCCCTCTCTGCTGCTCCTGGACCTCTGCTCCCACCTGCCCAGCTCCTACCTTGCCTGTGCCAGTCCCCTGGCCACTCAGCGCTCTCTCCCAGCCTGTGCCTCTGCTGCTCTGCCGCTCTGCCAAGAGGCCAGAGCCAAAAGTACGCTAACCTTTTGTCCCATGCAGTGGCCAGGACCCAGCCAGGCCTGAAAAGAACCTGCACCAACATTGGCAAAATATATCTACCTACTACCTGGCCCAAGGACGAATAAATGCCTTGGACCAACTTTGCAAAAGCCTTATGTCTGCATTTGCACATATAAGGTGGTGCAGGTGCAAAGATGGACCTGCCATATGAGATCACAGATTCTGGGTGGAGGAAAGCAATACACAGGCAGGTTGAAATATTTTACATGCCTGCTGCATACAACAGTCAGCTTTGCAACATGTCTTGGGACAGCTTTTACGGAAAAGGATCACGAGGAAAAATAATGCAGTATCAGGAAAGGCAAACTACAGAAAGTCTGGTGAGATTGCACCAATGTCTGAGCCACACTTTCCCCAGCTTGATGGCTGACAATTCTTCACAGGGACTCTCCAGAATGAAGCTGCTGAATGAAAGGGGCTTGGTAACATTTAATTTTACTCACTGGGTTAAACCAGGGTTCTCTTTCACGACTGCTGAAGCAGGAGTTGGAAAAGCAATGTTTGATTTCATCAACTGGTGGCTCAATGGAGACGGAGGCTTTTTCTCACTACTGGTGGGGTTAAATTCCATAGAACAAAATTTGATTTCATGCATTTGGGATGCAATCAAGACCCAGACTCTCTCTCACCCACTGCAATCTGCTACTCTTCCAGTTAGCACCCCATGGTGCATACATTTGAATTTTGCACAGGAATGTCACAGACAGCAATTTCCAGGGGACTGGTGATTAATCAGCATCTTACTCTTCCCAGCTGTCAATGGACAGATGCTTGTGAATGGAACTAGCCAGGCAGGCTGCATTTCACATGCTTGGGAGGAAGCAAAGTCTCTCCATTTTTATTTTTATTTTTAACTCTGACAAACAAGAATGGCTACCCTTCCAGCAGCTTTCACACTGGATTTGGGACTTACTTTTGACCTTTTAGAGCCCTGTTTCTCCAGTGGCAACCCTGCCCTGACACACACTTTGCTGAAAAGTTTACCTTCTTTCCTCATCCCGACACGAAAACACTTCTTCAAGCGACAATATTGGCATTGATTGCGATGGTGCTGGTCAATTTGGCAGTCCTGGTTTGACCTGCACAAAGATAAGAAAAATAAATGAAATGAAATGCTGCACAGGCCAAAGGCTTATTCAGCATCCTACATTCCTTTTTAATTCAACATATTACATGGAAGCATGAGGACTAGAAACTTACTTTGTGTATTGGAGAGGGAAGCACTATGGAGAGCTACTGCCAGTCAGTATATGCCAGCCTTTCCCAAACTGGTGCTCCCAGGGATATTTGGACTTCAACACGGGAGGGACGGGCAGCCCACCGCCGCCGCCTGCAAGACCCCACCGCCGTGCGGCTGACCGAGGCCCCGCCACTGACGATGACGCTGCCCTGAGAGACGGACAGCATCCACCGCGGGACCGGGACGCTGCTGGCCTGCGGGCCCTCCTCCCTGCCGGCAAGTGCTCCACGTGCCCTGCTCCTGCCCCCCCCCCCCCGGCGTGGGTGGCAGCTGCGCCGGGGTGCGGCTCAGGGGAGGGGTCGCAGCCAAAGGGCGATGACCTAAGGGCAGTGATGCTGTTTGGGACATTCAGGGCTGTGCGGGGGCAGGGCTGGCCATAGACTCTGTGGGTGGGCTTCTGTAGTCGGGGGGTGGCAGGGTTTTATTCTATTTATTGTATTTTAATTTGGATTTTACTCTGATCGTTTTAATGGATTCACGCCTGGCTGCTTCCATGGGGTTGCCTGGGGAGCGCGTGGGCGCCACCATTGGGGTGGTTTTGGGCAATGGTCGTTATGGCGTTGGGGGTTTGACATGTCGGTATAGAAGGAGGGACAGATGGTTGACACTTTCTGGTTATTTCCCCAATCAGAAGGTTCCGGGTATGCTTATCAACCGCCCCTCGGGCCTGACAGTGCTGTTATTTAATGCCAGGTCGGTCCATAATAAAACATCCCTCATCCACGACCTGATTGTGGATGAGGGGGCCGACCTGGCTTGCATTACAGAGACCTGGGCGGGAGAGGGGGGGGGATGTGTCCCTCTCTCAACTGTGTCCGCCCGGGTATCTGGTCCAGCACTGACCACGCCTGGAGGGGGGGGGGTCGCTTTAATTTATCGAGCCTCCATCTCCCTCATGGGGCTTCCTGTTCTCTCGAGACCGGGTCTAGAGTGCCTCTACCTGGTGCTGGGCGACCGAGACAGATTGGGGATTCTGCTGGTGTACCATGCACCCTTCTGCCCAACAGACTCCCTTGCCTGAGCTGACGGAGATCGTCTCGGGCCTGGTATTGAAGACTCCCAGGATGCTAGTCCTGGGGGACTTCAATCTCCACGCCGAGACTGTTCTGACTGGGGCGGCTCAGGACTTCATGGCCTCCATGATGGCCATGGGGCTGTCTCAACATGTCAGCGGCCCGACCCATGAACCTGGACACACGCTGGACCTGGTTATCTCGACGGGGCAGGAAGAGGGTGATCTGAGGGTGAGGAATTTGTGTCTGACACCCCTGTCATGGTCAGACCACTTCCTCGTGAGGTTCAAGCTCGATGTCAGCCTTTCCCTTTGTAAGGGTGCGGACCAGATTGTGTGGGTCCGCCCCCGGAGCCAGATGGGTCCGGATGGATTCCTGAGGGCTCTGGGGGAGTTTCCGGTTGATAAAGCTGGTGCTCCTGTTGATGCCCTGGTTAAACTGTGGAACTGTGGCATGTGCAGGGCAAGTTTGCGGGCAGAGTCTTCAAAAGGGCAGAAGGGAACTCAGTCAAGAAATACACTGAGATGCACCTGAGGGATCAGGCTCCAAAGCTCAGCCTCAAAACGGACCAGCCTAACATTCAAGAAGGACCATAAGGAAAAGGCGAGAGGCACTTGAGACCTGCACTGCAGGGGGGAAGGGGGATGCTGGCCCAGTCCCATGGAAAGGAGAGTCACTGTCGGATCAACAGGGCCAGGGAAGCCAGCCTCACCCACACATGCCCCATTGGAAGCTTGGTGCAGTATTCACCACCTGCTCTTGGGGTGCCTCTGCACAGGGGTCCCTGAGAAATGCGTGGTTCCACCTCTCCTGTCTTGGGTACCAGCACCCCCCCCCCGGAATGTCTCCCCCCAGGAGCTTCCCTGGGACTGGGTTCTGCACCCTCCTGCCTGTAAACACAGGTCGGGCAGAGCAGAAATTGCTCTGCAGAGCTTGGCTGGCGGAAACACCAACTATCCTAGCATCCTGCTTCCAATGGCGCAAGCAGGGGAGGGTTCCCTGAGGACACAGAAACTGAGCGAGTCAGAAGGGTCCTCCTGGGCCATCTAGTCTGACCCACGGCTCCAGCCGGCTCCACTCACGACATGCCCATGTGCACGTCTAGCCTATCCTTGAACACCCTCACCGATGGGGCCTCAATCACCTCCCGTGGAAGCCCAGTCCATACCCTCGGGGTCCTAACCATCAGGAAGGACTTCCTGCCACCCAAATGGAACCTTGGTTCCCTGAGCTTGGCTCCGTTGGAGCACGTCCTGCCTTCCTCTTCAGGGGAGAAGTCTCTGCCCACCTCCGTGTGGCACCCCCCTCACATACTTGCATGTCACCAACAGATCCCCTCGGAGTCTCCTCTTCTCCAGGCTGAAGAGACCCAGTTCCCTCAGTCTCGCCTCATACCCCATCCCCTGGAAACCAGCCACCAACCTTGTGGCCCTTCGCTGCACTGACTCTAACCTGGCTATATCCTTCCTGTAATGAGGGGCCCAGAAATGAACACAGGACTCCAGTTGCGGGTGCACCAGAGTCGCATAGAGTGGCAGTAATCCCTCTCTCGATCTAGCAGCCACGCTTCTGGCTATGCAACCAAGGGTGGCGTTCGCCCTCCTGACCACCGTGTCACATGGCTGACTCATGTTTAGCCTGCAGTCAACCAGTACCCTGAGGTCCCTTTCACAAGTGCTGCTCTCGAGCCACTTGTCCCCTAACCTGTACTTCTGACACCCATTCCTCTGCCCCAAGTGCAAGACCTTGCACTTCTCCACATTGAACGCCATCCTGTTGTGCCCGGCCCACTTCCCTAGTCTGTCCAGATCCTTTTGGATCTGGAGTACCTGCTCCTCAGTTGTAGCCACCACCTCCATTTTAGTATTGTCTATGAATTTAAGCAGCAGACTTGTCACCCCACTGGGGGACCCTGCTCGTCACTGACCGCCATCCTGATGATTCCCCCCTAATCGTTACCCTGTGCTTCCAGTCAGTCAGCCATGCCCTAATCCATTGGACAGTGCATCAGTCTATCCCAAAACTCCTCAGTTTCTCAACCACAAGAGGGACTCACTGCAGAAGAGCCTGATGCTGGGAACAATAGATGGCAAAAGAAGAAGGGGACGGCAGAGGTTGAGGTGGCTGGATGGAGTCACTGAAGCAGTCGGAGTGAGCTTAGGTGGACTCCGGGGGATGGTGGAGGACAGGAAGGCCTGCAGGAATGTTGTCCATGGGGTCGCGATGGGTCGGACACGACTTCGGGACTAACAACAACATAAAGAAGTGCAAGCCTCAAAAGAACCAGCAAAGAGTTAAAACAGACAAATAAAAAGCAGCACTCAAAATACTGGTTGCCTTGTAAACTGGGGCAAAGCCAGAAGATATCAAGGAAGACAAATCAACTCTCAGAAACCTGGGGAAGGAGTAAAGTGCCCTCCTGGGCATGGCACTCAGGACAAAGAAATTCACACATAGGCAAATTATAATGTTTTACATTCTTGTGCAGATGACTCACAAAGCAGAGGTGTGGATTAAAAAGGCTGAATTCAGGTGTAAGAGTTCCAGGCTAAAATTGGCTGAAAATTCACCTGGTGGTCATAGAAAAACCAAGCATTAATGGGGGAGAGTGCCCTGCCCTGCCCTGCCCATTACCACCACCAAACCCTGGCAATTAGCCTTGGGAAAAAAACCAGCATCGCAGACCAGGGCTTTGCAGAGGCCAGTCTGCTTCCAGAATTTCACTCAGCACCCTTTTCAAGCCTTCCCAGGCCACCCTAAGGGCTTGAGATTTGGGGGTTCATTCTGGTTTGCTTTAAGCTAAAGGAAATGAGTTGCAAATAAACTTGCCAAGATCACCCCGCCCTTCTATAAACTATGTGGCCACACCAGGAATACTGTGTACAATTCTGGTTACCTGAAAAGGTTTATTGTAAGGGGAGGGGGGACATACAGAAGAGGGGCTGAGCAACTCCCCTTTAAGTAAAGGGTGCAGCATTTGCAATTGTTTTACTAAGACAAAAGGTAAGTGAAGGGAGATGTGAGGAAGGGGAACAAAATGACGTGGCACGAGAAGGGTGGACCAGGAGACATTCTCCTTTTAGTCCCATAACACTAGCACCCAAAGGGGTCATCCCAGAAATCTGGTGGAGGAGATTCTGAACAGATCAAAGGATGAACTCTTTTTCACACAATGCACAGTTAAACTATGGAATTTGCTGCCACCAGGTATTGTGACAGCCACCAGTTTGGACAGCTTTGAAAGGGTGCTGGGAAAATTCCTGGAGAAGGCTATGCAAGGCTCTTGGTCCAGACTGCCATCTGCTAGCCCCAGTATCAGTGCACCTACGTGCACCAGTTGCTGGGAGATGTGGCTGGAAGATGCTGCTGCTCTCCTGCTCTGCTTACAGGTTTCCTCTGCAACAGCCAGTAGGCTGCTGTGTGAACAGGATGTAGGAATGGAAGAGTCCTGGTCTGAGCCATGCAGGGCTCTTGAAAATTCTTGGAAAACACACCTAGGAATGAACAGGTAATGCTTCTGCACACGTTCCATCATCCAAGCTTTCTGTCTACTCAAAGAACCAAACCAGTGTCCTCTCAGAAAACTTGGCAACAATCCCACCACTGTGGGGCTGGCCATGATTATTAATATTATTCTTCCTCCCTTCTTATGGATTGTGTGGCTGAAACTAGGGGAAAGTATTTTGCCTAAGAGCACCAAAGAGCAAGACTCAAACTGCAAGATGTACGTACTACCTGACTACATTAAAATTATTCGCATTATTTCTGTATTGCCTTTTAATCAAGCTTAGTGGAGTCAGCTTTATAGCTCAGTCTCTTGGCCACCGTGTTGGACTGGGAATCACTCTTCAACCAGGAAATATGCAAGAGGGCAATTTGAAAATCACACAAGGAGCATGCAAGCTTGTGGGACACCTCACTATTTCTCTGAGAAGGTATCAGCTAGGATGGGCCATACAGAGCACTGAGTAAAGTACTAGAGTCAAGAAGACATCCAGCCCCTGGCTTGCAGCATTCCTTCAGAGCAAATATCCTGGGTTCAGAGGCAAGGGTGCATGCAAAACTCACATGCACTCCAAGGAGGCAAAGTGCTGCACACTGTGCCACAGAGGTGCAAGCGAGGTGAGCAGCCAAGGTGATGGTGACATTTGCACACATTATTGCACTCTGCAGGCTTGTACCATTTACCCATTTGGGGAATGAAAGATTCTCCAAAAATAACTCTTTTGCAGAGAGCAGTTGGAGGAGGGAAAGGGACGTGTGTTCCCATTCCTGGGCAAAGACTCTGCAGGTACACAGTCAAAATGGTCTGAATGATTGTGAGAAGCCACCACGCAACTTCCAAGAGGCTTTCCTTCAAGGAATGAATGTCATGATGTCCATAAAGTGGCAGAAGAGGCTTTTTGGAGTCCTGGGGCTCCATGATGGAGTGTTCCTGGATTCAGTTCCTGCCTTCCAGAGCAGCTGCCAGTCAGAGCAGCCAAAATGGAGTGAGACAAATAATTGGCCCTGGGAAAAGGCAGTCTCCTATGAAATACACAGGCTAGCAAGTCTTTCATCATCTTGTTTTCCTCTCTTTAGTCATGTGGACTAGAAACACTTTTTATAATAATGAGAAAAGCAATGGCAACTGTCGGGCCTGGTGTAGGCAGCTTCAGGCTTGCCAGATGTTTTGCCCTACAACTCCCATTTGCTCTAGCTACAGGGCAGTTGAAAGACCCTTAGTTTTTTATTTATTTTTTTATTTTATTTATTTATTTAAAAATTTATATGCCGCCCCTTGCAATAGCCTCGGGGCGGCTTACAACATAATACATTATTAAAAACATATAACAAAGTTAAAAACTGGCCCATCTCAGGTTATTATATAAAAACATGAACAAAATTTATAACAATATAAATTAAACCTATTAAACATAAATTAAACATTAAACATAAATTAATTAAACATAAATTAAACATAAGTTAAACATAAACTAAACCAAGACATAAACCTAAATTAAACAATAATATTAATTAAAATATTGTCTAAATAAAAAGGTCTTCGCCTGGCGCCGAAAAGCAAATAACGACGGCGCCAGGCGAGCCTCTCTGGGGAGCGCATTCCATAAATGGGGCGCCACCGCTGAGAAAGCCCTCCTCCGGGTACTCACCCTCCTAATCTCACGCATGGAGGGTTCCCGGAGGAGAGCCTCTGTCGCTGATCGTAAGGGGCGGGAGGGCATATATGGTCGCAGGCGCTCCTTTAGGTAACCAGGGCCCAAGCCGTTTAGGGCCTTATAGGTGAGAACCAACACCTTGAATTGGGCCCGGACTTCAATGGGGAGCCAGTGGAGCTGATGGAGAACTGGGGTGATATGAGAACCACGCCCAGTCCCCATCAGCACCCTGGCAGCTCTATTTTGCACCAATTGAAGTATCCGGACCGTCTTCAAGGGAAGCCCCACGTAGAGCGCGTTACAATAATCCAACCGGGAAGTCACCAACGCATGTGTCACTGTCGTCAGGCAATCGAACTCCAGGAAGGGACGCAGCTGATGTATCAGCCGAAGCTGTTGGAAGGCGCTCCTCGCCACTGCTGACACTTGAGCAGTCAAGGTCAGCTCCGGGTCGAGGAGCACTCCCAAGCTGCGGACCCCGTCTTTCAGAGGGAGTGCAACCCCATTCAAGACTAGGGTCAAGTCCCCTACACTGTAGCCAGACCCACCCACCAACAGGACCTCCATCTTGTCTGGATTGAGCTTCAGTTTATTGGCCCTCATCCAGCCCATTACCTCGGCCAGGCACCGGTTCAGCACAGCCACCGCCTCACCTGGATCGGTGGAAAACGAGAGGTAGAGCTGGGTATCATCCGCGTACTGATGATTCCGCAGCCCACACCTCCTGATGACCTCCCCCAGCGGTTTCATGTAGATGTTAAAAAGCATGGGGGACAAAATGGAGCCCTGCGGAACCCCATGGCATAGCTGCCATGGCGCAGAGCCATAGTCCCCCAGCACCACCTTCTGGAATCGGCCATTGAGATAGGAGCGGAACCACTGCAAAGCAGTGCCTCCAACCCCCAGTCCCGCCAGCCTCTCCAGAAGGATACCATGGTCGATGGTATCGAAAGCCGCTGAGATGTCAAGAAGGACTAACAGGGACGCACTCCCCCTGTCCCTCTCCCGGCATAGGTCATCGTACAGGGCGACCAAGGCGGATTCAGTGCCAAAACCGGGTCTGAAACCGGACTGAAATGGGTCCAGATAATCAGTTTCCTCCAAGAGTGCCTGGAGTTGTCCCGCCACCACCCGCTCCAGCACCTTACCCAAAAACGGGATGTTGGCCACCGGTCTATAATTGGCGACCACCTCTGGATCCAGGGAAGCCTTCTTTAGGACTGGCCGGACTACCGCCTCCTTATAAAAAGTGTCTTCCTTATGACTGAGAAAAGGAAAACCAAGGGAAGTGTTTCTAGCCCTCATTAGCTAAGGAAAGGAAAACAAATAAGGCATCCGTATCAGGCTATCACATAGGGGCAGGCACCAGGCTCACGTCCCTGGCCAAAGCTGGTCCCAAAGCTTTGGTGCCCAAGGCAAAAAATCCAGGATACACAATTTTGCAGAACATCCTCCTGAGCAAACTGTACAAAAACCAGTGCTCTCTGCACTCCTTCCAACAAGAGTGTAGTGGTAGACTTCCTGTCCAGATCTGTCCGCCCACAACAGCACCACTGGCTCAGGGATGGGGAAAATGCAGCCCTCTGGAGATTGGACTACACATCCCATCAACTCTTGCTGTGGGAGCCAACAGTGAAGAGCACTGTAAGGTGCAGTCCAACAACTATACACAAGTGGACAGCTAAATCCCAGAAAGGTAGAAGGCAAAGAAAAGGTTTCCCACACCATAAGAACTAGAGCCTTATGTCAATTACTAGATTTCCATTCACACTATCCCTACCTGAACTAATGCTGGAAGGCAGAGCAGAATTGCGCAAGCATCTGAGAGCCCAAACTGAGCCACAGAGCACCCACTGTGCAGGCAAAGGCCCCCACTTTGATCCACAGGTTAGCCAGGAAAAAGCTGATCTCAGCTGGGCTGAGAAAGGCCTTGAGACAGAATGACCACCCCTCCCAACAGCACAACAGCTTTGGCACATTGGCATTCAGGTGTCTCTCTGGCCTCCTGAACTGAAGCAAATGGGTGTGGCCACAGCACCCTTCCCAGGCTGCCTCTCTGCTCAGGTCAGAACAGGCAGACAATGGAGCAGACTTGGGGCTAGCCTCAGCCTCGAGTGCCTGGATCCTCAAGGCCAGCCCAAGGGCACACTCATCCTGGCAACTGCTATTTCCCGACTGCTGAGGAGCTGACAAAAGACTACAGCACACCTTGGGGGGGAGGGTCCCCTCCTGCTTCCCCAGAATGCCTTGGCCCAAGGAGCAAGGCCTTCTGTGCTTTGCACAGAGCTGGGGTGCAGTTGGCCAAACCTCGAACATGGCCTGGGGGAGCACTCCAAAAAGAAGTGCGTGCATGTGTGAAGCCATCCACTGACACCCTTAAAATGCTAATTCAGACGTTCTTCGGAGGAACTCCACTCACCTGTGAAACTCAGGGGCTGCACTGAGGAAGCCACCCATTCCTCCCTGCTGGAACCCGACCGAGCTTTCCTGTTCCCCACACGGAGGGATGTTTCTCCAAGTTTCCTCCTGAACGCACGAGCAGGCTACGTTCCAAGTGCACAAAGCGAGGAGGACCAGGCGCCCGTCCTCTGCCGAACGCGAACCCCTCACCTACTTTGACCATTCTTCGGGGCCGGTGAGAACGCAATCACGGATCTCCCTCTGGCGTGCCACCAAGCAGCACACGATCCAAAAGGCGCACACCGGAATCCCGCGCACGGGACAGCAAAACGCCCCAGGGCCAACCTCTGCACGGCACAACCAAGCGGAGGGGCACGTTCGTGGGGAAAGCCGTGTCCCCCGGACAGCTTCAGACGTCTTGAGCGAGCGAGCCAAGTTTCACATTTGCAAGGAAAGCTGGCCACGGCCTACTTCGCTCACGGCTGAGCTGCAACAACGCGCTATCGACGCCCCGCGGCAGTGAAATCCAGCCACACTCCCAGCTCTCGGGTAGCGGGCCAGGCGCTTTCGCGCTCCCAGGTGCGATAGGCCCCGTCTGATTTCCCCCGGCAACGGCGCCGAAAGCGGGCCTCAAAGCAGATCGCCTGCTGCTGCGACGCAAACGCGGCAAGCGGTGGGATGGGGGGAGGCCGCCCCCTCCGCCTCGCCCGGGTCCCGGATCCAGCCGCCTCCCCAGCCTCGCCCGGGAGCCTTCGCTAGCAGGGCCTGTTCCACTCCGGAGAGGAAGCGCCGCGCCTTTCTTGGACGCTCCCCCGCCGCAGATGGGCCTGCGAGGGCAGGCGTGGAGGCGGCCGACTCCCCAAACGCCCGAAGGCTTTCCGCGCAGGCGGGACGTCTCCCGCCTAGGCGAGCTAGCCAGACGGAAGGCGCCCTCCGGCCGCGGCCCTACGGCGCCCGCGCCCCCCGTACCTGCAGGTGTAGCTGAGGTTCCTCCGGATGCTGCGCTTGAAGAAGCTCTTGCAGCCCTCGCAGGTGAAGACCCCGTAGTGCTTCCCGCTGGACTTGTCGCCGCACACCACGCAGTCCACCTGAATGCCCGGCTTGTCCTCGTCGCCGTGCTCAGGGTCGCTGGCGCCGCCTTGGGGGGACGCCGAGTCGTCCTCGGAGCTCCGGGGGTAGCCCTTCTCCACCCCATTGGTGTCGCCGTTCGGGTCTCCCCACCTGTCGGTTACCATGGCCATAGCGCCTCGGGGGGGGGGCCTTCACGCACGCCCGCGACGGCGGCGGGGGGTGCCGTTGGGGGCAGCCGGAGCGCTCCTCTTGCCGCGCCGGCACTGCGCAAGCGACGCGAGAGGAGAATCCGGCCGTGGAGCCGCGCGGGCGAGGCGGCGGCCGGCCGAGGGGCCCGGCTGCAGGGAGGGGGCCCGGAGTTAAAGTTAAAGCGAGGTCACTTCAGGCTGAGTTGCTCTCCCGGCCGGGCCGGGGCCGGGAGCGGCGCGGGCCGCGGCGTGCTTGGGCGAGTCCGGGGCGCCCTGGGCGGCCATGGCGCGCGCGCGCGACGCGGGAAGTTGCGGGGTCCGGCGGGGGCAGGCGCGTCCGGGACGCGGTGGCAACTCCCGCTCAGCGCATCGCGACGGCGGCGGTACGAGAGCAAAGTTCAGGCCCCGGCGAGAACTACGGGTAGCTGCCGCCGCCCGCTCGCTCCTCCCTCGCCGGCCCTCCCCTTCCGCCAGCTCGCCCGCCCAGGCCGCCGCCTTCCCGCTCCTCTCCGCGTCCGCCCGGGCAGCCTCCGGCAAAGGCCGCGCCCGTCCCCGATCCGGAGGCACCTCTGAGCGCTTCCAGAGGGCATCAGGCTTGCCTCCCCGGGTGGAGGGGAAGAGTGGGGGGTCTTTGATCATCCTCCCCTCTACTCCGGCTTCGTTTCGAACTGGCCTTTGAGTTTGGGAATGAAGAGAGGAGTCTCTGAGCACATGCAGAGGGCCCGGTCTCACTTTCTCTAGACCATAAACCAAGACTTTCCACATACGCAGAAAGAGTGCCTCTGAACGGATCTAGTGGGCTTTCCTCCTCTCTTCTCTGACTTTCTTTCAAATTCATTTTTGGGTAAGGGCAGAAGAATAGAGTCAACATGTGCAGGGGGGGGGGTTGGTTTTATTTCAGCTTTCCTTTCTGGCAGGGGAAGAGAAGTACCTCTCGGCAGTCACACCAACTTTTTTTCAGTGCAACTCGCTGGGCAGGGAGGGCACTGAATGGGGCCTTTTCTCTGGCTTGCTTTCTGCAAGCCACAACCTTCCATGTGAGGAGGAAGAATGGCTCTGAAGGCATACAGACGACCTGGGTTTCCTTCAACTTCACATAATGGGTGGGGAGAAACCATGTTTTCTGAGCTTGTGTAGAAGGTCTCCTCCCTTGCAGCCTTGGCTGCAGCTCCATCAGCCCAGAGAGCCACAAGCTTCCCGGCTCTGAATGCTCACCATAAGAAAGGGAAAGCAGGAGAGCCCATGAGTGCAGCACAGCTGAGTTTGGATTCAGACTGCATCATACTGACTAGAGTCATGGAAAACTGTGGTCTGAAGTCTGAGTCACAGTAGATGGATGTGCCATGGCTCTCCGCAGAACTTTTCTGAGTAGGATAATGCAGCTGCAGATCAACTCAGAGAGGCACTGCCCGAGCCCACCAGCTGGGGAAGGCCAGGCAGGTCCCCATCAAGGACCCCTCCCCCCTTCTAGCCATTGCTGTTTTCACCTCTGGCAGGCAGATGGGCCTTAATGGCCCATTCCAGGCCAAGAACTGCAAGCAAAGTGCTTTGCATTGCAGCTGCAGTGAGAACAAGGAAGTTGTGAGGACAGAGGCCCAGCTGCACAGGGGTGGTGTGCAGACTGGGGTTTAGCAGGGGGGCAACTCTGGGTGGGCCTTCCCCAACAACCCCGAAATTTCAACTCACCTATCGGGCTACACAGCCCAGGGAAGCAGACAGACAAGAAACCCTGAGGGGTTGGGACATCCAAGCCAGGTCAAAAGTGGCAGCTTTAAAAAATTTAAATCCCAAGTTTTGTCCCCTAAGAACCTCTATTGAAGGTGTGAACTTCTGTGGGAAGAAATAAATTTAAGGGTGTGAGCATTGCTGGCTGGACCATGCTGGGAGCAACAAGGATTGTGTCCTAATTGGAATAAAATTTATTTTGGATGCAGGAGGTTAATCAGCTAAAGGGGGAGGTTGATTGACTAAGAATAATCAAATTGGCTGAGATGACTGGAACGAAAAAGAGAGGAAATGGAATTGGCTCTCCTCCCCCCCCCCCAAAAAAAAAAAGTTTGGATCTAGTTTGGATCCAGGAGGGATGCACTGCAGAGGAACAGACAGACTACTGTTGGGAAAATTTGGGTGAATCCTGTCTGAAAAGCATTGCTTCTGTGTGCTTTTGCCTTGTGGGATCAAATCCTGTACTCCTCCTCAAAACCAAGCTAAGTCACTGTTTCAAATGGCATTGGAATTCAGATTACCAGGAAGTATCTTCCTAGCCCAGAGGGCTTCATGTGCCCTGGTCATTCAGAATGTCTAGAGTCTAGATAAGGGTCTGAGCTTATCATGAAAAGTTTCTCAGTAGCTTGAATTTACATGTCTAAGCAGACCTGGAGATGGGCTCAAGTTACTCAACTAAAGTGTCAATACACTGCAATTAGAAATATTGTACTCTCACTGTCTCTGTATGATTGGCTGACCTTCCTTTATCTGCTCTGTATGTGATGACCTCAGAACCTGATTGTAATCCCTGCATTCTGTCATCAGTTGCCCTGTACCTGTGTACCTATAAATGCCCTGTAATGGTATTGAAGCTTTGCAGCAGAGTTTACCTCTGCCTGCCCGGTAATGCATTATCGTGAGTATGCAATAAAGCCAAGAGGGTCTGGATGCTTGATCTTTCCCACGAACCCGAGTTTTATTTCCTCTTCTCTAATTGAGATTCCGGGATTCTGACAATTCTAAACATACCGTATTTTTCTGTGTATAAGACAATACTTTTTCTTTAAAATATTTACCTGAAAGCTGTCACACTGATCCGCAATTCAGAGGCTCGGAAATCAGTTTCTTGTCAGGGCAAATAGGTTTATTTACACTTGAATGCATGGATCCATGGGTGCCTAAGAAGGAACACCCCATGTTAATTTCCTTAGGTTTATATAGAATACACAAAAGAGGAGTGAATACAATACTCAGGAAGGTGACTGGATGCTTTGATATGGATAGGAAAGCGATTGGATACATGTCACAGCACCATAAAGAAAAGTTACATTCCAATCTAATTAGATGCCTTTGACAGGCCTGCTAAACTAAAGTTACCTTGAACAGGCTGGCCAAGTTAAGTAAGCAGAAAGGTTACATGGGCGAACTTAGTGGGTTAGGGAGGCACTCCGGCAGGCCTATAAAACACAGAGATTGCCCTTTGACAGTCTCCCGCTAATGGAGTGGGGTCACCTGGTCTTCACCACCAGCCACCGAGGCCTCTTTTGATGCGTTTATGGCAAGGCAGTGAGGCGGGATGGTAAGAACTGCTTTTCTGAGTACAGCTTTCCCCCCTTTTTCCATCCCGCCAAACTGCTAAGTGTAACATGACCCTGCATGTATTTGAGTCAACAGTGTCAGGTAAAACCATGGCTCGGCCCACTGAAGGTGTGTCCCCCCCCCCCCGGGGTGTTTTGTCCACAGGTTGTCGTCATATGAGTACACTGTATACTACACAACTCATGACACCAGCATCTTTTCCCACCATGCCTTACCAAAAAGGTTATCCCACCAGTGCATGTATATAACTGTGGTGTTTTTACTATGTGGCCTCCCTCTGGCCAACCATTCTTGAGGTGTTTTGGGGTGCCGCAATTGGCAACAGCTTCCAGCAAAAGACAGCTTCCTCCTGACCAGGGAGACAGGCCACCAAGCCCCTGCAGCTTTGCCTTGAAGGTGCAGACTGCCTTTGCAGGTGAGGGCCATTTGGATAAAGAAACACAGAAGCAGAGAAGCAGAGCAAGTCAGAAGGGACCTCCTGGGGCAACCAGTCTGACCTCCGGCTCCAGCCAGCTCTGTTCATGACATGCCTACCATGTGCATGTCTGAGAAATACTAGAGTAATTGTTGGCAAGCTCTGCCAGTAACAGCCTCAGGTGGGGAACCAAGAAAGCAATCCTCCCAAGCCACTTTTACGAGAATGAAAATGCAAAGCAGCTTATAAAGCATTGAGCTTTTAAATGTGATGCGCCAAAGAAACAGCTTTGTCTTCCACAAGTGTTGCAAACCCTGTCCTGGCTTGCCAGCAATGCAGTGTCTAGCAACTGTGTATGGCAAGTTGCTGTAGTTGAGCATTGTATGTCTGAAATGGCATCAGCTGTTTCACTACAAACACTGAATGCAGATGCAAGCACTCTATGTCATGGCGATTTGGGAAAACTCCAAATGGTGGAAGAATGGCACAGAGAAATGAATACCCTACCCCCCTTTTTGACAATGTCTTCCATCACTGTTTGAACTACTCTGCAGTTAGGGCAAGTGCCCTTGGGGAATTCTTGTAATAATTCAGAGATTGGGGACAAGGTATCCAGTGCCCTATCCTTCTGTAGGGAAAGCCATGAAAGCCTTCTCGCTACTAACCCTATAAGGTCCCATGGGTGGTTTCCATGGTTGGAAGGCAAAGCCATGTTGTGAAACTGAGTCCAGAGATCCCTGTAGAGGGTTTTCTCCTGTGGGGTTTTGTATGTGCCAATGTGAGCCATTGAGCTAGGCATGTTTGCTGACCTCCATCTTTTGGCCAGCACCAAGTTCTCTTGCACCCACAGTGTGCATTCCAGGCTGTACCAAGTGGCACTCACCAGCCCCATTTGTGTGAATAATGCACAGCAGTCAGCATCCACACATGGTTGCCCATCCAGCTGCAGGCCAGGGCCTTTCCAGCTTAGCAAAAACAAAGCCACATGCTAGCCACTGCACCAAACTCTCTCACACACACACAGGGAGCCTATCCCAGCATGTGCCAACTGGCTGTAAGGATGTTGCTAGTCCACCATCATCACCCCAACTGGTACAGTGCTCTCAGTGGTCCTTACCTGTTGTGGCTTCACATGGAGATTGTTTTCCCTAGGGACCTGTGGAATCATTTTTTTAAACAAATATTATTTCTTTCCTTTTACTCTCTAGCTGATCTGGGACAGCACGTGCCTGCCCTTCTGTAATCTGCATGTCTGTTTTACCTGGTCCCTGGTGGGAATCCAGACATATAACATGTTCCAGGTGTAAGAAATCCATGCTGGGTTTTCATCAGCGCTACTAAAGCAAAAACATTCTATTACACACTGAACCAGTATTCTAAAACTGAAAACAGAGAAATTAGGAAATCCACTGTTTTCTTCCCACAAGGACATATGGTATAGAAGGGAGTAACAAAATCAACAGAAGTACACAGAGACAGCCAGAGTAACAACTTCAAGCAACTCCCCCTCTTTCCTTCAGCATTATCATCTAGGCTACTGAGCATTAGGCAAATGCTAGTCTCTTTGATCCAAGTCTTCAAGCCAGAACCCGATCCTGGTCCCCGATAGACTGCTTTTCTTCGGGGCTCTTCTCCCTTGCCCCCTCCAGTTGTGGGCCTTGGCTGACCCTGATGCCAGCTTCTTCTCATCCTGGTCTGTTATGCCGCTGGTCCTCCCTTGCAGGGTTGGTGTTTGAGCAGGAACTTCAGGTCCTCCACGAGTTCTATGGTCCTCTGGTCTCCTTGTGGTTTTGGAGCTTTCCTCAGCCTGGTGCAACGGTCCCACGCAGGCACTCCCGCAGATCTCACTGCTGTGTAGCGAGGGGCGCCTGGGCACGGTCCTCCCACTGCATCAATGGTCTCCAGGTGGTCCAGTCTCAGGCGAGTCAGCTGGCGTAAGACAGCAGCCCCCCTTCCCTTGTGCCATTGCAAGCCGGAGGCAGCAGCCAGCCAGTGGCCACAGCTTCACACACTGCAGGCAGCCAGTTAATCAGGCATGGCTGCTTTGGCCTTGCCGGACAGCCAGCATGGCCACTCTGGGCTCGGAGAAGGAGCGGTGCTAGCCAGCTAGCCAGTGTTTGAGAAAAAGGTGGGTGAATTCTGTTATGGAGTTACTATACAAATACTGTGCTTGTAACTACCAATGGCAATATTGCATTGCTCTTATACTTCCTGTTCCTGTTCTTACCTTTGACCCGGATGTAATAATACAGTGCTTCATGACTCCTCAGACTAACGCTTGCAGTGTTGTCCGTTCTGTACATGAAACATGGTGTCAGAAGTGACTTGAATCTGGATAGAGCCTCTTGTTTGGCGTGCGGCAGCCCTGAGACACAGCACTTATTTGTGAGTTACAGTTTGAGACCGTTCATTGTGTGTTTTCTGCTACTGGAGGGCTGCGATGCCTACCGACCGCATGGCTGCCATGAATTGCATGCCTCCTGCGGAGGGGATGAAAATCAGTGGGGACTGTAGTAGCAACTGGGAAACTTTCAGAGCTGAATTTGAGGATTATTCCCTGGCTACAGGGCTGAATGCGAAACCTGGGGCAGTGCAGGCAGCCACTCTGAGAAGAGTCATGGGCAGTGAATGCAGGCATGTGTATAAACACAATCTGAGCCTCTCAGCAGAGCAGCAAGAGAATGTTACAGCCATTCTGGATGCACTAGAAGCTTATTTCAAACCTGCTAAAAATGTCATTTATGAAAGATATGTGTTCGGATGCTGCAAACAAGAAGAGGGAGAACCTCTTGACAACTTTGTCACTCGCTTACGAGAAAAAGCAGCAACTTGTGAATATGGCACCCTGAAAGATGAACTAATAAGGGACAAAATTGTTCTTGGTATATCTAGTGAGATCACATGCAGGCGTCTTCTAAGAGAGCGTGACTTAACACTAAACACAGCTATTGAAACGTGTCATACAGCAGAGCTTACTGACAGACATCTGAAAGTGATGGAACAGGACAGACAGAGTGACAGCATAAACGTTGCAATGCAGCGACGGCACATACGCAAACCGCAAGGACAGCAACACACACTTAGAGCAAATACTGCCAACTCTACAGCATGCAAATATTGTGGGACTGTGCATCAAAGAATTAGAGAGCAGTGTCCAGCATATGGGAAGTCCTGTAGGTCTTGTGGAAGAGCAAATCATTTCGCTAAAGTTTGCTTGTCAAGTAAAAAGCAGGTGTCATCTGGGAAATTACATGCTATGGAGGATGCGCCTGCATATGAGGAGGAGCCACGCACCGCTGAAATGATATGCAGCAGTGAATTAATCGGTGCTCTGCAATCCAGAGGAAAGAAATTTATTTATTTTATTTATTTATTAAAACATTTATAGGCCGCCCCATCGCAACAAAGCCTCGGGGCGGCTTACAACAATTTAAAATACAATGTAAAAATACAATAAAACCATAAAATTATAAACAATAAACAATATATCCCTCCCCCCCTCGGTGCATCTCGGCAACTAAAAAAAAAAAAAAAAGCCAACAATTATTAACTACAAACATAAATACATACATAAATACATAACAACAAATTATACACACACCTAAACTAACAATTAAAATATGACTTGAATAAAAAGGTCTTCGCCTGGTGCCGAAAAACAGATAACGATGGCGCCAGGCGAACCTCTCCAGGGAGCGCATTCCATAATTGGGGCGCCACCACAGAGAAAGCCCTCCTCCGGGTCCTCACCCACTTAATTTCCCTCACAGTGGGTTCCCGGAGGAGGGCCGATGTTGCCGATCTTAAAGGGCGGGAGGGCATGTAAGGGCGTAAGCGGTCCGTTAGCAGCCCCACGTAGAGGGCGTTGCAGAAATCTAAACAAGAAGTCACCAATGTGTGTGTCACTGTCGCCAGGCAGTCATTGTCCAGAAAGGGGCGCAGCTGATATACCAATCGAAGTTGTAGGAAGGCACTCCTCACCGCTGCCGTTACCTGGGCCTGTAACGACAGCTCCGGGTCGAGGAGTACCCCCAAGCTGCGAACCTTGTCCTTTAAAGGGAGTGCAACCCCATCTAGGACAAGGCCCAAATCCCCCACTCCAGGACCTGAACCGCCCACCAGCAGGACCTCCGTCTTGTCTGGATTGAGCTTCAGTTTATTGGCCCTCATCCAGTCCATTACCTCGGCCAGGCACCGGTTCAGCACAGCCACTGCCTCACCTGGATCAGTAGAAAACGAGAGGTAGAGCTGGGTATCATCAGTGTACTGGTGATTCCGCAGCCCACACCTCCTGATGACCTCTCCCAGCGGTTTCATGTAGATGTTAAATAGCATGGGGGACAAAATGGACCCCTGCGGTACCCGATGGCATAGCTGCCATGGCGCAGAGCCATAGTCCCCCAGCACCACCTTCTGATATCGGACGTTAAGATAGGAGCGGAACCACCGCCTAGCGGTGCCTCCAACTCCCAATCCCACGAGCCTATCCAGAAGGATACCATGGTCGATGGTATCGAAAGCCGCTGAGAGGTCCAGGAGAATCAACAGGGACGCACTCCTCCTGTCTCTCTCCCTGCGCAGGTCATCGTACAGGGCGACCAAGGCAGATTCAGTGCCGTACCCGGGTCTGAAACCGGACTGAAATGGGTCCAGATAATCCGTTTCCTCCAAGAGTGCTTGAAGTTGTCCCGCCACCACCCGCTCTAGTACCTTGCCCAGGAACGGGATGTTGGCCACTGGTCTATAATTGGCGACCACCTCTGGATCCAGGGCTGCCTTCTTTAGGACTGGCCGGACTACCGCCTCCTTTAGGGATGCAGGTACCCGGCCGTCTCTTAAAGAGGCGTTGACCACCTCCCGGATCCAGGGCCCAATCCCGTCTTTGGCTGTCTTTAGTAGCCAAGAAGTGCATGGGTGTAGTAAGCAAGTGGTAGGGCATACTCGTCCAAGCACCTTGTCCACATCATCAGGCCGCAACAACTGAAATTCATCCATTAAGCAAGGACCAGACAGCGTCAAAGGCGGCTCCACAGTAGTATCTGCTATTAAAGTGGAATCAAGCTCGCAGCGTATCTGAATGATTTTCTCCCGAAAATGCGTGGCAAACTCGTCACAGCGGGCTTCCGAGGGCGGCACCAGATCCTTCTTAGGGCCAGGATGTACTAGGCCCTGAACCACTCGGAAAAGCTCCGCCAAATAGCATTGTGAGGAGGCAATGGAGATGGAGTAGAATTTCTTCTTCTCCATCCTCACCGCCACAGCATAGGTGCGATAGTGCGCACACAAGTGTGTTTGGTCAGATACCTGTCGTGATCTCCTCCACCTGTCCTCTAGTCATCTCCCAGCCCGCTTCATCGCCCGTAGTTCGAATGTATACCATGGAGATGCACGGGCTCGGCTAGACGGAAGAGGATGCTTGGGAGCAATCATGTCGATAGCCCTGGCCATCTCCTCGTTCCACAATTTTGCAAGGGCATCAACTGGATCACCAGCCCTGTCAGTTGGAAACTCCCCCAGAGCATTCAGGAATCCTTCGGGATCCATCCTGCTCTGAGGGCGGACCCACAAAATCGGGTCCGCACCCTTACAGAGGGAGAGGCCGCTCTCGAGCTCAAACCTTATGAGGAAGTGATCTGACCATGACAAGGGTGTCAAATTTAGATTCCTCACCCTCAGATCACCCTCTTCCTGCCCCGTCGAGAAAACCAGGTCCAGAGTGTGTCCACGTTCATGGGTCGGGCCAATGATGTGTTGAGACAGCCCCATGGCCGTCATGGAGGCCATGAAGTCCTGAGCCGCCCCGGTAAGTGCCGCCTCGGCATGGAGATAGAAGTCCCCCAGGACCACCATCCTGGGGGTCTTCAAGACCAGGTCCGAGACGACCTCTGTCAGCTCAGGCAGGGAGTCTGTTGGGCAGAAGGGTGCACGGTACACCAACAGAATCCCCAATCTGTCTCGGTCGCCCAACGCCAAGTGGAGGCACTCCAGCCCCGGTCTCGAGGGAACAGGAAGCCCCACAAGGGAAATTGAAGCCCGATAAATTAGAGCCACCCCCCTCCCCTCCCCTCCGGGCATGGGCGGTGCTGAATTAGGTACCCGGGCGGGCAAAGTTGAGAGAGGGAGACATCCCCCCCCTCTCCCGCCCAGGTCTCGGTGATACAAGCCAGGTCGGCTCCCTCATCCACGATCAAATCGTGGATGAGGACAGATTTATTATGGACCGACCTGGCATTCAACAACAGCACCAACAGGCTCGGGGGGCAGCTGACACGACTACTGGGAACCCGCCGGCTGGGAGAATAACCAGAACGAGGGACAGGTGTCAACCATCTGTCCCTCCTTCTTCTAGGCGGACATGTTAATCTACCACCGCTGTAACGCCCCCTGCCCATCACCTTCCCAATGGCGGCGCCCCTGCGCTCCCCAGGCAAAGACATAATAACAAGCAACAACCGCCAAGATGCACCAACACAATTTTTTTTAAAATCTAAACCCCATTAAAATCCCCTATAACAACACACTCACCACCACCATCAGTCCTCCACGGGCCAGGGCTCCTGGCCAGCCCAGCCCCCACTCGGCCCCCTGAACGGCGCCCCAAACGGTGGTGCCCTTTGGCCACCGCCCTTCGGCTGCTGGCGTCAGCCTCTTGTGGGACCGCGGGGCCCCTCCCCTAGCTCGCCCTGCCCAGCATGCCTCTCACACGTGCCGGGGAGGCAGGCCGGGGCGCGTCCCATGGCTGGCAGTGTACCTGGCCCCGCGGCGGGTGACGGCTCGGCTGGGCTCGGCTGGTCTCGGCAGCGGTGAGTGGTGGTGGTGGTGGCGGCAGGCGCCCGCGGGCGCCGTGCAGTGGCACAGCGGGGCTCCGGGCCGGTGGCGCCGATGGTGGGATGCACGGGAGCGCGGGCGCTGGTCCCCTCTCCCGTCGGCGTTGGCCTCTTGTGGGCCCACGGGGCCCCTCCCCTAGCTCGCCCCGCCCAGCACGCCTCTCACGCGTGCCGGGGAGGCAGGCCGGGGCGAGTCCCGTGGCTGGCGGTGTACCTGGCCCCGCAGCAGGCGACGGCTCGGCTGGGCTCAGCCGGGCTCGGCAGCGGCGGCGGGCGCCCGCGGGCACCGTGCAGCGGCACAGGGGGGCCTCCGGGCTGGTGGCGCCGATGGTGGGGCGCACGGGAACGCGGGCGCTGGTCCCCTCTCCCGTCAGCGTTGGCCTCTTGAAGGTGAAATGGTTTGTCACTTTAATATTAAATAAGCCTCAATCCTGCCAGCTTGATTTGGGAGCGACATGTTATGTGATGTGCTTGAGAGACAAAATGACGTTAGCACCGGAAGTACCTCTACTGCCAAGTGACACCAAACTCATGTTATACTCAGGCAAAATTATGAAATCTCTTGGACTGTTCAGGACAGAATGTGTCGTACATGGACTGACACACAAGCTAGAGTTTGAAATTGTGGAAGCTTGCCAAAAGCAACTGTTATCTGGCTCAACCTGCGAGCGTCTGGGGCTGATGCATTTCTCCATCCCTGCAGAGCTCAATGCGATGGACAATCAATTTAAAGGGCCCTTGACAAAACAACTGTTACTACAGGAATTTGGTGATGTTTTTACAGGGCCTGTTGAATCTGTTCCGGGGGAAGTTCATTTTGACCTTGATGTGAGTGTCCTTCCAGTCCAATGTGCACCACACAATGTGCCAGTGGCCTTGAAGCAGGCAGTTAAGGCACAGCTTGACCGGTATGAGGCTGATGGTCATATCGCACCAGTGACTGAACCAACTGATTGGATTAGCAACATGGTGATTGTAAAGAAGCCTGATAAGCTAAGGATATGTATAGATCCCAAATTTTTGAACCAGGCACTGAAACTATCTCATTACATAATGCCAACTCTTGAGGATGTTTTGTACAAGCTGCCTAAAGCACGTCTGTTCACGCTTGTTGATGCCCAGGATGCTTTTTTACAGTGTAAGTTGGATACTGCAAGTAGCTACATGACAACCTTCTGGACTCCCTGGGGCAGGAAAAGGTGGCTCAAACTGCCTTTTGGCGTCTCAGTTGTGCCAGAGGTGTATCAACGTAAACAACATGAGCTGTTGGCCAGACTTAAAGGTATTGCACCAATAGCTGATGACATCCTTGTAGTTGGCTGTTGTGACACAGATGGAGAAGCAGAGCAAGATCATGATCGCAAACTGCTGGACTTGATGAATCGTTGTAGGCAAGTGAAACTGAGACTTGGCGTGAAAAAACTGCAGTTCAAGGTCAAAGAGGTCTGCTTTCATGGTCATATCCTTTCAGTGGAGGGTTTGAAGGCTGACCCAGAAAAAATCAGGGCCATACTGGATATGCCGCAGCCGGAAAATGTGAAATCTCTGCAGCACTTCATAGGATTCGTTACCTATTTGGCAAAATTCCTACCGCGTCTCTCGGAGGTTTGCGAGACTTTGAGAAGACTTCTGGACAAGGATGCAGTTTGGCATTGGCTTCCTAAGCATGATAAGGCAGTGCAGGAAATCAAACGTTTGGTCACGGATACACCTGTCCTTAAATACTATGACGTTACAAAACCCGTAACTATTCAAAGTGATGCAAGCAAAAATGGACTCGGGTGTTGTCTGCTGCAAGATGGACAGCCTATCGCTTTTGCTTCAAGGGCACTGACCCCTACAGAGCAAAACTATGCACAAATCAAAAAGGAATGTCTGAGTATTGTGTTCGCCTGCCAGCGCTTTCACCACTATCTCTATGGTCGTGACAAGATCACGGCAGAAACTGACCATAAGCCTCTGATATCTATTTTCATGAAACCGCTTTTGTGTGCACCTAAGCGCTTACAGAGCATGTTGCTCACGTTACAAAACTATTGTCTCAATGTGGTTTATAAACCTGGACCTGAAATGTGCATCAGTGATGCTCTTAGCAGAGCTACTGCAGCAGGTGGTACATTTGAATGTACACAACACACAGTTTGCAAAGTCCAACAGGACCTGGATGCCCTGTCACAGATTAATCATTCAGACTATTTAAATGTCACAGGCCAGCGACTGCGTCAGATAAAACAGCACACAGAAATTGACGAGAGTTTGCAGACACTGTTGTTGTCTGTTGTTCTGAATGGCTGGCCAGATTCAAAGGAAGAAGTGCCATTAATTGTGAGAGAATACTTGTTGTGCAGGAGGTCACGACAGGGACCACTACTCACGAGGAGGACGTGACCATAATAACTAGAGTCCAGGAGAATCAACCCCAGCCGGATATAGATGCCAATCAGCCTGTGTCTGAGAGCATCTCTAGTCCACAAACCTCTACCCAGATGCCTGGCCCTTTAAATCAACCTGACTGCGAGAAAGGGAGAGATGAGGAAAAGAAACATGACAGCTCCTCCTCTTCTGAGGAGGAACTGACAGGGCCAGAAGCAGAGGGAATGATGGGATGTGTTGACTGTAAGAATGCCTATCAAAGAAGATTGATAAGGTCTTATCAAATCAAAATGCAAAGAGAGAAGCAAAGGTGGGAGGCATGGCTGGGGGGAGAGGATATGACGTAACAGAGAGAAGAGATCGCCATTCAGAGGCGAACATCTCTTTGCTAAAGACATTCCTTAAGTAGCTCTACAGTAGAGTCGTAAATCTTGTAGATAACTAGCAATAAATAGATTTAGTTTTATTGCTCTTGCAAGTGTGGTTAATTACAACGAAAGTGCTTGGGCCTTTGGCCCCCCTCACGACAGAATGTTCGCCTCTGAATCCCTTTGGTTGTTAACCACACGCTGGTGAGCAGAGAAGTTTTTTTTATTTCAAGAAATCTCTCATCAGCCAAAAAGTGTGTACAAACGGTGGATTATTATAAACGTCCAAGATGCAAGCAACAGCACCTACACTGCAAGACTTCCAAAGGTTACAAGAGGAGAATCGTTTCCTGAGGACTAAAAATGAAGAGGCTAATCAACAGATAGAGGCTTTGAGGAGAGGCATGGATGCTTTACATATCCAATTACAAGAAAAGACAACAAGACCAGACCAAGAAGTGACGGTAAGGCGATGCCCACTTGAAACCCCCCCGAAATACGACGGCAGGAAAGAAACCTTCGCCACATTCCGTGCACAATCGGAATTGTATTTCAACCTTCGCCTTCCAGACTTCCCCAATGAGAAGATAAAGGTAGGATTTTTGATAAATCAACTTACAGGGGTCCCAGCCAGGTGGGCAACAGCAAGAATGATTGCCAAAGACCCCATATTAGATAATACTGACCAATTTTTTGAAGCATTGCGGAAGTTCCTTGGGGTAGATGCATGCAAAGAATTAGCTGTACGGAAAATTAAGAATCTCACTCAAAAACAATTCTCTGCCACTGAATATACAACCAAATTCCAACTGATTATGAATGACTTGGGGTGGAATGACAAAGCTTTAATGGTGCAATACCGTGAAGGGTTAAGGGAGGAAGTGGTGGATGAACTGGCACGCTGTCTCACGCCAGAAAGTTTACAAGACTTAATGACTCTGGCTATAAAAGTGGATGCACGGCTTAACGAAAAGAAACGCTACAAGCCAGGCAGCTATTTTGGCTCTCAGCCAAATAAGACAAAATGGTTCTCACGCGCAGAAGCCAGCACGCAGCTACTTTTGCCAGAAAGCCATGTAACGATGGCAACCCCTCCAAGTCAGCAGGAGGCGGTACCCATGGAGATCGGAGCTGCTAGAGCTCACATTCCACAGGCAGATAAGGCATATCAACGCAGTGCCAGACGCTGTTTTGTCTGTGAACATGCTGGGCACATAGCAAAGGCCTGCCCGCTGAAAAAGCAGATGGGAAACTTCCAGTCCCAGCGTCGTTGAGCACCGCGATGCTGGAACGCACACACATTCCTCAAGGGTACCAAATGTTGGGAGGAGCTCCGACAGCTCAACATCTTTTAATGGATGCAGTTTTGCAAATAACCCCTCATACTACAATCAAAGCCACAGCGCTAATAGACAGTGGTGCTACTGCATCCTTTATGGTTGAAAGTTTTGCTCAAGCACAAATTGTTCCAACTAATCAACTGGAGACTCCACTCCAAATGGACTCCATACAAAAAATACCATTGCAAGGTGGCCCCTCCCTGCTCCAATCTTCACCACTCACTCTACAAATTGGGAAACATCAAGAACAAACAACATTTTTATTGGTGAAAGACCTCCACTACCCTATTGTATTGGGCATGGACTGGTCAAACACAAACCCCAAATATCCTGGGGTTCAGGACAAATACAATTTAATTCCACATTTTGTTTGAAAAACTGTACAGATGCCATACCCCACATAACTTCTAAACTATCACCACCTTCTACCACGGCTCTCCCACCACAGTATCAAGAATTTTGGGACGTTTTTGATCCACGAGAGGCTGACAAATTACCGCCTCATCGATCATGTGACATGGAGATTCATATCCAACCCGGGGCAACACTACCTACTGGCAAATTATGACCCATGTCCCCAAAGAACTCAAGGTCATTAAGGATTTCATATCCTCCAACCTAGAAAAAGGCTTCATACGCCCATCCTCATCTCCCTCTTCCGCGATGCCACTACTGGTACCGAAGAAAGATTCAGAAGAACCCAGGGTCTGCATTGATTACTGACGTTTAAATGCGATTACAATTCGTAATAGACATACCATGCCCCTCATATCTGAAATTTTGGAACGCTTGGGGCAAGCATGCATTTTTACCAAACTAGATTTACACAATGCATATAATTTACTCCGCATACGCCCTGTATACGAACACCTAACCTCCTTTTTGACACGCTATGGGGCCTTTGAGTTTTGCGTGATGCTGTTTGGCTTGTTAAATTCGGGACAATATTTTAGCAGATTCATCAATGAGATTTTCCATGATTTCCTCGATGTCTTCATGATCGCTTATCTGGATGATTTGCTCATATTCTCCAATGACCCTGTATCGCATGTACAGCACGTACGGATGGTTTTACAACGCATGCGGGAACATCATCTTTCAGCTAAACTCGAAAAATGTGAATTTCACACTACCTCTTTGATGTATCTAGGCTACCGCATTTCCCCAAATGGATTACAAATGGATCCAGAGAAGATACAAGCAGTTCTTTCGTGGCAACCCCCACGCACGAAGAAAGAACAACAAAGGTTTCTAGGGTTTGCGAAATTCTACCGCTGATTTATCCCAAATTTCTCTCGTATCACCGCTCCTTTGACTGATCTCTTGAAAGACAAAGGATGAGCTCTGAAATGGTCTCCTAGCGCAGCAGCGGCTTTCATCTCGTTGAAACATCAGTTTACTTCTGAACACCATTTGTTACACCCAGATACATCGGCACCGTTCACACTTCGGACTGATGCCTCCGACAAAGCCATAGGAGCCGTCCTCTTACAATCGCCACAACACCCATCTGGAAATCTTAGGCCGATTGCATTTTATTCACGCAAACTAACCAGCTCGGAACGGAACTACACGATCTGGGAGAAAGAACTGCTAGTAATCAAAGCTGCTCTTGAAGAATGGCGTCATTTACTAGAAGGATCTCCCCACAAAATACTCATACAAACTGATCACAAGAATCTGATGCACTTCACTTCAGCGAAGATCCTTAACCAGCGACAGGCACGATGGGCACTGTTCTTCTCTCGCTTCAACTTCAGCATCGAGTATATCCCGCCATCCCAGAACTTACTGGCTGACGCACTATCCAGGAAACCTGAGTATTTTCCCAACATCGAGGAGCAAATGGAACCTGCATTGATATTGCAACCGTCTATTACAGCTGTTACTTCCATATCATTGGCATACAATGATGACATATGTCATGCACAAAAGACTGATCCATTCGTGCGTACAAAACACGACCAAAGACTGAATAATACCTTCCAAATCGCTTCTCCTTTGAAAATGACATATTGCTATTTAACCAAGTTCCATATGTACCTGTATCGCTTCGGTAAAGCATTCTACAGAGATGTCATGATTCCCCCTCGGCTGGACACTTTGGGGTGTACAAAACGATGCATACACTTTCCAGAGACTATTGGTGGCCTCGGATGTACCACGACGTCAAGACATATGTACTGTCATGTCCCACATGCCACCGTGCCAAGCGGCAACAAGGACAGCCGCCCGGACTACTTCAACCCGTGGAAACCCCACCGGGACCTTGGCACACGGTTTCCATGGACTTTATCACTGATTTACCCAGATCCAGTGGCTTTACTACCATCCTCGTAGTGTCAGACCTTTTCACGAAGATGGCTCACTTTATTTCCTGCACGGGACTACCTTCTGCTAAAACCACGGCATCCCTGTTTATCCATCATATTTATAAAGCCCATGGGTGGCCCTTTGCTGTAATTTCTGACAGAGGCAGTCAATTCACATCTCAATTCTGGCTAGAACTCCTGACGCTTCTCAAGGTCGATTTGCGCCTCTCTTCAGCACATCACCCGCAAACCGATGGACAAACTGAACGTCTCAATGCGACTCTGGAACAGTATCTCCGCTGCTTCATGAACTACCAGCAGGATGATTGGCTCTTGTTCCTGCCTCTGGCCAAATTTGCCTATAACAACTCAGTTCACGCCTCGACGCGTCAGACTCCTTTCTTTGCGAATCTCGGATACCATCCTCGAGCTTTTCCAACGTCACTACCTTTGTCGTCTGTTCCGGCAGCCGGGACTTTTCTCAATGATTTGGCGTCCATACAATCCGTCCTAAAGCAGCAATTAGACAAAGCCAAGGTGACGTACAAGGAGGTGGCTGACAGACAGAGACAACACGGTACGACTCTGACAGTCGGTGATTGGGTCTGGTTGTCGACTGAGCACCTTCCTATGTCAGTTCCCTCTCGGAAGTTGGCCTACAAGAGGACTGGTCCATTCCAGATTGCTGCTCAAATCAACCCAGTTGCTTTCCGGTTGCGTCTACCTGCCTCCATGAAGATTCACCCCGTCTTTCATCGGGCTTTGCTATCTCCAGCTCCACCTCCACACCCTCTGCAGACTTGTCCTCCTCCACCCCCACCGGTGATTGTGGATGGTGAGGAAGAATTCAAAATTGAGGACGTGCTTGACTCCCGCTTTCACAGAGGCCGCCTCCAGTATCTGATACACTGGAAGGGTTACCCACCTGAGGAACGGAGTTGGGAACCGGCTTCCAACGTCCATGCTCCTGCTCTTCTCCGGCGCTTCCATGCTCGTTTCCCTCTAAAGCCTGGGGGTCGTGCCACACATCAGGGTAGGGGTGGGCGAGGTCCTGGAGAGGGGGGTAGTGTCATGCAGGAGGTCACGACAGGGACCACTACTCACAAGGAGGACGTGACCGTAATAACTAGTGTCTCAGAGAATCAACCCCAGCTGGATATAGATGCCAATCAGCCTGTGTCTGAGAGCATCTCTAGTCCACAAACCTCTACCCAGATGCCTGGCCCTTTAAATCAACCTGACTGCGAGAAAGGGAGAGATGAGGAAAAGAAACATGACAGCTCCTCCTCTTCTGAGGCGGAACTGACAGAGCCAGAAGTAGAGGGAATGATGGGATATGTTGACTGTAAGGATGCCTCTCAAAGAAGATTGATAAGGTCTTATCAAATCAAAATGCAAAGAGAGAAGCAAAGGCGGGAGGCACGGCTGGGGGGAGAGGATATGACGCAACAGAGAGAAGAGATCGTCATTCAGAGGCGAACATCTCTTCGCTAAAGACATTCCTTAAGTAGCTCTACAGTAGAGTCGTAAATCTTGTAGATAACTAGCAATAAATAGATTTAGTTTTATTGCTCTTGCAAGTGTGGTTAATTACGACCAAAGTGCTTGGGCCTTTGGCCCCCCTCAGGACAATACTGGACTTTCAGAGACGAAACTGGCATTCAGGATGGCATACTATATAAGGGGCCAAGAGTCATCATTCCTAAATCTTTGAGGTCGGAGATGTTGAAATGCATTCATGCCAGTCACATTGGTGGAGAAGCATGCTATAGGCAGGCACGAGATACCCTTTACTGGCCCAACATGCAGAATGAGATTAGAGACTTTGTTAGTCGTTGCTCAGCATGCAATGAGTATGCACAAGCACAACAGAAAGAACCCATGATGCCACATGTGCTGCCCACCCGGCCTTGGCAAATTGTAAGCTTGGATTTACTGAATTATGCGGGGCAAGATTTTTTATTAATTGTTGATCACTATTCTGACTTTTGGGAAATTGAGCTCCTTCCTGACCTGTCTGCTGAAACTACAATCAGGCGCTGTAAAGTACAATTCGCATGTCATGGCCTACCAGATAGGGTAATCTCAGATAATGGACCCCAATTTGCATGTGAGCAGTTCAGAAGGTTTTCTACAGATTGGGGATTTGTGCATGTTACCTCACCCAGAAGCTAATGGCAAAGCAGAATCAGCTGTAAAGATAGTGAAGAACCTTTTCAAGAAGTCCAAGTATGATGGTAGTGACCCGTGGAAGGCCGTTCTACATTGGAGGAACACCCCAACCGAAGGCATGGACAGTAGTCCTGCACAGCGTTTGATGTCAAGGAGACTGAAGACATCATTGCCTGTGGCCAACAAACTGCTCGAACCTTGTGTGGTTACAGGTGTTCTGGAGAAATTGCGATGGAGAAAACAAATCTCCAAACTGACATACGACATGTCTGCCAAAGACCTACCAGAACTAAGCATTGGAGAGCCAATCTGTATGAAGCCACTTCCTGGTGACAGGACTGGTTGCTGGAGACTGGGTACCTGTGTTCAGAGGGTTGCCCCTCGCTCTTATGTTGTGGATGTCAGTCTCTACCATCGCAATCAAGTGGATCTGCGAGTGGCAGAACAACCCACCTCACAAGCTTGTGAGAGTCCTGCACATGATTCTCCAGAGGTGTTCAATGCCCCTAGTCCTGCTGGACCAAGTAAGCAATATAGAGACAAGACCACTGTCATATCTGAAGGAAACAATGAGGATGAAATAATGCAACTGCACATACCAGTAAGTTCTTCTGTGCCAAACACACCAGTCAGGAAACAGGACAGTTTCTTATCAACACCTTCTGAAACTAAACAGCCTTCACCAGGGAAAATCCCTGTGGCCTTGCGAAGCGGCTGAGTTTCAAGACCTCCAGATAGACTTAATCTGTAGACTATTTACTAATAGTACAGTATGTTATTTATTTATTTATTTATTAACAGATTTATATGCCGCCCCTTGCCACAAGCCTTATGTTTAAGATTGGTTGGGATCTGTTTTTAGGTTAATTGGTTACGCACTGTTGAATCATATGTAAAAAAGGGGAGCTGTTATGGAGTTACTATACAAATACTGTGCTTGTAACTACCAATGGCAATATTGGATTGCTCTTATACTTCCTGTTACTGTTCCTGTTCTTACCTTTGATCCGGATGTAATAATACAGTGCTTCATGACTCCTCGGACTAACAGCTTGCAGTGTCGTCTGTTCTGTACATTAAACAAATTCCCTCCTCCCCTGAGCGAGGGTGGTTAGACACAGCTGGCTTTTCCTCTAAGCTGTTTCCAAACACGGCACCTCACCCCCAACATTCTCAAAGAGCTGTACACAAGACTTAGTGCACAAAAACTTGGGGAACAAAACTTAATACAAAACAAAAACAGAAAGCAATGGAAGGATCTTAGAAGAACATTAGCACAGACACGCGCACACACACACAAGGAGGAAGAGGAAAGTAGATAGCAGCACTGATTACAGACTGAGAGTTTAAACACCAAATCCCAAGCCCTTTGACCACCCCAGACCTCAGACAATTAGGCTGGCTGGTCTATGGCTTTCTCAAGAGTAGCTCATAGAAGCACAGGCGAACAGAGTCCTCATAGCAAGCTGAGCGCCTCTCTCTGTGTGAGGGAGCAACTTGCTAGCCCAAGAAACCCCTGCTTTCTTTTCTTCCCTGGGTCCTAAAGGTAGCCAGTGTGAAGGGCTGGTGATTCCAAACCGTAGCCATTGGGCTAGGATTCAACTGCCCATTCATGCCCTCCTGGCCATGAAAGACATTATTGCACCCAGACACGGTGACAGAATTCCCAGAGCCCCTTCCACCACCAAACCCATACCCATGCTGCGCTCCCGGCCTTTGGAGGGAAGAGAGTGAGCTCTACTCTCCCTCTTCTTTTCTGTCCTCCCCAGTGGGGACCAGTCTGCACACTTCCAGCCAGTTCAGACTGTCAATGTAACAAACGCTTGCGCAGGAGCCCGAGCTGTTAACTGGCATGCTGACAGTAAAGTTGCAACTGTACTGAAAAGAGTCTGAAAATCAATAGACCCTTCAGGTGGCCACTTTGCCCCACTGTCCAATTGATGCTGGGGCCAAATAGAATTAGTCGACATTTAGTTTCTTTTTCTTTGAGATGGAATCTCTTTTGAACTTTTTCCCATTTCCCAAAAGACAACCCAGAGGTGTGTACATTTGTTTTGACTTACCTTGACCCATTGAACTAGTGGAGGAGACAGTATTCCAGCTAAGTTATTCAAAATCCTAAAAAACGATGCAGTTAAAGTGCCACACTCAGCATGCCCAAAGAGGGGCAATATCAAAGATTGTTTTTACAAGCTAGGCTCCAGCAGTAAGTGGACTGAGAACTACCAGAAGTACAGGCAGGGTTTCAAAGAGGCAGAGGAACTAGAGACCAAATTGCCAACATATGCTGGATCATGGAGGAAGCTAAGGAGTTCCCAGAAAAGCATCTACTTCTGCTTCATTGATCATGCTAAAGCCTTTGATTGATTGATCACAGAAAATTGTGGTAAACTCTTAAAGAGATGGGAGTACCAGACCATCTTATTTGTTTCTTGAGAAACTTGTCAAGAAACAATAGTGAGAATTAGACATAGAACTACAGATAGGTTCAAAATTGGAAAGGAATACAGCAAGACTGTATTTTGTCCCCCTGCCTATTTAACTTATATGAAGAGCACATCATGCAAAAGGTGGGGCTGGATGGATCACAAGTTGAAATTAAGATTCCTGGGAGAAATATCAACAACCTCAGATATGCAGATGATACCACTCTCATGGCAGAAAGTGAAGAGGAACTAAAGAACCTCTTGATGCAAGTGAAAGAAGAGAGCACAAAAGTTGGCTTGAAACTTAACATCCAGAAAACTAAAATCATAGCATCTGGTCCTATCAATTCCTGGCAAATAGATGGGGAAGAAATGGAGGCAGTGACAGATTTTATTTTCCTGGGCTCCAAGATCACTGCAGACGGGGACATATATATATATATATATATATTAAAGTAAATAAATAAGAAAGATATAGATCTACTTCTTTGTTTTAAGAAGATTCTTATAAAAATTCCAGGAACATTGGGAAAGGGATGTTTGTTCATTATTTCACCACGTGATAAAAGGATGAGGGCACACAGACTCAGACGGCATTTTTGGTTTGCTGCAGGTGGCATGTTTGGTTTGCTGCTAGTGGATAATATAAGTTTGGCTTTTTATTTCATAAATACGAGGAGGACTCGGATAGACATTGAGTATTTTATTTGAAAGTAACTTTCAACCCAGTGTCTTTTTTTCGGAGTTCAAAATGTTTTTGTTGCATGCAGAAATAAATATTTGTTTTCTCTGTAGCAGTTCATTGATTTCATAAATGCAACACACTATAGTTTTTTTATACATAGCATAAAGGTAAAAAACCCCATATATGCAGTGTTATCTTCATTTTAGATGTCAAAAGGGTTTTGCGGCTCCCGGTGTTTTCTTTTCTGTGGGAAATGGGTCCAAATGGCTCTTTGAGTGTTAAAGGTTGCCGACCCCTGCCTTAGGCAATTGCCAACCAAAAAACGTTGCCCTGCAGGAGTCGAAGGCCTCCTTTCACAGCTGGTATCTTGCCAGGATACCCAAAGTTCCTCTACGCTAAAAAGAGCGTGTGCCGGCTAGAGAGGATCAAAGCGTCCTGCCTCACCGTCGCTTGTGTGGAAGCACAGCGTCTCCCCGATTCTGTCCTGTCGGCTGTGACCCCGGGATCAGAAGACGGACTCTTGTCCCTTCTGCCTGCCTTCTCCACCGGAAAGCTGTCACACTGATCCGTAATTCAGAGGCTCGGAAATCAGTTTCTTGTCAGGGCAAATAGGTTTATTTACAGTTGAATGCATGGATCCATGGGTGCCTAAGAAGGAACACCCAACGTTAATTCCATCAGGGTTATATAGCATGCACAAAAGGGGAGTGAATACAGTACTCAGGAAGGTGATTGGATACATATCACAGCACCTAATGGAGTGGGGTCATCTGGTCATCACCACCAGACACTGAGGCATCTTTTGATGTGTTTATGGCAAGGCAGTGAGGTGGGATGGTAAGAATTGCTTTCTGAGTACAAAATGGAGGGACATCTTATACATGGGGGGACCAAGAGGAGAACCATGAGCATGCTGGGGGGGGGGGAATGGCACACGCGTGCGCTGTGAGGTGCCACGTGCACACAGCAGCACCTCGCTCACTCACTCGGAGATTGGTAAGAAAAGTGGGGGGGGCATCCTATACATGGGGGTGTCTTATAGACAGAAAAATATGGTACTTTTTCCACTTCGGACACCATACCACCATTGCATGGCATGGTGGGTTCTGCTGGTGGGTTCTCCACGGGCTCTGCCCGTACCCCTCCCCCGCTGGCATGGGTGGCAGCTGTGCCGGAATGGCAGTGGGGCACAGGGAGGGGCCACGGGATTAACTCACCGACCGTGGCCCAAGGGCGTCGTTGCCGTTTGGAACCGTTTGGGGCCATGCGGGGGCTGGGCTGGCCAGGTACACTGCGTGTGTGTGTGTTTTATAATTGGGTGGGTTGGAGGGTTTTAATCGTATTTTAATTGTATTTTATTGGATTGTTTTAATGAATTCACATTTGGCTGCTACTATGGGGTTGCCTGGGGAGCACGTGGGTGCCACCATTGGGGTGGTGTTGGGCAATGGTCGATATGGCGTTGGGGGTTTAACAGGTTGGCATAGAAGAAGGAGGGCCAGATGGTTGACACCTGTTCCCCCTTCTGGTTATTTCCCCAACCGGAAGGTTCCGGGTAAGCTTATCAACTGCCCTTCGGGCCTGACGGTGCTGCTGCTTAATGCCAGGTCGGTTCATAACAAAACATCCCTCATCGATGACTTAATTGTGGATAAGGGGGCCGACTTGGCTTGCATTACAGAGACCTGGGCGGGAGAGGGAGGGGATGTATTCCTCTCTCAATTGTGCCCGCCCGGGTATCTGGTCCAGCACCAGCCACGCCCGGAGGGGAGGGGGGGTCGCTTTGATTTATCGAGCTTCTATTTCCCTTGCAGGGCTTCCTGTTCTCTGAAGACCAAGTCTAGAGTGCTTATACCTGGCGTTGGGCAACCGAGACAGATTGGGGATTCTGCTGGTGTACCATGCACCCTTCTGCCCATCAGACTCCCTGCCTGAGCTGACGGAGATCGTCTCGGACCTGATGTTGAAGACCCCCAGGATGTTGGTCCTGGGGGACTTCAATCTTCATGCCGAGACTGTTCTGATCGGGGTGGCTCCGGACTTCATGGCCTCCATGACGGCCATGGGGGTGTCTCAACATGTCATAGGCCTGACCCATGAACGTGGACACATGCTAGATGTGGTTTTCTTGACGGGGCAGGAAGAGGATGATCTGAGGGTGAGGAATTTGTGTCTGACTCCCCTGTCATGGTCAGATCACTTCCTCATGAGGTTTGAGCTCAATCCCAGCCTTTCCCTCTGTAAGGGTGCGCACCCTATTGTGTTGGTCCGCCCTCGGAGTCAGATGGATTCCTGAGGGCTCTGGGGGATTTTCCGGTTGATAAAGCTGGCGCTCCTGTTGATGCTCTGGTTGAACTGTGGAATGGGGAAATGGCCAGAGCTATTGACACGATCACTCCTAAGCGTCCTCTCCTGCCAAGCGGAGCCCGTTCATCCCCATGGTACACATCTGAATTACGGGTGATGAAGTGGGTTGGGAGACGTCTAGAGCGTAGGTGGAGGAAATCATGGGATGAATCTGACTGAACACGCTTACGAGCTCATTATCGAGCCTATGCTGTGGCGGTCAGGGTGGCGAAGAAGAAATTCTTCTCCACTACCATTGCCTCCTCACAGTGCTGTCCAGCGGAGCTCTTTCAAGTGGTACATGGGCTGATACATCCTGGCCATGAGAAAGACCCTGTACCACCTTCGATGGCCTGCTGTGATGACTTTGCCCATCACTTTAAGGAGAAAATCGCTCAGATTCATCACGAGCTGGACTCCACAATTGGCTCAGATCCTTTAGGGGAGGTGCCAATGACTCTGTCTGGTCAGGTATTAATGGATGAATTTCAGTTATTGCGGCCTGATGATGTGGACAAGGTGCTTGGACAAGTACGTCCCACCACCTGCTTACTTGACCCTTGCCCGTCGTGGCTACTGATCAAAGTCAAACACAGGATTGGTGCCAGGATCCTGGAGGTCATTAATGCCTCTCTGAGGGATGGCTGGGTGCCTGCTCCTTTAAAGGAGGTGGTAATCAGGCCTGTCCTAAAGAAGACGTCCCTGGATCCAGAGATGGCCAGCAATTATAGACCGGTGGCCAACATCCCGTTCTTGGGCAAGGTGTTGGAACGGGTGGTGGCGGGACAACTCCAAGCACTCTTGGATGAAACGGATTATCTGGACCCATTTCAGTCCGGCTTCAGACCTGGGTATGGTACTGAATCTGCCTTGGTTGCCCTGTATGATGACCTGTGCAGGGAGAGAGACAGGGGGAGTGCATCCATGTTGGTCCTCCTGGACCTCTCAGCGGCTTTCAATACCAAGCTCCTTTCAAGCTCCTGGGTAGGTGACTTGGACCTTGTCCTGAATGGGGTTGCACTCCCTCGAAAGGACAGGGTCCGCAGCTTGGGAGTGCTCCTCTACCCAGAGCTGTCCTTGGAAGCCAAAGTGACTGCGGTGGTGAGGAGTGCTTTCCTTCAGCTTCAGCTAATCCATCAGCTGCGTCCCTACCTGGAGGAAGACTGCCTAGTGACAGTGACACATGCATTGGTTACTTCCCAGTTGGATTTCTGCAATGCGCTCTACATGGAGCTGCCCTTGAAGACAGTCCGGATACTTCAGATGGTGCAAAATAGAGCAGCCAGGTTGCTGATGGGGACTGGGCATTACTCTCATATAACCCGAGTCCTCTACCAGTTTCACTGGCTTCCCATCGAAGTCCGAGCTCAATTCAAGGTGCTGGTTATTACCTATAAAGCCCTTAACGGCTTGGGACCTGGTTACCTAAAGGAACACCTTCTTCCGTATTTGCCCTCCCGCCCCTTGAGATCGGCAGCAGAGGCTCTCCTCCAGGAACCTTCTGTGAAAGATATTAGGAGGCAAAGTACCCGGAGGAGAGCTTTCTCTGCGGTGGCACCCCATCTATGGAATGCGCTCCCCAGAGAGGTCCGCCTGGCGCCGTCATTATTTGTTTTTCGGCACCAGGTTAAGACCTTTTTATTCCAACAATATTTTAATAACTTTTAATATTGGTTTATATATGTTTTTTACTGCAGCCAGTGTGGATCTGTAATTCATTTGTGTTATGTTTTATATTATTTTATGTATGTAAGCCATCCTGAGGCCTTCGTGACAGGATGGCATATAAATATTCTAGACAGACAGTCATTCATTCATTCATTCATTCATTCATTCATTCATTTCATGAGAAGGGGGTGAGACCAAGTGACTTTATTTGCTATTAGTTTTGCCTGGTAAGAGCTCTACCTGGTGCACAGCGGAAAAATGCTCCAGGCTGAGACACTTAAAAAAAAGACCTTTAGACTCTTCAGGGAGAGAGCGGAACAAGAGCAATAAATTAGTACAAAGACCATGAGGCCTAGCTATTTCAGCAAGCAGTGGAAGGATGGCATGTCAGGCTTTTGTAGCCTGCAATTGTAGCCTGCAATATTTTAAAAGTGGTGTTGCATTGGAAGCTGTCCTAAACCTGCTGGCGTCCCACAGGGGCATCATTAGATGGGGGGCTGAGTCCCTTTCCCAGTATCTTGAGCATCTATTCATGCCAACAGAAGTTTTTTTCCCTAGCTTAACTGTTGTGCAAGGGGTGATTTCCCACCTACCAAATCCCCCCCAAGATTTAGCACTAATTGTAACGGAAGGGGGACTACTGATTTCAGATGATCTTAGATGGGCGTGAATTCATTAAGGATTTTGAGAAGATTTGGAGAAGGGTTCAGTGTACTGGCTTTGCTTTCTGTGACATTTCACTAAACCCTAGCAGTTATTTCAAGAATTGCATCTACAGATCGGGATGCACATCTAGAGATTTTCTTGTGGGCTGCTGTGGAATTGTTCAAGTGCCCAGAAACAGAATCTCGGTTTTCAATTTGCGAGGAAATGAACACTCGGGTCTGTGGGAAAGATCAAATGTTTGAACCTCTGCGGCTTTATTGATCAGTGCCCTAGTACCTGCAGTTACTAATGATAATGCATTACTGGGCAGAGGAAAACTCAACTACAAAATCACAGTGCATATACAGAAACTTTTAGAACCTGCTAGTTGCGTACACCAATAAAGAGTGTTAAGTTTCCAGATAATGTTGGCACAAGAGCATCCTGATGTCTTTAGGCATGACATAACGTTCTAAACTGATCAGAAATACTGGTAACAATAGGATGAAAAATGTTGTTGTTGTTGTTGTTGTTTAGTAAAGTTGCATCCAACCCATCGCTACCCCATGGACAACATTCCTCCATGCTCACTTGTCTTCCACTATCCCCCAAAGTCCACCCAAGCTCACACCAACTGCTTCAGGGACTCCATCCAGCCACCTCATCCTCTGCCATCCCCTTCTTCTTTTGCTGTCAATTGTTCCCAGTATCAGGGTCTTCCCCAGGGGGTCCTTCCTTCTCATTAGGTGGCCAATGTATTTGAGTTTCATCTTCAGCATCTGGCCTTTTAAAGAGCAGTCAGGGTTGATCTCCTCTAGGACTGACCGGTTTGATCGCCTTGCAGTCCAAGGGACTCGCAGGAGTCTGCTCCAGCACCACAATCCAAAGGCCTCAATTCTTTGGCGCTCAGCCTTTCTTATGGTCCAGCTTTCACAGCCAGATGTCTGCTTTTTAGTATGCTGTCTAGATTTGCAGTAACTTTCCTCCCCAGGAGCAAGTGTCATTTAATGTCTTGGCTGCAGTCCCCATCTGCAGTGATCTAGGAGCCCAGGAAAATAAAATCTGTCACTACCTCCATTTCTTCCCCATCTATTTGCCAGGAAGTGAGAGGACCGGACGCCATGATCTTAGTTTTCTTAATGTTGAGTTTCAAGCCAACTTTTGCGCTCTCCTCCTTGACCCGCATCAAGAGGCTCTTTAGATCCTCTTCACTTTCTGCCATGAGAGTGGTATCGTCTGCATATCTGAGGTGGTTGATATTTCTCCCACCAATCTTAACTCCAACTTCTGATTCATGTAGCCCAGCCTTTTGCATGTTGTGCTCTGCATATAAGTTACATAGGCGACAGTATACAGCCTTGCTGGACTCCTTTCTCAATGTTGAACCAATCAGTGGTTCCATGTCCAGTTCTCACTGTTTCTTCTTGACCCGCATACAGGTTTCTCAAGAGACAAATAAGATGGTCTGATATTCCCATCTCTTTAAGAACTTGCCACAATTTGTTGTGATCCACACAATCAAAGGCTTTAGCATAGTCAATGAAGCAGAAGTAGAGGTTTTTCTGGAACTCCGAGCCACGCCGGAGCCCGGAGCCGCGCCTTCCACCGCCGCGGGAGCTCCGGAGGCCGTGTCAGCGCCTGCGCCGGAAGTGAACCCGACGCTGGACGCTGGACGCCTGCCGGTACCCCCTGCCCTGTCGCGCCGCGGACCCACCGGGCGGCCGTCGCGGCCCCCACCGGCGCCCGCCGGCACCGCCGGCACCCAGGCCCCTGCCCCGAGCCGCCGCCCTCGTGCCGTGAGTGGCAGGCACGCCGAGGGGGCGGGGCGGGGCGAGGCCGGGGCCGGAAGCCGGAAGCCGGACGTCGCGCCGGAAGGGGAGGCCGCCGGGCCCATAAGGCGCCGGCCGTTCCCGGGGGGGGCTGCCAGAGCGGCCTGTCACCGCCGCCCATCCCGACGCCGGCCATCGTCGTCGGAGGAGGGCCAAGCCACGCCGGAGCCCGGAGCCGCGCCTTCCACCGCCGCGGGAGCTCCGGAGGCCGTGTCAGCGCCAGCGCCTGCGCCGGAAGTGAACCCGACGCTGGACGCCGGACGCCTGCCGGTACCCCCTGCCCTGTCGCGCCGCGGACCCACCGGGCGGCCGTCGCGGCCCCCACCGGCGCCCGCCGGCACCGCCGGCACCCAGGCCCCTGCCCCGAGCCGCCGCCCTCGTGCCGTGAGTGGCAGGCACGCCGAGGGGGCGGGGCGGGGCGAGGCCGGGGCCGGAAGCCGGAAGCCGGACGTCGCGCCGGAAGGGGAGGCCGCCGGGCCCATAAGGCGCCGGCCGTTCCCGGGGCCGGTGGCCTCGGGCCGGCGGCCGAAGGGCGACGGCCCAAGGGCGGTCGCCGCCGTTTGGGCCGTTGGGGCCGCTTGGGGGCTGGGCTGGCCAGGGGCTCTGTTTGTTATGCCCCTTAATTGAACTCTTGGGGGCGAGTGACTTTTATTGTTTTAATCTTTTTAAGTGTTTTAGGGCCCATCTCCGGTCAGGTTAACATGTTACCTGGGGAGCGCGTGGGCGCCACCATTGGGGTGGTGATGGGGAATGGTCGCTATGGTCGCAATGGGGGTTTAACGGTCCCGCCTAGGAGAAGGCGGGACAGATGGTTAATACCTGTCTCTTCTTCTAGTTATTCCCCCAGCCGGCAGGTACCTGGAAGTCTTGTCAGCTGCCCCACGGGATTGACGGTGCTGTTACTTAACGCCAGGTCGGTCCGCAATAAAGCCAACATCATCCATGACCTGATCATGGATGAGAGGGCCGACCTGGCTTGTATCACCGAGACCTGGGCGGGAGAGGGGGGGGATGTCGCCCTCTCGGAACTTTGCCCGCCCGGGTACCTAGTTCAGCACCGTCCACGCCCGGAGGGGAGGGGAGGGGGGGTCGCTTTAGTTTATCGGGCTGCTTTTTCCCTCACGGGGCTTCCTGTCCCTTCGAGGCCGGGGCTGGAGTGCCTCCACTTGGTGTTGGGTGACCGAGACAGATTGGGGATTCTGTTGGTGTACCGAGCACCCTTCTGCCCAACAGACTCCCTGCCTGAGCTGACGGAGGTCGTCTCGGACCTGGTGTTGAAGACCCCCAGGATGCTTGTCCTGGGGGACTTCAATCTCCATGCCGAGACGGACTTGGCCGGGGCGGCTCAGGACTTCATGGCTTCCATGACGGCCATGGGGCTGTCTCAACACGTCATTGGCCCAACCCATGAAGGTGGACACACCCTGGACCTGGTTTTCTCGACGGGGCAGGAAGAGGGTGATCTGAGGGTGAAGAATTTATGTTTGACGCCCTTGTCATGGTCAGACCACTTCCTCGTGAGGTTTGAGCTCGAGAGTGGCTTCTCCCTCTGTAAGGGTGCGGACCAGATTGTGATGGTCCGCCCCCGGAGTCGGATGGATCCTGATGGATTCCTGAAGGCCCTGGGGGATTTCCCGGCTGACAAGGCTGGTGCTCCTGTTGAGGCCCTGGTTGACATATGGAATGGGGAGATGACTAGGGCCATCGACACGATCGCTCCTAAGCGCCCTCTCCAACCAGGCAGAGCCCGATCGTCTCCCTGGTACACTCTAGAGTTACGGGTGATGAAGCGGGTTGGGAGACGGCTAGAGCGTAAGTGGAGGAAATCTCGTGACGAGTCTGACCGAACACATCTTAGAGCACACTATCGAGCCTATGCTGTGGCGGTGAGGGCGGCGAAGAAGCGATTCTTCTCCGCGTCCATTGCCTCCTCGCAATGCCGTCCGGCGGAGATCTTTCGGGTGGTGCAGGGGCTGACTAAGTCTGGCCCTGATAAAGATCTCGTGCCACCCTCGAAGGCCCGCTGTGACGATTTCGCCACGCATTTTAGGGAGAAAGTTGCTCTGATTCGTCACGAACTGGACTCCACTCTTGATACAGTTTCTCTCGGGGAGGGACCAACCGTACGTGCTTGTCCCCCATTAATGGATGACTTTCAGTTGTTGCGGCCTGATGATGTGGACAAGGTGCTTGGATCGGTACGCTCAACCACCTGTTTACTGGACCCGTGCCCATCCTGGCTATTAAAGAATGCCAAGGCCGGGATTGTGCCCTGGATCTTGGAGGTGGTAAACGCCTCCTTGAGAGACGGCCGGATGCCTGCCCCTTTAAAGGAGGCGGTAGTCCGGCCAGTCCTCAAGAAGGCCTCCCTGGATCCAGTGGCGGTCACCAACTATAGACCGGTGGCCAACATCCCGTTTTTGGGCAAGGTGCTGGAGCGGGTGGTGGCGGGACAACTCCAGGCACTCTTGGATGAAACTGATTATCTGGACCCATTTCAGTCCGGTTTCAGACCCGGGTTTGGCACTGAATCTGCCTTGGTCGCCCTGTATGATGACCTGTGCAGGGAGAGAGACAGGGGGAGTGCGTCCCTGTTGGTTCTCCTGGACCTCTCAGCGGCTTTCGATACCATCGACCATGGTATCCTTCTGGAGAGGCTAGAGGGATTGGGAGTTGGAGGCACTGCTTTGCAGTGGTTCCGCTCCTATCTCAATGGCCGATTCCAGAAGGTGGTGCTGGGGGACTATGGCTCTGCGCCATGGCAGCTTTGCCATGGAGTTCCGCAGGGTTCTATTTTGTCCCCTTTGCTGTTTAACATCTACATGAAACCACTGGGAGAGGTCATCAGGAGGTGTGGGCTGCGGAATCATCAGTACGCTGATGATACCCAGCTCTACCTCTCGTTTTCCACCGATCCAGGTGAGGCGGTGGCTGTGCTGAACCGGTGCCTGGCCGAGGTAATGGGCTGGATGAGGGCCAATAAACTGAGGCTCAATCCTGACAAGACGGAGGTCCTGTTGGTAGGTGGTTCGGGCCTAGGAATGGGGGACCTGACCCTAGTCTTGAATGGGGTTGCACTCCCTCTGAAGGACAGGGTCCGCAGCTTGGGAGTCCTCCTCGACCCGGAGCTGACCTTGATAGCTCAAGTGTCAGCAGTGGCGAGGAGTGCCTTCCATCAGCTTCGGCTGATCCATCAGCTGCGTCCCTTCCTGGAGCTCGACTGCCTGGCAACGGTGACTCATGCGTTGGTGACTTCCCGGCTAGATTACTGTAATGCGCTCTACGTGGGGCTACCCCTGAAGACAGTCCGGATACTTCAATTGGTACAAAACAGAGCTGCCAGAGTACTGACGGGGACGGGGCGTGGTGTTCACATCACCCCTGTTCTCCGGCAGCTTCACTGGCTTCCCATTGAAGTCTGGGCCCAATTCAAGGTGTTGGTTCTTACCTATAAAGCCCTTAACGGCTTGGGTCCCGGTTACCTAAAGGAGCGCTTGCGTCCATATACACCCTCCCGCCCCTTACGATCTGCTGCTGAGGCTCTCCTCCGGGAACCCTCCGTGAAAGATATTAGGAGGGTGAGTACCCGGAGGAGGGCTTTCTCGGCGGTGGCGCCCCATCTGTGGAATGCGCTCCCCAGAGAGGCTCGCCTGGCGCCGTCTTTATTTGCTTTTCGGCGCCAGGTGAAGACCTTTTTATTTAAACAATATTTTAATTGTTAATTTATTTATTATTTATTAATTTAATTTGTATATTGGATAGGTTGTTTTAATTTTGACCTGGAGATGGGCCAATTTTTAATGTTAGTTTTAATTGTTAATATTTGGAAATTTTAACATTATGTTTTAATCTTTTGGTTGTGAGCCGCCCCGAGGCTTGTGGCAAGGGGCGGCCTATAAATTTCCAAATAAATAAATAAATAAATAAATATAAACTCTCTAGCTTTCTCCATGATCCAGCATATGTTGGCAATTTGATCTCTAGTTCCTCTCCCTCTTTGAAATCCTGCCTGTACTTCTGGTAGTTCTCGGGCCACATACTGCTGGAGCCTAGCTTGTAGGATTTTGAGCATCACTTTGCTAGCATGTGAAATGAGTGCAATGGTGCTGTAGTTTGAACATTCTTTGGCATTGCCCTCCTTTCGGATCGGAATGTAAACTGACCTTTTCCAATCCTGTAGCCACTGTTGAGTTTTCCAAATTTGCTGGCATATTGAGTGTAGCACTTTAACTGCATTGTCTTTTAGGATTTTGAATAGCTCAGCTGGAATACTGTCGCCTCCACTAGCTTTGTTGTTGCTCAGACTTCCTAAGGCCCATTTGACTTCACATTCCAGGATGTCTGGCTCTAGGTCAGTGACCACCCCATCGTGGTTATCAGGGATGTTGAGATCTTTCTTTTATAGTTCTTCTGTGTAATCTTGCCACCTCTTCTTAATCTCTTCTGCCTTTGTTGCGTCCCTGCCATTTTGGTCCTTTATCATGCCCATCTTTGCATGAAACGTTCCCTTCATAACTCCAATTTTCTTGAAGAGATCTCTGGTCCTCCCTATTCTATTGTTTTCTTCTATTTCTTTGCACTGTTCATTTAAGAAGGCATTCTTATCTCTTCTAGCTATTCTTTGGAATTCTGCATTCAATTGTTTGTATCTTTCTCTTTCTCCCTTGCCTTTCACTTCCCTTCTTTCCTCAGCTATTTGTAAAGCTTCCTCAGACAGCCATTTTGCTTTCTTGCATTTCTTTTTCTTTGGGATGGTTTTAGTTGCTGCCTCTTGTACAATGTTGCGAACCTCCGTCCATAGTTCTTCAGGCACTCTGTCTATCAGATCTAATTCCTTAAATCTATTTGTCACCTCTACTGTATATTCATCAGGAATATGATTTAGGTCATACCTGAGTGGCCTAGTGCTTTTCTCTACTTTCTTCAATTTAAGCCTAAATTTTGCAACCATAAGCTCATGATCTGAACCACATTTATCTACTGGTCTAGTTTTTACTGACTGTATAGAGCTTCTCCATCTTTGGCTGCAGAGCACATAATCAATCTGATTTCTGTGTTGACCGTCTGGTGATGTCCATGTGTAGAGTTGTCTCTTGGGTTGTTGGAAAAGAGTGTTTGCTATGACCATCGTATTCTCTTGACAAAATTCTACCAGCCTGTGCCCTGCTTCATTTTGCACTCCAAGGCCAAAATTGCCTGTTATTCTGGTTATCTTTTGGCTTCCTACATGAGCATTCCAGTCTCCCATGATGATAAGGACATCATTTTTTGGTGTTAATTCTAGAAGGCATTGTAGGCCTTCATAGAACCGGTCAATTTCAGCCTCTTCAGCATCAGGGATTGGGGCATGGACTTGGACTTTTGTGATGTTGAATGGTTTGCCTTGGATTCGAACTGAGATCATTCTGTCATTTTGGAGATTGTATCCCAGTACTGCTTTTCCTACTCTTTTATTGACTATGCAGGCTACTCCATTTCTTCTGAGGGATTCTTGCCCGCAGTAGTATACCTGATGGTCATCTGAACTAAATTCATCCATTCCTGTCCATTTTAGTTCACTGATTCCTAAGAGGTCGATGTTCAGTCTTGTCATTTCTTGTTTGACTACATCCAGCTTGCCTTGATTCATGGATCTTACATTCCAAGTTCCCATGGAGTATAGATCTTTACAGTATTGGATTCTCCTTTCACCACCAGATTCATCTGCAACTGAGTGTCCTTTCAGCTTTGACCCAGTTGCATCACTCTTTCTGGCACTACTAGTACTAGCCCTCCGCTCTTCCCCAGTGGCATATTGGACACCTCCCGACCTGAGGGGCTCATCTTCCAGCATCATATCTCTTTGCCCTTTGGTACTGTCCGTGGGGTTTTTATGGCAAGGCTACTGGAGTGGGTTGCCATTTCCTTCTCCAGTGTATCACGTTTTGTCAGAGCTCTCTGCTATGACCTGTCCATCTTGGGTGGCCCTGCACGGCAGAGCTCATCACTTCATTGTGCTACACAAGCCCCTTCACCACAACAAGGCAGTGATCCATGAAGGGGTGGAAAACATTACTGATTGCTTTATTGATAGGTCAGCCTAGCAAATTCTTGACAGTTCAGGTCAGCAGAGTCTGTCTGTTTCTACATGCAACTGTGTCTGATGGAGGAACCATTCGGGAAATCTGGTCTGGCAACGACACTGTGCAGGCACTGGCCTCTGTGGGACTAGATGCTTAAGTAGGACCATTCAGAAACAAATGGACAGCATTGTTCCTGTTTTTCTGCAGCTGATGAGAACACAGGCATTTCCTCACTAATAGTGTTAGCCTCCAGCAGCTTTTCAGTCTAGCTAAGAACGCCATCTTCTTAAGGCAACAGCAATGCTAAACAGTGACCTGGCTTGGAAAGCTGGTGCTTTGTGAGAAAGAGGTGCAGGTTTGATTGTATATACAAATATATATTTGTATTTTAACTTATGTTGTAAGCCGCCCCGAGGTTTTGTTGTGATGGGGCAGCCTATAAATGTTTTAATAAATAAATAAATAACACAAAGGCACATATATGCAACATTTTTCTACCAGGATTTATCTGAAATTTCCCAACACTAGCAACAGCCATGGAGTTCCTCAAGAACTTGCATGCTGCAGGCCTTGCACACTTTTCTTCTGGTCTGCAAGCCACTGTACCTCTGATGTTGCAAGACAAAGCTTGGTGGGACAGGATCCAACAGGGTAAAAGGAAGTTGCCAAGGTGAATGTGGCCAGGGCATGGAACTGAGCCGAGAAGGGTTTCTGGACAGTGTGAAGCGTTGTGCTTTCTCCCAGTCATTCTGTGGTAATCCATCAGTGTCTTGTCTCACTGGGAGTGGATGCGTTCCCCTCCCCTTTAACTTGGCCAGGTCCCACAGGGAGGGGGTGTGGTTGGCTTCTAGTTCCTTATTAACAAAGGTTTGTCCTGGCAAGCCAAGCCTGCATGCCAGCAGCAAGCCCGACATCCAGCCTGGGCCTGCTAACAGGGCTTCTCCTTGTAAATGCCTTACGGGGCATTCATTGCCAAGGGTCTTCAGATACTTTGAATTTCCAGATCTGAGTGCCCTGACCTTAGAGAGGGGACTCTGCTATGTATTCCTCCCCTCCTTGCAGGCATTGCAGAAATGACCACACTGGGTGTATCTCTGAGATTGATCCAATGGGAGGGACTGTTCTGGTGGGTAGGAAGGGAAAGAGGCTGAAAAGATTGGGATATTGGGAGCCAGATGTTTAATCTGTCTAAACACACAGGACTGCAGCCTTGGTGCAATATTTTGATGTGTCTAAGAAGTGAATGGTGATTTGCAAATCTGATCATTTTAAATCTGATTCATTTTAATTTCATTCCTGTACTACCCAAGAGCCAAAGCTCTCTGGGTGGGTCACAGAAAATTCAGACTCCCAAAATATAGCATGTTCAAACAGAACATAAAACCCTCACATTTCAAACTGGAATAAACCAGGAAGTCAAAACAAGCAGCAGGAAAAGATCTCAAAACACGGGGAAACATTGAGTGTGATTAGATAGACAGCAGCCCTACAAAAGCCCCAAGTCAGGAAAAAAGTCCTACAACTCCCAGCATTCTCTGAATTCATCCCTTGTAAACAAATGGAAGAACAGGGAAAATACTAATACACACCACCAATTTGTCTTGCAAACCCTGACTGTGTTTTTGCCCCAGTTCTGACCTCACAGGAGCACCATTTGCACAGCCATCTGGGCACATCTTGCCTACAGAAAGGCGCTGGCATTTTATGGTGCATACAGAAGACTTAATTTCCTGTATTGTGGTGAAAGGGGTGTCAATACTGTAGAAAGATATATGATCACAAAAACATGTAAATGTTTGGACAGTAGCACTCTTGAATTACAATATGTAACAATGGAAACTGTCAAACACCCACAATAGACGCTGTCAACTCTGGGAACTTCCTTATGTATTTTTAAGTTGATATAAAACACCTAATAATTCCTTGTGAGGGGAAAAAACACTACCCCCCTGCTGCACCTTTTTTTTTTTTTTTTGAATTCCAATTTGAGTTGCAGATGGTTGACAGTATTCATTGCATGGGTTGTAATTCAAGAACTGCATGAATCTAAATATTCACATGCAAAAGACCTCTCTTAGCACAGCTGCCTCTAAGCTGGTGCTTCTTGCATATTTTGAAATACAGCTGGTGTCTGAAACATTTGGAGTGTGACATGTTCCAGAATCTTGCCTTAGTACAATGCAGGTAGCAGTTAAATATTTTGCAGATAGGTTTTGGGAGCCCTCTAGCCCCAAATCAGCTCTGTGGGGTTGCTTCAATGCCCATACCTCTTTCCTCCAATCATCAATGGTTTGGTAGCTTCCCAGCTTTTGTGCATCCATGCTCCCCTTTCTAAAAACCATAAAATGTCTCTTCCTGAGCTTAGTTACCAGCAGAAAGAGCCAGAGGCTATAACATTGGGGTGGTTTTTGCCATTTTGGCTCCACCCCTTTTGCCTTCTGCTCCGCCCATCCTGGACTGCAGCTCCTGACGGCTTCTTGGAGCACCAAACCAAATGCAGAAGGTTGCTGGGTGATGCTCAAGAAGTGCTCAGGACACATTTCAAGGGTGCGCTTCTGTGGCCTCCCCCACATTGGCTGATGGCTGCCGGATCCTCAAGGTCCCAGCTCCAAGGGCCTGAAACCTCAGAGGTGGACTCTACGGGCAGAGGACCAGGTGATAGGAGCAGGTCCTAAACCAGCCTGTGCACCATTCTTATTGCTGATGATCTGAGCAGAGCCCAAAAGCCAACAAGAAGCAGGAGACCTGTGTTGCCATGCACCACAGAGTGCCAAGGTGTTTGGCCGAATTGGCATGCATCGAAGGACCCCGCATGGGTGCTCAAAGCCATCATTGTCAGGACTGCACCATCCAGGCAAACATGTGTGACTTGCTGTGTTCCTGGGCACCGTTTCCAAAAGACAACACAAAGACAAATTATGTTAGACCCAGGGACGCTGCTGCTGAAAGAAGGCCTAGAAAGACCTTAAATCTTTTTTTGAAGGATTTGTTGAAGAAACTCGTGCATGTGGTTGGGCTCTTTGGAGAGAGGGATTTAGACAGAAAGGGTTTGGGGAGACCGACTCATTGGCGATGCCACAAGGAAGCACTTTCTAGAACATTCCAGCAGAGGAGAGCTGCCTCCCCAGGCGCCCGGCCAGCTGTCCCCTCTTGCCAGCCCCTGATTTACAGCCTTCTGCGTTTCCTCTTTGGCTTCCAACACTTGCAGCAAGGATAACTGGAAACAAAAGGCAAAATCAGATCCATCCCTTTTGGGGGGTGGGGGTCCCTCCCTGGACACAGACCTAATGTTTGTTTGGACAAACTGTCCAGCTGGTGCCACTGTTTGATCTCTGGAGGAATTTGGGCATTGCCTGCCCCTCCTTTCTGCTTGGCTGATTTAGACACACAAAAGATTTTGTGCTCTTCTCTGTGTTCGAGCATCTCATTTTTTATTATTTTCTCTACTAATTTCAACTAAAACAACAACTTATTCCCAAGACATTGGCCATATTGGGTTAATATCTTATTCTTATTACAATTTTTTTAATAGAAATTTTATTAGGATTTTAAAACTAAAACTACAAACAACAATCGTCACGCACACCGGATTTACTGGATCAGCCCCCCTACTACATATCTTTTAACATTCTATGATCATACTAGAATCCATTTATAATAACTTGAAAGCATCGTTGGATCAAAACCAGGTCCCGTTTCTCCAGCCAATAAAATAATAATGATAATAATCCTAATTTGATAGAAGTCACTATCTTCCTCTTCTTCATCCATGAAATCAGTCTCATTATTTCCTACCAAGTCCTGTTTCTCTTAAGCAATGTCAAAGGGAAGCATCTCCAAATTAAATGAAATTGAAATATTCTCTTTCTCCTTCAATGGTAAGTTTGATCTAAACATTTCTGGACGGTTCAAAATCTTTTCAATTTTCTAATAGTAAATAACTTCCTCACTACCACAATTACATATAAACATCAAAAATATCCATTTAACATCTCTACAATTGTCTTAACTACTCTACTTGGTGATGAGTAATACTTATAATATCTTTTAGAACATTTTTCTTTAAGCTAAATTACTAGTGTTTCATCTCACTTAAACACCATTTAATTAAATATGGTGAGCTCCTTATAAAAGCCAGGTGTTTACAGTCTAACATGTATCATCAACAACAAAAACTTATTAGAAATACAGTCAAAAATATCCATTTAACAATAATACCTTTTAAACAGGATTTCATTAAGCTAAATTGCTACTATTTCGCCAGCAATAATAGCTTAGCCTTTCTAAATCTCATGTAAGCATATCAAGCTATATAATTCACCCTTTTTTTTGGAATAGAAAGAAAGAAATTTCCCTTATCTTCCCTTTGCACCCCTGCCAAGTTTACTTTTTCTTTACCCCTCTACCAGACCTTTCTGTTTTTTTCCCATTAAACCACCGTAATGTCTGTAATGGAGTCTTCAGTTGCAGCCACATAAACATAACCTCTTTTAAGTGGTCAGCTAAATTGTCCTTCTTTAAGATGACATGCAGATCCCATGGAAGTTTGCTTCGTAATGTCTGTGTCTTGAGTTGTGGCCAAGCTGTCTTATCCTCTTCCATCATAGCATGCAGATCAGTTGCACTTATTTTCTTTCCAGTTTCAGATTTTCCTTCTGCTTGTTGGATATTTTGCATATTCTGTTCAGGTGTGAGTTGCTTATCTAAAGCCTGATCAATAGAAGTGCTTAATTTATCAAACTCCTTCATGGATCACTGCCTTGTCGTGGCGAAGGGGCTTGCGTAGCTCAATGAAGCTATGAGCTAGGCCGTGCAGGGTCACCCAAGACGGACAGGTCATAGCAGAGAGCTCTGACAAAACGTGATCCACTGGAGAAGGAAATGGCAACCCACTCCAGTATCTTTGCCATGAAAACCCCATGGACATGAAAACCAAAAGGCAAAACGATATGACACCGGAAGATGAGCCCCTCAGGTCGGAAGGTGTCCAATATGCTACTGGGGAAGAGCGGAGGGCTAGTACTAGTAGTGCCAGAAAGAATGAAGCGACTGGGTCAAAGCCGAAAGGACACTCAGTTGCCGATGTATCTGGAGGTGAAAGGAAAGTCCGATGCTGCAAAGATCTTTACTCCATAGGAACCTGGAATGTAAGATCCATGAATCAAGGCAAGCTGGATGTGGTCAAACAAGAGATGACAAGACTGAACATCGACCTCTTAGGAATCAGTGAACTAAAATGGACAGGCATGGGTGAATTTAGTTCAGATGACCATCAGGTATACTACTGCGGGCAAGAATCCCTCAGAAGAAATGGAGTAGCCTTCATAGTCAATAAAAGAGTAGGGAAAGCAGTACTGGGATACAATCTCCAAAATGACAGAATGATCTCAGTTCGAATCCAAGGCAAACCATTCAACATCACAATAGTCCAAGTCTATGCCCCAACCACTGGTGCTGAAGAGGCTGAAGTTGACCGGTTCTATGAAGGCCTACAACACCTGCTAGAATTAACTCCAAAAAATGATGTCCTTATCATCATGGGGGATTGGAATGCTAAAGTAGGAAACCAAAAGATAACCGGAATAACAGGCAAGTTTGGCCTTGGAGTACAAAATGAAGCAGGACACAGGCTGGTAGAATTTTGTCAAGAGAATACGATGGTCATAACAAACACTCTTTTCCAACAACCCAAGAGACGTCTCTACACATGGACATCACCAGACGGTCAACACAGAAATCAGATTGACTATGTGCTCTGCAGCCAAAGATGGAGAAGTTCTATACAGTCAGTAAAAACTAGACCAGGAGCTGACTGTGGCTCAGATCATGAGCTTCTGGTGGCAAAATTTAGGCTTAAGTTGAAGAAAGTAGGGAAAAGCACTAGGCCACTCAGGTATGACCTAAATCATATCCCTGATGAATATACAGTAGAGGTGACAAATAGATTTAAGGAATTAGATCTGATAGACAGAGTGCCTGAAGAACTATGGACGGAGGTTCGCAACATTGTACAAGAGGCAGCAACTAAAACCATCCCAAAGAAAAAGAAAGGCAAGAAAGCAAAATGGCTGTCTGAGGAAGCTTTACAAATAGCTGAGGAAAGAAGGGAAGCGAAAGGCAAGGGAGAAAGAGAAAGATACAAACAATTGAATGCAGAATTCCAGAGAACAGCTAGAAGAGATAAGAATGTCTTCTTAAATGAACAGTGCAAAGAAATAGAAGAAAACAATAGAATAGGGAGGACCAGAGATCTCTTCAAGAAAATTGGAGCTAAGAAGGGAACATTTCAAGCAAAGATGGGCATGATAAAGGACCAAAATGGCAGGGACCTAACAGAGGCAGAAGAGATTAAGAAGAGGTGGCAAGATTACACAGAAGAACTATACAAGAAAGAGCTTAACGTCTCTGATAACCACGATGGGGTGGTCCCTGACCTCGAGCCAGACATCCTGGAATGTGAAGTGAAATGGGCCTTAGGAACTCTGAGCAACAACAAAGCTAGTGGAGGTGACAGCATTCCAGCTGAGCTATTCAAAATCCTGAAAGATGATGCAGTTAAAGTGCTACACTCAATATGCCAGCAAATTTGGAAAACTCAACAGTGGCCACTGGATTGGAAAAGGTCAGTTTACATTCCGATCCCCAAGAAGGGCAATGCCAAAGAATGTTCAAACTACCGCACCATTGCACTCATTTCACATGCTAGCAAAGTGATGCTCAAAATCCTACAAGCTAGGCTCCAGCAGTATGTGGACCGAGAACTACCAGAAGTACAGGCAGGATTTCGAAGAGGGAGAGGAACTAGAGATCAAATTGCCAACATACGCTGGATCATGGAGAAAGCCAGGGAGTTCCAGAAAAAGATCTACTTCTGCTTCATTGACTATGCTAAAGCCTTTGATTGTGTGGATCACAACAAATTGTGGCAAGTTCTTAAAGAGATGGGAGTACCAGACCATCTTATTTGTCTCTTGAGAAACCTATATGCAGGTCAAGAAGCAACAGTGAGAACTGGACACGGAACCACTGATTGGTTCAAAATTGAGAAAGGAGTTCGGCAAGGCTGTATACTGTCGCCCTGCCTATTTAACTTATATGCAGAGCACATCATGAGAAAGGCAGGGCTAGATGAATCACCAGTTGGAATCAAGATTGCTGGGAGAAATATCAACAACCTCAGATATGCAGATGATACCACTCTCATGGCAGAAAGTGAAGAGGAACTAAAGAGCCTCTTGATGCGGGTGAAGGGGAGAGCGCAAAAGTTGGCTTGAAACTCAACATTAAGAAAACTAAGATCATGGCATCTGGTCCTCTCACTTCCTGGCAAATAGATGGGGAAGAAATGGAGGTAGTGACAGATTTTATTTTCCTGGGCTCCAAGATCACCGCAGACGGGGACTGCAGCCAAGAAATTAAAAGACGCTTGCTTCTGGGGAGGAAAGCTATGGCAAATCTAGATAGCATAATAAAGCAGAGACATCACTCTGCCAACAAAAGTGCGTATAGTCAAGGCTATGGTTTTCCCAGTTGCAATGTATGGCTGTGAAAGCTGGACCATAAGGAAGGCCGAGCGCAAAAGGATTGAGGCCTTTGAGTTGTGGTGCTGGAGAAGACTCCTGCGAGTCCCTTGGACCGCAAGGGGATCAAACCGGTCAGTCCTAGAGGAGATCAACCCTGACTGCTCTTTAGAAGGCCAGATAGTGAAGATGAAACTCAAATCCTTTGGCCACCTAATGAGAAGGAAGGACTCCCTAGAGAAGAGTCTAATGCTGGGAACAATAGATGGCAAAAGAAGAAGGGGACGGCAGAGGATGAGGTGGCTGGATGGAGTCACTGAAGCAGTTGGTGTGAGCTTGAGTGGACTCCTGGGGATGGTGGAGGACAGGAGAGCCTGGAGGAATGTTGTCCATGGGGTCGCGATGGGTCGGACTCGACTTCGCGACTAACAACAACAACAACAAAATTTATCAAAACCACTTTTTTGTTCAGTTGAAAAACAATCAAGTTGCTCTAGAACAATCTTCTGTCATATTATTATCACCTACTGGGATAGTTGCACAGCTGTTAAAGAAGCCTGTATTTTGAAAAATGCATTCCAAATTTCTTCCATTGTAGCAATATATTAGCAAGGCTTGGCAGGTGTCCAAAGATCCCCAGAAGAAAGAGAAAAATGGTTGCCAATTCTTGGCAGAAGTCCAACACAGACGTATAAAAGAAAGATCCTCTATTACTCAATTCCACAGCACAATTATTCGCCCTTGGAGAGATAAAAGAAGATAAATCTTTTCCTTACTTACAAAAAGTTCTGTGTTTCTCTCCGTTATGCAATTCGCCGCTTTTCAACTCTGTGGGCGGGAAGGTTTCATTCCCCCCCCCCATCCGAAGGGATTTTTAATTAGCAACAAATACAGCTTATTCCACGGGTATCATTGCAGAGAAAAGAAACAAAAATATGTTCCAATAGATCAGGTGTGTTCACGGAAGCTAAAACAAAACTAAAAAAAAGGTACCATGTCAAGAATTTCTGGAGGGCAGCATTCCCCCCAGTAATACCCAGCTGAGAAAACTTGATTTCCTCCCACTAAATGTGGAATTGCCAGTTCCACATCATCTGGGGGATTTGCCAAGCTATCTATCTCAGCTCCTACAGAGCTTAGATTGAGCTCCACGGCCCACGACTGGGCAATTACCAGCATGATAATGACGGTTCGTTAATCACGTCTGTATCATTCCAACGCCATACTTCTTCCTCTTATTCTTATTACAATTAATAAATGTTTCAGCTCTACATATAATCCCATTTCTCTAACCAATGATAGAGAAAGTTCCAGGTTTGATAGAAGTATGTATCTTCCTTCTCCTTCAGAGACAAAGTCAATCTGTCCATTTCCGCACAGTCCAAGATCTTTTTTAGAATCAGTTCTTCAGACGGTGGTTCTTCATTCCTCCAGTGTTGAGCAAATACAATCCTCGTTGCAGTAATTACTTGTAAATCAAACATGTACTTTGTCAAGATCATCAGGGAGAATGCCTAATAAAAATACTTCCGGTTTAAATATTAGAGGCTTTTGCAGCATTTCCTTAAGCCATCTATGTATTTTAACCCAGTATTTGTTTGCCTTAACACAAGTCCACCACATATGTGGTTTTAAAAAAGAAAGAAAGAAAGAAAGAAAGAAAGAAAGAAAGAAAGAAAGAAAGAAAGAAAGAAAGAAGTAATAAATAAATAAGATAGAAAGTGCCAGGTTTTGTTTGTTTGTTTTTACACTTTCAACATCTAGTTGACATATTTGGGAACATTTTTGCTAATCTATTATGCAACAAATACCATCTATAGAACATTTTATAAAGATTTTCTTTATATGAAGTTGCTAAAGTTATCTTAATATTTCTTTCCCACAACTTTTGCCATTTCTGTAGCTCAATATTGTATCCAAAATTTTGTGCCCATGTTAACATAGTTTCCTTAACTTGTTCATCTTCCATTCTCATGTCCAAAAGAAAATTATATAATCTTTTAATCATTGTTCATCTAATTTTAAAATTTGTTGATCAAACATTGTTTGTTCTTTATAAAAACCATACATTCTATAATCTTTAGCATGTCTCGATTGTATTTGCACCTGATGCCACCAAGAAAGATCAATACCCTGTTCTTGTAGTTCTTGATTTGATTTCAGTTTTTCATCATTATCTAAAATATCATTATACCTCACAATCATATTAAAGTTCAATGCATTTTGGATATACAAGGGCTTCCATGGGAAAAAGCCATCTCGGCATCTTAATATAAAGTTTTACCTTTAGTTTTTCCCAGACCGACATCAATGAATTCCTAATATAATGGTTTAGAAAATAACTGTGTGTCTTACATTTCTCATACCACATAAAAGCATGCCATCCCATTTGCAAATCATGTCCTTCAAGGTATAAAATTCTTTTGTAATGTTATCCATTCTTTTAACCACATTAAATTAAAACACATGCTTGGTAATACAACAACCAGTTGGGAAGGCCAAAGCTCCCATTCCCTTTAGCCTCCTGGAGCATTTTTGACTTAATTCTTGATTTTTTTCTTTTGCCATATAAATCTCAAAACTTGTGTATTTAAATCATCAAAAAACTTTTTCTAGGAATTGTTTGGAATAAAAACAAATGCTTAAGTAATATATTCATTTTAACTATGGCTATTCTTTCCAAAAGTGATAATTGTAGATTAGCCCATTTTTCTAAATCACTCTTAATCTCCTTAAGCAACTTAACATAATTATGTTCTTTCAATGTAGCACATCTGACTGTTAAAGAAATTCCCAAATATTTAACCTTTTTAACTATTTGAAGATCTACTTGTTCCATCAAAATTGTTTTTTGCTCCAATGAGAGATTTTTGACTAGTAGCTTAGTCTTTTCTCTATTTATTTTCATCCCGGTAACTTCACCATAATCTTCTATTTTTTAAAAAAAAGTTTAGGTGCCATTACCAGAGGGTCTTCTAAGATAAAAACTAGGTTGTCTGCAAACGCTTGGAGTTTGTAGTTTCCATCTCTGATTCTAGCACCTTTAATATCCATGTCTTCTCTAACACTTCTATTTAAAACCTCTAAAATTAGTATGAATAACAATGGCGAAAAGGGGCATCCTTGTCTTGTGCCCTTTTGAATATTTATAGTCTCTGTAATTTCTCCATTAACTATTATCCTGGCAGTCTGTTTTTGGTAGGTGCTTGTTATTGCATTTATAATTTTTTCACCAAATTCAATTTGTTTTAATTGCTATTTCATAAACTGCCAATTGACATTGTCAAATGCCTTCTGCGCATCTAAGAACAATAATGCCATTGGTTTTTCAGAATGCACTTCATAATACTCTAAAATATCCAGGATAATCCTCACGTTGTCTCTAATTTGTCTCTTAGGTAAGAAACCACTTTGATCTATGTGTATAAAATCTATTATGAATTTCTTCAACCTTTCTGCCATTACAGAAGCAAAGATTTTATAATCCACATTTAGAAGTGATATTGGTCTGTAGTTTTGAATCTGCGTCAAGTCTGTGCCTTCTTTCAGAATTAAAGTAATATTTGCCTTGATCCAATATTTGGCATTTTAGTGTCTGATAATACCTCATTACATATATCCTTCAGAGGTGTACTTAGAATTTATTCAAAACATTTATAATACTCCGCTGGCAATCTGTCCGGGCCAGGAGTTTTATCATTTTTTTTTGTCTCTTAATCACTTCAATTACTGTCATGCCTGATGGCATGACAGAGACATCTTCTCGTGAGGAAGAGGCAGGAGCTAACAGTGAGAGTCAGGCATTGGAACAAGGGGACTTATAGTTGAGGCCCAGTGCCCAGACGGCCCCTCTGCAGCCTGGCTCTGAGACTGCTGAGCAAGGAGCCTCTCTACAGCCGGACCCCATAGCCTCTGAGGGAACAGCCTCCCTGCAAACTGACGGGGAGGCATCTGCAAGAGCAGCTTCCCCTGATTCCAGCTCTGAGCTGCCTGAAGAAGTCACCCCCCTGGCTCCTGACTCTGAAACTGCTGAGCAGAGTTCAGGAGAACAAGAGGATTTAATGGGAGGTTTGGCAAATGCTAAAGTCAGGAGATCTTTAAGATGACAAACACAATTACAACAACAGGACAGAGGTCTGTCCCACCCATGAGCGGAAAGACAAGACAGGAAGGTCTGATACCACGTGGTCTCCTGAGGTAGCTCAGAGAAGAAGCAGCAACTGAACTGCAAGGGGCTAGTCATTAGAGCTTATCAGTCACATCGTAAATCTTGTGGTGAATAGCAATTAAAGTCTTTAGCTTTACTGCCAGCTGCTGTGTGAGTTAATTGGAGACGTGAGTTACGACCTCACGACAATTACCTCTGTCATTGTTATTTCCTCATTTAGTATTTTTTGAAAAATTTCCAGCAGCTTTGGTAGATTTTCCTTTTGTATATATTCATGGATTTTCTCAGTTGATATTTCTTTGGCTTGATATAACTATGTAAAAAAAAATCTTCCACTATTTTCTTTATGGATGCGCTTTGTACTTGTAGTGGTCCTTCTCCATCTTTCAACTTAAGTATTAATCTCTTTTCTCTTTCTTTCTTTAATTTATAAGCTAACCACCTCCCAGGTTTATTAGCATTTTCAAAAAAATTCTGCTTGGCCATTTTCATTTGTTTAGCTAATTCATTTGTTTCTAGAAGATTCCATTCATATTTTAAAGTATTCATCTGTATCTTAAGATCCTTTTTAGATGGCTCTTTCTGTAATTCCTGCTCAAGCTTTGTCAACTCATCTATTAATTTAAGCCGTTCTTGTTTTTTCCTTTTATTTATTTTTGCTGAATTAGTTATAATCAGTCCTCTGACATAGGCTTTAGCGGTGTCCCAAATGTTTGTAAAGGAGCATCTCATTTTTTGATCAAGTTGTCTTTGGCTTGCATTCCTTCTTGCCAGCCCCTGTTTTCATCTCTGGGGACTGAAACACTGGGTTATTTCAGGCATGAAAAAACATGATTTCATAGGACAAGCATGATTATTTTTCTTTAACTATGTCTTTTAAGAGCATTTATACCCATTTGTTGTGGGGGTTTTGCCCAAGAAGAGTTTCCCTGAGTGGCTGGCCATAAAAGAAATCAACTCTCCCACATACATAGATAGAAAATGCCCCAACCCACTGTGAGTACATGCAATCCTGAACTAGCACACACTTCAACCAAACAAGCAATGCTTGGGCGCTTAGATGAACATGAGTGCTTATGCTCATGGAAAGAAACATTCTAGGAGGAGGTGTTTTGCCCCTTTGCCATTTTAGGGGCAAAATCCTTGCGCTGGCACATGGGCTCAGCCCCCAGCAAACATTAGGCTACTGTAGGGGAAATTCTCTTTTGGTGCCAACAATTAAATTTTTTTCCTTTTCACACTCTATGGATTTGGGAGAGGAAGTTATGCACACACGTACCCCCCCCCCCCGAGTTTCATCCAATCATGCAGTTGTGGCATAGCAACAACAAGATGGTATACTCAGAATTCAGAAGATGGGTTTTTAGACCTGACCCAGATCCCATATTGCATAAGAGAAAGGAAGTTATCCAGTCTCTGAACAGAGAGGGAAACTTGGGTCTTTTACCTCCTTCCTTCCGGTGGTTCACACAAATAAGTGATGCATGCTCACAACATTGTTTTTAGGTTTCTCTTTCTTAAAAAAAATTCCCCTACCCCAGGGGTCCTCAAACTTTTCCACCAGGGGGCCAGTTGAAAGGTGCTGATGCTGGGTGCGGGCTGGAAAGGCAGTGCCGGTGGGGCGCGCGGGCCGGCGTGGGGGCGGGGTGTGCAGGTGTGCGTGCTGAGGCAGGTGCAGGGTGTACAGCAGGTGTGCATGACGAGAGGAGGCAAGGTGCAGGCGGGCACGCGCCGCGAGGCGGGCACATGAGGCAGCAGCTTGCTCGCCTGGAGATTGTTTTCTCTGAGCGAGCAAACCGCTGCCTCCCCGCATGTGGGGCAAGGTGAAGGGGGCAGCAGGTGCACGCAGCAGGTCCAAATGGGCATGGTGGGCCGGATTCGGCCCCTGGGCCGTAATTTGAGGACCTCTGCTCTATGTGTATGTTTCTATGTTTCTACATTCTGCCTTTTAAATAGAAAGTTTTTTCCAACGGCCAAACTTGAATGGATCAGTAGGTTAATTTCCATAAGTCTGGGGCTCCTCCCAGACCAGGGTGTTCCCTCCCACTGGAAGAGTCAGCCAAGCTAGGCTGGAGGGAGTGACCACCAGGGCTGGGGCCCTGAATGGGAATTAAGGAAGGAAAAACCAGGATACTTGCATGACACCTTTGGAACAGGAGCCCTTGGACCAGAAACACCCTGCAAAACAATGGTGAATGGAAGCTGGGTGCCCCCACCCCATAATGTTTCCATAGGTGCCTCCAGTTCGCCAGCAGATACTCCAATCACCCCCTTTTTACCTGGCTCCAGTCTTCTAGCCTGTTGGATGGTGAGGATGCATTGCAGCTGATCTTTGCCTGTTGGCCACAAGGGATTCCAACAGCTGATACAAGTAACATGGGGTAGCAGGTGGAGAAAGGGCCCTGTGCCTGTCTTGTCCCACAACTCCCATGATCCCTCACCAGCATCACTGCTGGCCATCCATCCCATGTGTCCATCCATTCCATCTCTCTACACTGCCAGGTGTCTTCCATTCCATTTACAGAATCAGATTTGGTTTAAAGGGATGTGCAAGAACTTTGTTCTGCTAGTGCAAGAGCAAATCAGGACAGGCACTCATGGGTGAAATCCTCACCCACTAAAATGTACAAAGCAGCCCACAAGTCCATATGACTCAGGAAAAGCTGGCCTGCTGGAGAATTCAGAGATCGGTCCCAAAGCAAGCTGAACTCATTTGAATCCTTTGCATCAGCCCTTTTTACAGCCACATCATATTGTTGACTCATAGAACCCAAAGGGGTCGTTCAGTGAAGCTGTTTGGTGGGAGATTCAGGACAGATCAAAGGAGAGGCTTCTTCACCTAGAGCTAAACTGTGGAACTCATTGGCACAAGATGCTGCAGCAGCCACCTGTGTGGATGGCTTCAAAACAGGACCAGGAGGTCAAGCAACCTTGAGGGGCCCTCCCCTGTGGCAGAGAATGATGGACCATGGAAGACTTCGATCCAATCTAGGACAGCACTTCTGTTTTCTGTCCCTGTCTGCACCCAGACCAGCAGTGGAGCATCTTGCCAACTGGGATGCAACCTCACCCCTGCAGTCCTTTGAGAGAGTTTTTAAGGACACCAACCTATGCATGTTTAGACAAAAATGTCCCATGACTCCCAGCATCCCCTACCCTTCTTCTCGCTGGGCCATTGTCCTAGGCTGATTTTAGCTACTGTGCTTTTAATATTTCTCGGAGTTCCATATTTCACTGATTATTACATTTTAGTTTTTAGCCATTTCTTCTCTTCCTTTTAAAAATTCCTGGTGGATTTGGCTTGTGTTGGGAAAGTCAGATAAATCCTGGTAGAAAAAGGTTGCTTATATGTGCCTTTGTGTTATAAAATCTCACCAATAAAAATGCTGAGGTTCAAAGTGATTCAATCTTCCCTACGGGTCTGAGTGTTCATTCCTGCCATTGGAAAGGAGACTCTAACACATGGGTCCTCAAACTACAGCCTGTGGGCTAGATACGGCCCGCCATGCTCATTTATCCAGCCCACCTCAGAGGTTTTGGGCTCGCTCGGAGAAAATGATCTCTGAGTGAGTCCAAAAGCTCTGAGCCAGTGCAGGCGTTCTCTGAAACTGAGCAGAGAGCCAGCGGACATGCCAAATTGTAACAGCTCAACTGCATGTGCACTGGCTCCCCCCCCCCCCCCATTGCACACGTATACAGAGCAGGAATACGGGGCGGGAAACAGAAGAAGAGGACGGAAGAGAGAGAGAGAGACAAAGACACTAAAAAAGGATTGAAGGTAAGAAAAATATAACTTTTATAATCCATTTTTAAGTATGTGAGCCACGTTCCTGGGCTGCGGGCCAAGCTGTGGCTGCCTCATCAAGCCCGGGGGCAGCTGCTCAACGGCTGCTTGCCCAGAGAAGGCCACAGCAGAGGCGTGGGAGCTGCAGCCTTCTATGGGCAAGCCACAAGCAGCTGCCATGCTTCTTCCCCCCACAGTGGGGAGAGGCAGGAGGCGCCCCGCTCAGCCATCCGCAGCCCTGTCCCTCCCTTCCCCTCGGCCCACAGAAAGCAGCCCCTCCCTCCCTCCTGGCGGCCCTCTCCCGGCTGGGGGAGTCATCCTGTGCTCGCCTCTCCGGCCTCCCGCTTCCGCTCCTGCTCCCTCAGAACTGGGGCGGTGGCAAGGACTATAACTTCCATCATGCCCAACCAGCATGGCCAATGGAAGTTGTAGTCCAACTCATTGGGACAGTACCAGTATTGGCAAGGTTGTACTAAAATATGATAGTCATTAGCTCTGCATCCAAATGCAGCCATTGTGCATTGTGGGAATTGTTCTGGGCTGACATGCTTCAAATACTAAGAGTGGCATTGACAGTATTTGTCCTTAGTATTTTTGCTTCATTCTTTGTCAATCCCAGTTGTAGTCCTCAGATGCATTATGCAAATTACTCTATTTTGTGCCTTGGTTGTGTTGTAGCTCTGTCCCTCGAATATGGACATGCTCTTCCCCACCTCATCTGGGGCTTCTGCTGCAGCCTGAGGGAGTGGAGCAAACCAATTTTAATTTTAGTGTGCAGTGTACATAGGAATTCATTCATATTTTTTCAAACTATAGTCCAGCTCCCCAACAGTCTGAGGAACAGTGAATTGGCCCCCTGTTTAAAAAGTTTGAGGACCCCTGACATAGAGACATAGAAACAGAGCGAGTCAGAAGGGGTCTCCTGGGCTATCTAGTCTGACCCCCGGCTCCAGCCGGCTCTGCTCACAACGTGCCCACAATGTGCATGTCCAGCCTATCCTTGAACACCCTCACCCTCACCGAGGCCCATTCCACACCCTCGGGGTCCTAACAGTCAGGAAGTACTTCCTGGCATCCAAGTTGAACCTTGGTTCCTTGAGCTTGGCTCCGTTGGAGCGCGTCCTGCCCTCCTCTGCAGGGGAGAACAGGTCTCTGCCCACCTCCGTGTGACATTCCCTCACATACCTGTATGTCACCAATGGATCCCCCCTGAGTCTCCTCTTCTCCAGGCTGAAGAGACCCAGTTCCCTCAGTCTCGCCTCATACGGCTTCCCCTGCAAACCGGCCACCAACCTTGTGGACCTGCGCTGCACTGACTCCAACCTGGCTATAGCCTTTCTGTAATGTAAGATGTAAGCATCTACTTGTGGACAGTGCAGTGTGTGAAGCTGTGTGGGGGTGGGTGGGGGGATTTTCTCTAAGTTTCATGCTCAGTGTTGCAGGGAGCTCTAAAATTGCTGTCACTCAGCACAGAAGAGGAAGGGAAGCTCAGCTTCAGCTCAGCATCCCATGCCACACATCCACCATCTGTGTGGTGAGGGAAATTCCCTTGCGGGGGTGCAAGTAGCTGCTGGTTTCCTGGGATGCTCTTTGTAGAGAGGGTTCTGCAAAAAGACCTTTTAGTCTCCCTGGCCAAGTTAACAGTTGACCTTGCTAGGTCCACGAACACAAAACAGGGGAAAGATGCCCTGTCAGTTTCTAAGTAAGCCATCCTGAGGCTGTGCAAAGGATGGGATAGAAGTGTTTTAAATAAACAAACAAACATCTGTTTGGCAATTCAAGACAGGAGGGGACGCCTGGTGTGAATCTGCCATGCAGCTCAGCATGGGGAGGGGGTCCAGCCAGCATATCTTTTGGCATATTTATGTTGGTGATGCTGGCTAAGGCTGATGGGAGTTGTAGTAGGCCAAAACATCTGGAGTGCCAACATGAATGTGTCCATTGCTGAGGAGCTGCTTTTGCTTCCTCAGCTACACCTGGGAATGGCCACTGAGAGATGTCACTGCTGAGCGTTTGCAGGCATATGAATGCCAGTGACTCACTTCCAAGTCCATCTTGTAAGGGCTCTGTTTTTACTCTCACAGTATCCTTCTGCACTTCTGACAGCTCATCTGCAGCAATTGGCCAAAAGTAGGCTTTCTGGGCATGGACAATTTTTTTTTCAGATTTGTCTGCAACTCTTACCATGCTCTTGGGTGGTTCACAGTGTGTTGGAAAGAATGAGAATTTTGCCCAACCTACCCAGAGAATGAAACAAAACTTCAGCATGAAAAGTGGACAGAGGAGGACAACTCGGGGGGGGGGAGGGGGGGAGGGGGGGAGGGGGGGCCCATGGCACCAGCATAAAGCCCTCAGTGTCAATAACTCTGCCTTGGGAGGGGCTTTTCAGCCTTTTCCAATGTGGGGTGGGGAAACCACCCACGCTTCCTGCTTGAGGGAAATTAGGTAGGGCTTTGTTGGGAAACCCCAAGCCTGACCTTTCTTGCTGCTGCTGCAGACAGTCTGTGGTTGGACTGACTGGGCATCTTCCCATATTTCTATTTAACTCAGAGCCATGAGGACTAGAATATTACTTTATGGTCTGGCGCACATGTTCAGCAAAACTTTAAGTTAACTTGGTGGATCTGTAAGAGAGCCTATCATTTTGTGTAGAAAGCAGGGGAAAACATGGTTTGGAAGCAGGGCAAGAGTGTGGAAAAGTATCACTGTGTTTGAGAAATTGACCTGTCCAGCTTTTTTAATGTTTATTTTGGACCTGCAACATAGATAGACTGAGGGATTTCGCAGTCACACATTGCAACCAACAAATGTCACCTTCAAGGCCACACTGGGTGAAGCACCATGGTGGAGAGGTCTGGCTCCTGTGCTTGGCCTGGCATCTTGCAGGGCATCTTTGCATGATGGAGCGACCCACACAGTTGCCAAACAATTTGGCTCACTTGCTTCAGTGGCTGGCACAGGCCAGGAGTGTGTGAGCACCACCCAAAGAAAAATTTGGGAAATATTTGGAAGCGAAAGATACACAAACACACATTGCACTGAACTGTGAAAACAAATGTCCTCAGTCCTGGCAGCAGCTTGGGTGGGAAAAGCCGCTGAGCTCCCCAGAAGTTAAATTGCACAAGGACATCCTCCCCTGCCCCTGTACCAGACAGGTTAGCAACCGTTTGGGGGAATTTTCGAGTGAAGGTGGCAACAATTTGATTAAAAGTGAGATGCGGAGGCTTGGAGATTATATGAAGGGGCCTGCAACTTTATCTGCAATTGGAGGGAGGGGAGCATGAGCATCCAGGCCTTACTCACAGGGCCTTGCCAATGTTTCTTTAGGAAACATTAGATCACAGCTGACGTTACCTCCTACACACATTTAGTGAGGGGAAAGTCCTACAATTCCCAGCATGCCCCTGTTGGTGCCCCAAAGGGCAGAAATAAGAAAATGACCAATCAGTAATAAAGGGACCAAAACAAAGAGGTATGGGGAACCAAAGGACTGCATCTTGTCTCAGGGATTTTTTCACAAGAGTGCAAGTCTGAAGCCCGCCCTAGTCAAAAATGGACTTCAGCCAGCAGGACTTCCTGAGACTTTCCAGAGTGGCTGCTGATCAAGGCGAAGAATGCCCGTGAGATGGACCACAGTGATAGATGTGAAAGGATGATTTGAAACAAGGGAGTAGCAAGATTACTTGGCCTAAAGGAGGGGAGGAACTAAAATCAGCACAAGGTGTGGGGAAGCAGGCAGGTAGGCAGGAGGGCCAAATACTTCCCGATTGTTAATTGACAAGCTGGGCAGAACAAGATGAGCCTATTGTAGCCCACCGGGGGCAGGGTGGGATTGGGGGGCAGGGGTGGTGTTGGGGCAGCGTGGAGCAGGCGGGCGGAAGATTGCAAACTCCTAGTACCCCAGCCAATGGGGAGAAAGGGGGAGGGAGAAGCGGCCAAGAGCAGGGTTCAAAAGAGGGAGGCGAGCATGTGCTCAGGGGAACAGGAAAGTGGGAAGGAAACCATTTTTTTCTGTTCCCTTCATTGCAATAAAGTTTTAAAAAGAACTCTCTGCATGCTTGGAATATTTTTCTCTTCCGACAGAAAGGAAAGAATGATTTTAACAACAGGAAAAGGGTGCTCAAATGCTGTCAGCTCCCTGGCCTTTGCACACACTGGAGTGATGGCGCGGGGGCAGGGGGGTGTGGGGTAGACTCCACTGCCCCTCATCTCAGGGACCGTCCCTGGAATTTCCTCACTGCCCATCTTTGGGAACAGGGTGCTGGTCTTGAGCCTGTGGCGGCGATCCAAGGTGCTCCTGTGTTTCATCCTGGCTGCTTTCAGGCCCTGAGGAACGCACAATTTTGCCCTGGCAGGAGTGTTGTGCCTTAAAAGAAGTGATTAGCAGCAGAGACTGGAAGGTCTGATGTCGGCAGGGCTGGGGTTCCACTCCAGATTTTATGCTGAACATTTGAAGAGCTGTCTGTGACATAGAACCTGTTTTGGGGAGAGGGCCGAGCTCCATGGATAGCAGCTTCAAACTGCACCCTGAAATCCAGAGTAGATGCACAGCCCCACTGACTTTGGAGCCTTCAATTATGGAGAAGAAGGGAAACCTTTGAACACAAAACTGCAGAGCTTGCCACACTAAAATGTTTCTTCAACCTGTACTTTGGCCAGGTGCACACACACAAGCACACAGAATGGCTGATGAAGATGAGTAGCAAAACAATCCCTGCCCTCAGGCTTTCATTTTAAAAGGCATGGCACTAAAGGAAGAGTGATGGGGAGGGGAGGGGAAAGAAGAAGGAGAAATACTTGGGCACCATATCTTGACTTGGGAGTTCTTCAAAGTGTGCTTTCTGTCAGGGAAGCAGGAAGTGATCTACATGCAGCTGCTCCCTCTCTGGCCAATATTTGGGGCCATGGCAGTTCCCCCTTGCTCCAGTGTTCTTCCTGATAGCCATGAAGACTACCTCCTACAGAGTTGAACTCTGTGCATGGGAGCAGGGCCTGACAGGGGGGACTTCCTGCCCTCCTGATTGGTTGCTTGCCTTTGGCTGTCCTTGGTTGGAAACAGGATGCTGGGTGGAGATGGTTCCTCCTTACCGCACACAGCAAAGCTCCCCCGAAATATTCACACGGCCCTGGGTAATCAGTGGAAAATCCTTGTACATTGGAACACTTCAAAACTCCCCCACAAACCCACGGGCCTGGTTTTGAACATGTTGGGAAAATTCAGGTAAATCCTTGCAGAAAAGGGTTGCTTATATGTGCCTTTGTGTTATAAAAATACCTGCACCCCTTTCTCAGAAAGCAGCAGAAATTCAAGCGAGGTTACTGTTTAGCATTTGCTGTTACTTTAAGAAGTAGGAATTGATAGATTGCCTAGAGGCTGCCAGGGCTATTGTTTTTGCTGATCAGCAAGAGCTGATAAGGGTGCCAGGTTAACAGCATTGCAATCATCCTCATTTGCATGCCAAGACTCACAATAATCCCATGATCCCATGTTAACCTCCTGCAATCAAATGCCATTGTGTTGAGCACCTCTGCAGACCTCTCACCTTCTTCTGACTGTGTTTCCCTTATTTCATCACCAGCTGCCCAGCTGCTGGGCCCATGTGACTCAGAATCTATCAAACACTCTGTACATGTTCTGGAAGCTTGTAGTTGGTCTGGCCTCTATCCAGCAGTGCTGTTGCAAGTTTGGATTCTCTGCAGAGGGTGCCTGAGGGATTTTTCAATAAGCTGCTGATGGTCAAGGTGAAAGGGGTCTTTCCTGACTGAACCTGGTTATCCTTGTCATGACTGTCATCGAGGGTTCCTGACACACACAACATGGAGAGAGTGTGAATGCAGATGGGTGCCCTGGAAGGGTCAGGGCTCTTTGTGTTTAGGGACCATTCTCTAAGAGTGATGGTCCGAGGTGATGCAACCTCCCCCCCACCCCCCAATCCAGACTCGAAAGGCTGAAAAAGGCAGCTGAAAAGAGGGCCCTCTCCCATCCACCCCTCTCCATCTTTTTTATCCCCCTCTCAAATCAAGCTTGACCTCGTCCCACAAGGCCCCCTGGCCCCAATTTGAATCTGAAAGGGGGGCTTGGGAAAAGAGCACTGGCCTTCAACCCGTGGGTCAAGCCCCGCGTCATGGCTGTCACTTGGGGCCAAGCCCTGTTCCCCTGGGAAAACGTCTATGGCAGAAGGCAGAAAGTGCTCTGGGGCTGACCCAGTAGCCGTGGCTGGGGGCTCCCAAGAACTGGGGGTGTCTGCCTGTGAGAACGTCCCTTGGGGAGGCAGGTTCAGGCTGAGAGATAAATGATGGGGGAAGGCAGGTGAACACTCAGTCAGATGGACGGCCAGACAGACAGGCTGGACTCTGCTGATCAATATTCATACAAATGGCTAGATAATGTCTGTGCTGCGAAGGAAGGAGATGAGTGAGGGATGGACAAATGGAAGGGGAGAAAGCAAAAAACAAAGATGGAAAGACCAGAAGAAGGGAGAAGGAAGGAAGGGAGAAGAAGAACAGAAAATGAATGGTGATACTTGAAGAAAAAGAGCTTTTGGGTTCTCATGGTGAGGTTGTTTCATTTCCATCAAAAATGTATGTGTTGTTAACATTGATACACCACTGTGTCTGCTAAAAAGCCATCAAGGCTATTTCAAGCAATGAAACGTTAAAACAATGAAAACAGGAAGATTCAAAGCAGTGAAACAAGCAGAAAACATTAAAACAAAAATGATGTGTCGAAAGGGTGTGCCAGGAGCCATAGTAAGTTGCTTTCTGTTTGTTCCAGTTTCACAGCAGGTCCATGTGGCTTTCTCACCCCCTGCCCTTTAGGCTCACAGTGACTCTGCCAGGAAGGTTGCATTAGGAGGAGGGCAACTGCACTTGCTAGCGGAGCAGAGATCTGGATCCACGTGAAGCTCTAAGCCAGTGTTCCCCAACCTGGTGTCTTCTAGATGGGGAGGACTACAATTCCCACCATCCTTGCTGGGCTCTGCACCTTGCTGTGGTTGGCATCATGGCTGTGAGCAGCTGAAAGCAAGAAGTTCTGTTTGTGCCTCAGTTCTGCTTTTCCCACCTACAATATCCCAGGGAAAGTGGAAGGCAGAGGATGAATGGGAAGAGCAAATATGGGACCAGGGAGCCACTGCCTTGAACTGGGAGAGCTGAGTGGAGCTGCTGTGGAGGGGACATTCTGGAGGGTGTTCATTCAGCACCACCCGGCAGGGATGTTGTAAGAATGATAGGAGTGATGTCAGTCCAGGGGAACATGCTAAAGCACGACAACTGCACAGAGATGGGAGTGGACCCAGGAACCATGTGGCCTTGGGGGGTGGGACAGATGCACCAAATGGAAGCTGTGTGCCCCCCACCTCCTTCTGGGCACAGGGTCCTTCCCATTAGCAGTGTGTTGTGGGCCATTTTGCACAGAAAGGAGGAGCACTGAGAGCTTTGGCCAGGGCTCCTTGTAGGACATTGAATGTTTTGCAGCTCAAGGGCCAGATTCTGTTTCAGAGAGGCCCCTGGGGGCTCCATTCCTGCTCTGAGTGAGCCAGAAAGGGGCAGGGGTCCCTCACTGGCCCTTGGGAGAGGTGGTCCAGGCCTTCAGATGGAGGACTGAAGGTTGTACAGAATTACATGACACAGGGATATGGTTCTGCGCAAAAGCCTCTCTCATTCAAGGTAGCTCCTTTATTTATACAGTCAGGTTACTCAACAAACAGGAAAAAAGGTATTGTCTTGGGTCACTTATTTGCATGTTTGTTTAGCCAGACCATTCTGACCTTGCTATCAGTTACCGTCTATTTGCACTGATAAAGCTGAGTGTGCAGGACCCTGCGATCTCCTGTTGACCCTGCTACATCGGACAGTCTGCAGTGCAGCTGGAGAGCCACCCAAAGGGTCTTGATGGCTTGCTTGTTCCTTCATTGTGATGCTGCTGTGTAGCAGAAGCTCCCTGGGTGGTTTACTTGCAAAAACACTGTTGGGGTCTCCTGGCTGGGGGAAAAGGGGGTGTGCCATCTGAAGGATCCCAGAGCAGACGTTCCACAGCCCTGGGATCTCAACAGACTAACCCCATGGGAAGCATATGCCTTGTGATTGCACAAGAACATCAGAATAACACATATGCACACAGAGTACCCACTTCCATAACTTGATTTTCAACCCCACAAATCCCACCAATAGGAAATGCTCTTCAGTTTGCAGCTTGAAGATCAAAAACCCTAAGGAGAGAGTCTGGGATGGGTGCCCAAGACTGGCTTTGCAGCTGGAGAACCGTCTGAGTGGGTGGCCACATAGTTTGGCATTTCTATGCCCATTTCAGTCAAGCTTGTTCCAGCTGAGACGCTGTATGGCAGAGCAGTCATAGTGCTGGCCTGGGACCCAGGAGATCCAGGTTCTAGCCTCAGCTTGGCCATGAAGCCTAGTAGGTGACTTTGGGCCAGTCACTGACTCTTAGTGTTAACCTCCCTTGCAGGGTTGTTGTGAGAATAAAAGTGGGGAGGAAGGTCATGTGAGCTGCCTTGGGTTCCTTGGAGGAAAAAAGACCCCAGGAAATAAATGTACAGTGGTGTCTTGTACAGTGGTACCTTGGTTCATGAACTCAATCCGTTCCAGGACTCTGGTCATGACCCAAATTGGTCATGAGCCAAGTCAAATTTCCCCATAAGGGTCAATGTAAAGAAGGTTCATCCACTCTGTAACCTTTTCTTTTAATCAGAAAAGAACAACAAAGATCGTGGCCTTCTTCCCCCCCCCCCCCAGCACGACCGTGGTCACGCCCGTCATCCCAGCGCACTGGGGGGGAGAGAGACGGGTGTGATCTCGGCCATCTCCCCCCCCCCCACCCCCAGCACAATCGCAGCCATCTCCCCACTCGTGCTGGTTGGGGGGGGGGGGGATGGCCAAGATTGCACCCGTCTTTCCTGCAGGAACGCAACTGCGATCGTGGCCATCTCCCCACTCGGGGGGAGGGGGAGGAGGTGGCTGCGATCTTGGTCGCCACCCAATGCGGAGTTCGCGAACCACATCAAAATTTTCATGAAATTTTTGTTTGAGACCTGTTTTGGTCATGAACCAAGGTGTTTGTGAGCCAAGGTACCACTGTACTTCGAACTTTATTAGTTTCAGGAGTATCATTCAAACTCTGAATTGTTCGAAGTCCAAAGCAACGTTCCCTGTTAAAAATAATGGAAAGTGAATTAATCCGTTCCCAGACCCTGAACAATATATATATTTATACCCTGAACAATACCCATCTTGATGAACTTAAACAGCAAATGCAAGTATGTAGGAGTTTTTTTTTATCTCTCTCTCTCTCTCTCAAAAAAAAAAAAAAAATAAAATGAGAAAATGCACTGAAAATGCTTGAAAAGGCATGCAGTGAAAAGGCACTGAAAATGATAAAAAACTTGGGTGCACAACAGATAATGTTTCCACAGCAACTGCATTTTTTTCAGTGTGTGTGTGCAGTTTGAATGTAGAAGCATCATTTGAACTTTAGAATGATTTTAGCTTGATTTTAGTGTTTGAACTCTGGAACATTTGAACTTAGGGTCGTTTGAAGTACAAGACACCACTATAATAATAAATGCCTCTTACTATTTCCTCCTTTGTGTCTATCCATACCAATTAGCCTTCTGAACTTTTGATGCAAAGCTGTGTCCTACTTTTGGGTGGAGGGAGGCAGTGAAAGGTAATGAATAGGTGACCACCCAGTTTGGGGCAGGAGGATGTGGAGAACACAGATGTAAAGTCCTGAAAGTCTCTTGGCCTGCTCCTCTCTGTATCCCTTTCTTTGGGATTATACAGAGACCATCTGAAATGTAACCTGGTTTCAGGAACCACTGGGCAGCCTTATGCTGGGAGAAAAGTGTGTTTCCAGTTCATTTTTGGCCATTAAATCCAGAGCCAGAAGTAGCAAGCATAAGGGGACAGTGGCCTGAAAAGTCACTTTAATCCATTAAGAAGTGGGATCCAAGAATTTACAGAGAGACTCCAACTTTGTCATGTGCTTTGTGTTGCAGGAGAACAACATCACCCTCTTTCACTGGTTCTGGCACATAAACACAAAAGCCTTGCTGGCATTTTCTGCCTTCTACTTTTGCTCAATAACAAATTGGAAGCGGGGGGGGGGGGGATTTGGAAATGGACCTTTCTACACCATTCTAGCACAGGCCTCACTCTGCCTCCTCTCCACAGACTGCTAAGCCTGGGCAAGGGATGCAAGGGATTTAACCTTTGTGCTTCAGCAAGGAGGTATGTAGGACACACACAGTCTTTGCAGCACACGCTCCCTTGCCCACATTTCAATCTGAAAACCACGCTAGCCTCGGATCGGCTGCCCTTTGACACTTAGGCCCTGGCCAGAGACAATGGAAAAGTTCAAAGTGTGTTTGGAGGAAGGAAAATTAATTGCTTCTTGTTGTGGTTCACTTGTCACCAGAAGAGAAAGAGAACATTGTCAGATCCCATAAAAAAGCTAAGAACACAATGGATAGTGGTTATATATCCTGTTTTGTTTTTGCTGCATCTGTGAGAGTGTTCTTCAACTTAAATTTTCTTTCCTTCCTGTTTTCACGTGCTGTTTTCTCCTAAGTACCTGCTGGTTCAACCTCCCTGGATGACCCCAAAGTGTCTAAAGCTTTGAGAGCAGAGAGAGAAGCTTACAAAAAGAAGCAGAAGGTGGGTTGATCTATGCAAAGAAAGACTTTTTACAGGCAGACTGAGGCACATGGATCCTGTGCCATTTATTCTCCGTCATTGGTGGGATCTATTCCTTGACTTTAAGCTATTGATATGAAGTTGGAGAACTTTTGAAGAAACACCAACAAGGCAACCCTTTACATGTCTTCTCAGGAATCAGTCCCAATGACTTCAATGGGGTTTACTCCCAGGGAAATGACTACAGCAACTTTTCCCAACCTTGTGCCTGACCAAGGTCTTGTACTACAACTCCCATGCTGATCAGAGGATAATGGTGTTGGTAAAGGAAGAGCTAGGGAGTTCCAGAAAAACATCTGCTTCTGCTTCACTGACAATGCTAAAGCCTTTGATTGTGTGGATCACAACAAATTGTGGCAAGTTCTTAGAGAGGTGGGAGTCCCAGACCATCTTATTTGTCCCTTGAGAAACCTATATGCAGGTCAAGAAGCAACAGTGAGAACCGGACACGGAACCACTGATTGGTTCAAAATTGAGCAAGGAGTTCGGCAAGGCTGTATACTGTCGCCCTGCCTATTTAACTTATATGCAGAGCACATCATGAGAAAGGCGGGGCTAGATGAATCACCAGTTGGAATCAAGATTGCTGGGAGAAATATCAACAACCTCAGATATGCAGATGATACCACTCTCATGGCAGAAAGTGAAGAGGAACTAAAGAGCCTCTTGATGCGGGTGAAGGAGGAGAGCGCAAAAGTTGGCTTGAAACTCAACATTAAGAAAACTAAGATCATGGCATCTGGTCCTCTCACTTCCTGGCAAATAGATGGGGAAGAAATGGAGGTAGTGACAGATTTTATTTTCCTGGGCTCCAAGATCACCGCAGACGGGGACTGCAGCCAAGAAATTAAAAGACGCTTGCTCCTGGGGAGGAAAGCTATGGCAAATCTAGACAGCATACTAAAAAGCAGAGACATCACCTTGCCAACAAAAGTGCGTATAGTCAAGGCTATGGTTTTCCCAGTTGCAGTGTATGGCTGTGAAAGCTGGACCATAAGGAAGGCCGAGCGCAAAAGGATTGAGACCTTTGAATTGTGGTGTTACCCTTTTAAATCTTTCTACTCCCTTGTTTCAAATCATTCTTTCACACCTATCAATTCCTCCCTTTTCTTTCCTTCACCCTGATTTGAAACAACAATTCCCAATTCTTAAACTTAGCTACCATCATCCTAATCATTTCCTCCTTATCTGCGCAATTTTCCCCAAACGCCTCCCCTTATTACATGGGGTGCAGACCAGTATACATTGTAGGCTAATGCAGCAGATTATGCTTAGGGCCAATATTCCCAATACGAAAACAGGTGTTCCAACCGCATAAAGTTGGGGAGCCATGATGCCAGCCATTCTCCTATTCCTGACTCCGGCCTTATTTTGATTACCTGTTGGATTGCTCTTAAGTCTTCATTGATACCTGTTGTGTCTAAATCCATCTTGCAGGTGTGTCCCGTCACCCCACAGGCCCCGCCTTTGGTACCAAAACAGGATTCAGAGCCACCCTGTTTTGTGGTGCATATACCTCCATTTGTTGCCTCTCCAGCCGGCTTCCCCAGTGTTCGCCTAGTAGCATTCCCAAGAGCCACTACTGCACAGGCCGTTTGCTCCTGAAGAGGCGCTAAATGTACGTGGGCAGACACTGCAAAGGAGGCCATTCCAATCCCTATCACCCCTCCTTGTTGGAATTGCCAGCTCCTTTCCTGCGCAACACTCCTCCGTTACTTCTCCTGGCACCAATCTGGAGCTGGGAAACAGGTTCTCTCCACTTGGGGAGGCTGGGGCTGAGGAGGCCTCAGGGGACCAGCAGGACCCCCAGCCTGGGACATCAGGAGGCAAGGGAGCCACTGCAGGAGAGGCGAGGACCAGGGCACGGCTGCCCACCAGCACCGAGAAGGTACGGCGGCGGGTGATAGTTGTTGGGGACTCCCTGCTGAGGGGCACTGAGGCGGCGGTGTGCCGCCCCAGCCTTCAGACAAGGGAGGTTTGCTGCCTGCCGGGCGCACGCATCCGGCACGTGAAGGACAGAGTGGAGCGTCTTGTTCGCTCCGGGGGTCAGCAGCCACTCCTGGTGATCCATGTGGGCACAAACGACGTGGCCAGGCAGGGGGTGGTCGGGACCACCAGGGACTTTTCGGCCTTGGGGAAGAAACTCAGGGAGCTGAAGGCCCAAGTGGCCTTCTCGTCAATCTTACCCGTCCGGGGATTTGGGACAGGAAGGGACAGGAGGGCCTCTGAGGTGAACGACTGGCTTAGGGTGTGGTGCCAGAAGGAACGCTTCGGATTCCTCGACCACGGCACTCGTTTTCTTGCCAATGGACTTCTGGCAAGGGACGGGTTACACCTCACGAGGATGGGGAAAAGGTCCTTTGGAGATGCTCTAGCGAGCTTCATCCGGAAGACTTTAAACTGAGCCAGTGGGGGGTGGGTTCAGGCCCCCCAGTAACATGTCTGCACTGGACAAGTGTGCAGGGAGGATCGGGGCTCTGGGAGCAGGGCTTTAGAGATACTGCAGGGACTGACAGGACTTCTACAGAGAGGGGCCAGGTACCAGGGAGGATGGGAGGAAGGAGGATGCTGGGCACTCCAAGGAAAGGAAGCAGTGGGAAGGAGTTGAGGTGCATGTACACCAATGCTAGGAGCATGGGTAATAAGCAGGAAGAGCTTGAAGCTCTCCTGGGAATAGGAGGATACGATCTGGTGGGAATCACAGAAACTTGGTGGGATGAAAGGCAAGTCTGGAATGTGAACATAGAAGGGTATCACCTTTTTAGAAAGGACAGGAAGGGAAAGAGAGGTGGGGGTGTGGCTTTATATGTCAGGGAAGGGATAGGATGCAGTGAGATAGAGTGCAGCACAGATGGGGATTCGGTAGAGGCAGTCTGGGTGAAACTTAGGGGTTTTGCAGGGGAAGAGACCTGACAGTGGGGGTATGTTATCGCCCTCCAGGTCAACTTGAGACCCTGGATGATGTCCTGACAGGCCAGATTCTAAGGATATCTCGGGGGAGAGACACAGTAATTATGGGGGATTTCAATCTCCCGGATATTACTTGGGAGACTCACTCGGCGGTGACAGCCAGGTCACGTCGCTTCCTAGAAGCTCTAGAGGGTGGGTTTTTCACACAGAGGGTCCGAGAGGCGACGAGGGGGGGAAACATCCTGGACTTGGTCTTGACCAATAGGGAGGAGCTGATAGATGAAGTACAGATTAGGGGAGCTCTGGATGCGAGTGATCACTCCATCCTTTGCTTTGAGATCAGGGGACTGGGGCCGTGCAGCAGGGCGAGCACTAGAAGCTGGGACTTCAAGAGGGCCAACTTTGGCCAACTGAAGGCCAGGCTGGGGAAAGTCTCCTGGGATAGGTTACTGGAAGGTAAGCGAGTTGAGGAGGGGTGGATGGCACTCAAAAGGGAGGTTTTGCAGGCGCAAGCCCTGACGATACCTCTAGTCAGTAAGGTGGGGAGGCGGAGGAGAGTGCCGCCATGGATGCGAAAGGAGGTGGTTAGGGGGATTAGACGAAAGAGGAACCTCCATAGGAAATGGGTACTGGGGGAAATAGACAAAAGGGTATAGCGGGAGGAGGAGGCCCGTTGCAGAAGGATTCTTCGCAAGGCTAAGGCTGATTATGAGCTGAGACTTGCCAAGAATATCAAGAGCAACAAAAAGGGCTTCTTCCAGCATGTAAATAGGAAAAGGAAGGGGAGACAAGTGGTGGGACCACTAAATAAGGAGGAAGGAGATCCAGTGACTGACATGAGGGAACAGGCACAGATGCTAAATGACTATTTTGCCTCTGTGTTCTCCCCAAAGCAGGACGGGGGATATCTGTATAGGAGATTGGATGAGGCTGGGGATTTAGGGGCAGAGATTAGAGTCACCCCCCTTGAAGTCGAGGGGCTCCTCAGGGCATTGGACATTACAAAGGCGCCAGGCCCTGACGGGTTACACCCGAGAGTACTTAGAGAGTTGGCAGGGGTCCTCTCACGCCCGCTGGCCTCCATTTTTGAGGCCTCGTGGAGAACAGGTGAAGTTCCAGAGGACTGGAGGGTGGCATCGGTGGTCCCAATTTTCAAAAAGGGTAGTAGAAGGGACATGGGGAATTATAGACCGGTTAGCCTTACGTCCATTGTAGGAAAAACAATGGAAAGGCTCATAATAGAGAGAGATCTAGTGATGCTAGATAGGGAAGGGAGGCTGACAGCCACACAACATGGCTTCCGCAGAAACAGGTCCTGCCAGACAAACCTTGTGGAATTCTATGACAAGGTTTCAAGATGGCTAGATGGAGGGGATGCAGTGGATGTGGTATACCTGGATTTCAGCAAGGCCTTTGACAAAGTGCCCCATGATATCCTGGTGGAGAAACTGAGGAGTTTTGGGATACACCAAAGCACTGTCCGGTGGATTAGGGCATGGCTGACTGACCAAAAGCAGAAGGTAACCATTAGCGGGGAATCGTCGGGATGGCAGCCAGTGACAAGTGGGGTCCCCCAGGGCTCTGTCCTGGGGCCGATCCTGTTTAATCTTTTCATTAACGACATGGAAGAAGGGGTGAACAGGCTGCTGATCAAATTCGCAGACGACACTAAAACTGGAGCAGTGGCCACAACTGAGGAGCAGATACACCAGATCCAAAAGGATCTGGACAGACTATGGAAGTGGGCAGGAGACAACAGGATGGTGTTCAATGTGGAGAAGTGCAAGGTCTTGCACTTGGGGCATAGGAATAGCTGTCATAAGTACAGGTTAGGGGACAAGTGGCTGGAGAGCAGCACTTGTGAAAGGGACCTCAGGGTACTGGTTGACCGCAGGCTAAACATGAGTCAGCAGTGTGATGCGGTGCTCAAGAGGGCGAATGCCACCCTTGGTTGCATAGCCAGAAGTGTGGCTTCTAGATCAAGAGAGGTATTACTACCACTCTACATGACTCTGGTGCGCCCGCAACTGGAGTATTGTGTTCAGTTTTGGGCCCCTCATTACAGAAAGGATATAGCCAGGTTGGAGTCAGTGCAGCGTAGGGCCACAAGGATGGTGGCCGGTTTGCAGGGGATCCCGTATGAGGCGAGACTGAGGGAACTGGGTCTCTTCAGCCTGGAGAAGAGGAGACTCAGAGGGGATCTGGTGGCGACATACAGGTATGTGAGGGGGTGTCACATGGAGATGGGGAGAGGCCTGTTCTCCCCTGCAGAGGAAGGCAGGACGCGCTCCAATGGAGCAAAGCTCAGGGAGCCAAGGTTCAATTTGGATGCCAGGAAGCACTTCCTGACAGTTAGGACCCCGAGGGCGTGGAATGGGCTTCCACGGGAGGTCGTTGAGGCCCCATCGGTGAGGGTGTTCAAAGATAGGCTGGACATGCACATGGTGGGCATGTCATGAGCGGAGCCGGCTGGTGCCGGAGGTCAGACTAGATGGCCCAGGAGGCCCCTCCTGACTCGCTCTGTTTCTATGTTTCTATGTTTCTACTGGTATGTCTCTAGCATGTCTTTGTGAATAATGATCCTGGCAGGGTACATCCCCTAACTTTATTATTCCTACTGCCACTCCTGCACCTTCCTTACGATAACTGGAGAATCTCTCCCACACCCCTATTTTCAAGAACAAAATATCCAGGAAGGGTTACACGCCCATCCTCACATACACAGGTGCCAACCCAGTGCAGCATGACTGCTTTCCAGTATCCGCTGGGCCTCCTCTTGTGATCTGAGATATATCACACTTCCATCCAGTCGTGTTAACCAGGAAAGGACTCCATTCTCCCCAAACTGGAGCCCTGAGCACACACTCATTCACCTTTATGGTCCGCCTGTAACGGTCCCTGGTGCATCCCCATTTTACACGTCTAGCTTCCTTCTTCAAAATGCTCCCCTCTCACCATAGATCCTCTACCCTTCGAAAAGAGGTTCTCTATCCAAGCACTTTTGACTGCCTGGATCAGTCCTCATCTCCCGGTTCATTCCCCAATTTCCTGCTCACTCATATCCAAAATGCCCCTTAATTATCTGATGGGGCCTTTGATGTCCAAAATGAATCCCTCCTTATCTTCCTTTGCCAACAAGCATCAGTGGGCATCCGTGATGTCTTGCTGCACGGCTCTGCACCCTGGATCAGCCGCCCACACTTGCTCTATCCCAGCGTCCACTGTAACCCAGCTGTAAAATCTCCACTGAGGCACAGGGATCACTGTGTGTTTTGGCTGCAAATGAGGGCGATTGCAATGCTGTCTACATGGCAGCGTTATCTGCCCTCCCTTATCAGCAAAACAATGGCCCCAGCAGCCCCTATACAAGCCACCAGTTCCCATCCTCTTGAACCAACAGCCAACACCAACAGAGATCTGACCTTAGCACAGAGGGGCATATAAGCAGCCCCCTCTGCCAGGATTTTCATATTTCTCCAACAGTTCCCCCCTTTTGTCATCAGCCAAACAAATGAGCCAGTCCAGATAACTCCTGGTGCTTCCTCTTTCTAAGGAAGCAGCTTCTATCCCTGCAGCTCAGGTGGGGATTGTCTGAGTCAGACCCCTTTATCTCTTTGCCCCCTCCTTTGGCTGCAAGGAACTCCGTGCCAGCCAGCTCTCACCTCTAACCTGCTCCCCTGCACTTTTGCAGCCCTGTTGCCCAGTCTATTTTGAGGCCTGGTTCCTTTGCTTCCTTGGCCCCTCCTTTTGACCCATTGACCTAAAAATATCATCCTCGTTGGGGCTCAGACCCCCAAGATGATGAATACCCTGTCCAAGGCCACCATCCCTTCTGGTCAGCAGTCTTGGGTTGGCCTGCTTCGCAAGGTGGGAGCAGTGTGAGGTGAGGCCATGGCCTGATGCCCAGTTCAGCCCTTTGTCGTGCCCTTTGAGGCGATTCTTCGAGATTTCGTTGTCTAGGCTTCACTCAGTTGCTGGACTGAGCTGTACACTTGGCTGGAGGACTTTCCTCTCACGGTCTGCCTGGTTAGTCCTTTGCTTCCCCGTGGATGATGCAAAGAGCGAGGCAGAACGCAGGAATCAGTCTTTGCAGGTCCAGTTCATCTGGTCTCTGGAAAGTACAGCTCACAAAACAGGTGGATTAGGAAAAAACAAACTTTAACAATTCTTCACAGACACTGGTTAACCACGTTAGCTTGGAGAGAAAGCGGAGAAATCTTTGTCCCTTTTCAAGCATGGTTCCCCCCCCCCCCCCCTCCAAGTCTGTTCAGCACAGTCCCAAGAGAAATGTCTGAGATGCTGAAATCAAATCCAACCCATGCCAAAAGCGCACACAAGAGACACCCCTTGTTGAACTTGCGTGCTTCAAACCCATTGCTTGCCTTGGCTAAAGCAACATGTGCCTCCTGATGGCGTTTGTCCAGTGAGAACATGGCACCACACAAATTCTTACAGAGATGGTTCCCCCTCCCCACATAAATAAATGCAAAAGTTTCCCAAATCCATTACATATACATGCAATTTGAACTAGCACCCTTTACAATCAAGTAATCAATGCCTGCTCATCTTGATGACTATGACTGCTTATGCTCACAGCAAGAAACATAAAAAAACCTTGCCATTTCCTTGGGCTAGAAAATGGGCTTAGCCCCCCCACTCACAACATTAGGCTACTGTAGGGAAAACTCTCCTTAGCACCATCAATATTCCTTTCTTGTACAAAACACGCTCTGTAGTATCTTTCCTTGTAAACTTTGGGGCCTGATCAAAATATTTGGCAACTCGATGGCGTCCATGGCCCCTCCCAGCACCTCCATTTTGTGCTTCCATGAGAAACTTTCAGCAGTTTCATTTCTTACACGTTTTCCCCATTTTGTACCAAAACACTCAGCCACCATTTATCCCAAACTCCTAAAAAGCCCACTCACGCACCAAGCCCCATGCCCCCCTGAGAGCAAGGGATTCCTGCAAATGCATCACCTCCCATGCTCGCATCCTCTCGTGGCCTCCAGCACAATTTCCCCTTTGCCCTTTACGCCCCACACACCAAACAATCGCAGGTCCAACAGGCAGAGAAACCAAATCAGCCCAGAGGAAACCAGGAACCTATTCACTACCTGCCTGACGAGGGGGACTTCCAAGAGCAGCCCTTATGCGAGAGGGCAACTGCCAGGCCCAAGCCCACGGGGCTGCCACTCCCACCCCCCATTTCGCTGCCCCCAGGTGCCGTCTTCACTGGTTGAACTCCAGCCTGCCAATGTTCAGGCTGCTCGCTAAACACAACCATCCAATTTGCACAATTCTTCCAACAACCTCCAAAACACATAAAAGAAAACCTTCCCTTCAGCATCTTTGCTTCACTTTTCCTTCCTTTTTTTTTTTTTTTCATTCTCTGGGAATCCCTTCAGGATTAGCAGGATTCTGGCTGGATGTGGGGTGGCGATCCCATATCAGTCAAGAACAATTCAGGTGTCTCAGCTGGATAATACAGGAGGTTTTCTTAGCCTCTGCAAGTTCATGGCATCTCAGTAGATTAGCGTAGAAATTTTTATAAGCCGGATAAACATCGGAACTGCTGAGTAAATATTTTAATGTTTTCTCTGCAACAATCACCTGTGGGAACGCAGCATTTGGCACGAAGAGCTGAAGGACCCTCTTAATTACCACAACAGCGAATGAAAATGTAGAGACTTCAGAACTTGTGCGTAAGTTAAACTTAAGTTTTTTTATGAGTGTCTCTAGGGTCTAACTTTATTGAAAATATATGGTGCATTGATAGAAGTATCAAGATTTGACTGGAAAGAAGAAAAGAGGGGGAAAGGAGACGTGGTCTGAAATGAATCTTCCTGAGAGGAATCTGCATTTGTTCGTCTGCATTTCTCCGACCATTGCCAAAATATCGGGCAACCTGCCAATCCTTTGTCTGTTCGTGTTACGGGAACTATGGGTTCTTTACAAGAACCTCTTTCAGCAATTAATCAACTCTTATCAGCTATAAGATCTTCTCAAGAAATATTTTTGGATAAAATACAAGTTTTTCAAAATCTTCAGCAAAAGGGGCTTGATAGACTCAAGGCTTTTTTCAGGCTGCCGGGAATGAGCAAAGCAGAGCAGAGTATGCAGGAAACGCAACAGCTATGCGGGATTGCAGATGATGAAACAAAGTTCACAGAATCAATACATAACCTCCCATCAAACTTGTTTGCTACGGTGAAGGAGCGGCGACTTCTGAACTTTCAAGCAATTATGATGGAGCCTGAGATTGTTAAAATGGGAGTTTTTCTGCAAGAGATACAGACACTACAAATGATTAATGATTCCAGAGGATGAAGAAAGAGGTGAAGGTCTTGTTGCAATTAATCCAGTCATTGCGAATGATGCCACAATTCCTGAGATGGTCTGGTAGAGGTGTGAAACAGAAGAAATGTCTGTCTTAATGATATAAATGATGTAATATGTTTATTGTGGTATGGAATGGCTAAGATGTATGATTTTAATAGTGGAAGTAGATCTATTTTTAAGTGTGTGGAACTATGAAGAGATGTAGATTTTAAGGGAAGATGAAGGATTCTTTTCCTCCCTTCTTTTTCTTTTTTCTGTCTCATCTTTTGCTTTCTCTTTCTTATCTTGCCTTAGATGAATGACTAAGAGCTAAACTGCATGACTTTTCGGTTTGTGAAATGTTAGAATATAAATGACTATTACGGGAGTAAGGTGAGCTGTGTTAAACAGAATCAAGCGTGAACATGAGATTTCTTTCTATTTTACTTTCACTTCTTAGTAGACAGTAGATTGGAATGCTGGTAAGCAAAAAACCTATTTGATTGTATTTGTAATTATTATTTTCTATTAAATTAGCTTAAAGAAAACCTGTTTAAAGAACATAATAGATAATTGCTGTTGTTAAATTGGGTAGATAAGATGTCCTTAAAGAAGATGAATGGATTTTAGACATGTGAACATGAATCTCCCTTTTATTTTTCTTTCTTTTTTAGTAGATATTAGATTAGAATAATTGTAAGCAAAGAATGCATTTGATCATATTTGTAATTATTATAAGGAGAAGTTTATTTGTTTATTACTAGAAAAATGAAAAGATTTGGAACTGTGTAGAGTTGGTCAGGCTGAAATGTTTATTAAAAAAGAAAGAAGATATTGACTTTTACAAAACTTGGAGAGTCTTTCCTCTAATATGAAGAGCAGGACTTTGTAAGAAATGGATGAACTGATTCTATCACAGAAGGAGAAAGAAGATAGTGACTTCTATCAAATTTTGGACTTTGGTTTATTATTGGCTGGAGAAACGGGACCTGGCTTAGATCTAAAAAGTTTTTTTTTTCTTTTTCAGACTTTTTAAATGAATTTGAAATGATCACAGAATGTTAAAAGATGTGTAATAAGTGGCTGACTCAGTAGTTTCAATGTTTGTGGTAATGGATGTTTTAGTACTGTTTTGAAAATTAATAAAAAGTAGCATTAAAAAAAAGGATTAGCAGGATTCACCCCTCCCTTTTCTTTTTTTCTTTTCTTTTTTTGTAATAAGTTTTTATTTGAAATTATAATCCTAAAAACAAAGAAAAACTAAAAACAACACCAATCCTCTAAAACACCAGGCCTGCTGGGTCACCCCCACATTTTTTTCCATTTATGATAGCTTAGAAACATGTTTAAATCTATAAAAAGTCCCGTTTCTCTAGCCAATAGTAAAAAGAGTCCCAATTTGATAGAGGTCAGTATCCTCTTTCTCCTTCAATGATAAAGTCGATCTAGCCATTTCTGCACAGTCCAACATCTTTTTCAAAATCCGTTCGTCGTGGCTGGTTCTTCGCTTTTCCAGTGCTGAGCGACCCCCTCCCTTTCCCTTCCTTGCCACAATCCACCTGCTCACTTGCCTCTACTTCCACTTGCAACATCCACAAAATCCCACTCCAAACCATGAAATTACAACCGCACCACACAGCGCTTTCCCTTTGCATGTGTTCCCTCCTGAACCAATCCTCTTCCCTCTTTCCTACCATGCCTTCCTCCACAAACTCCCTCCAGCGATATCCGATGGGCTGGATTCCCTGAATCCATTTCCCCTTCAGCCTTGCCAGCCCCTCCAGTGCCGTTTTCACCTTTCTTGGCCCAAAGAGCACTTCCTGATTCTAGTTCCTTCTCCAAAAACAACCTGCTGACCTCACCTCAACTGCACCTCCAGAGAGTTTGACTAGTTGTTTCCTGAAAGACCCCACAATTTAGGCCCATCCTGCAAGAGCTCCCTATTACCCATGACTAACAACAGCAACAACCATTATACCTCCCCCCACCCCCATTTATTTAGGCCAGGTTTCCATGCAGCACAAATAGAAATACACAGTAGTTTTCTATTTTCCCTTTTCCAGCCACCCCAACCCAAAAGCTACCCCAGAACCTGACAATCCCCCCAGGAACTTGCAAGGAAGGCATTTTTCCTTGGCCCGTTTACACCTATAGAAACAGAAGGGGTCAGGAAGGGCTTCCTGGGCCATCCAGTCTGAGTCCCCCCCCCTTTTTTTTTAATACTTTACTCCCCATTCCCTTGCCCTCTGGTGAGAAATAAGTATTCCTTACCTAAACTTAGATTCATCTTACCAGGTTTACCCTACCTGAGTCAACCCCCTTTTGAACCCCGCCTGAGGTTCTAGAAGTCTCTGCTGCCAGATTTTTAATAAAACCTGGGTCCCTATTGCCCTCGTTTTGGCCCAAAGTTACTTGCAAGACTGCTGTTGGGAAAATTTGGGTAAATCCTGTCTGAAAAGCATTACTTTTGTGTGTGCTTTTGAATTGTGGGATCAAATCCTGTCTTCCTTCTCAAAACCAAGCTGACACTGTTTAGAATGGCATCCCCCCACTCCTTTCTCTCACCTTTAGCTGTGGGCTACAGCAGACAAGCCATTTAGTCCAAATTTGCATTGTATACCTTCACAATGATTCAACAGTCATTGCTTGAATTCAGTTTTACCAGGAAGTATCTTCCTAGCCCAGGGCTCCATGTGCCTTGGTCAAACTCAGAATGTTTAGAATCTAGATAAGAGTTTGAGTTCATGCATAGTTTCAGTGGCGTGAATTTACATGTGTAAGCAGTCCTGGAGATGGGTTCAGGCTTCTGGACTAAAGTGTCAATACAGGCAATTAGAAATATTGTGATCTTATTGTTACTGTGTGATTGACTGACATTTCTCTATCTGTTCTGTATCTGTTCTATCTGTTCAATAAGAACCTCAGAATCTTATTGTAATCTTTACATTCTGTCATCATTTGCCCTGTACCTGTATGTGACTGGGAGTGTATAAAAAGTATGTATTTCTGTTGAAGTTTTGCAGTGAGCTTATCTCTGCTTGCCCGGTAAGGCCTTACCGTGAGACAACCGTGGGGCCTGGGATAGACAATAAAGAGACGGAGGTTCATAACGACTGATCTTTCCTATGACCTCGAGTTTTATTTCCTGTCTCAAATTGAGATTCCGGGATTCTGACAATTTGTTGACGAAGGTGGGATCGTGCGTTTTTGGCCCTTTATCCTGGGCAGGAGAGATGGTAAGTTCGGCCGAAATTCTCTCCACTGGGGGAGCACAGATACTGGCCATCTCTGCTGTTTCGCAGGCGGGTCAATGTAATTAGATCTGGTTTTGAACCTCATTGCATGTGGGCTTTGGTTGTGGACTCCCAGGAAGCATGGGGGTCTCAGAATCTCGGCTTCCTACCCCATGGGCACCTGCACCAAATTGCAGGGTGGAGTGAATGGCCATGGGCGACACCTGGGGGGCTGTCACGGAAACAAGCGCTTGGTAATTTGATTTAAAACAGCAGGGTCAAACCTAACTAATTTGGCCTCAGAGGGCTGATTTGATTGAAATTGGCTACACTTTTTGCAAAAGCATTTGGCGGAAATACATTCTAAGGAGATGGAACAAGTTTTGCTTTGGTCCAAGCTGGTGGAGGAAAAAAGCTGGCTAATATGGTATTGGTGCACCAGGAAAGATCTACCTGTGTGAGTACATGTTTGCACTGGGGTTTGTGTGGAGTTTTATGTTCACTGTTTGTGAAAGTCTTGTGTTCATCATTTTCTGTCTTGTCTGTATTTTAAAGTGTTTCCCTTTCTGGGAGGTAGGCATAGCCCAGAGGGGGTTTTGGGGTTCCTCAGGAAATAGGCGCTCCCCATGCAGCTGCACCAATCTGTCCTCTTCAGGGCATGGTTGAAAGCAAGGGTGCGGATGGGTGTTCTTGCCCCTGAGATGAGGATGTGTGAGCCTGGCTTTGATTGAGAAACAGATTCATGAGGTCATTTGCCTGAGCCCAAGCATGGCTGAGTCCGGCTGGGAAAAAGCTGATGATCAGGGCAATATGTGTGTGAGATTCTTTCCTTCCCCCATTCCTTCTATATGAGCCAGAACTGGGATGTAAGGAAATGTGTGGCCTTTGAATTGGGCTTGCAAACACAGGTCCTACCCAGTTCTCTGGACATCCTCAATAAGCTTATCCTGTGTGAAAGAGGGGTTATATGGAAACATTTTTATGCAGGTCCTTTCCTTGTCAGAAACTGGGAACACTGTTTTAATGTCTTCAATGCAAGTTTTTCTGCCTCTTCCATCAGCCTTACAGCCCTCCTAGGTAGCAAGATTTTCTTGTTAGATTAAATAATGTGCGTTTGATATTCCAGGAGGGGATGCAGATGGGCAGATGAAAGATGGGGGGGGGGGGGACTTTCTTTGCAAGTTCCTGGGGAGGATTTTACAGTTCTGGGATAGATTTTGGGTTGTACTTTGGAGTATGTTTGTGAAGGAAGGCATGGAAAGGAAGAGGGTTTGTTCAGGAGGGAACACGTGCAAAAGGAAAGCACTGGGGTGTGGTTGTAATTTCATGGGTTTGGATTGGAATTTTGTAGATGTTATAAGTAGAAAGTAAAGGCAAGTGAGCAGATGGATTGTGGAAAGGAAGGAAAAGTGAAGCAAAGATGCAGAAAGGAAGGATTTTCTGTTGTGTGTTCAGGAGGTTTTTGGAAAAATACTGGAAATTGGTTGGTTTTTCCCCTCCTGTTGAACATGCAACTGTTTGCAATGTGAAGTTTGAATGAAAGACAAAGATTTTTTTCCTCGATGTTGTGTGTATGCCATGTGAGAATGAGTGTATTTGACAGGAATTCCTTGATTCAAGGGGTGCATGGTGCTTGGTGTGATAGAGAATTTTAAAAGAGTTTTGGTAAATGGTGATCTGGTACTTTTTCTACTGGAAAAAAAAGAGAAATAATGTGTAACTCTTGGAGTAAAGACAAGAAACAAATGGGGAAAAAAAGGAGGAATGGTCTACCTTGCTAAGAGCACTCCCATTATTTAAAGAGACAGAAACTGCAGCCTCTTCTCTGGGTTTGGTCTGGCCAACTGAATTCAGGAGTGTTTTGTGCAGGAAATTTGGATTTCTTGGCTCTGTGGGCTTGGCTATTCCACAGAGCCAAGAAAAGGGGGGATGCTCTGGCAGGAAGGTACCACCACTTTGTGAGTACTGCAGAAGCACCACACACAAAGCCTCTGAGCATGTGCAGAGTTCAAAGTACTTTGGGAGCTTTGAGCAGCTCTGCTTCCAGCCACAGATTGGAGGTGGGCTTCCACTAGTTCTCAGAAAGTCTTTGAGTCTCTAGAAAACTGTCAAAAGAAATCTTGGTGTCTTAAAATTAATAAATAAATAAATGAAAAAAAGAGTTGCGTGACTGAGGCAAAGCATTTGAGGTTCTTTGAGTATTCAAAGCTTATATTGCCTCAAGGAAAACTTTTTCATGGGATGGTTTGGGTTAAAACCAGGACCCTTAAGCACTCTCAATGAATAGCTAGGGGATTTTTTTTTTTTTTTTAGGAAGGGAATCCTTCCAAAAGGCAACGTTGTGAGCATGTGTCTTAATTGTGTCAACCATCTGGCGTTTTCCCTCTCCAATAACTTCTATTTTTCTATGCAGCATGGATCTGGCTTTGTGTGTGCGTATAAGTTCTGAATTCTGAGTAGACCATCTTGTTATTGCTATGCTGCAACTGAATCACTGGGAGGGAATGGATGAAACTCTGGGGCTGTGTGTGTGTGCACGTGCACACGCATGCGGTGGGAAGGATTTCTTTTCATTTCTATGAAGCTACTTTTCCCTTTAGAGTTCAACAAAAAGGTTCTGTTTCTTTTTTCCCTTTTGCAATGTTGCCAAATATTAATGATAGTGATACCGATTGTTACTGTTGTTTCTGCTATTGATTGTGCTAAAAGAACAATTTCCCTTACAGTAGCCTAATGTTTGTTGGGGACTGAGCCCATTTGCCAGCCCAAGGATGCGGGCAGCTAAAATGGCAAGTTCCCAAAACTTCTTTCCAGGAACATAAGCACTCGTATGTTCATCTAAATGTTTGTCTGTGTTAACAAAGGGCTGGTGCATTTTGTATCTCTGTGGGAGAGTATCATCTCTGTAACAAGAAATTGTGTGAAACTGCTCTCATTGTCCAGCAGGAAGCACATTTCTCTTTAGCCCAGGCAAGCAACAGGTTTGTGCAACACCAGTTCAAAGGAGGAGCTCTTCTGGGTGCATTTTGGCATTGGTTGGATTGATTTCAGCAACCCAAACATTTTCTTCTGGAGACCGTGCTAAAGAGACTCAAAAAGGACAGACTTTGCATCTTGAGGTTTCTCTCTCAAACTCATGTGGATCTCTCTGCCACTACCTACAACCAGGTCCTGTGAAGAAGTGTGAAAGTTGTTTTTTCTCTTAATTAACCTTTTTTTCTTTTGAGCTGCACCTTTCCAGGAACCAAACAGCCAAGCTGGTACCCCAGAAAAGAAAAAAGACTCCTTTTCTCTACAGCCCTGGAAGGAAAAGCCCTCCATGGCCCATGCTACGCCCTGGCTCCTGGAACTGCAGTGACTGTGATGGGAATCCCTTCCTGTGTTCTGCCTTGCTCCATTGCATCATTTATAAGGAATAACCAGGCAAACCATGAGATGCAAGTTCTACAGTTAAAAAGCTTGAGTGAAGCCTAGACAACGAAATCTCGATTAGTTGCCTAAAAGGGCAAGACAAATGACTGAACTGGGCATCAGGCCATTGCCTCACTTCACACTGCTCCCACCTTGCAAAGCACCAAGTCTGCTGACCAGAAGGGATGGTGGCCTCAGGCAGGGTATTCACCACCTTGAGGGCCTCAGCCCAGACGCGGATGAAATTCTTAAGGCTGCAATGGGTCAGAGGAGGCCTAGGGAGCAAAGGAACCAGGTCTCAAAATTGGTAGCAAAACTGGAGGGAGGCGGGGGAGCAGGAGAGGATGAGCGCTGGCTGGCACCGAGTCTTCGCAGCCAAAGGGGGGCCAAAGTCAGCATGGGGCTTCCGAGGAGGACTACTAGCATTGAGGTTGCACATCATGTGTTTTGAACTGTTTGCTTTCTTGCTTTTTCCAATTGTTTCCCATTTTTCCTACCCTTGAATTGAACTGTCAGCAAATGCACAAGTCTCCATTGTATGCAATAACTTCCTACTCACATTAGTTTAGTTTTGAGATGGAAGCTGTTTTTTGGGAAAAAGCTTGGAACAGGATTTATCCAGACTGACTCACTTGTTTGTGTCACATAGCGAAGCTAGTGACAAAGTGGGGATTGTTGGGAAAAATTCGGTAAATCCTGTCTGAAAAGCATTACTTTTGTGTGTGCTTTTGAATTGTGGGATCAAATCCTGTCTTACTTCTCAAGACCAAGCTGACACTGTTTAAAATGGGATTCCCCCACTCTTTTCTCTCACCTTTAGCTGTGGCCTACAGAAGCCATTTAGTCTAAATTTACATTGTATACCTTCACAGTGATTCAATAGTCATTGTTGTAATTCAGTTTCCATGGAAGTATCTTCCTAGCCCAGAGGCTGCATGTGCCCTGGTCAATTCAGAATGTTTAGAATCTAGATAAGAGTTTGAGTTCATGGCTTGAATTTACATGTGTAAGCAGTCCTGGAGATGGGTTCAGGCTTCTGAACTAAGGTGTCAATTAGAAATATTGTGATCGTATTGTTACGGTATGATTGACTGACATTTCTTCATCTGTTCTGTATGTGATGACCTCAGAATCTTATTATAATCTTTACATTCTGCCATCAATTGCCCTGTACCTGTATGTGACTGGGAGTGTATAAAAACTCTGTATTTCTGTTGAAGCTTTGCAGCGAGCTTATCTCTGCTTGATTGGTAAGGCCTTATTGTGAGACAACCACAGGAACCTGGGATAGACAATAAAGACACTGAGGTTCACAACGCTTGATCTTTCCTATGACCCCGAGTTTTATTTCCCTTCTCAAATTGAGATTCTAGGATTCTGACACCAAGCACTTTCCTCTGAGCTCACCTGCCTCACAGAGTAAAAGGAGAGGAGGAACCGTGTAAGCAACTTTGGGTGTTTGCAAGAGGAGAAAAGGCAGAGAAAACCTATGGCATAAACAGAAAATGCACTGCCCAGTATTCCTTCCCTTTCGTCTCCCATGTCCTCCCCCTGGGGTCAATTTTTGGCTGCTGCACTCCTTCAAGTGTGCACTGTGAGGGGCAGGGGGACCCCCAAGTACATGGAGCACTGGCCTCCCAAATATGAGGGGATTTTGGAAATGGTGCACTGAGTTCAGTGGGCGAGATGCTTCCCACATGGCCTAGGAATCATCGGGCAGGAGCTGATGCTGCCATCCCCATCCGTGTGGCTACATTCCCAGAAGGAATCCTAGGTGGACGCAAGGCCAAGTTTGCTCATACTGGAGGAGCCTGGCTGGACTTAAGCTCCAAACAGAGCAAACTCCACCCTCAGGGCAGTGCCCCTGCTGCCTCCGAATGAAGCTGGAACAATCAGGCCTGGGAAAGGACTTCTTCAACCCTTCCCCTTGAGGAGAAGACATTCCCTGCTCTGACTCTTTCTCCACCTGCTCTCAAGAGCAGTCTTGGAGGCCTCCCCACAATTCTGGCAGGAATCCTCTACTGCTGCGCTCTTTCAGCAAAGCCGATATGTGAGCACATCCCAGGAAGCAAGCCCAGTGCAGACTGGGAAGGGAAGGGATCCACACTGCCAGGCGGATCTTCTCCAAGGAATCCTCCAACCCTCAAGATCCCCACCCTGAAAAAGGACCTGCAGGGATTTCCATGCTGAATTGCCGGCACCCTGTCAAGCTCTGGGCAAATGTTATTTGTCTGCTCACACTTAAATTTAGAATAAAAATGTGAAAGACTGAAAGCAAAAACTATTCAAAGAAACAAAAAAAGACAGAACACGACACTTCGCTAAGGAGGTTAACAAGGGATGATTCCTTGCGTGCTGCTTCCCCAGGTATGAAATGGAGCTTTAATTTCTCCCAACCACTGAAAAGTGGAAAGGATGATTTTTTTCCCAATTGGCTTAATCTGATACCGTTCATGTGCCCAAAATGGATTGCTGGCTTGTTCAGAAAAGTTGGAGTTTTGCGCTCTTGATGAACAAAGCAGACAACACTTTATGCTTTGCTTTTCATCATGAGATGCTCCTTGGTATTCAGGTCAGGCCTCCATAGAATGATGTAGCACTTGGGCAGGAAGATGCAGCCCAGCAGCCCAGCGCTGGAGGCCAAGATGGAGAAGACCTGGACGGCCACCATGTACTTCCCCTTGGTGCTCAGGTAGGAGGGCACGAAGGACACCCAGACGCTGCAGAAGACCAGCATGCTGAAGGTGATCAGCTTGGCCTCGTTGAAGGCCCCGGGCAGCTTCCTGGCCAGGAAGGCCACCGTGAAGCAGACGGCAGCCAGGAAGCCCATGTAGCCCAGGGCAGAGAAGAACATGCTCACAGAGCCTTCGTTGCACTGCAGGACGATCTGCCCAGCCTGGGAGTGCATGTCTGAGTCAGGGAAGGGGGGAGCAGTCCCCAGCCAGATGCTGGAGAGGACCACTTGGACACTGGAGCAGCAGATGACAATGGAGTTGGCCAAACTCCTCCCCAGCCAGTCCCTTGCCCTGTTGCCTGGCTTGGTGGCCAGGAAGGCCAGCACCACAGTGACAGTTTTGGCCAGGAGGGAAGAGATGGCCACTGAGAAGACGATGCTGAAGGCTGCTTGTCGCAGGAGGCAGGTGATGCTTCTTGGCTGGCCGATGAAGAGGAAGGAGCACAAAAAGCACAGCAGGAGGGAAACAAGCAAAATGTAGGAGAGGTCTCGGTTGTTGGCCTTGACTACTGGGGTGTCTTGGAATTTTCTGAAGATCCCCAATATGGCGCCTGTGACGATGGAGAGGAATAGGGCCAAGCCAGTGAGGAAGGACCCCAAATATTCTTCAAAGGACAGGAAGGTTATGACCTTTGGGATGCACAGATCTCGGGCCTCGTTTGGATGCTGATCTTCTGGACACCTCAGGCAATGCTCTGCATCTGTCCAAAGCAAAAGAAAAAAAAAATGTTGACCTATGTTCCCATCTCTGCTTTCTATATTTTATTCATTATTGTTGTTCTTCGTATTACTAATACTGTTATTAACTGTGGTAGTAGTGGAAGGGGCATGACTCTGGTGTGAGGGGCAACATAGAGTGCTTTCCTGCCAAGCGTGGCTTGCTGGGGCCCCTAATTCTCCACAGTCAGCAGAGTTCCTCAGATGCACTGTCAAGGCAGCCGGGAAGGCACATTGGCATGTGGACTGGAGTGCTTGGCCGTATATTTTTTCTTCCAATCATGAATCAATTCATGCACTGGAAACTGACCCTGGCAGGGACTCCATCCCTTGCATGGGGTGAACATCTCAGGATGACGAGTGGGGGACCCGTCTATGGCTGGAAGTTCAGAAAGGGAGTGTGGCATTTTCCACCATCAATGCTCAGACTTCAGTGAGAAAGGATTAGGAATGGTGGAAATAGATCCCCTGCAGAGTGTGACTCGATTTGCACGGTCCCTCTCCGACTGCTGTGTTGCCCATCATGGGTGTTGCATCGCACACAGCCCTGTCCCTGCTTCCTGCAGCTTCACATTCACTCTTGCAGGCATGCTCAGGGTAATTTCCTTCAATGGCCCTCCCAAAATCCATCCAGCCGATCTTCTGCCACAAGCCCTCCAACAAGGCACTCTGCCAGCACCCACAGCCCTTCCTACTCCTCCCTGCTCAGTGGTGACCATCACCCCTCCATGAGTTGAGCAGAGGGACAATCATGGCAGACTGAGGGTTTGAGTCCCTTTGTTTGCTCAACCACCCCTTTTGTTCATCCAGGTCAGATGTGGATGGAGTAGGACAAAAAGAGGACAGAAACTCCCGTCCATGTCAAACCCTGCTGCAGCCCACCATGCGCAGCTGAGGATCGGACCCACATGTCCTCCCTCGCAACGTTCCCATAAATATGTGAAGCCTCCAGGTAGAAGCATAGAAAAAGGATGAGTCAGAAGGGGTCTCTCGGGCCATCTAGTCTGACCCCTGGCTCTAGCCGGCTCCACTCATGAAAGCGAGCTCCGCTCCATGCCCCAAAAAACACAGGGACCATTCCTAGCATAATCCTCTGGGTCCATCAACCCTTCCTAGCATTCTCCCTGATGACTAGTGCGTCAGTGAAAGCAAGAAGAAAAGTCCTCCTCCTGCTCTCCAGATGAGGCCACAGACGCTCAAAAGTTCATGAATGTTCCTTCTCAGCAAACCACCCAGGTCTCCTCTGGGGATCCGCCCAAGGGGGGACTTCTTTTCTGTGTAAGAGGAGTGGAATGACTGCAAAACACGTTGGCTTCACATGCCAAGATGCAATGAGGGGCACTTTGGAGGGAGAGGAGGGTTTGCTGAAAAGTTTTCTGGAGAGATGGAGAAGACAAGGAGCAATGCAAGCTCACCTCAGCGTTGGAACTTTCCGGCCACTGCCTTTTTTCTGCACTCACCCACCTTCCCGAGTGGAGATGGTTCCTTCCGCACACGGAGCGCAGTCATAGCAGCACAGGGGCTCCCCTTCCCGAGCCACCTTGAAGGATCCCGGACGGCAGCTCTCCACGCACCTGGCCTGGGGCAGGGGCTGAGCGAGAGAGAAGGAGCATCAGGGCAGGAGGTTTGGCGTGCTGATTCTGTGGATGGGGAGACAGAGCTGGAAAGGTTGGAGAGGAGTTCCAGGATTTCAGCATGTTCCATTACTGAACCCCAGCCTGTAAAGCTGGAGCACCTGGACATCCCTCCAGAGGAATGTCCCCTTTTACATCTCATGCTTTGTATCAATGTCTTAAATGACTGAACATCTGATTAGCCAGAGTTTGAGCAAAGGGAAGGGAAATGAAAACAGTGGAATGACAGGGTTGGTTTTCTTCACCTGATCTTGCCATCGGGGCCACACAATGGGATCTCGGTGGATGGTGAATTTGGGGCCAGGCAAGCCCCGCCTGTCTAGGCTCCCAACTTTCACGTTTACAGCAGTCCAGTTGGGAAACCTCACCCAATTCACAAGGTCCAGGTTGACTGCCAAGTCTCCGCTCTCATCCAAATACACCCCATCAATGGAATGATTGTGGAACTGGGGGTCCCTCAGGAAAGGGTGGAGCTGGAGGAACAGAGAAAGAAGCAGCCTCTGAGAAAGCACATTTCATGCCACCCAGTTTTTTGCAAGTGCTGGTCCCACTTTAATTTGTCTCGGTGTCACTCTTATTATGGCGAAGGCTCTGATTTCATTTCTGGATACCCATTCTGTTCATTGGACTCTAGGAGGCATTGCTAGAAGCATTGTCACTGAAGGAGAAGAGAGGGGAGCTTCTCTGAAGGCAATATTCCAGCCATCCTCAGAAACAGCAAAGGGACCTTTCTGCTCCCGAGCATTAGAAGATGACCTGGGAGTGCCTTTAGTGTGTTCAACAGGATTTCCTCCTGAGGAGTCTCCCAGGAATCCCACCACAGGGGACTTGGAAGGGGCCGAGAAGTGCTTCTTGTTGCTTGAGCCCTGAATTCCAATCCTGCCCTCTGGAACCATCCATCAGAGGTTGTAGCCTTGACCCGTGACAACCCACCCGGTCCTGGAAGAGTGCTGGGAAACCCCCTTCAGTCCATTCACCTCTAGGCTGAGCACGCCCAGTTCATTCTTCTCTCCTCGTGTGCCTGAGTTTCAGGCCCACACATCATCCTTGCTGTCCTCCTTCGGAGACCTTCCTGTTTCTCCTACTGAGGTTTTGTGCATTTAATGTCTGTCGATGGTGGCACTATAAGGCGCCAGGCGAAGACCTTTTTATTTAAGAAATATTTTAATTGTTAATTTATTATGTCTATATTATTAATTATTTATTGTTATTTATTGTCTATATTTATATGTTTTTTACTTTTAGACTCTGAGATGGGCCAGTTTTAAATTGTGTATTGTTTTATATTATATCTTTATATATGTTGTTAGCCGCCCCGAGGCTTGTTTGCAGGGGGCGGCATATAAATTTGTTAAATAAATAAACAAGGGACACATGGGATCTGCAGTTCTCATCAGCATTGCCTGCACTTCCCCAGTGAAACTGCAAACGATGCCTGATTCTCCTGTCTCCAGCACTACACGTCCCATTGCCATTGTGCTCTTCGAACTCAGAATTCCCCTTGCCTTGAGGTGCCCACTCACTGCTCCGGCGCCCCCTCACTGTTCTCAGGTTTCCTCCAAGATGGCCGCCAGCCTGCCCTTGTTGCACATGCCTGCCTCTCCGACCTTAGGCAGAGCACCAGGCATGGCATGGAGATTGCAGGCTGCTACAGAGTGGAAGGTTTCCAGGTCCAGATTCCCTGACTGGGGATTCTACCTTTTCCTCCAGCTTGTGATGTTCTGGTCTTTCTTCTCTCCTCCCAGAAAGGTGATCGCCAGAGTCTTGGACCCTCTGCCCCGATCTCCTCTTCCACTACACCTGCACTGCCAACCTCCAACTAACTCTCCATGTCACCTCACTCGCTGAGACCGTGCTTGCTTCCATAGGTCACCCCGACCAGCTGATGCACCATTCCCTGCCCCTCCCAGCCAGGAACCTGCATGTATCCTGGGGTGAAGAATGCCGAAACAATGAAGGGCACACTGTATCCAGCTGGGCATTCCAGGTCACACACGGATTGCCTTGTATTCTGAAACCCAACAAGGCAGCAAGTCCTATTATTCCCAGGTCAAGGAATGTGAGCAAGGACCTGTGCAGTCCTTGTACAGACTTGTACACACACGCATTGCCTCAGTGTGACTTGAAGCAACTCCACCGACCAGTAGCAGCTGGACTCAATCCCTGGAAGCCAGGAGAGGGGACCAACAGAGCGACCAGAACAGAGAGTGTTCTAGCTGTCCCTTCATTGGGAAGATCTCGCCTCCATTCTCACATTGTAAGTATAACAGCTAAGATGATGGTGACTGGGGAGAATACCTGCCATGGAGGAACCCGGTGTGCCTCTGGGCTGCCTCCATGTTCCTTGTTCTTCCTCCTGGATCTGGAGGAAAGAGCCGCATCCACAGCACGGGCCACAGCCTGGACGGTGCTGTAAGAGAAGAAGCTGTCCAGAGAGAGTGTTTGCTCCTTGTCCACTTGCGACAGGCCCTCCAGTTCCTTTTCCTCTCTGCATCTTTTCCACTCTTTCACTGACAGAACATGCTTTGAATACGAACATTTGAAAGCTTTCTTCACAAACCCAACCATACTTGAATACAAATTTGGAAAATCATCATAGTTGGTCATTTTCCTTTTTGGGTGAAGGAAGGAAAAATATGCATACAAGTGCGGGAATACAAGTACACTATCTGCATAAGATAAAGCCAAGGTAAAGTCGCACATAGTTGTGGTGATCCAGACTTTTCCATTAACAGGTTGCATGAACTGTTGAATAACCCCTTCAAGAATACCTATTCTATAGAAGGAGAAAAGCAACTCTTCAAAATAAATGAAGACATTGATTTCTACAACAATCTTCCATGATTGCCACCCGACTGGTAAACGACCCGCTTTCAGCTGTGAGATGCTGCGTGAAAAAACCACGCAAATGCCATTCCTGAGGAGCTCCGGTTTCAAGGTCCTCATGAACCTGTCTCCATTCTCAGTGTCCAGTGAGAAGAGACCCACCATCGTCCACCTGAAGTGCAGCAGCAGCCTGACGATCCCTGGGTACTGGAGGCCTTCTTCGGGGAGCATCCTGTACACGGAAGGCGACTGGCTTTTTTCTCCCCCGACCTGAGCGGTGAAAGAATAAGCAACCTGGGAGAGAAAGGAAGAGAGAAGCTGAGGGATTGCTTCATTTCAGCACCAAATAAAAATTCCTCATCTTATTTATTTATTAAAACATTTATAGGCTGTCCCATCGCAAAAAACCTCGGGGCGGCTAACAACATGATTAAAATACAATAACAATAAAACAATTTTAATTTATCCCTCCCCCCCTTGTTCCCTTATGGGAACAAACCACTCATATGTTATCTGCATGAAACATGATTTGAAAGAAAACAATACAGATAATTTTCCTAATAATAAAGTGTTTATCATAAAACATTTACCCTTTAACTATCTGCATGAAGCATATTATTTTCTGGCAATGCTTATTATTTTCTGAAAAATGAAGTGTTTTATCATTCTAAGTTTAAAACACTGAGAGAATGAGGGCAGGAGCAGCCTGAATTGCTGAGTATCTCCAGTTGTCCCACCCTGCTATACATGTCCCAAGACATCATCCCATAAATGGGAGAGGAAAGGTTTTGTAGGGTTAGTCAAACAGAGATCCCATGGACACCTTCCTGGGCTCTCAGAGTCACTCTTGCCCTTCTGCATTCGATGATGGGAAAGAAAAAAAACAGAGAAACAGTGAAATAGAGCATGTCAGAAGGGGTCTCTTGAGTCATCTAGACTGCCCCCCTATCATTACATGCCTATCATGTGCGGGTCTATCCTACCCTTGAAAAAAACTATGATGGATGCACATGAGATGCTTGACCCTGAAGTGCAGAATTATTTGCTCTGTATCTCATCCAAACTAAGAAAACAATTTTTTCCTGAGGACTGAACCGCAAGGCTCAAGTATTCAGGCTTCGTTCAAAGAGACAAAAGAAAGTGGCAAATAGAAACCTCTGACAGGATGTCAGAATATATAAAGATCATTCTACATATGATCAGCAAGATCACCTTGCTTTGATACGAGAATTGTAGTTTAAAGATAGCAATGTCCAAAAATAAAATTTTTGATGTGCTCTCTGCATCTAATCCTTCCAAAAAGCTGAACATATGGAAGCCCTGCACATGATGGCCGTGGCAGCAGGTCTCGAGTGGAGGTGGACTCCCTCTTGATGAGAAACATATTAGCATGGGAACAAAGCGAATTAGAAGGATCCCTGGCCACAGCCTGCTCTGCAGCACGAATCCTCAGCGTGTGGCTATTGGTTGGGCACCCACAGCACCGAGTCTTTTCCAGACAGTCACTTGCTGTGCTGCCTCCTCTCTCACGGTGAGACAAGGCACAAGAGGGACCGTTGGTTTATCCTCAGCCCTAACAGTACCAGACGGGGGCCTGGAGTGGGGCCTGCGGCTTTGAACCCTTTTCATCATGGACTGTGTAGGATGGTGTGCTGTCCTGGGACAAAGATCATGCTTGCCAATGATTTGGGAATCTTTCACTTCCTGTACATAGCAACCCATATCGCTTCCCCCAAGCCTCCCACCTGTGGGATTTTGAAGAGGCCCAGCATGTTGGAAAGCTGCATGGAGTTGTCCGAGTCAGATTCTTCAAGGACGGCCAGCAGATGATCTCGCCTGCCACACTTGTAGTTGGGAACGTGGGCCAGAGAGGTCGAGAGCAGGTCTATGGCTGCGTCGGACGTCAGTCTAACGTCGTGAAGGCTGTCATAGATGCTGTAGCCGAGGGTGAGGTTGGGTAAGAGGCTGGGATTCTGGTTGACCTCCTGGATGGCAAACAGAAAGGAGAGGATCTTCCAGTAATCTGTTGATGACATCCTTGGAAGAAAAAAAGAAGAAGAAGAGGGTGTTTCACCGAGCCATCCCTGCTCATGGATCCTTCCGGTGCCCTTTCAGGCTGCGTCCTGCTTCTCAGGCTTCTACATGCTCAGCCTCCTCCAACCCAAACCCAGAGCCCCACCAATTTCTGCAGAAGCTCAGGTGGGATTCCTGCGGCCTCATTCACATCATATTCCAGGTCCATCCCCCAAGACAAGACACCTGCAGCCAAGGTGCCCATCCCAGGCAGGAGCCCAGCAAGGCAGCCGTTCCGACTGATGGGGATGCGAAGGCAGAGGGGTGCAGTGGGAAGGAAGGTGGGGCATGTTCTGGGGCCTGTTGCCCCCCCAATTGCCCCCCATTGCCCCCCATTGCCCTGGGCTTCCAGCTGCCCCTGCTGCCCCTGAGTTCATTGGGGGGTCTTCAGGAGGAAGAAGACAGCAGGAAGAAATCACTCTGGCTTTGCTCACTACCGTTAGCCATGCTGTGTGGCTGCCCATGGTGTCTAGTAGTTACAGGTCCAGCAGGCCAGTGACTTACCCAATCTTTTCATTAGAGGCAGGTTGATTGAAATTGTGTGGTTTAAAGTTGCCTTCTGTGGCAGAGAAGCTGGCACTGAGGACGAAGTCTCCTGGCCGGAAATAATTGCGCGGCTGCAGCTCAGCCCTGTGCCAGCTCCAGGGGCACTTGGCCTCCAGCTTCCCAGAGGAGGCCTTTGGGAGGAGGAGCAGAAGCAGGACCAAGAGGGCCACTCTGCCAGCGCTTGGCATGGCCTCCATCCAGCCCCTTTCAGCCCAGTACAGCAGCAGTTAGAGGAATTTCCTTCTAAATGGACAAGGAGCTTGGCCAGGCAAGGCTTCAGCCGAGGGAAGTGAGAATAAGTGCCTGTACGGCAGACTCCTCTAGTGCTCCAAGACCCTCCTGATCCCTGAGCAGGACAGCGGGGAAGGGGACACCCTCCACTTTGTGCCTGGGTGCAAGACACTCCTCTGCCATCTCAGCGGTGCCTCGGGGGTTCAGGGTGGTCCTGGGGGAACCCATGGGGGGCCCATGAGGTTTAGCAAGAAGAGCAGCAATGCATGATGATTTCCATAATTATTTGGCTTCATGGCTAGAGCACCTCTGCGGCTCCCTGACAAACTTCCTCCCTCCCATGTGCAAGACAGATACACTCAGAGAGTGTGACCATGCAGCCCAGGTGAAACATGCAGGACCAAGGGATCATTCCCTCATGTGCTTTTCAAATGGCCTTCAACATGTGACCTGCTGCATCCCCCATTTGCTCTCCCTCCCACTGCAAAATAGCCAGTGTGGTGTAGTGGTTAACAGCATGGGATTGGGACGCAGATTACCTGGGTTTGAGTCCCCACTCAGCCATGGAGCCCACTGGGTGACTTTGGGCCAGTCAAAGACTCTCAGCGCAACCTACCTCACAAGGTTGTTGTTGTGGGTATAAGATGGAGGAGGCGAATAATGTAAGCTGCCTTGAGCCCTTTGAGGAAAATGGCAGGAAATAAATAAATAAATAAATAAATAGTGTTGCCTTGCAGTGAGGCGGCCTCGCCCTGCAAAGCCCCTGCCTCGCTTTCTCCCTTTTCATTCCATGTGTGCTCAGCTTGCTCCCTGGAGGTCATGCTCACGCCACCTGTGCCTCCAACTGCTGCACCTTCATCATGGTTCAGACAGATTTTCCTTCGGTGGCCAACTTCCGCTTGAGGGATGGGACAGGCTGAGACGTTGCTCCTGCAGGGATGGCCAAGAAGGGCAGCGAGATCGAAATTCCCTGATGGATGAACTGTTCCATCGGTCCCATCCCAGCTGCCTCTGAGGGACTCAGCGGGAGGGTCTTGCCATCGCTCCTCTTCTCTCCCCTCCTATTTCCCTTGCAAAAAGTTTCCCCTCTCCATCTGGCTGTGCCCACTGCCCATTCCTGGCATCCAGTTCCCCTTCCAGATGATGCTCTATCCAGGAGAGTCAGCCAGGTTGTGGATGTTGTTGCTGTTGTTAGTTGCAAAGTCACACCCAACCCATCACAATCCCATGGAAAACATTCCTCCAGGCCTTCCTGTCGTCCTCCATCCCACAGAGTCCACCTAAGGTCATACCCACTACATCAGTGGCTGCACCCAGTCATCTCACCCTCTGCCGCCCTCTTCTCCTTTTGCCCTTGAGGATAGGTGTATCTAAAACCAAATTGGAACGGTCCTTGCTGGACAGGACATGGCAGGGGAGATTGTTGTGCATCTCTGCACGGGGTCAAGTGTGCAATAAGGTGAATGGGAACTGAGAGAACCAGGTCCAAATCCCCAAATATACCTGAAGCACACTGCGTGACTTTTCGCCAGTCATTCACTCTCGACCAATGCTACCTGGCAGGGTTGTTGAAGCCAGGAAGAGAACGATGAGGAGAGGCAAGTGCTTGCTTTTCTCATGCAGTACAGTGGTACACAAAGCCACTTTCCATGGGAACCTCTTTTCACACAGGATTAACATTTCAAGTAAATGCTGTGGCCGCTTCAGGCAATCAGGGAGCTCAGTCTCCTAATGGGACGGACGCCTAATAGAAAGCTCTATTATGTGTTTTGCCCGTTGGGCTTCTTGGCTGCCCACATCCACGGGCTGTGAAATGGGCTCCCTGAACAGGAAACATTTGGCCACTGTGAGGGTCTCCCTCCCTTCCCTCCGTCCCTCCCTCTCTTTTGGCACCATCAATTGAGCTGAATTTTGCATTTTTTCTACCTGCCATATATCACGACATGCATGGCTAGGCAAGGGAAAAATGCCTGACCAAAACCAGACCATCACGATTTTGCCAATTTTGTTGGTTTGGTTGGTTGGTTGATTGGTTGGTTAGTTATTGGTGGTGTGAAACACACCCTGCTGCTTCCACGATTCCCTTGGTGAATTTTGGGACCTGATCAGCGACTTTAGCAATCTGGCTAAAGGAGAACGGACTGCCTGATACTCAAATGGGGAAAGTAGCCTCAGAGGGATCTGAGTACGGGAATCTCCACACACCAACACACACACACACACACACACACACACACACAGAGACGTACATACATAGGCACCCACCCAGGCATTCCAACTATTCCATTATGACATTGGTAGGACCAGCTGGCAGGCTCAGGATTTAGGACATGGGGTCTGAGACCCAACCTAGATCCAAGGTCACCAAGAGAAAGAAGCCATCCCCTCTCTGGACAGATAGGGCCGACTGCGCAACCCACTTAGGTCACAATGCCAAAATCTGCCCCCAGCTCTCTGTCTGCCCCCAAATGCACTCTTCCCACAGAAGGGATATGATGCTTGGGGCTCATCAGGAAGGGTGAAGCTGGAGGAGCAGAGGAAAGACCACGATGGAGGGGAGAAGACAGACAGCTGAGCTCTCTCCTCTGCCCCTTCCAGACATGCCTCTCCCGAATTCCTCACGGCTGCCTGTCTTCGTCTGTGTGTTTTCATTTAGAAGGAGCCTGTTTTCACAGAAACACCTCCCGTGGAAGCCCATCCCATATCCCAGAGTCCAATACACTGGGGTCATGACCCTCTGCCATGGGACCCCCTTCACACGACTCCATGTTGCTGGAAGATGCCCTCTGAGTCTCTCCTTCTTCAGCTTTGGAGAGAGAAGGGCAGTGCCTCCTCCTTCCCTGAAGAGCTGCGGGGCATTGAGACAGTGCATAATGAGCGTCTAGCAATGCGGACGGCCCCGGAGTCCCATCAGATGGAAGTAGAAAGACGCTGTGTGAGCTGCTACTTAGGCTTGATGTTGAGCAACAGCACGACACAGAGGACGCTCCTCTAAAAGAAATGCGCTCTGTGCATGCTCAATGTAATCCAGTGCAGAGTCAGAAATTTGTAGCAGGTCGACTGGATTGCAAGCCTGTGTTTGCCGAGGAGGAGCCAGTTCCACTGGAAATGCACGAGTACCTGGACTGGACCCTCGTATCGAGGGATTCCCTGTGTATTGATATGGAAGAAAAGGGGAATAAATTGCTTCTTCTAATAATATAATGCAGCTATCCATTCCAGTACAGAAGAAAATAAATTCCTGATAATGCCCAATTTAAGTATTTGGTTGCCTTTTCAAAACAATGAGGCTTCGTTGTCAGCTATGGATCCATCCTCTGGAAGCATAACTTGGATTTAACAGAGTACTGTGTCTGACCCATTCATGGATCACTGCCATGACATTGGGAAGAGGCATGCGTAGCGTCATTGGGCTGTGAGCTGTGCTGTGCAGGGCAGGTCATAGCTGAGAGCTCTCACAAAATCTGCTCCACTGGAGAAGGAAATGGCAACCCGTTCCAACATCCTTGCAATGAAAACCCCACGGACAGTACCAAAATGCAATACAATACGATGCCGGAAGATGTGCCCCTCAGGTTGGAAGGTGTCCAATGTGCTACTGAGGAAGAGCAGAGGGCTAGTACTAGTAGCGCAACAAAGAGTGAAGCGACTGGGTCTAAGCCGAAAGGACACTCAGTTGTGGATGTATCTGGTGGTGAATTGACAGTCCGAAGCTGGAAAGATCTGTACTGCATGGGAACTTGGAATGCAAGATCCATGAATCAAGGCAAGCTAGACAATTTCAGACAGGGGTGGACAAGGCTAAACATAGACATCTCAGTAATCAGTGAACTAAAAAGGACAGGGATGGGTGAATGTAATTCAGGTGGCCCTCAAGTTTCTACTGTGGGCAAGAATCCTTCAGAAGACATGGAGTAGCCTTCATCCTCAATAAAAGAGAAGGAAAAGTAGTACTGGGATATAATCTCCAAAATGACAGCATGATCTCAGTTCGAATCCAGCACAAACCATTCAACATCACAGTAGTCCAAGTCTATGCCACAACAAATGGTGCAGAAGAACCTGAAGTTGACTGGTTCTATGAAGGCCTACAACACCTTCTAGAATTACCACCCAATAATGAGGGAGCTTTGCTTGGGCATCCGTACTCCAAACGGCAATTCCTGCAATTAGTGGTGTTTGGGAACCTGGGTTTCACAGCCCATGAGATGGCAAGCTGGATATGAATGGGACCTGTCTGTTGCAAGCCTGAATAGTTTCCTTGGGGAGATCTCCCAGGATAAATCACGCTGCAGAGATGAGCTGTCATGACCAGCGCTGCAGGGGACAGGTACACCCAACCGCAGTGTTCCAAAACATAAACAGAGTGTTTCCTGGGGTTGAGTCACATGCATTGCCACACAGTTGATACTGAGGGAGGAATAGGCACACTTTGAAAGAGTTTTAGATGAGCAAAACCATCTAGAGAACTTTGCAGTCAGCGAAGAGTGGACACCACTCACACAGTCAATCCTCTTTTAACACAGGATTAACTTTGCAAGTAAACATAGTGGCTGCTTCAGGCAAGCAGGGAGCTCAGTCTCATAAAGGGACAGGTGCCTAATAGAAAGCTCGGGGAGGTGTTTTGCCTGTTGGACTTTCTGACTGCCCACATCAGTGGGCTGTGAAATGGGCTCCCCAAACAGGAAACAATTGGGTACTGTGAGGTTCTCTCTCCCCTCCCTCCCTCCCATTTTGGCACCATCAATCAAGCTTGAATTTTGCTTTTCTTTCTTCCTGCCGTATGTCATAACTTCCATCGTGAAGGAATGTGAAGAAAGCCTGGCCAAAACCAGACAATCACTATTTTGCCAATTTTGTTGGTTTGGTTGCTTGGTTGGTAGTTTGGTTGGTTGGTTGGTTGCTGGTGGTGTAAAACACACACGGCTGCTTCCATGTCTCCCTTGGTGAATTTTGGGACATGACCAGTGACATTTGGCAATCTGGCTAAAAGGGAACTGACTGCCTGCTACTCAAAGGGGGAAAGTAGCCTCCAAGTGATCTGGGTAGGGGAATCTCCACACACCAACACACACACACACACACACACACACACACACACAGGCACCCACCCAGGCGTTGCAACCATTCCAGGCTCAGGATTCAGGACATGGGGTCTCAGGCCAAACCCAGATCCCAGGTCAGCAAGAAAAGGAAGCCATCAACTCTCTGAACTGCGAAGATCGACTGCGCAACCCACTTAGGTCACAAGGCCAATATCTGCCCCCAGCTCTCTGCCCTCCCCCAAGTGCACGCTGCCTATGCAAGGGTGATGACGCTCGGGGCTCCTCAGGAAAGGGTGAAGCTGGAAGAGCAGGGAAAGACCACAATAGAGGGGAGAAGACAGACACCTGAGCTCTCTCCGCTGCCACTTCCAGACAGGCCTCTCCCTAGTTCCTCACGGCTGTCTGTCTTCCACTGTGTGTTTTCGTTACGAAGGAGCCTGTTTTCACAGAAACACCTCCCAGGGAAGCCCATCCCATATCCCAGAGTCCCAACCATCAGGAAGTGCTTCCTGGCATCCAACCTGAAAGCCAGTTCCTTGAGCTCTGTCCCACTGGGCAACATCCTTCCCTTCCTGCAGGGGAAAATGTCAGGACCCTCTCCCATTTGACCCCTTCAAAAGACTGCCTTTTGCCAGAAGAGACTTTTCTTCTTCGGCTTTGGAGCAAGAAGGGCAGTGCCTCTTCCTTCCCTAATGATCTGCGGGGCATTTAGACAGTGCATTCTGAGCGTCTAGGAATGCGGACGGCCCAGGAGCCCCGTCAGATGGAAGCAGAAATACACTTTGGATGCCCAGTGAGCCGCTACTTAGGCTTGATGCTGAGCAACAGCACGACACAGAGGATGCTCCTCTAAAAGAAATGCGCTCTGTGCATGCTCAGTGGAATCCACTGCAGAGTCGGAACTCATGGCAGGTCGACCAGATTGCAACCCTTGGTTTGCCAAGGAGGATCCTTTACCAGTGGAAACGCAGCAGTACCTGGTCTAAAGACTGATAGTGAGGCATTTCTTGTACACAGATCTGGAAGAAAGGGGGAATAAATGGATGATTCCCAGCTCTACCTCTCATTTTCAGCTAATCCAGGTGAGGCAGTGGCTGTGCTGAACCAATGCCTGGCCGAGGTGATGGGCTGGGTGAGGGCCAATAAAATGAAGCTCAATCAGGACAAGACGGAGGTCCTGTCGGTAGGTGTGTCGGGGTAGGGGACCTGGACCTAGTCCTGAATGGGGTTGCCCTCCCTCTGAGGGACAGGGCTCACAGCTTGGGAGTGCTCCTCGACCCAGAGATGTCGATAGAGGCTCTGGTGACGGCGGTGGCAAGGAGCGCTTTGCTTCATCTTCAGCTGATCCATCAGCGGCATCCCTACCTGGAGAACGATCACCTGGCATCAGCGACACATGCATTGGTAACTTCCCGATTAGATTTCTGTAATGCGCTCTATGTGTGGCTGCCCTTGAAAATGGTCCGGATACTTCGGATGGTGCAAAACAGAGCTGCCAGGTTGCTGACAGGGACTGGACGTTGCTCTCATATAACCTCAGGCCTCCGTCAGCATCACTGGCTTCCCATTGAAGTCCGGGCTTAATTCAAGGTGTTGGTTATCACCTATGAAGCCCTCAGCGGCTTGCGACCTGGTTATCTAAAGGAGCGCCTGCGTCCATATATGCCCTCCCGCCCCCTGAGATTGTTGGACGAGACCCTTCTCCAGGAGTACCATGTGAAGGACATTAGGAGGGTGAGCACCTAGAGGAGGGCTTTCCCTGCCGTGGTGCCAAACCTATGGAATGTGCTCCCCAGAGACGTCAGCCTGGCACCATCGTTATTTGTTCTTCGGTGCCAGGCCAAGACCTTTTTATTTAAAATTTATTTTAATTGTTAATTGTGAATTGTATCTGTTAGGTTTTTATGCTTCTGCTGTGATGTTTCCGGATTTTTAAGGTTAATTATATGTTTGTTCATTTATTTTGTAAGTGCCCGGAGGCTTTTTGCGAATGGGGTGGCATAGAAATGTTCAAAATAAATAATTAGGTAAATTGTTTCTTCCATGAATACAATGAGCAATCCTTTCCAGTGCTGAAGCAACGACATTCCTAGCAATGCTCATATATATATATGGCTGCATTTTAAAAACAGTGATGCCTTTTTGTGGACTAAGCATCCATCCCCTATGAAGCATAACTTGAAATTCATGGAGTGCTGTGTCTGACCCAGTCATAGATCAACCCCATTGACATGGTGAAGGGGCTTGCGTAGCACCATGAAGCTGTGAGCTGTGCTGTGCAGGGCCACCCAAGATGGACAGGCCATAGCAGAGAGCTCTGACAAAACGTGGTCCAAAGGAGAAGGAAACGGCTACCCATGAGAGAACTCTTGCCATGAAAACACCATGGACAGTACCAACAGCCAAAAAGATTTGAAGCTTGTTGATGAGACGCTCAGATCAGAAGGTGTTCAATATTTATTTTATTTATTTATTTACATATTTATATGCTGCCCCCATTACAAACAAGCCTTGGGGTGGCTAACAACATACTTAAAACAATGTAAGCAAGTTAAAACTGTATAAAAAATGGCCCATCTCGAGAAACAGAATAGAATAATTACAAAAATACAATTAGTATAAATAAATGCAAATTAAGTGGGGTGCCACCGCAGAGAAAGCCCACCTCCAAGTGCTCCTCCTCCTTATCTCTCTCACAGAGGGTTCATAGTCAATAAAAGAGTAGGAAAAGCAGTACTGGGATACAATCTCCAAAATGACAGGATGATCTCATTTTGAATCCAAGGCAGACCATTCAGCATCACAGTAGTCCAAGTCTGTGCCCCAACCACTGGTGCTCAGGAGGCTGAAGTTGACCAATTCTAAGAAGGCCTACAACGCCTTCTAGAATTAACACCCAAAAATGATGTCCTTATCATTATGGGGGGTTGGAATGCTAAAGTAGGAAGTCAAAGAATAACCAGAATAACAGGAAAGTTTGGCCTTGGAGCACAAAATGAAGCAGGGCAAAGGGTGGCAGAGTGTTCTCAAGAGAACATGCTGGTCATTGCAAACACTCTTTTCCAACAATCCAAGAGACGAGTCTACAGATGGACATCACCAGACGGTCAACAGAGAAAGCAGATTGATTATGGATTCTGCAGCCAAAGATGGAGAAGCTCCATACAGTCAGGAAAAACTAGACCAGGAGCTGACTGTAGCTCCGATCATGAGCTTCTCGTTGCCAAATTTATGCTTAAATTGAGGAATGTAGGGAAAGGCACTAGGCCACTCAGGTATGACCTAAATCATATCCCTGGGGAATATACAGTAGAGGTGACAAATAGATTGAAGCAATTAGATCTGATCAACAGAGTGCCTGCAGCGCTATGGACAGCCTCACGACAGGCACACTGGTCAGTCCCTTGGCCTGCCTTTGAAGATATTCTGTGAGATTTCGTGGTCTCCACTTCACTCAGTCTTCTCGGCTTTGACATTGAGGCTTTAGAGTGCCTTCGCCTCTCATTGATGACCTGGTTGTTTTGGTCTTTCATTTCTTGAGGTTGAAGCAGGAACCAAGCCACTGCCCAGAGATGGATTCCTCAGGCCTCCCTCACTGCCACTGCCATTCCTGGCACCTGAGCATAGCATGAGGACGTGGTACAGACCCTTCCTCCAGTGGTGAAAGGAACATGCTTTCCTCCGAAGTGCCTGTACACGTGCCGGGTTTCTCAGCAGTGCTGGATGGCAGAGTATCCACCAGGGACCTGGCAGAAGGCAGCATCAAACAGCTGGAGGGAAACGTCCTTTCACACTTCCCAGAAGTCTCTGGTAGTCAGGAGATGGCTTCACCTTCTCTCAGGATAGTTTGAAGAGGCACATAAGTTGGGGAAGAAATTGTGGAAGGCTGGGAAAGAAGACGGAAAGACCTCTGTCTTTTGAACTCTGTCCCAGGACAAGTGTCTTGAGCACAACCTCAGTTGTGTCAGTCCAGCCAACACAAAGTGTGTAAAAGTGAGAAAGAACCTGGTGCTTCCTTGGCTAAGGGAAACTGTTCCCTCTGGTGGAGTTTTGGACAATGATAATCAAGTTTTTCTCAATTTCTTACCAACCCTGGTGGAATTGGCCCATATAAGTGACAAAGATGGACCATAAGGAAGGAGGAGTGATGAAGAATTGTGGCCTTTGAATTGTGGTGCTGGAGGAGACTCTTGTGAGTCCCTTAGATCGCAAGGAGATCAGACCAGCCAGTCCGAGAGGAGATGCCCCCTGATTTTTTCTTTAGAAGATGCTGAAGATCAAACTCAAAAACTTTGGCCACCTAATGGCAAGGAAGGACTCCCTGGAGAAGAGCCTGATGCTGGGAACAATTTAAGGAAAAAAAAAAGTGTGGGGGGAGGACGGGAGAAGATGAGGTGGTGGGATGAAGTCACGGAGGCAGTTGGTGTGAGCTCAGGTGAACTCCGGGGTTTGGTGGAGGACAGGAAAGCCTGGAGGAATGTTGTCCATGGGGTCGCGATGGGTCGGACGTGTATTCGCAACTACCAATAACAAACAGGGCTTGCCCTACTGCAAACATCAGCCTCCTGAGGCAGTGGGTCACCCACCCCCTTTGGCACCATCAAGAAAGCTAGCGGTTTGCTTTTCTGTGCCTGCCACATCCCAGGACATGCCTGCACTTGGTCTGGGAAGAAGGCCTGGCCAAACCAGGCCCCTGAATTTTACCCATTTTAAAATGGTGGGGTAAACCGCTCCCTTCGAATGCAAATATAGGGCAATCAAAAGAAATATGCCCACGTTTCTATACCTCTTCTGAGGAATTTTCAGTGCTGTGTGAGAACTGAAAATGGCACCACTGATTTTTCACAGCTGATACTTTCAGAAAGGGCTGCATGTGAACCCCATTTTTATATTTGGATTATTCTGGGTTATCCCGTGAGAAACCAAACAATGAAGGACTCAGACTTCAGCCTCCCAAGGAAGATCGAGGCCACGTGACCGACTGGGGTTTGCCGGTGGCTTTGGCCTACGTGCAAATGCTGTGGAGCAGCAGGGAGACGAGGCGTGGGCCCTTGCAGGAAAAAGTGGGCTGAGGAACGAGGGAAGCCGAGGCCAAGGAGACGCAGGTTGGCTGTGTCCCTGATAGCACCACGATCAGATGAGGGAGCTGAGTTCCAAAATTTGCGTAGCAGTCTTGTTAGCTGGGAGGTATAATGGAAGCAGATGTGGGACTGAACCAGAGAAGGGCCGGATAGGCAAGTCAACTGCTGTGTCCTGACACGTGTGCTTGTTTGCAGTTTGTTCCCCGTGGACATTAGAAGGACGTTCAGATAATTTAGTGCCATTGCTGTGCTCATTGCGAGTGAGACCAGAAAGCTTGCAAGAAAATTTACGCAGAAGAGAAACTTTCTTGGCAACATTGCCTTGGAGAGATATTACACATTGCATGTTGGGAGAATATTGCAAATGAGGATTTATTAAGAAGATGAGGTACCAGAAGACTCTCTGCTGGGTGACACAATCCTTGGTGTGTGCACACAGCATGGCTTTTAGAAGGGTTCCCTTCCTTAAAAACAATTCCCACAGATCCTCACTGAGAGTGCTGAAAGGGGCTTCTGCTTTGAATCAATCCTCCCTCCATATGGACCTTCTCCATGAGGCAACATATGTGCTGAACTCTCAGAGGTTCTCCCTCCCTGTTCTTCAACTGCCGTGTCTCTTTGGCACAAACCCTCCATTTTTCAGGCAGACCAAGATTCCTATCGAGTGCCAGCCCAAGCCCACCTCCACATGTGGCTGGAGGCAGAGCGGATCTAACTCCCAAAGATGCTTTGTGCTTTGCACATGCTCAGATGCTCTGTGAGCGCCCCACCACATTCATCGGAAGTTGATAACTTCCTGCCAGAGGATCCCCCTGAGTCAGGCTGGCCAAACCAAACAAGAGATGGACCGCAGGTGTTTTCTCGCATCACCACCTGTTTGTAGCAAGCAAGGTCACCCCCTTTTCTTCTCATATTTGTTTCATTCTGAAAAGGTTAAGCAGCTGCCTCCCTCTCCCCATTTACTTCACTCTCCCTCTCTCCTGCAGGAAATATCCACCCTCACCGGTCAAGCCTCTCAAAGCTCTCACCCGCCAAAGCACCATCCCAGGGGCATCACAGGCCAATTCTCCACCTCACAGCATCTTTCTCCCACAGGGAAACTCCCAGTACAAACTACAAACTCCCAGGTCATACACAGAGTAATTTCTAGATTGTAAGTCATTCACACAGGAGTGGAGTTGCTTATGAGGGCAAGAATAGTGATATTTCAGCAGACTATGTGTTCCTGAGTAAGGAAAATATGAGAAACTGCTGAGCCGAGTTGCCATAATAGCAGAGTAATTATGGCTGATTGCACAGAGCTGACATGGCAACAAGGGAGGCACATGAAGCATGACAGTCCTGCATAGTATCTTGATTTTCTGACCACTGTGACTTCTCTGCCTGGCCAGGTGGACCTCCAACAGCAGTCCCTTGAGTGGACAGGAAGACACCAGACCCATGTCCTCAGCTGGTCTCAATTCCTTGGGCTCCCCCTCCACTCACACACACACACACTGCCTCTGGGACCATCTCATGGCTTCTCTCGGGTGCCAGGTTTTACACTGTTGACTGAATGGGGATGATTTGATCACAGGGTGAATCCTTTGTTTCTAGTGCTGGGGTCTTTGTTTTGTGTTTCTCCGTTTTCTCTCTGCAATGAAAGGAGCATCCCTGTGTGCCAGGAGAATCATGAAGCACCTCTCCGTTTCTCAAATTGTAGAAAAGCACCTGAGAGCTCAAAACGCTGAATGGAGAGCTGAGGCTGGGATGGGGGTCTCCTGCTTCCTGTCCGAGGGGCTGATCAGCCCTGGGAGCCACGTGCTCCTGGCTGGCCACATGCCCTGAGCTGTGACGGCTGTGAAGCTGCCCTTCTCATCCCTTCCCCTCTTTGACTCTCGTCATCCTTTCAAACTGGATGCTCACGAACCTCTATTTTTACCCTTTCTATACATGACTCTTTCCCCCCAACTTGAGTGCCTGGTGTGCTGATTCCCAACGCTGTTCCTGGACTGAGGGAAAAGGGAAGCTCCACCTGTGATACATCCCAGGACGTGGAACAGAGATACCTGGCCTGCTTTCTGTCATGCTGAACAAGCAAAGAATAAAATTCCCCCTAAGCTGAAGGGCTGAACTGTGGTGGGCAAGACCTGAGGGAGACTGGAGGCAGGGGGGCCTGGGGGGAGAGTGCCAAGCGGGAGGACAGAGGGGGCTCAGTTCCAGCCCCTCTCCATCCTAAAAGCTCTTGGCCCATCACTCCCCTTGAGCTCACCTCCCTCACCAGGTAAAAGGCATGGAGGACAAACTTGTAAGCAACTTTGGGTGTTCGCAAGAGGAGAAAAGGCAGAGAATACCTGCAGAATAAACACACAATTCCTCCCCTTTCTGCTCTCTCTGCATGCCCCATGTTCACCCCCTGGGTTCAATTTTCAACTGCTGCACTTCTTCAAGTGTGCGCTGTGAGGGGCAGGAGGACCCCCAAGTACATGGACCCCTGGCCTCCCAAATACGAGGGGATTTTGGAAATGGTGCACTGAGTTCAGTGGGCCAGTTGCTTCCCATATTGCCTGGGAATCACCGGGCAGGAGCTGATGCAGCCATCCCATCCGTGCGGCTACATTCCCAGAAAGCGTCCTAAATGGAAGCAAGGCCAGGGTTGCTCATATAGCAGGAGCCTGGCTGGACTTCTGCTACAAACAGAGCGACCTCCTCCCTCAGGGCAGTGTCCCTGCTGTCTCTGAGTGAAGCTGGAACACTCAGGGCTGGGAAAGGACTTCTTCAACCCTTCCCCTTGAGGAGAAAGACATTCCCTGCTCTGACTCTTTCTCCTTCTTATCTCAAGTGCAGTTTTGGAGGCCTCCCCACAGCTCTGGCAGGAATCCTCTGCTGGGACGCTTTTGCAGCAAAGCCGGTATGTGAGCCCATCCCAGGGAGCCAGCCCAGTGCAGGCTGGGAAGGGAAGGGATCCACACTGCCGGACGGATATTCTCCAGGGAACCCTCCCAACCCCAAGATCCCACCCAGGAAAAGGAGCTGGAGGGATTTCCATGCTGCATTGCAAGCACCCTGTCAAGTTCTGGGCAAAGGTTATTTGTCTGCTCACACTTCAAAATATAGAATGAAAATGTGAAAGACTGAAAACAAAATCTATTCATAGAAACAAAAAAAGACGGAACACGACACTTTGCTAAGGAGGTTAACAAGGGAAGACTCCTTGCGTGTTGGTTCCCCAGGTATGAAGTGGAGCTTTTATTTCTCGCAACCACTGAGAAGTGCAAAGGAAGATTTTTTCCCCAATTGGCTTTATCTGATACTGTTCATGTGCCAAAAATGAATCGCTGGCTTGTTCAGAAAAGTTGAAGTTCTGTGCTCTTGATGACCAAAACAAACAGCACTTTATGCTTTGCTTTTCATCATGAGATGCTCCTTGGTATTCAGGTCAGGCCTCCATAGAATGATGTAGCACTTGGGCAGGAAGATGCAGCCCAGCAGCCCAGCACCGGAGGCCAAGATGGAGAAGACCTGGACGGCCACCATGTACTTCCCCTTGGTGCTCAGGTAGGTGGGCACGAAGGAGACCCAGACGCTGCAGAAGACCAGCATGCTGAAGGTGATCAGCTTGGCCTCGTTGAAGGCCCCGGGCAGCTTCCTGGCCAGGAAGGCCACCGTGAAGCAGACGGCAGCCAGGAAGCCCATGTAGCCGAGGGCAGCGTAGAACATGGCCACAGAGCCTTCGTTGCACTGCAGGACAATCTGCCCAGCATGCGAGTGCATGTCAGAATCAGGGAAGGGGGGAGCAGTGCCCAGCCAGATGGTGGAGAGGACCACTTGGACACTGGAGCAGCAGATGACAATGGAGTTGGCCAAACTCCTCCCCAGCCAGTTCCTTGCCCTGTTGCCTGGCTTGGTGGCCAGGAAGGCCAGCACCACAGTGGCGGTTTTGGCCAGGAGGGAAGAGATTGCCACCAAGAAGTTGATGCTGGAGGCTGCTTGTCGCAGGAAGCAGGTGATGCTTCTTGGCTGACCAATGAAGAGGAAGGAGCACACAAAGCAAAGCAGGAGGGAGACAAGCAGAATGTAGGAGAGGTCGCGATTGTTGGCCTTGACTACTGGAGTCTCTTGGAATTTTCTGAAGATCCCCAATATGCCTCCTGTGGCAACAGAGAAGAGTAGGGCCAAGCCAGTGAGGAAGGACCCCAAATGTTCTTCATAGGAGAGGAAGCTGATGACCTTGGGGATGCACTGATCCCTGGCCTCATTAGGATGCTTATCTCCTGGATACTTCAGGCAATGCTCTGCATCTGTTGAACGGCAGACAAGGAGCACCTAAGAGCCCTTCCACGTTCTGTTCTCTACATTGCATTCATCATTCTGCTTGGTCCTGTTACTACTAATAGTATAACTGGTAGTAGTCATATTAAAGGCATGATTGTGGTGTGAGAGGAAATGCAGATAGTTTACCTGCCAAGAGTGGACTGGATGGGCCCCGTCTTTCACCCAATCCAGCAAATGGCCATATGTAATTTATCATGGAAGCAAACTACGCAGAAGTCGTTCTGCAATGTGGGCTGTGGTATTTTTCCTTGCAATCATGAACTGATTCAAGTACCAGAAGATGCCCGACCCTGCCAGGGACTCCATCCCTTGCAGCTGAATGGGATGGAGATTTCAGGAAGACCATGACACCCAACAGCAAGCCTTCCCAGGTCAAGGCAGTCACACAGCCTTCTCATGACAAGCTCCTTGCTGTCCTGCTTCCATGGAGGGATGTATGGGAGAGGCCCCCTCTCTGCTGTAATGCCCCTAGTCCTCACCCTAATTCCAACTCTTCAGCCACCCTTTGAAAGTCAGATGAGAAAGTGAAGGGATGCTCCTCTCCCAGCCGGGACTCAACTAGCCTGACTCCCAGGCCCTCAGGATGCACTGAGCCTGACACTTCCTGAACACCTGGTACCAGTGCACCCAAGCACCTCCGGGGTCCATCCTGACATTGTTTCCAAGCCTCCAGCTTTCCGCCCAGGGAACTCCAATTCGGCAGCAGCCAGTCCATCCACTGCCACAAGTTCTTCAAGAAGAAATTTCTCCTGTAACCACAGAACTGCATAGTCCCCTGTAGTCAACAGAGACCACCACCCCCCATGGGGTGGGCCAGTATGGATGACCTGAGGACTGGTCCTGGGTGGGCCAGTATGGATGACCTGGGACTGGTCCTTTGGTCAGCTATCCCCTTGATATACGCAGGTGACAGGAGAATGGGGAAGGACCCTATCGAGGACGCTGACACTCCCAGCCCTTCCTACTTCCAATCTTCCCTTTATGCCCTTTCCTGCGTAGTAGCTGCATCAACCTTCCCCACAGCCATGCATTAAACAATTGCAGAGCCAGATGGACTTGGTGTGGAGGGTTGCCAGCCCAGTATGTAAACAATCCACACATTCACCAGCAATAAAACTAAAGTCCTTGAATGCTAATTGTCTACAAGATTTACAACTCTATAGATAAGCTTTCTAATAGCACTTCTTGAAATACAGATGTTACCCCCCTAATGGCTTCTCTTCCCGAGCCCATGTGGGATCATTCTTCCAAGTCACGCCTTTCCTCACTCCTTCGTAATCAATCTTGCCGTTGCTGATATCTACGTAAAATCCTCCTGTTCTGCACTTTTGAGAAATCCACAAAAGGCCTCCTGTGTCTTCTGTTTCTGACCCCGGTAGATCAGCATCAGGGGGGAAGAGGCAGTTTGCTCTGCCTCTTTCTGACTAGAACTCGCAGCTTCCTCTCTCTCAGGACTCCCCGGCTCTAATAAAGGACCAGGTGTTTGCTCACCGTGCTGGGAGTCAGAGGAAGATGCAGCAGCTGCCCCTGCTGCCCCTACGCTGAGCTGTGGGGGCGATTCTTGGGCACTGGTCGTCAAGGGCCAGTCCTCCTCGTGAATCAGTGCTTCTGTCGGGGCTTCATGCACGACACTAGGACAGAATGGCATGTTCAGGACTTGGCTCCTCCTGCCAGGAAAAACTTCCAATTGAGTCCTGTCATGTTTTGACCAAATTCGGGGAGGTTCTGTGAGTTCTGACATGGTTCTGTTTAGAGAGGTTATCAGGGTGGGACAGGACAGTACGAAGGCATAGGGGGTGGGGAGTTGTGATTTGCTAGAACAAATTCTGTTCCCCCAGTGGGATGCCTGTTGGAGGTTTGTTGGTGGCTTTACTGAGTTGGTCGAGGCGGGTGGAATTCCTCACTTGGCAGCACAGGCCTGACTGGGAGCCCAGACGGTGCAGTGGAACGGCGAGGCAGTCTAGTTCTGACCCAGCCAAGCAGTCCTCTGGGTGACTGTGGGCCACCCCCAGACGCTTGTTCCTCCTTTCCTCCCACAAAAGAGGAGGGTTCCTGTGCCAAGTTCTCATGGAGGGTACTGTGGTGGGTGAAAAAGTTCAATGACAAACTCTTGCCCACCAGGGGAATGAAAAGCTAACTGCAGAAATGGAGAAGACAAGGAGAAATGCAGAGGCTATGGTGGGCAGGAGACGCTTCGCAGCAATCTTAAGTGAACGGACAACACACCTGGAGTGCCCTGAAGGCCAAGGAGCCTGGGGCTGTGGGAGTAATGAGGAATGAGGCATTCTGGGAAGTGGAGGACACACGACAGAACTTGGCCCATGCAGTGCTTTCAGGTCTGGAGGGAGGGGTTTATACAAACAAAGCTTTTCTGCTCTGATACTCCATAAAAAACAACCAGGATGTCCTAATTTCCTTGCAGGATGGTTTAGCGCCCCCACATGTGCCATATTGCATGGCTGGATCCTTGCCCTCCCCACAGGCACTGCCTTTCAGTCTGCGCAAACCCACCTTCCCGAGTGGAGATGGTCCCTTCCGCACACGGAGCGCAGTCATAGCAGCACAGCGGCTCCCCTTCCCAAGCCACCTTGAAGGCTCCCGGGCGGCAGCTTTCCACACACCTGGCCTGGGGCAGGGGCTGAGTGAGAGAGAACGAGCATTAGTGGAGGAGGTTTGGGGCAGATGGAGCTGGGGGCTGGGGAGACAGAGCTGGAAAGCACAGAGAGGGGAGGACCTCCAGGATGTCAGTGGATTCCGTAAGTGAACCCTACCCTGTAAAGCTGAAGCAGCTCGACTGTCCCTCCAAGACATTTATTACCTACACCTGCTACAACTCAAAATATTGTTTTATTCCTCAAAATGTGTACTTCCAATTATCTATGAGGGGATGGGAAAGGTAAATAAGAGAATACTGGGAATGGCTTTCTTCACCTGGTCTTTCCATCTCGGCCACACAATGGGATTCCGCTGAATGGTGAATTTGGGGCCAGGCAAGCCCCGTCTTTCTAGACTCCCAACTTTCACTCTTGCAGCAGTCTTATTTGGAAACTTCACCCAGCTGACAAGGTCCAAGTTGGCTGCCAAGTCTCCGTTGTCATCCAAATACACCCCTTCAATAGCACGATTGTGAAACTGGGGGTCTTTCAGGAAAGGGTGGAGCTGGAACAACACAGAAAAAGCATTTGAGGAGACCCATTTCATATCCCAATTTTTGCTGAGAGCTGCTCTCAGTTTAGTGGGGCTGCGTGTGACTCCTATAATGGACAGATTTATGATTTCACTGCTGCATGCTCACACTCTGCATTCGGAATATAGGAAATTTAGGACAAGGGTTAGGGTTAGACCTTTTTATTGGACCATTGTTTAAATACTCAGCATCTGCAGATGTTTCAGGATTTTTCCCTAAACTGTCGCAGTTTCTATTACCTCCTACTATTTCTCCAGTTTTGTCGTATTTTACATTTTTTTAATAACTGAAATGTTATATTCTACTTATACATTTTATACTGTACTTTTATGTTTTGCAAGACATCCTGAGCGCTTGGTGATGGTACGGGATATAAATGTCTGTAATAGATAATGAATGACTAAATAACGGATTGCCTTGGGTTCAGAACCCAGGCAAGATAGCAAGCCCGGGTATACTTAGTACAAGGATCGGCACAAGGACCTGTACAGTCCTCAAGTTACTTCTACGTGCTGCTTCAGGATGAGTTGAAGCAACTCCATGGGCCATGACCAGAGGAACTCAGTTCTGGGACCCAACACCAAAAGTTCCAAGAGGACCAAAAGATGGACAGGACAGAAAGTGTTCAAGCTGTGCCATCATTTGGAAAATCCCCTCCCAGTTTCTCATACTCTGAATTCCATACAATACCCAAGAAGGGGAGGGTATACCTGCCATGGATGAAGCCGGAGATCATCTAGCCTGCCTTCAGGAGTCATGGACTTCCTTCTGGATCTGGAGGAAAGAGTCGCATGCACGGCACGGGCCACAGCCTGGATGGTGCTGTAAGAGAAGGAGCTGTCCAGAGAGAGTGCTCGCTGCTTGTCCACTTGGGGCAGCCCCTCCTGTTCCTCCTCCTCTCTGCATCTTGGCCATTCAGTCACTGACAACTCATGCTTTGAATATGAACACCTGAACACACTCTTTGTAAATTCCTTCATAGAGAAATAGAGATCCAAAAAATCATAATAGCTGGTCCTTTTACTTGTTTGGGGAAGGAAGGAAAAATATGCATAGACATGCTGGAAATCAGAACTTCCATAAGCTAAACTAAAGGTAAAGTCACACAAAGTTGTGGTAATCCAAATTTTCCCATTGACAGGTTGCATTGAAATCTCCATAGCATTTTCTAGAATCCATATGCCATAGAAGACTAAAAGCAACTCTTCAAAATAAATGAAGACATTGATTTCTACCAAAATATTCCGTGGCTGCCATCCATCTAGAAAAAAACCCGATTTCATTTTTGAGACGCTTTGTGAAAAAACCACGCAAATGCCATTCCTGAGGAGCTCTGGTTTCAAGGTCCTCATGAACCTGTCTCCATTCTCAGTGTCCAGGGAAAAGAGCCCCACCATCGTCCACCGGAAGTGCAGCAGCAGCCTGACGATCCCTGGGTACTGCAGGCCTTCTTTGGGGAGCATCCTGTACACGGAAGGCGACTGGCTTTTTTCTCCCCGGACCTGAGCAGTGAAAGCATAAGTGACCTGGGGGAGAAAGGAAGAGTGAGGCTGATCGGTTGCTCAAACTCAGTACTCAGTCACAGTTTCTCATCTCATGAGAATGCATTCCTTAGTATTGAATTGTATGCATGAAACATGATTGGAAAAGAAGCAATGCTTATTGTTTTCTGAAAATAAAGTCAATCAGCGAGACATAAGAGAGTGGGAAATATAAATCTCTGCTAAGAAGGTGAGAATGTGGAGAAGCTCAACCTGGAGCCCATTATTTTGAGACTAGAAGTGCAGCTTAATATAACAGTGTACAAAAGTAGCTTGCATGCTGTTCTCCCTACCTCTACTGACTGCAAGAGCTGACCATAAAAAGCCCTGTGCAGTCTGGCTGTGGCCGCTGGTCTTGACCAGGATGGTCTCACTCTCCAATGAGGGGACGCACCCACAAGAGAGAGACTTTTCATACAAGCACTTGCTGAAGTTTCCACTCTCCCACAGTCAGATAATGAAGAAGAGGGACCTGCTGTTAACCCAACAGTGTCAGACGGGGACCTGGTGTGGGCAAAGGACCTTGAACTCTTTTTATCTCACAATTCCGTGGGATTGTCTGTCCTTCTGGGAGGGATAACATGCATGGAAGTGATTTGAAGAATCCTTTTCTTAGTTTTCATATCACTTCTCCCAAGCCTCCTACCTGTGGGATTTTGAAGATGCCCAGGATGTTGGAAAGCTGCATGGAGTTGTCCGAGTCAGATTCCTCAAGGACGGCCAGCAGATGCTCTCGCCTGCCACACTTGTAGTTGAGAACGTGGGCCTGAGCGGTCGAGAGCAGGTCTATGGCTGCGTCGGACATCATCCTAACATCGTGAAGGCTGTCATAGATGCTGTAGCCGAGGGTGAGGTTGGGCAGGAGGCTGGGATCCTGGTTGACATCCTGGATGGCAAACAGGAAGGAGAGGATCTTCCAGTAAAATGTGACTATCCCCCTGGAAGAAAGAAATCAAGTGGGTCACCCTGCCATCCCTGCCCATGAATCCTTGCATGGCCCCTTGAGGCTGCATTCTGCTTCTCCGGATTCCATATGCTCAGCCTGGTCCCAGGCCAAAGCCAGAGCCCAACGGCCAATACTTGGAGAACCTCAGGTGGGATTCCTGTGGTGTCTTTCCCATCTGTGTCCAGGTCCTTCCCCCAGGACAAGACACCTGCAGCAAAGGTGCCCATCCCAGGCAGGAGCCCAGCAGGGCAGCCGTTCATTCTGATGGGGACTGGAAGGCAGAGGGGTGCAGAGGCAGGGAAGGTGGGACATGTGATGGGGCCTGTTGCCCCCCATTGCCCTGAATTCCCCGCTGGGCGTTGTTACTTGTGAGTTGCCTGGCTGGGTCTTCCTGAGGAAGGCACCAGCTAGAAGAAATCACTCTGGCTTTGCTTGCTACTGCTAGCAGTGCTGCGCGGCTGCTCATGGCTCTTAGCAATATCAGGTCCAGCAGGCCAGTGACTTGCCTCTTTTCATTAGAGGCAACTTGATTGAAAGTGGGTGGTCCAAATACGCCTAGAGCTGCGGAGATGCTGGCACTGAGGATGACGTCTCCGGGCAGGAAATAATTGCATGGCTGCAGCTCTGCCCTGTGCCAGCTCCTGGGGCATTTGGCCACCAGCCTCCAACAGGAGGCCTCTGGGAGGGGAAGCAGCAGCAGGACGAAGATTGCCACTCTGCTGGCGCTTTGCACGGCCTCCATCCTGCCCTTTTAGCCAAGTAGAGGAGCAGTTAGAGGAATTTCCTTCTAAATGGACAAGGATCCCGGCCAGGCAAGGCTTCAGCCGAGGGAAGTGAGAATAAATGCCTGCACGGCAGACTCCTCTGCTGCCCCCAGCCTCTCTCGATCCCTGAGCATGAAAGCAGAGAATGAGGCGCCCTCCCCTTTGTGCCAGGATGCAAGATACCCCTCTGCCATCTCATGTGTGCCTCGAGGGGTTCAGGGGGGTCCTGGGGGAGGGGGCCCTGGGAAAAGGGCAGCAGTGCATGATGATTTCCATAATTATACAGCCTCATGACAGGAGCACCTCTGCAGCTTCCTTACAACCTTCCGCACTCCCAGGTGCAAGAAAGGCACGCTATGAGTATGTGCCGATGGGGCCCATGTGAAGCAAGCAGGAGCAAGGGATCGTTCCTTCCTGTTCTTTGTAACTGGCCTTTAACATACGACCTGCTGCATCCCCCTTTTTTATCCCCCCGCCTCAAGTGTTGCCTTGCAGCGAGGCAGCCTGGCCCTGCAGAGTCCCTGCCTCGCTCTCTCCCTTCTCATTCCTGGTGCGCTCAGCTTGCTCCCTGGATGTTGTGTTTACGCCACCTGTACCTCTGAGTGCAGCAGCATCATCACGGTGCCAACAGATTTCCTTGCGGTGCCCGGCTTCAGCTCCATGGATGGAACAGGCTGAGATTTTGCAAAACGCTGCTCCTGCAAGAAGGGCAGCAAGAGGGAAGTTCCCTGATGGAGGAACAATTCTGTCTGTCCCATCCCAGCTGTCTCTGAGGGACTTGGCGGGAGGGTCTTCCCCTGTCTCCTCTTCCCTCCTCTCCTATTTCCCTTGGAAAAAGCTTCTCCTTTCCTTCTGGCTGTGCCCACTGCCCATTCCTGGCATCCGGTTCCCCTTGGGGTCTGTGTACTGGGACTGTGTGTTTCCCATCCATCTATCTAGGAGAGGAAGCCAGGTTGTGGTGGATATTGTTGTTTTTCTTAGCTGTGAAGTCACATCCAACCTATCGTGATCCCATGGGCAACATTCCTCCAGGCCTTCCTGTCCTTCACCATCCCCCGGAGTCCACCTAAGCTCGCACCGACGGCCCCAGTGGCTTCATCCAGAAACCTCACCCACTGCCGTCCCCTTCACCTTTTGCCCTCAAGGTTGAGGATACGTGTGTCTCAAAGCAGAATTGAAACCATTCTTGGTGGACAAGACAAAGCAGGGGAGATTGTTGTGCATCCGTGCACGGGATCAAGTGTGCAAGAAGTGGGAAGGGGGCTGAGACAGCCAGGCCTGTATCCCCACCAATCCCTGACTCTCACTGTGTGACTTCTGGCCGGTCACTCATTCCCGGCCTATCCTACCTGGCAGGGTTGTTGTCAGGAAAAGAACAATGAGGAGAGGCAAGCAAAGTGCTTGCTTTCCTTATGCACAGAAAAGGTCAGGATAAAAGTTTGATGCGACGCTCATTATCGTAGTGACAATGATGGTCAGGATGTTCATAGAGGACCCCAGCAGAAAATTTAGCAGAAAACACCTCGAAAACAGGCATTGCCAGGGGGGTATCCAGGGTGCCTGGAAATGGCCTGCCCATGATCATGTTTGCAGACTTCGTGCCACATCAAGGCAGCTGGGCAGGAGTCGAGGGCTCTGGGCTGGGCTGGCCCCCGTGATGTGCAGAAATGGAGCCCTGACCCCTGGCGGCCAACCTGCGATTGTGGGAGATAAGTCCACATCCCGGATGCTTTGGCAGGTCCCCTGGAGCGCCTCCTGCTGCACGCACAGAGCCAGCCGAGCAGCCCCCGAGGAGCCCCCCTGTGGGGTGAGGCAGTGAACGGGGTGTGTGCAGCCTGGGGAGCTCCCCGACTCTCTTGCTCCCCACGTGCTCCTGAGATGTTGCCTCCAGGGATGCATTTCAGCCTCGGGAATATCTCCAGCTCAGGCTGCCCCTCTGCTCGGCCCTCTCTTGTGATCCATTTCGTAGCTGTCCTACCATGGTGGGCGTTTTACAGGGAGAGGAATCAGGGAGAGAAAAGCCAGTCGGTGGGAATGACGTGGCGCCTGGTCTAGTGCGGAAGAGGCAGGTGATTGAGAGGGGGAGCTTTCTTTGGGCATGTGTGCTCCAAGAGGCAATTCCTGCAATTAGAGGTATTAGGGAATCTGGGTTTCTCAGCCTGTGAGAAGGCCAGCAAGATTCGCAGGGACCTCAATGTTGTGAGCCTCAGAAGTTTTCTTGGTGAGATCTCCCAGCAGAAACCACGCTGCAGAGATGAACCTTCACAACCAGCACTGCTGGGTGCAGGTGCACATCACCACATTGTTCCAGAGCATACGCAGAGTGTTTCATGGGTTTGAGTCACATGCATAGCCACATGGTTGATTATGAGGGAGTGCTTCAAATGAGCCAAACCAGCCAGAGAACACAGGAGTCAGCAGAAGGGTGGGTGCAAAGCAACTTCCTTGGGAGCCGCTTTCCACACCAGATTAACTTTGATATTAAATGAAGCGGCCCCTTCGGACCAGCAGAGAGCTGAGTTTCTTAAATGGATGGACGCCTAATAAAGCTTCAGTGGGAAATGGGCCTGGCTGAGAATTTTGCTCTTTCTGGGCAAGAGCAGCAGAGACACTGCAGGCCTCATTTTCTCTTGCAGAGGCACCTCGAAGCAGCCTTTCCCTGGAAATTTTATTTGGCTTTCCCAACTATCCCCTCCTTGCCACTCGCCCTTGAAGTGGCACGAGGGGGTCCATCCTGCTCCACTCCTGCTCTCTCCACACGGCTGCTCCCTCCCCGGGAGAGGCGGCCAGCCAAGGGTGAACTGATGGGAGGGGTGAGTCCTTCCACTCAATGGGGCGCCAGTGTCTCCTGAGGGTTGGGAAGGGGAGGCAGAGCAAATTGGAAGTGCAGCAAAACCCAAGTCCGAACCCCCGGACTACCAGCCTTTTTCAGAAGTGCCTTTGTCCTCTCACCCCTCTTGGGCACTGCCTGCCGATCTTGCACCAGCGTCTTGACACTCTTCACAGCAGCGTCTGGTAGGCAGGAGGACGCGGCGCCTGCTCTCAGAATATTTTGGAGACTAGGAGAAGTTGTGGAAGACATTGTGGAAAGTTGGGAAAGAAAAGGGAAAATATTTAGCCTTTTTAACTCTGACCCACCCAAGTCTCTGGAGCACAGCCTCAAATGCCTAGATTGTTGTTTCTCTCCAGCCAACACAAAGTGTGCACGAAGTCAGAAAGAGAACCTTCCGCTTGCTTGGTGAAAGGACAACGTGCTCTCTGGTGGGGTTTATGGACCAGGAGTAGAAGCGTCCCACCATGTCTCCTCTTCACCTATGGGATTGGCTCCTCTGCTCTGGCCTTCGGATGAAATAAGTGTCTACGCGCATGAGAAAGCTCTAGGAGGTGTTTTGCCCATGGGCCTTTCAAAATGTTCACACCCACAGGCTTGGAAATGTGCTCCCCCAACAGGAAACATTTGGCTACTGTGAGGGTCTCTCTCCTCCTCCCTTCCTCGTTCTCTTTTGTCACCTTCAATCAAGCTTGAATTTTTCATTTTTTTCCTCCTGTCATATCTCACGACATGCATGGCTTAGGCAAGGAAAGAAAGCCTGGCCAAAACCAGCGCATCTCGATTTTGGCACTTTTGTTTGTTGGTTGGTTTGTTTTTCGGTGGTGTAAAACACACCCTGCTGCTTCCAGGACTTTCTTGGAGCTTTCTGGGACCTGATGTGTGACATTTGGCAATCTGGCTAAGCGGGAACTGACTGCTTGATACCCAAAGGGGGAAAGTAGCCTCAGGGGGAGCTGGGTAGGGGAGTCTCCACACACACGCACACGCACATCTGCAGCCACCCAGGCATTCCAACCATTCCATTGCTACATTGCAAGGACCAGATGGCAGGCTCAGGATTCAGGACATGGGGACTCAGACCCAACCCAGATCCCAGGTCAGGAAGAGAAGGAAGCCATCCTGTCTCTGGACTGAGGAGACCGACTGCGTAACCCACTCAGGTCACAGTGCCAAAATCTACCCCCAGTTCCCTGCTCTCCCCCAAGTGCACTCTGCTCATGGAAGGGTTATGAAGCTCGGGGCTCCTCAGGAAGGGTGAAGCTGGAAGGGCAGGGAAAGACCACGATGGAGGGGAGTAGACAGACACCTGAGCTCTCATCTCTGCCTGTTCGGAATTAGGCCTCTCTCTAATTCCTCATGGCTGCCTGTCTTCGTCTGTGTGCTTTAGTTTGGAAGGAGCCTGTTTTCACAGAAACACCTCCCAGGGAAGCCCATCCCATATCCCTGGGTCCCAACCATCAGGAAGTGCTTCCTGGCATCCAACCTGAACCCCAGTTCCTTGAGCTCTCTCTCACTGGGCAGCATCCTTCCCTTCCCGCAGGGGAAAAGGTCATGGCCCTCTGCCATGTGAGCCGCTTAACACAACTGCATGTTGCCAGAGGATCCCCTCTGAGTATCCTCTTCTTAAGCTTTGGAGCAAGGAAGGTTGTGCTTCCTCCTTCCCTGAAGATTTGTGGGGCATTTAGACAGTGCATACTGAGCGTCTATGAATGCGGACGGCTCAGGAGCCCCGTCAGATGGAAACAGAAAGACACTTTGGATGCCCAGTGCGCTGCTACTTAGCCTTGATGCTGAGCCACAGCATGACACAGAGGATGCTCATTTAAAGAAATGCACTCTATGCATGCTCAGTGGAATCCAGAAAGTCGTGGCAGGTCAACTGGATTGCAAGCCTGTGTTTGCCAAGGAGGATTCAGTACCAGTGGAAATGCAGCAGTACATGGACTAGACACTGATAGTGAGGCATTTCTGGTGTATTGATCCGGAAGAAAGGGGGAATAAATTGCTCCTTCTATGAATATACTGGAGCAATGCTTTTCAATATTGAAGCATAGAAATTCCTGGCAATGCTCAAGAAAAATATTAGGTTGCTTTTTGAAAAAAATGATGCTTTTTTGTGGACTAAACATCCATCCTCTGGAAGCATAACTTGAAATTCATGGAGTGCTGTGTCTGACCCAGTCATGGATCACTCCCTTGACATGGTGAAGGGGCTTGCGTAGCGCCATGAAGCTATGAGCTGTGCCGTGCAGGCCACCCAAGATGGACAGGTCATAGCAGAGAGCTCTGACAAAAGATGATCCACTAGAGGAGGAAATGGCTACCCATTCCAGAACCCTTGCCATGAAAACACCATGGACAGTACAAAAAGGAAAAAAGAAATGACACCGGAAGATGAGCCTCTCAGGTCGGAAGGACCAGAAGGACCTCCGTTTCCGTCCAATATGCTTCTGGAGAAGAGCAGAGAGCTAGTACTAGTAGTGCCAGAAAGAATGAAGCGACTGGGTCAAAGCCAAAAAGACACTCCGTGGCAGATGTATCTGGTGGTGAAAGGAGAGTCCGATGCTGTGAGGATCTTCACTCCATAGGAACCTGGAATGTAAGATCCATGAATCAAGGCAAGCTGGATGTGGTCAAACAAGAGATGACAAGACTGAACATCGACATCTTAGGAATCAGTAAACTAAAATGGACAGGAATGGGTGAATTTAATTCACATGACCATCAGGAATACTACTGCGGGCAAGAATCCCTCAGAAGAAAAAGATGAGCCTTCATAGTCAATAAAAGAGTAGGAAAAGCAGTACTGGGATACAATCTCCAAAATGACTGAATGATCTCAGTTTGAATCCAAGGCAAACCATTCAACATCACAGTAGTCCAAGTCTATGTCCCAACCACTGTTTCTGAAGAGGCTGAAGTTGACCGGTTCTATGAAGGCCTACAACACCTTCTAGAATTAACATGGAAAATTATGTCTGTATCATCATGGGGGGTTGGAATGCTAAAGCAGGAAACCAAAAGATAACCGGAATAACAGGAAAGTTTGGCCTTGGAGTACAAAATGAAGCAGGGCACAGGCCGGCAGAGTTTTATCAAGAGAACATGCTGGTCATTGGAAACACCGTTTTCCAACAACCCAAGAGACTAGTCTACAAATGGACATCACCAGACGGTCAACACAGAAATGAGATTGAGTATGTGCTCTGCAGCCAAAGATGGAGAAGCTCCATACAGTCAGTAAAAACTAGACCAGGAGCTGACTGTGGCTCAGATCATTCATTCATTCATTCATTCATTTATTAAAACATTTATAGGCCGCCCCATCGCAACAAAGCCTCAGGGTGGCTTACAACATAGGTTAAAATACAAAAATACAAAAATTGTACAAATATTAAAATAATTTATCTCTCCCCCCCCTCGGTGCATCTTGGCTACTAAATATAAATAAATTAAATATTCAATAACCCTTATAAACAAAAACAACCTAAAATATTACCCCTAACCAACAAAAACCACAACATACATGACTATTAAACAAACAACAGAAAACCTCAACCAAAGCCAACATTAACAGTTAAAACAGGACTTAAATAAAAAGGTCTTTGCCTGGCGCCGAAAAGCATCATGAGCTTCTCGTTGCCAAATTTACGCTGAAATTGAGGAATGTAGGGAAAGTCACTGGGCCACTCAGGTATGACCTGCATAATATCCCTAATGTATATACAGTAGAAGTGACAAATAGATTTAAGGGTTTGGTTCTGATAGGCAGAGTGCCTGAAGAGGTATGGACAGCCTCATGACAGACACACAGGTCAGTCCCTTGGCCTGCCTTTGGGGATATTCTGCGAGATTTCATGGTCTCCACTTCACTCAGTCCTCTCGGCTTTGGCATTGAGGCTTTAGAGTGCTCTTGCCTCTCATTGCTCAGCTGAATGTTTGGGTCTTTCATTCCTTGAGGTTGAAGCAGGAACCGAAGCTTTAACCAGGAATGGATTCCCAGGCCCCCCTCACTGCCACTGCCGTTCCTGGCACCTGAGCGTAGCACGAGGACGTGGTACGGACCCTTCTTTCCACGGTGAAAGGAACACGCTTTCCTCCGAGGTGCCTGCACACGTGCAGAGTCTCTCAGCAGCGCTGGATGGCAGAGTATCCACCAGGGACCTGGCAGAAGGCAGCGTCAATCAGCTGGAGGGAAACGGCCTGTCACACTTCACAGAAGCCTCTATTAGCCAGGGATGGGTTCACCTGCTCTCAGGATAGTTTGAAGAGGCACATAAGCTGGGGAAGAAATTGTGGAATGCTGGGAAAGAAGACGGGAAGACTTCTGATTTTGAACTCTGTCCCAGGACAAGTCTCTCGAGCATGGCCTCAGTTGTGTCAGTCCAGCCAAAACAAAGTGTGCAAAAGTGAAACAGAACCTGCTGCTCACTTGTCTAAAGGAAACTGTTCCCTCTGGTGGAGTTTTGGACAATGAGAATCAAGTGTTTCTCAATTTCTTTCCAACCCTGGTGGAATTGGCCCATATGCATAAGTGCAGTGCATGGCTGTCAGAGATGGACCATAAATAAGGGGGAGTGATGAAGAATTGTGGCCTTTGAATTGTGGTGCTGGAGGAGACTCCTGCGAGTCCCTTAGACCGCAAGGAGATCAAAACAGTCAGTCGTAGAGGAGATGCACCCTGATTGCTCTTAAGAAGATGCTGAAGATGAAACTCAAATACTTTGGCCACCTAATGAGAAGGAAGGACTCACTGGAGAAGAGCCTGATGCTGGGAACAATTGACAGCAGAAGGAAAAGTGGATGGCAGAGGATGAGGTGCCTGGATGGAGTCACTGAAGCAGTGGGTGTGAGCTTAGTTGGACTCGGGGGGTTGGGGGAGGACAGGTGGGCCTGGAGGAATGCTGTCCATGGGGTCGCGATGGGTCGGACATGTATTTGCAACTACCAATAACACATAGGGCTCGCCCTACTGCAAACATCAGCCACCTAAGGCAGTGGGTCACCCACCCCCCTTTGGCACCATCAAGCAAGCTTGCGGTTTGCTAGTCTCTGCCTGCCATATCCCAAGTCATGCCTGCACTTGGTCTGGGAAGAAGGCTTGGCAAAACCAGGCCAACCGCTCCCTTTGAATGCAAATATAGGGCAATCACAAGAAATATGCCCACATTTCTATACCCCTTCAAAGGAATTTTCAATGCTGTGTTAGAACTGAAAGTGGCACTACTGTTTTTTCACAACTGATACTTTCTGCAAGGGCGGCATGTGATCCCCATTTTTATGTTTTGAGTATTCTGGGATTATCCCATGAGAAACCAAACAATGAAGGACTCAGACTTCAGCCTCCCAAGGAAGATCGAGGCCATGTGACCGACTGGGGTTTGCCGGTGGCTTTGGCCTACGTGCAAATGCTGTGGAGCAGCAGGGAGACGAGGCGTGGGCCCTTGCAGGAAAAAGTGGGCTGAGGAACGAGGGAAGCCGAGGCCACGGTGACGCAGGTTGGCCATGTCTCTGATAGCACCCCAGACACAGCAGGGGGCCGAGTGCCATGATTTGTGTAGCAGTCTTGTTAGCTGGGCGGTATTATGGGTACAGATGTGGGACTGAACCAGATGAGAAGGGCCGGATAGGCAACGCAACTGCTGCATGTCCCGACATGTGTGCTTGTTTGCATCTTGTTCCCCGTGGACATTAGAAGGACATGCAGATTATTCAGTGCCATTGCTGTGCTCATTGCGAGTGAGACATGGAAGCTTGCAAGGGAGTTTACCCAGAAGGGACACTTTTTTCGTCAACATTCCCTTGGAGAGATATTACGCATTGCATGTTGGGAGAATTTAACAAATGAGGACGTATTAAGAAGATGAGGTACCAGAAAACTCTCTGCTGGGTGACACAAACTTTGGTGTGTGCACACAGCATTGCTTTTAGAAGGGTTCCCTTCCTTAAAAACAATCCCCTAACCCCTCACTGAGCGTGCAGAAAGGGCCTTCTCTTTTGAATCAATCCTCCCTCCATACGGATCTTCTACATGAGGCAATATAAGCGCTGAACTCTCAGAGGTTCTCCCTCCATGTCCAGCAACTGCCGTGTCTCTTTGGCACAAACCCTCCATTTTTCAGGCAGACCAATATTCCTATTGAGTGCCAGTCCAAGCCCGTCTCCACCTGCAGCTGGAGGCAGAGCAGATCTAACTCACAAAGATGCTTTGTGCTTTGCACATGCTCTGATGCTCTGTGTGTGCCATACCACATGCATAAGAAGTTGATAACCTCCTGCCAGAGGATCCCCCCTGAGTCAGGCTGGCCAAACCAAACAAGGGATGGACCACATGTGTTTTCTCGCACCACCAGCTGTTCCTAGCAAGCAAGGTCACCCCCCTTTCTTCTCATTTTTGTATCCTTCTGAAAAGGTTCAGTGGCTGCCTCCCTCTCCCCATTTACTTCACTCTCTCTCCCTGTGCACCAAATATCCACCCTCACCGGTCAAGCCCCTCAAAGTTCTCACCTGCCATGCACCATCCCAGGGGCATCACAGGCCAATCCTCCGCCTCACACAATCTTTCTCCCACAGTGCAAACTTCCAGCAAAACTACAAAGTCCCAGGTCATATACAGAGTAATTTCTAGATTTTAAGATATGCATTCAGGAGTGGAGTTGTTTATGAGGGTAAGAATAGGGATATTTCAGCAGATTATGTGTTCTTGAGTAAGGAAAATATGAGAAACTGCTGAGCCGAGTTGCCATAATAGCAGAGTAATTATGGCTGATTGCACAGAGTTGACATGGCAAGAAGGGAGGCACATGAAACATGATGGGTCCTGCATGGGAGCTTGATTTTCTGAACACTGTGTCTTCTCTGCCTGGCCAGGTGGACGTCCAGCAGCAGTCCCTTGAGTGGGCAGGCAGACATCAGACCCGTGTCCTCAGCTGGTCTCAATCCTCTGTGCTCCCCCTCCCCCCCCCACACACACACAGAAGACCAGCTGAATCCTTTGTTTCTAGTGCTGGGGTCTCTGTTTTGTGTTGCTCCTTTTTCTCTCTGCAAGGAAAGGAGCATCCCTGTGTGCCTGGAGAATCATGAAGCACCTCTCCATTTTTCATACTGCAGAAAAGTGCCTGGGAGCTCGAAGCTCTGTATGGAGTGCTGAGGCTGGGAGGGGAGTCTCCTGCTTCCTGTCCAAGGGGCTGATCAGCCCTGGGAGCCACGTGCTCCTGGCTGGCCACATGCCCTGAGCTGAGATGGCTGTTAAGCTGCCCTTCCCATCCCTTCCCCTCTTTGACCCTCATTCATCCTTTCAAATTGGATGCTCACAAACCTCTATTTTTATCCTTTCTATACACGACTCTTGCCCCCCAACTTGGGTGTCTGGTGTGCTGATTCCTAACGCTGTTCCAGGATTGAGGGAAAAGGGAAGCTCCACCTGCGATGCTTCCCAGGTCATGGAACAGAGACACCCGGCCTGCTTTCTGTCATGCTGAACAAGCAAAGAATAAAATGCCCCCTAAGCTGAAGGGCTGAACTGTGGCGGGGGAGACCTGAGGGAGACTGGAGTGTCTTCTGGGAGACAGGGGGCCTGGGGGGCGAGTGCCAAGTGGGAGGCAGGGGGGCCCAGTTTCAGGCCCCCCCCCCCCATTCTCAAAGCTCCTGGCAGATGCTTGGCCAATCACTCCGTCTGAGCTCACCTCGCTCACAGGGTAAAAGGAATGGAGGACAAACTTGTAAGCAACTTTGGGTGTTTGCAGGAGGAGAAAAGGCAGAGAATATCTGAGGCATAAACACACGATTCCTCCCCTTTCTGCTCCCCATGCATGCCCCATGTTCTCCCCCTGGGGTCAATTTTCTTTTTTCTTTTTAAGTAGACTTTATTAAAGTTGTTTTTAAACTGAAACTAATAAAACAACAATCGCCAGACACAGCGGATTTACTGGATCTGCCTCTCACCACATATTTTTAAACATTTTTTGATCCTACTAGAATCTATTTATAATAGCTTAAGCAGATTATTAGATCAAAACCAAATCCCGTTTCCCCAGTCAAGAAGAAGAAGAAGAAGATGATGATGATGATGATGATGATGATATAATTTAAGTAGAAATCGTCATCTTCCTCCTCTTCCTCCAAAAAGTCACATTCATCATTTCTTACAAAATCCTGTTTCTCTTAGACAGTATCAAAGGGAAGTATTTTCAGATAAAATAAAATTGCAATACTTTCTTTCTTCTTCAATAGAGCATTTAACCTAAACATTTCTGGACAATTCAAGATCTTTATAATTTTCTATTAGCCATTATATAAATAGCTTGTTCACTACCACAGTTACATATAGACATCAGAAATACGCATTTAACATCTCTACAATTTTCTTACCTATTCTTGTTGTTGTTGTTAGTCGCGAAGTCGCATCCGACCCATCGCGACCCCATGGACAACATTCCTCCAGGCCTTCCTGTCCTCCACCATCCCCCGGAGTCCACTCAAGCTCACACCAACTGCCTCTGTGACGCCATCCAGCCACCTCATCCTCTGCCGTCCCCTTCTTCTTTTGCCATCTATTGTTCCCAGCATTAGGCTCTTCTCCAGGGAGTCCTTCCTTCTCATTCGGTGGCCAAAGTATTTGAGTTTCATCTTCACTATCTGGCCTTCTAAAGAGCAGTCAGGATTGATCTCCTCTAGGACTGACCGGTTTGATCGTCTTGCGGTCCAAGGGACTCGCAGGAGTCTTCTCCAGCACCACAACTCAAAGGCCTCAATCCTTTTGCGCTCGGCCTTCCTTATGGTCCAGCTTTCACAGCCATACATTGCAACTGGGAAAACCATAGCCTTGACTATACGTACTTTTGTTGGCAGGGTGATGTCTCTGCTTTTTAGTATGCTGTCTAGATTTGCCATAGCTTTCCTCCCCAGGAGCAAGCGTCTTTTAATTTCTTGGCTGCAGTCCCCGTCTGCGGTGATCTTGGAGCCCAGGAAAATAAAATCTGTCACTACCTCCATTTCTTCCCCATCTATTTGCCAGGAAGTGAGAGGACCGGATGCCATGATCTTAGTTTTCTTAATGTTGAGTTTCAAGCCAACTTTTGCGCTCTCCTCCTTCACCTGCATCAAGAGGCTCTTTAGTTCCTCTTCACTTTCGGCCATGAGAGTGGTATCATCTGCATATCTGAGGTTGTTGATATTTCTCCCAGCAATCTTGATTCCAACTGCTGATTCATCTAGCCCTGCCTTTCTCATGATGTGCTCTGCGTATAAGTTAAATAGGCAGGGTGACAGTATACAGCCTTGCCGAACTCCTTTCTCAATTTTGAACCAATCAGTGGTTCCGTGTCCAGTTCTCACTGTTGCTTCTTGACCTGCATATAGGTTTCTCAAGAGACAAATAAGATGGTCTGGTACTCCCATCTCTTTAAGAACTTGCCACAATTTGTTGTGATCCACACAGTCAAAGGCTTTAGCATAGTCAATGAAGCAGAAGTAGATGTTTTTCTGGAACTCCCTAGCTTTCTCCATGATCCAGCGTATGTTGGCAATTTGGTCTCTAGTTCCTCTCCGTCTTCGAAATCCTTCCTGTACTTCTGGTAGTTCTCGGTCCACATACTGCTGGAGCCTAGCTTGTAGGATTTTGAGCATCACTTTGCTAGCATGTGAAATGAGTGCAATGGTGCGGTAGTTTGAACATTCTTTGGCATTGCCCTTCTTGGGGATCGGAATGTAAACTGATCTTTTCCAATCCTGTGGCCACTGTTGAGTTTTCCAAATTTGCTGGCATATTGAATGTAGCACTTTAACTGCATCGTCTTTCAGGATTTTGAATAGCTCAACTGCAATACTGTCACCTCCACTAGCTTTGTTGTTGCTCAGACTTCCTAAGGCCCATTTGACTTCACATTCCAGGATGTCTGGCTCGAGGTCAGTGACCACCCCATCGTGGTTATCAGGGATGTTAAGCTCTTTCTTGTATAGTTCTTCTGTGTAATCTTGCCACCTCTTTTTAATCTCTTCTGCCTCTGTTAGGTCCCTGCCATTTTGGTCCTTTATTATGCCCATCTTTGCATGAAATGTTCCCTTCATATCTCTAATTTTCTTGAAGAGATCTCTGGTCCTCCCTATTCTATTGTTTTCTTCTATTTCTTTCCACTGTTCATTTAGGAAGGCATTCTTATCTCTTCTGGCTGTTCTCTGGAATTCTGCATTCAATTGTTTGTATCTTTCTCTTTCTCCTTTGCCTTTCGCTTCCCTTCTTTCCTGAGCTATTTGTAAAGCTTCCTCAGACAGCCATTTTGCTTTCTTGCATTTCTTTTTCTTTGGGATGGTTTTAGTTGCAGCCTCTTGTACAATGTTGCGAACCTCCGTCCATAGTTCTTCAGGCACTCTGTCTATCAGATCTAATTCCTTAAATCTATTTGTCACCTCTACTGTATATTCATCAGGGATATGATTTATGTCATACCTGAGTGGCCTAGTGCTTTTCCCTACTTTCTTCAATTTAAGCCTAAATTTTGCCACCAGAAGCTCATGGTCGGAGCCACAGCCAGCTCCTGGTCTAGTTTTTACTGACTGTATAGAACTTCTCCATGTTTGGCTGCAGAGCACATAGTCAATCTGATTTCTGTGTTGACCGTCTGGTGATGTCCATGTGTAGAGTCGTCTCTTGGGTTGTTGGAAAAGAGTGTTTGCTATGAGCATCGTATTCTCTTGACAATATTCTACCAGCCTGTGCCCTGCTTCATTTTGTACTCCAAGGCCAAACTTGCCTGTTATTCCAGTTATGTTTTGGCTTCCTACTTTAGCATTCCAATCCCCTATGATGATAAGGACATCATTTTTTGGAGTTAATTCTAGAAGGTGTTGTAGGCCTTCATAGAACTGGTCAACTTCAGCCTCTTCAGCACCAGTGGTTGGGGCATAGACTTGGACTATTGTGATGTTGAATGGTTTGCCTTGGATTCGAACTGAGATCATTCTGTCATTTTGGAGATTGTATCCCAGTACTGCTTTCCCTACTCTTTTATTGACTATGAAGGCTACTCCATTTCTTCTGAGGGATTCTTGCCCGCAGTAGTATACCTGATGGTCATCTGAACTAAATTCACCCATGCCTGTCCATTTTAGTTCACTGATTCCTAAGATGTCGATGTTCAGTCTTGTCATCTCTTGTTTGACCACATCCAGCTTGCCTTGATTCATGGATCTGACATTCCAGGTTCCTATGGAGTAAAGATCTTTGCAGCATCGGCCTTTCCTTTCACCTCCAGATACATCTGCAACTGAGTGTCCTTTCGGCTTTGACCCGGTTGCTTCATTCTTTCTGGCGCTACTAGTACTAGCCCTCCGCTCTTCCCCAGTAGCATATTGGACACCTTCCGACCTGAGGGGCTCATCTTCCGGTGTCATATCGTTTTGCCTTTTGGTTTTCATGTCCATGGGGTTTTCATGGCAAAGATACTGGAGTGGGTTGCCATTTCCTTCTCCAGTGGATCACGTTTTGTCAGAGCTCTCTGCTATGACCTGTCCGTCTTGGGTGACCCTGCACGGCATAGCTCATAGCTTCATTGAGCTACGGAAGCCCCTTCGCCACGACAAGGCAGTGATCCATGAAGGAGTTACCTATTCTACTTGACTGTAAATAATACCTATTAAATCTTTTTTAACATTTTCCTTTGATTATTGGTAATTCATTTCATCTAAACATCATTTAATCAAACATGGTTAATACCATATAAAAGCCCAGCTGTTTACAGTCTTTAACATATATAGTCAACAACAGTGGGTTACTAAAAATGCAATCAATGATCTCAATTTAAGAACAATGTTTAAGAACAGGATTTCATTAAGCTAAATTGGAACTACTTTATCAACAATAATAGTCTAGCCTTTCTACATCACATGTGAGTATATCAAGCTATACGAATCATCTTTTTATCTGTTTATATTTTAAACAGAAAGAAATAGATTACTATCCTTCCTTTACATCTCTGCCATGTTTGTACTTTTTATCCCTCACCAGTTCTCTCTATAGTTCTTAATGGAGATTTCAATTGCAGCCACATAAAAAAGATCTTTTTCCAATGCTCAATTAAATTGTCTCTTCCTAAAAAGCAATGCAAATCTGTTAGAGTTGTTTTCATTCCAGTTTCAAATCCCCCTTCTTCTTCCAACTTGTCAGCTGAAATGTTTTTCTTTGAGGTAACACCCAGGTTCCATGTAAGCTCGCTTCGTCATGGTTGCAATAAATCATGCATCTTGAGATGTAACCAGACTGTCTTTTCCTTCCGCTCATCAGACACAACAATTAGATTTTTTAGCTCTCCAGATTCAAATTTGCCTTCTACTTGTTGAATGTTTTGAATATTCTGTTCAGATGCATGTTGTTTGCATAAAGCAAGATTAATAGTGGTATTTACTGTGTCAAAGCCAACTTTCTGTTCAACCAGAAGAGAATCAAGTCGCTCTAAAATAGTTTTCTGACACTTAATTATCGCCTGTTGAGAGATCGGAGCAGATATTAAAGAAGATCGTATTGCAAAAAATGATAACTGTAAATCCTCCATGTCAGTAGATGGGCTTGGCAGATGTCCAAATGCCTTTAGAACAAAGGGAAAGATGGCCACTGGATCTTCTTGGCAGCCATCCAATGATGGAAAAAATCCTCTATTATTCAATTCCACATCACAGACACAAAAGTCGAGAACTAATGAAGAGTTGCGCTCTCTTTGGTATATGTCCGGCTGAAAAAGCTTGAATCTGTCTCACTAAATGTGGAATTGCCATTCTGCATCTCGTGGGGGATTTGCCAAGCAATCTGTCTAGCTCCTACAGAGCTTAGATTGGGCTCGGCGGCCCACGACTGGGCATTACCAGCGTGATGAATGGAGGATCATCAATCACGTCTGTGTCGTTCCGACGCCATGTTTCTTCTCCCACCTGGGGTCAATTTTCGACTGCTGCACTCCTTCAAGTGTGCACTGTGAGGGGCAGGGGGACCCCCAAGTACATGGACCCCTGGCCTCCCAAATATGAGGGGATTTTGGAAATGGTAGACTCAGTTCAGTGGGCCACTTGCTTCCCATATTGCCTTGGAATCACCAGGCAGGGGCTGATGCAGCCATTCCATCCATGAGGCTACATTCCCAGAGATCGTCTAAGCTGGAAGCAAGACCAAGGTTGCTCATACAGGAGGAGTCTGGCTGAACTTCTGCTCCAAACAGAGCAACCCCCTCCCTGCGTGTCCCCGCTGTCTCCGAGTGAAGCTGGAACACTCAGAGTTGGGAAAGGACCTCTTCAACCCTTCCCCTGGTGGAGAATGTCATTCCCTGCTCTGACTCTTTCTCCACCTGCTCTCAAGAGCAGTCTTGGAGGCCTCCCCACAACTCAGGACTCCTCTACTGGGGCGCTCCTTCAGCAAAGCCGGTATGTGAGCACATCCCAGGGAGAAAGCCCAGTGCAGGCTGGGAAGGGAAGGGATCTGCACTGCTGGAAGGATATTCTCCAAGGAACCCTCTCACCCCCCAAGATCCCCACCGTGGAAAAGGAGCTGGAGGGATTTCCATGCTGCATTGCCAGCACCCTGTCAAGCTCTGGGCAAACGTTATTTGTCTGCTTCAAATAACATAGAATGAAAATGTGAAAGACTGAAAACAAAAACTATTCATAGAAACAAAAAAAGACAGAGCATGATGCTTCGCTAAGGAGGTTAACAAGGGATGACTCCTTGCGTGCTGCTTCCCCAGGTATGAAATGGAGATTTATTTTTTCCAACTACCAAAAAATGCAAAGGATGATTTTTTTCCCCAATTGGTTTAATCTGATACTGTCCATGTGCCCAAAATGGATCGCTAGCTTGTTCAGAAAAGTTGGAGTTTTGCGCTCCTGATGAACAAAGCAGACAGCACTTCATGCTTTGCTTTTCATCATGAGATGCTCCTTGCTATTCAGGTCAGGCCTCCATAGAATGATGTAGCACTTGGGCAGGAAGATGCAGCCCAGCAGCCCAGCGCTGGAGGCCAAGATGGAGAAGACCTGGACGGCCACCATGTACTTGCCCTTGGTGCTCAGGTAGGTGGGCACGAAGGACACCCAGACGCTGCAGAAGACCAGCATGCTGAAGGTGATCAGCTTGGCCTCGTTGAAGGCCCCGGGCAGCTTCCTGGCCAGGAAGGCCACCGTGAAGCAGACGGCAGCCAGGAAGCCCATGTAGCCCAGGGCAGCGTAGAACATGGCCACAGACCCTTCGTTGCACTGCAGGATGATCTGCCCAGCCTGGGAGTGCATGTCAGAATCAGGGAAGGGGGGAAAGATTCCCAACCAGATGGTGCAGATGACAACTTGTACACTGGAACAGGAGGTGACAATGGAGTTGGCCAAACTCCTCCCCAGCCAGTTCCTTGCCCTGTTGCCTGGCTTGGTGGCCAGGAAGGCCAGCACCACAGTGACGGTTTTGGCCAGGAGGGAAGAGATGGCCACTGAGAAGATGATGCTGAAGGCTGCTTGTCGCAGGAGGCAGCTGATGCTTCTTGGCTGGCCAATGAAGAGGAAAGCGCACACAAAGGAAAGCAGGAGGGAGAAAAGCAGAATGTAGGAGAGGTCTCGGTTGTTGGCCTTGACTACTGGAGTCTCTTGGAATTTTCTGAACATCCCCAAGATGCCTCCTGTGGTGATGAAGAATAATAGGGCCATGCCAGTGAGGAAGGACCCCAAATGTTCTTTGTAGGACAGGAAGGTGATGACCTTTGGCCTGCAGTGATCCTGGGCCTCGTTTGGATGCTGATCTTCTGGACACTTCAGGCAATGCTCTGCGTCTGTTGAAAGCAAGAGAATCAGCACGTGGGCTTCTGTTCCCATCTCTGCTCTTTATATTTTATTCATTATTTTTGTTGTTTCTCTTATTCCTAGTAGTGTTATTAATTGTAGTAGTACTGGAAGGGACATGACTGTTTTGCGATAGGCAAAACAGAGTGCTTTCCTGCCAAGCGAGGCTTGCAGGGCCCCATCATTCTCCAAATTCAGCAAAATGCCTCAGATGTACTGTGAAGGCAGCTCACAGCCTCGAAGGCACATTGGCAAGCGGACTAGGATGTGTGGCCATCTATATTTCCTTGCAATCGTGAATCAAATCACGCACTGGAATATGTCTGACCCTGGCAGGGACCCCAGCCCTTGCACGGGGTGAACATCCCAGGATGAAGTGTGGGGGACACGTCTATGGCTGGAGGTTCAGACAGGCTGTGTAGTGTGCTGGGCAGATTCCTCGATTATCCACTGCCCCACCACAAACCCACATGGAGAACTGCATTTCCCTGCATTGGTGCTCCGACTTCTGTGGTAAAAGGCTAGGAATGGTTGAAATAGATGCCCTGCAGAGTCTGACTCGATTTGCACAGTCCCTCTCTGACTCCTGGGTTGCCCATCAGGGTTGTGCATGGCACGCAGCTCCGTCCTTGCTTCCTGAAGCTGCAGATTTGCTCTTGGAAGTGTGCTCAGGGCAAGGGGAAGCTGCATGTGCTGTGCAAGTTCAAGGAGATGAAGACGGCCCCCAACAAGCATTCCCAGGTCAGGCCATGCAAGCAGCCTTCTCATGACAAGCTTGCTGCACTCCTGCCTGAACGGAGGGTTTCAATGCAAGGTTGCTCCTCTCTGCTGGGATTCCCCAGCCCCATTACTAATCCCAGCCCTAATTCCTATGCTTCAGCCTCCCATCGAGAGTCAGGGAAGAAACAGAAAGGGGTGCTGCTCTCCCAGCGACGTCTCGTCCAGGCTGAACCCCAGTGCCTCAAGATTCATTGAGCCTGATGCTGGGTGAGAACCCAGCACAAGTGCATGAAAGCCACATGGGATCCCTTCCTGAAATGGTTTCTAATGTTCCAGCTGCGCACCTTGGGAATCCATTCAATGCCTCCCCAGCCTCCATCCAGCCGATCTTCTGCCACAAGCTCTCCAACAAGACACCTTGCCAGCACAAGGATCCCTTCCTACTCCGCTGTGCTTGATGGAGACCATCAACCCTCCATGAGATAAACAGTAGGACAATTCAAGTTCCCGCTCAGCCATGGAGCCAACTGGGTTGGTTTGGGCAAGTCAGAGACTCTCAGCCCAAACTAACCCCCAAGGTTGTTGTTGTGGGGATAAGATGGATGAGGAGATGTAAGCTGCCTTGAGCCCTTTGTAGAAAAAAGACTGGATATAAATCGAAAAATAAATAAATAAATAAATAAATAAATAAAATCAGGGCATACTGAGGAAGTGAGTCCCTTTATTTGCTCAACCACCCCTTTCACTTACCCGGGTGAGATGTGGATGGAGAAGGACCAAAAGAGGACACTCACACAGGGGCACTAGGAGCAACCACATCTGTCTTCTATGCCCCTCCCCACCAAGTAGTTGCATCAGCTCCTCCACAGCCATGCATTGAACCATGTCAGAATCAAAGGGGCTGTGACTCAATGACAGATCCTGCCTTTGGCTCCTTCTGCCCGGAAAACCTTTGGAGTGGGTCACCTCTTCTTTGCAAAGTATTCCATGGAGGTCCTATGAGTTTTGAACTACGTCTACTGCACAGAGCTCATCAGAGCAGGAAAGGAGAGGATGAGGATGGGGGTTGGGGGGTTCTGAGTTGGTAGAGGGAGTTCTGCTCCCCCAGGGGGTGTGGGTGGAATTCCAGACCTGGCAGCACTTTCCTGACTGGGAGCCAACCTGGTTCAGTACAAAGGCGGTCCAGATGCCAGTTCTGACTCAGCCATGGGGCTCACTGGGTGCCTGTGGGCCACGCTTTGACTCTCAGCCCAGCCTACCTCGCAGGGTTCTTGTGAGGACAGCACTGAGCAATGAAGGATAATTACAGAAACCACTAGGAGTTCCTTGAAGGAAACTTGCAGGATATAAGGAAACTGAATAGAGATATCCTGGATTACTAATGGTGTGGGATTCCAGCATCAGCACACATGAAAACACATCCTTTTAAATAAATTTTATGCCTCTTTTTGTAACATTAGAAAAATATAGAACGTGACTGGAACCTCCAGTTGTTTAGAATTCCGTGAATGCACACCAGCTCCCTTTTTGATGTCAAAATACGCTACAGCCCACCATGTGCAGCTGAACATCAGACCCAAAGGTCCTCTGTCCCGCCATTCTCTTGAATATGTGACTCCTGACCATAGTAAGAGAACAAGTCAGAAGTGGTCTCCCAAGCCATCTAGTCTGACCCCAGCTCCAGCCAGCTCCACTCACAACAGGCAGATGCAATCTATGCCCCAAAAAACACAGGGACCATTCCTAGCATAATCCTCCATGCCATAAACATTTCCTGGCATCCTCCCTGATGAAAAGCCCATCAGTGTCAGCAAGAGGAGAAGTCCTCCTCCTGTTTTACCCTGGAGAGGAAGGCAGGACGCGTTCCAATGGAGCAAAGCTCAGGGAGCCAATGTTCCATTTAGATGCCAGGAAGTACTTCCTGACAGTCAGGACCCCGAGGGTGTGGAATGGGCTTCCACGAGAGGTCATTGAGGCCCGATCGGTGAGGCTGTTCAAAGACAGGCTGGACATGCACATGGTGGGCATGTCGTGAGCGGAGCCAGCTGGTGCCGGAGGTCAGGCTAGATGGCCCAGGAGACCCCGTCTGACTTGCTCTGTTTCTCTGTTTCTATGTTTCTATGCTCTCCAGATGAGGCCGCAGAAGCTCCAAAAGATCAAGAATGTTCCTTCTCTGCAGGCCACCCAGGTCTCCTTGGGGGAGCCGCACAAGGGGGACTTGCCTTTTGTATAGGAGGAGGGGAATGACTGCACAACACGTTTGGCTTCACATGCCAAGATTTCATGAGGGGCACTTTGGAGGGAGAGGAAGGTTTGCTGAAAAGCACGATTGACGAGAAGGGAGAGAGTTTTCTGCAGAGATGGAGAAGACAAGGAGCAATGCAAGGTCATGCCTGGCTCGGAACTTTCTGGGCACTGCCTTTCTCTCCACACTCACCCACCTTCCCGAGTGGAGATGCTCCCTTCCGCACACGGAGCACAGTCATAGCAGCACAGAGGCTCCCCTTCCCGAGCCACCTTGAAGAATCCCGGGCGGCAGCTGTCCACGCACCTGGCCTGGGGAAGGGGCTGAGCGAGAGAGAAGGAGCATCAGGGAAGGAGGCTTGGGGTGCTGATTCTGTGGATGGGGAGACAGAGCTGGAAAGGTTGGAGGGGAGGGCTGGGATTTCAGCATGTTCCATTCCTGAACCCCAGCCTGTGAAGCTGGAGCACCTGGACATCCCTCCAGAGGAATGTCCCCTTTTATCTCTCGTGCTTTGTATTAATGTCTTAACTGGCTGCACATCTGATTAGCCAGAATGTTAGCAAAGGGAAGGGAAAAGAAAACAATGGAATGACAGTGGTGGTTTTCTTCACCTGATCTTGCCATCGGGGCCACACAATTGGATCTCGGTGGATGGTGAGTTTGGGGCCAGGCAAGCCCAGCCTTTCTAGACTCCCAACTTTCATGCTTACAGCAGTCCTGTTGGGAAACCTCACCCAATTCACAAGGTCCAAGTTGGCTGCCAAGTCTCCGTTCTCATCCAAATACACCCCATCAATGGACTGATTGTGGAACTGGGGGTCTCTCAGGAAAGGGTGCAGCTGGAGGAACAGAGCAAGAAGCAGCATTTGAGGAGGCTCATTTCACACCCCAGTTTGTTCTAAGAGGTGCTCCCAGTTTAATGTGGCTCGATGTCACTCCTATTCTGGCGAAGGCTATGATTTCATTTCTGGATACCCATCGTATACTTTGGACTTGTATGCACACGTGCTGCCTCAGTGTGCCTTGAAGCAACTCCACCAGCCAGGAGTAGCTGGGCTCAGTCCTAGGAAGCCAGGAGAGGGGACGAACAGGGGGACCAGAACAGAGAGTGTTCCAGCTGCCCCTTCATTGGGAAGATCTTGCCTCCATTCTCACATTTTAAGGGTAACAGCTAAGAAGATGGTGATTGGTGAGAATACCTGCCATGGAGGAACCCGGTGTGCCTCTGGGCTGCCTCCATGTTCCTTGTTCTTCCTCCTGGATCTGGAGGAAAGAGCCGCATGCACGGCACGGGCCACAGCCTGGATGGTGCTGTAAGAGAAGAAACTGTCCAGAGAGAGTGTTTGCTCCTTGTCCACTTGGGGGAGGCCCTCCGGTTCCTCCTTCTCTCTGCATCTTTTCCACTCTTTCACTGACAGCACATGCTTTGAATGTGAACACTTGAAAGCTGTCTTCACAAACGCATCCATACTTGTATACAAATTCAGAAAACCATCATAGTTGGTCCTTTTCCTTTTTGGGGGAAGGAAGAAAAAATATGCATACAAGTGCTGGAATACTGTTGTACCTTGTGCATAAAAAAAAGTCAAGGTAAAGTCACTCATAGTTGTGGTGATCCAGACTTTTCCATTAACAGGTTGCATGAACCATTGAATAAGTGAATCAACAAGAAGTATTCCATAGAAAATGAAAACCAACTCTTCAAAATAAATGAAGACGTTGATTTCTACCAAAATTTTCCGTTGCTGCAACCCGACTCATACATGACCCAATTTCATCTGTGATATGCTGCGTGAAAAAACCACGCAAATGCCATTCCTGAGGAGCTCCGGTTTCAAGGTCCTCATGAACCTGTCTCCATTCTCAGTGTCCAGTGAGAAGAGACCCACCATCGTCCACCTGAAGTGCAGCAGCAGCCTGACGATCCCTGGGTACTGGAGGCCTTCTTCGGGGAGCATCCTGTACAAGGAAGTGGGCTGGCTTTTTTCTCCCCCGACCTGAGCAGTGAAAGCATAAGTGACCTGGGAGAGAAAGGAAGAGCGAGGCTGATGGGTTGCTTCATTTCAGCACTGCATCAAAATTCCTCTTCTTATGGGAACAAACCACTCATATGTTATCTGCATGAACCATGATTTGAAAGAAAACAATACTGATAATTTTCATAATAATAAAGTGTTTATCATACAATGTTTACCCTTTAACTATCACTGCCTTCTCGTGGCGAAGGGGCTTGCGTAGCTCAATGAAGCTATGAGCTATGCCGTGCAGGGTCACCCAAGACGGACAGGTCATAGCAGAGAGCTCTGACAAAACGTGATCCACTGGAGAAGGAAATGGCAACCCACTCCAGTATCTTTGCCATGAAAACCCCATGGACATGAAAACCAAAAGGCAAAACGATATGACACCGGAAGATGAGCCCCTCAGGTCGGAAGGTGTCCAATATGCTACTGGGGAAGAGCGGAGGGCTAGTACTAGTAGCGCCAGAAAGAATGAAGCGACTGGGTCAAAGCCGAAAGGACACTCAGTTGCCGATGTATCTGGAGGTGAAAGGAAAGTCCGATGCTGCAAAGATCTTTACTCCATAGGAACCTGGAATGTAAGATCAATGAATCAAGGCAAGCTGGATGTGGTCAAACAAGAGATGACAAGACTGAACATCGACATCTTAGGAATCAGTGAACTAAAATGGACAGGCATGGGTGAATTTAGTTCAGATGACCATCAGGTATACTACTGCGGGCAAGAATCCCTCAGAAGAAATGGAGTAGCCTTCATAGTCAATAAAAGAGTAGGGGAGGCAGTACTGGGATACAATCTCCAAAATGAACGAATGATCTCAGTTCGAATCCAAGGAAAACCATTCAACATCACAATAGTCCAAGTCTATGCCCCAACCACTGGTGCTGAAGAGGCTGAAGTTGACCGGTTCTATGAAGGCCTACAACACCTGCTAGAATTAACTCCAAAAAATGATGTCCTTATCATCATGGGGGATTGGAATGCTAAAGTAGGAAGCCAAAAGATAACCGGAATAACAGGCAAGTTTGGCCTTGGAGTACAAAATGAAGCAGGACACAGGCTGGTAGAATTTTGTCAAGAGAATACGATGGTCATAACAAACACTCTTTTCCAACAACCCAAGAGACGTCTCTACACATGGACATCACCAGACGGTCAACACAGAAATCAGATTGACTATGTGCTCTGCAGCCAAACATGGAGAAGTTCTATACAGTCAGTAAAAACTAGACCAGGAGCTGACTGTGGCTCAGATCATGAGCTTCTGGTGGCAAAATTTAGGCTTAAGTTGAAGAAAGTAGGGAAAAGCACTAGGCCACTCAGGTATGACCTAAATCATACCCCTGATGAATATACAGTAGAGGTGACAAATAGATTTAAGGAATTAGATCTGATAGACAGAGTGCCTGAAGAACTATGGACGGAGGTTCGCAACATTGTACAAGAGGCAGCAACTGAAACCATCCCAAAGAAAAAGAAAGGGAAGAAAGCAAAATGGCTGTCTGAGGAAGCTTTACAAATAGCTGAGGAAAGAAGGGAAGCGAAAGGCAAGGGAGAAAGAGAAAGATACAAACAATTGAATGCAGAATTCCAGAGAACAGCTAGAAGAGATAAGAATGCCTTCCTAAATGAACAGTGCAAAGAAATAGAAGAAAACAATAGAATAGGGAGGACCAGAGATCTCTTCAAGAAAATTAGAGATATGAAGGGAACATTTCATGCAAAGATGGGCATAATAAAGGACCAAAATGGCAGGGACCTAACAGAGGCAGAAGAGATTAAGAAGAGGTGGCAAGATTACACAGAAGAACTATACAAGAAAGAGCTTAACGTCCCTGATAACCACGATGGGGTGGTCCCTGACCTCGAGCCAGACATCCTGGAATGTGAAGTGAAATGGGCCTTAGGAAGTCTGAGCAACAACAAAGCTAGTGGAGGTGACAGTATTCCAGCTGAGCTATTCAAAATCCTGAAAGATGATGCAGTTAAAGTGCTACACTCAATATGCCAGCAAATTTGGAAAACTCAACAGTGGCCACAGGATTGGAAAAGGTCAGTTTACATTCCGATCCCCAAGAAGGGCAATGCCAAAGAATGTTCAAACTACCGCACCATTGCACTCATTTCACATGCTAGCAAAGTGATGCTCAAAATCCTACAAGCTAGGCTCCAGCAGTATGTGGACCGAGAACTACCAGAAGTACAGGCAGGATTTCGAAGAGGGAGAGGAACTAGAGATCAAATTGCCAACATACGCTGGATCATGGAGAAAGCCAGGGAGTTCCAGAAAAAGATCTACTTCCGCTTCATTGACTATGCTAAAGCCTTTGATTGTGTGGATCACAACAAATTGTGGCAAGTTCTTAAAGAGATGGGAGTACCAGACCATCTTATTTGTCTCTTGAGAAACCTATATGCAGGTCAAGAAGCAACAGTGAGAACCGGACACGGAACCACTGATTGGTTCAAAATTGAGAAAGGAGTTCGGCAAGGCTGTATACTGTCACCCTGCCTATTTAACTTATATGCAGAGCACATCATGAGAAAGGCAGGGCTAGATGAATCACCAGTTGGAATCAAGATTGCTGGGAGAAATATCAACAACCTCAGATATGCAGATGATACCACTCTCATGGCAGAAAGTGAAGAGGAACTAAAGAGCCTCTTGATGCGGGTGAAGGGGGAGAGCGCAAAAGTTGGCTTGAAACTCAACATTAAGAAAACTAAGATCATGGCATCTGGTCCTCTCACTTCCTGGCAAATAGATGGGGAAGAAATGGAGGTAGTGACAGATTTTATTTTCCTGGGCTCCAAGATCACTGCAGACGGGGACTGCAGCCAAGAAATTAAAAGACGCTTGCTTCTGGGGAGGAAAGCTATGGCAAATCTAGATAGCATACTAAAAAGCAGAGACATCACTCTGCCAACAAAAGTGCGTATAGTCAAGGCTATGGTTTTCCCAGTTGCAATGTATGGCTGTGAAAGCTGGACAATAAGGAAGGCTGAGCGCAAAAGGATTGAGGCCTTTGAGTTGTGGTGCTGGAGGAGACTGCTGCGAGTCCCTTGGACCGCAAGGCGATCAAACCGGTCAGTCCTAGAGGAGATCAACCCTGACTGCTCTTTAGAAGGCCAGATAGTGAAGATGAAACTCAAATACTTTGGCCACCTAATGAGAAGGAAGGACTCCCTAGAGAAGAGTCTAATGCTGGGAACAATAGATGGCAAAAGAAGAAGGGGACGGCAGAGGATGAGGTGGCTGGATGGAGTCACTGAAGCAGTTGGTGTGAGCTTGAGTGGACTCCTGGGGATGGTGGAGGACAGGAGAGCCTGGAGGAATGTTGTCCATGGGGTCGCGATGGGTCGGACTCGACTTCGCGACTAACAACAACAACAACAACATGAAGCATGTTATTTTCTGGCAATGCTTATTATTTTCTGGAAAATGAAGTGTTTTATCATTCTAAGTTTAAAACACTGAGAGAATGAGGGCAGGAGCAGCCTGAATTGCTGAGTATGGCCAGTTGTCCCACCCTGTGATTCATGTCCCAGGACATCATTCCATAAATGGGAGAGGAAAGCTTTTGTTGGGTTAGTCAAACAGAGATCCCATGGACACCTTCCTGGGCTCTCAGAGTCACAATTGCCCTTCTGCATTCGATGATGGGAAAGAAAAAAACAGAGAAACAGTGAAATAGAGCATGTCAGAAGGGGTCTCACGAGTCAGCTAGACTGCCCCCCGTTGAGTACATGCCTATCATGTGCGGGTCTATCCTACCCTTGAAAAAAACTATGTTGGATGCACATGAGATGCTTGACCCTGAAGTGCAGAATTATTTGCTCTGTATCTCATCCAAACTAAGAAAACAATTTTTTCCTGAGGACTGAACCACAAGGCTCAAGTATTCAGGCTTTTTCAAAGAGACAAAAGAAAGTGGCAAATAGAAGCCTCTGACACGAAGTCTTACTTCAAAACTGGCAAAGAGATTAAGAAAATGGATATGAAGAAGAGATTTGTACAGATCGAGCTGTACTTGGTAGACTAAAGTAAAAGCATCATCGTTGGGATGAATTTGAGCTATACAAAAGAATGTGCTGCCTAACTGAACTTTCTCTTTCCGATGATCACTGCCAATATTGGGAAAAGGTCGCTTAGACTGGCAGAGACAAGTACATATTATTATTGTTTGGTAAGACAAGAAGTCGAGGATCAGATTGATCCTTCAGGATGCAAATGGGAGGGGTGCCTTGCAGGTCCTGATTGGAAGTGGCTCTGTTAGGCAGTGGAACCGGTCTGCATTGCAGATTAGATAATAATCACCCATGATAGGTGAGGGAAGTTGGGACAGAGCTGATGCTGAAGTCGGAATGCATCATCCCTTGTGGGTGAAGGAGTCAGTCAGATCGCACTGGTAAATGTTGGAAATGTCAGAGGTGGACTGGACTTTCTATCATACAGGGAGGATAAGTAAAAGAATGGGAAAAAAAAGTCCAAAACTGATAAATGAGGAAATGCAGAAATTCATGCAATGAAGTGTTACATGAGTCCAAAGATTTGAAAAATTTGCCAGAGTCTTTCAAAAATATGTCAGACTTATTTTGCTTCATGACAAGTTCAGGACGATTGACAATTGCTTCTAACTGGAAATAGAAACATAGAAACAGAGCGAGTCATAAGGGGTATCCCAGGTCATCTAGTCTCACCCCTGGTTCCAGCCATCTCCGCTCATATGCCCATCATGTGCATGTCCAGGATGGGCCCCAGAACAGAGTCCTGGGGGACCCCGCTTGTCACTGGCCGCCCTCCCAATGATTCCCCACTAATGGTTACCCTCTGATTCAGTCGGTCAACCATGCCCTAATCCATCGGACAGTGCTTTGATCTATCCCAAAACTCCTCAGTTTCTCCACCAGGATATCATGGGGCACTTTTCAAAGGCCTTACTGAAATCCAAGTAAACCACATCCACCGCATCCCCTCCATCTAGCCACCTCGAAAGCTTGTCGTAGAATCCCACAAGGGTTGTCTGGCAGGACCTCTTCTTGTGGAAGCCATGCTATGTGGCTGCCAGCCTCTCTTAAGTTCCTTACATCACTGAATGTCTAGCTATTATGTTTTTTTCCATATTTTTCCATACAATGTACATAAGGCTAAATGGTCTGTAATTTCCCATGTCCCTTCTACTCCCGTTTTTGAAAATTGGGACCACTGATGCCACCTTCAAGTCCTATGCCGCAAAGGTAGGATCAAGCCCATCAGTCCTAGAGGAGAGCAAGTCTGACTGCTCTTGTGATGGCAAGATACTGAAGAGGGAACTCAAATATGTTGGCCACAGAATGAGAAGGAAGTGCTTGCTTTGCTCATGCATGGAAAAGGTAAGGATAAAAGTGTAATGTGATGCTCATTATCGTATGGACAATGATGGTAAGGATGTTCAGAGAAGACCCTACCACAAAATTCAGCGGAAAACTCCTCTGAATGCAGACATTGCCCAGTTGGGCATCCAGGCTGCCAGGAAATGGCCTGCCCACTGTCATGATTTCAGACTTCATGCCACAGCAAGGCGGCTGTGTAGAGATTACTGGGTAGGAGTCAGGGTTCTGCTCTGAGCTGGACCCCGTGATGTGCAGAAATGGAGCCCTGACCTCTGGCAGCCATCATGAGGTGGCAGGAGAGAAGTTCACATCCCAGATGCCGGGGCAGGTACTGTGGAGCGCCTCCTGTTGCTCGCACTGGTCCAGCGGGAGCACCCAAGGAGCTCCCCATGGGGTGCAGTGGAAGGCATGGTGTGTTTGTGTGCCTGAGGATCTCCTGAGCCTCCTGCTCCCCATGTGCTCCTGAGATGTTGCCTCCAGGGATGCATTATGGTATCAGGAAGGTCTCCAGCTCAGGCTGCCCCTCTGCTCGGCCCTCTCTTGGGACCCATTTCGGAGCTGCCCTGCCGTGGTGGGGGTTTTTTGGATGGAGGAATCAGGGAGAGAAAAGGCCGTCGGTGGGAATGACGTCGAGCCTGTTCCTGTAGAGAAGAGGCAGGTAATTGAGAGGGGGAGCTTTGTTTGGGCACCCGTTCTCCAAACGGCAATTTCTGCAATTACTGGTGTTTGGGAACCTGGGTTTCACAGCCCATGAGATGGCAAGCTGGATCTGAATGGGACCTTTCTGTTGCAAGCCTGAATAGTTTCCTTGGGGAGATCTCCCAAGATAAATCACGCTGCAGAGATGAGCTGTCATGACCAGCGCTGCAGGGGACAGGTACACCCAACCACAGAGTTCCAGAACATAAGCAGAGTGTTTCCTGGGGTTGAGTCACATGCATTGCCACACGGTTGATACTGAGGGAGGAATAGGCACACTTTGAAAGAGTTTTAGATGAGCAAAACCATCTAGAGAACTTTGCAGTCAGCGAAGAGTGGACACCTCTCACACAGTCAATCCTCTTTTAACACAGGATTAACTTTGCAAGTAAACATAGTGGCTGCTTCAGGCAAGCAGGGAGCTCAGTCTCATAAAGGGACAGTTGCCTAATAGAAAGCTTGAGGAGGTGTTTTGCCCATTGGCCTTTCTGACTGCCCACATCAGTGGTCTGTGAAATGGGCTCTCCGAACAGGAAACATCTGGCTACTCTGAGGGTCTCTCTCCCTCCCTCCCTCCCTCCCTCCCTCCCTCCCTCCCTCCCTCCTGTTTTGGCACCATCAATCAGCTTGAATTTTGCTTTCTTTTCTGCCTGCCGTATGTCATAACTTCCATCATGAAGGTATGTGAAGAAAGCCTGGCCAAAACCAGACAATCACTATTTTGCCAATTTTGTTGGTTTGGTTGGTTGGTTGGTTGTTGGTGGTGTAAAACACACCCTGCTGCTTCCATGCCTCCCTTGGTGAATTTTGGACCTGACCAGCGACATTTGGCAATCTGGCTAAAAGGGAACTGACTGCCTGCTACTCAAAGGGGGAAAGTAGCCTCAGAGGAATCTGGGTAGGGGAATCTCCACACACACGAACATGCACATCTGCAGCCACCCAGGCATTCCAACCATTCCAGGCTCAGGGTTCAGGACATGGGTTCTCCAGCCAAACCCAAATCCCAGGTCAGCAAGAAAAGGAAGCCATCAACTCTCTGAGCTGCGAAGACCGACTGCGCAACCCACTCAGGTCACAGTGCCAAAATCTGCCCCCAGCTCTCTGCCCTCCCCCAAGAGCACTCTGCCTATGCAAGGGTTATGACGCTCGGGGCTCCTCAGGAAAGGGTGAAGCTGGAAGAGCAGGGAAAGACCACGATGGAGGGGAGTAGACAGACACCTGAGCTCTCTCCGCTGCCACTTCCAGACAGGCCTCTCCCTAATTCCTCACAGCTGCCTGTCTTCCTCTGTGTGTTTTCGTTAGGAAGGAGCCTGTTTTCACAGAAATACCTCCCAGGGAAGCCCATCCCATATCCTAGAGTCCCAACCATCAGAAAGTGCTTCCTGGCATCCAACCTGAAAGCCAGTTCCTTGAGCTCTGTCCCACTGGACAACATCCTTCCCTTCCCGCAGGGGAAAAGCTCAGGACCCTCTGCCATTGGACCTCTTCAAATGACTGCATGTTACCAGAAGAGACTCCTCTTCTTCGGCTATGGAGCAAGAAGGGCTGTGCCTCCTCCTTCGCTGAAGAGCTGCGGGGCATTAAAACAGTGCCTACTGAGCCTCTAGGAATGCGGACGGCCCAGGAGCCCCGTCAGATGGAAGCACAAATACACTTTGGATGCCCAGTGAGCCGCTACTTAGGCTTGATGCTGAGCAACAGCACGACACAGAGGATGCTCTTCTAAAAGAAATGCACTCTGTGCATGCTCAGTGGAATCCACTGCAGAGTCAGAAACTCATGGCAGGTCGACCAGATTGCAACCCTTGGTTTGCCAAGGAGGATCCTTTACCAGTGGAAACGCAGCAGTACCTGGTCTAGAGACTGATAGTGAGGCATTTCTTGTGCATAGATCTGGAAGAAAGGGGGAATAAATGGATGATTCCCAGCTCTACCTATCGTTTTCAGGCAATGAAGGTGAGACAGTAGCTGTGCTGAACCAATGCCTGGCCGAGGTGATGGGCTGGATAAGGGCCAATAAAATGAAGCTCAATCCAGAAAAGATGGAGGTCCTGTTGGTAGGTTTGTCGGGGTAGGGGAACTGGACCTAGTCCTGAATGGGGTTGCCCTCCCTCTGAGGGACAGGGCTCACAGCTTGGGTGTGCTCCTCGACCCAGAGATGTCGATAGAGGCTCAGGTGACTGTGGTGGTGAGGAGTGCTTTGCTTCATCTTCGACTGATCCATCAGCGGCATCCCTACCTGGAGAACGATCGCCTGGCATCAGTGACACATGCATTTGTAACTTCCCGATTAGATTTCTGTAATGCGCTCTATGTGGGGCTGCCCTTGAAAACGGTCCGGATACTTCAGATGGTGCAAAACAGAGCTGCCAGGTTGCTGACAGGGACTGGACGTTGCTCTCATATAACCTCAGGCTTCCGTCAGCATCACTGTCTTCCCATTGAAATCCGGGCTTAATTCAAGGTGTTGGTTATCACCTATATACACCTCAGCGGCTTGGGACCTGGGCATCTAAACGAGCGCCTGCTTCCATATATGCCCTCTCACCCCCTGAGATCGTCGGATGAGACCCTTCTCCGGGAGTCCAATGTGAAGAACATTAGGATGGTGAGCACCTAGAGAAGGGCTTTCTCTGTGGTGGCGCCCAACCTATGGAATGCGCTCCCCAGAGACGTCAGCCTGGCACCATCGTTATTTGTTCTTCGGTGCCAGGCCAAGACCTTTTTATTTAAAATTTATTTTAATTGTTAATTGTGAATTGTATTTATTAGGTTTTTATGCTTCTGCTGTGATGTTTCCGGATTTTTAAGGTTAATTATATGTTTGTTCATTTATTTTGTAAGTGCCCGGAGGCTTTTTGCGAATGGGGTGGCATAGAAATGTTCTAAATAAATAATTAAGTAAATTGTTTCTTTCATGAATACAATGAGCAATCCTTTCCAATGCTGAAGCAACAAAATTCCTAGCAATGCTCATATATATATATATGGCTGCATTTTGAAAACAGTGATGCCTTTTTGTGGACTAAGCATCCATCCCCTAGGAAGCATAACTTGAAATTCATGGAGTGCTGTGTCTGACCCAGTCATAGATCAACCCCATTGACATGGTGAAGGGGCTTGCGTAGCACCATGAAGCTGTGAGCTGTGCTGTGCAGGGCCACCCAAGATGGACAGGCCATAGCAGAGAGCTCTGACAAAACGTGGTCCAAAGGAGAAGGAAACGGCTACCCATGAGAGAACCCTTGCCATGAAAACACCATGGACAGTACCAACAGGCAAAAAGATTTGAAGCTTGTTGATGAGACGCTCAGATCAGAAGGTGTTCGAAATTTATTTTATTGATTTATTTACATATTTATAAGCAGGCCCCATTACAAACAAGCCTTGGGGTGGCTTACAACATACTTTAAACAATGTAAACTAGTTAAAAATGTATAAAAAATGGCCCATCTTGAGAAACAGAATAGAATATAATAATTACAAAAATACAATTATTATAAATAAATTCAAACTGATAATTAAAATGACTTTTAAATAAAAAGGTCTTCGCCTGGTGCCAAAAAGCAAATAACGGCAATGCCAGGGAACCTCTCTGGGGAGCGCATTCCATAAGTGGGGTGCCACCGCAGAGAAAGCACTCCTCCGAGTGCTCCCCCTCCTTATCTCTTTCACGGAGGGTTCCCGGAGAAGGGCATCTGCCGCTGATTGTGAGAGGTGGGGGGGGGCATGTATGGTTGCAGACGCTCCTTTAGGTAGCCAGGACCCAAGCCGTTAATTGCTTTATAGTTAATAACCAACACCTTGAATAGGGCCCGGACTTCAATAGGGATCCAGTGAAACTGAGTGAGAACTGGGGTGATATGAGAACAACATCCAGTCCCCGTCAGCAACCTGACAGCTCTGCTTTGCAGCATCTGGAGTATCTGGACCGTCTTCAAGAGCAGCCCCACGTAGAGCGCGTTGCAGAAATCTAATCAGGAAGACACAAGCGCGTGGGTCACTGTCACCAAGCAGTCATACTCCAGGAAGGGACCCAGCTGATGGATCAGCCGAAGCTGGTGGAAAGAGCTCCTCGCTACTGCTGACACTTGAGCTTCCAAAGTCAGCTCTGGACCAAGGAGAACTCCCAGGCTGCGGACCCTGTCTTTCAGAGGGAGTGCAACCCCATTTAAGACAAGGGTCAGGTCCCCCATTCCGAGGCCTGACCCACCTGCCAGAAGGACCTCCGTTTCCGTCCAATATGCTTCTGGAGAATAGCGGATGGCTAGTTCTAGTAGCGCCAGAAAGAATGAAGCGACTGGGTCAAAGCTGAAAGGACACTCAGTTGCAGATGTATCTGGTGGTGACAGGAGAGTCTGATGCTGCAAAGATCTTTACTCCACAGGAACCTGGAATGTAAGATCCATGAATCAAGGCAAGCTAGATGTAGTCAAACAAGAGGTGACAAGACTGAACATCGACATCTTGGGAATCAGTGAACTAAAATGGACAGGCATGGGTGAATTTAGTTCAGATGACCATCAGGTATACTACTGTGGGCAAGAATCCCTCAGAAGACATGGAGCAGCCTTCATAGTCAATAAAAGAGTAGGAAAAGCAGTACTGGGATACAATCTCCAAAATGACAGAATGATCTCATTTTGAATCCAAGGCAAACCATTCAACATCACAGTAGTCCAAGTCTATGCCCCAACCACTGGTGCTGAAGAGGCTGAAGTTGACCACTTCTATGAAGGCCTAAAACACCTTCTAGAATTAACTCCAAAAAATGATGTCCTTATCATCATGGGGGATTGGAATGCTAAAGTAGGAAGTCAAAAGATATCTAGAATAACAGGAAAGTTTGGCCTTGGAGCACAAAATGAAGCAGAGAAAAGGCTGGCAGAGTTTTATCAAGAGAACATGCTGGTCATTGGAAACACTCTTTTCCAACAACCCAAGAGACTAGTCTGCACATCACCAGACGGTCAACAGAGAAAGCAGATTGATTATGTGCTCTGCAGTCAAAGATGGAGAAGCTCCATACAGTCAGTAAAAACTAGACCAGGAGCTGACTGTAGCTCCGATCATGAGCTTCTCGTTACCAAATTTATGTTTAAATTGAGGAATGTAGGGAAAGGCACTAGGCCACTCAGGTATGACCTAAATCATATCCCTGGGGAATATACAGTGGAAGTGACAAATAGATTTAAGCAATTAGATCTGATCGACAGAGTGCCTGCAGATCTATGGACGGCCTCACGACAGGCACACTGGTCAGTCCCTTGGCCTGCCTTTGGGGATATTCTGTGAGATTTCATGGTCTCCACTTAACTGAGTCCTCTCGGCTTTGGCATTGAGGCTTTAGAGTACCCTCGCCTCTCATTGCTCACCTGGTTGTTTGGGTCTTTCATTTCTCGAGGTTGAAGCAGGAACCGAACCGGTAACCAGATATGGATTCTACAGGCCCCCTCACTGCCACGGCTGTGTCTGGCAGCTCAGTGTTGCACGAGGATGTGGTACGGACCCATCTTCCCACTGTGAAAGGAACACACTTTCCTCCAAGGTGCCTGCACACGTGCCGAGTCTCTCAGCAGTGCTGGATGGCAGAGTATCCACTGGGGACCTGGCAGAAGGCAGCATCAAACAGCTGGAGAGAAACGGCCTTTCACACTTCACAGAAGCCTCTATTAGCCAGGGATGGATTCACCTGCTCTCAGGATAGTTTGAAGAGGCACATAAGTTGGGCAAGAAATTGTGGAAGGCTGGGAAAGAAGATGGGAAGAGTTCTGTCTTTAGAACTCTGTCCCAGGACAAGAGTTTTGAGCACAGCCTCAGCTGTGTCAGTCCAGCCCACACAAAGTGTGCAAAAGTGAGAAAGAAGCTTGGCTAAAGGAAACTGTTCCCTCTGGTGGAGTTTTGGACAATGAGAATCAAGTGTTTCTCAATTTCTTACCAACCCTGGTGGAATTGGCCCATATGCATAAGTGCAGTGCATGGCTGTCAAAGATGGACTATAATGAAGGACGAGTGATGAAGAATTGTGGCCTTTGAATTGTGGTGCTGGAGGAGACTCCTGCGAGTCCCTTGGAGTGCAAGGAGATCAAACCAGCCAGTCTGAGAGGGGATGCACCCTGATTGCTCTTTAGAAGATGCTGAAGATGAAACTTAAATACTTTTGCCACCTAATGAGAAGGAAGGACTCACTGGAGAAGAGCCTGATGCTCGGAACAATTGTAGGCAAAAAAAAGCGGGGGGGAGGATGGTAGAGAATGAGGTGGTGGGATGGAGTCACGGAGGCAGTGGGTGTGAGCTTAAGTGGACTCAGGGAGTTGGTGGAGGACAGGAAGGCCTGGAGGAATGTTCTCCATGGGTTTCGATGGGTTGGACGTCTAATCGCAACTGCCAATATCATTCAGGGCTCGCCCTACTGCAAACATCAGCCTCCTGAGGCAGTGGGTCACCCACCCCCATTTGGCACCATCAAGCAAGCTTGCAGTTTGCTTTTCTCTGCCTGCCACATCCCAGGACATGCCTGCACTTGGTCTGGGAAGAAGGCCTGGCCAAACCAGGCCCCCTGAATCTTACCCATTTTTTAAATGGTGGGGTGAACCGCTCCCTTCGAATGCAAATATAGGGCATTCAAAAGAAATATGCCCACATTTCTATACCTCTTCTGAGGAATTTTCAGTGCTGTGTGAGAACTGAAAATGGCACCACTGATTTTTCACAACTGATACTTTCAGAAAGGGCTGCATGTGATCCCCATTTTTATATTTTGATTATTCTGGGTTATCCCGTGAGAAACCAAACAATGAAGGACTCAGACTTCAGCCTCCCAAGGAAGATCGAGGCCACGTGACCGACTGGGGTTTGCCGGTGGCGTTGGCCTACGTGCAAATGCTGTGGAGCAGCAGGGAGACGAGGCGTGGGCCCTTGCAGGAAAAAGTGGGCTGAGGAACGAGGGAAGCCGAGGCCAAGGAGACGCAGGTGGCTGTGTCCCTGATAGCCCCCCGGACACAGCAGGGGCCGAGTGCCATGATTTGTGCAGCAGTCTTGCTAGCTGGGTGGTATTATGGGTGCAGATGTGGGACTGAACCAGATGAGAAGGGCCGGATAGGCAATGCAACTGCTGGGTCTCGACATGTGTGCTTGTTTGCATCTTGTTCCCCATGGACATTACAAGGACCTGCAGATAATTTAGTGCCATTGCTGTGCTCATTGGGAGTGAGACCAGGAAGCTTGCAAGAAAATTCACCCAGAAGAGAAACTTTTTTTGGCAACATTCCCTTGGAGAAATATTACGCATTGCATGTTGGGAGAATTTTGCAAATGAGGGCGTATTAAGAAGAAGAGGTACCAGAAACCTCTCTGCTGGGTGATACAATCATTGGTGTGTGCGCACAGCATTGCTTTTAGAAGGGTTCCCTTCCTTAAAAGCAATTCCCCCAACCCCTCACTGAGAGTACTGAAAGGGGCTTCTGCTTTGACTCGATCCTCCCTCCATACGGATCTTCTCCATGAGGCAATAGAAGCTCTGAACCCTCAGAGGTTCTCCCTGTGTCCAGCAACTGCTGTGTCTCTTTGGCACAAACCTTCCGTTTTTCAGCCAGACCCAGATTCATTTCGGGTGCCAGCCCAACCCCCCTCCACCTGTAGCTAGAAGCAGAGCGGATCTAACACCCAGGGATGCCTAGTGCTTTGCACATGCTCAGGTGCTATGTGTGCACACTGCAATGCTCACAAGGTGGTGATACCTTCCTGCCAGCATCCTCGTCTGGCTGGCAAAAAATGGGATGGATGACAAGTGTTTTCTCGCATCACCAGATGCTCGTAGCAAGCAAGGCAACCCACTTTCTTCTCATTTTTGTTTCCTTTTCCAAAGGGTCAGCGGCTGCGTCCCTCTCCCCCTTTCTTTCGCTCTTTCTACCTCATGAACCAAATCTCCAACCTCTCTACTCAGACAGTGGGGGTATGTTATCACCCTCCAGGTCAACTTGAGACCCTGGATGATGTCCTGACAGGCCAGATTCTAAGGATATCTCGGGGGAGAGACACAGTAATTATGGGGGATTTCACTCTCCCGGATATTACTTGGGAGACTCACTCGGCGGTGACAGCCAGGTCACGTCGCTTCCTAGAAGCTCTAGAGGGTGGGTTTTTCACACAGAGGGTCCGAGAGGCGACGAGGGGGGGAAACATCCTGGACTTGGTCTTGACCAATAGGGAGGAGCTGATAGATGAAGTACAGATTAGGGGAGCTCTGGATGCGAGTGATCACTCCATCCTTTGCTTTGAGATCAGGGGACTGGGGCCGTGCAGCAGGGCGAGCACTAGAAGCTGGGACTTCAAGAGGGCCAACTTTGGCCAACTGAAGGCCAGACTGGGGAAAGTCTCCTGGGATAGGTTACTGGAAGGTAAGCGAGTTGAGGAGGGGTGGATGGCACTCAAAAAGGAGGTTTTGCAGGCGCAAGCCCTGACGATACCTCTAGTCAGTAAGGTGGGGAGGCGGAGGAGAGTGCCGCCATGGATGTGAAAGGAGGTGGTTAGGGGGATTAGACGAAAGAGGAACCTCCATAGGAAATGGGTACTGGGGGAAATAGACAAAAGGGTATACCGGGAGGAGGAGGCCCGTTGCAGAAGGCTTCTTCGCAAGGCTAAGGCTGATTATGAGCTGAGACTTGCCAAGAATATCAAGAGCAACAAAAAGGGCTTCTTTCAGCATGTAAATAGGAAAAGGAAGGGGAGACAAGTGGTGGGACCACTAAATAAGGAGGAAGGTGATCCAGTGACTGACATGAGGGAACAGGCACAGATGCTAAATGACTATTTTGCCTCTGTGTTCTCCCCAAAGCAGGACGGGGGATATCCGTATAGGAGATTTGATGAGGCTGGGGACTTAGGGGCAGAGATTAGAGTCACCCCCTTTGAAGTCAAGGGGCTCCTCAGGGCATTGGACATTACAAAGGCGCCAGGCCCTGACGGGTTACACCCGAGAGTACTTAGAGAGTTGGCAGGGGTTCTCTCACGCCCGCTGGCCTACATTTTTGAGGCCTCGTGGAGAACGGGTGAAGTTCCAGAGGACTGGAGGGTGGCATTGGTGGTCCCAATTTTCAAAAAGGGTAGTAGGAAGGACATGGGGAATTATAGACCGATTACCCTTATGTCCATTGCAGGAAAAACAATGGAAAGGCTCATAATAGAGAGAGATCTAGTGATGCTAGATAGGGAAGGGAGGCTGACAGCCACACAACACGGCTTCCGCAAAAACAGGTCCTGCCAGACAAACCTTGTGGGATTCTATGACAAGGTTTCAAGATGGCTAGATGGAGGGGATGCAGTGGATGTGGTATACCTGGATTTCAGCAAGGCCTTTGACAAAGTGCCCCATGATATCCTAGTGGAGAAACTGAGGAGTTTTGGGATACACCAAAGCACTGTCCGGTGGATTAGGGCATGGTTGACTGACCGAAAGCAGAAGGTAACCATTAGCGGGGAATCGTCGGGATGGCAGCCAGTGACAAGCGGGGTCCCCCAGGGCTCTGTCCTGGGGCCGATCCTGTTTAATCTTTTCATTAATGACATGGAAGAAGGGGTGAACAGTCTGCTGATCAAATTCGCAGACGACACTAAAACTGGAGCAGTGGCCACAACTGAGGAGCAGATACACCAGATCCAAAAGGATCTGGACAGACTATGGAAGTGGGCAGGAGACAACAGGATGGCGTTCAATGTGGAGAAGTGCAAGGTCTTGCACTTGGGGCATAAGAATAGCTGTCATAAGTACAGGTTAGGTGACAAGTGGCTGGAGAGCAGCACTTGTGAAAGGGACCTCAGGGTACTGGTTGACCGCAGGCTAAACATGAGTCAGCAGTGTGATGCGGTGGTCAAGAGGGCGAATGCCACCCTTGGTTGCATAGCCAGAAGTGTGGCTTCTAGATCAAGAGGGGTATTACTACCACTCTACACGACTCTGGTGTGCCCGCAACTGGAGTATTGTGTTCAGTTTTGGGCCCCTCATTACAGAAAGGATATAGCCAGGTTGGAGTCAGTGCAGCGTAGGGCCACAAGGATGGTGGCTGGTTTGCAGGGGATGCCGTATGAGGCAAGACTGAGGGAACTGGGTCTCTTCAGCTTGGAGAAGAGGAGACTCAGAGGGGATCTGTTGGCAACATACAGGTATGTGAGGGGGTGTCACATGGAGATGGGGAGAGGCCTGTTCTCCCCTGCAGAGGAAGGCAGGACGCGCTCCAATGGAGCAAATCTCAGGGAGCCAAGGTTCAATTTGGATGCCAGGAAGCACTTCCGGACAGTTAGGACCACGAGGGCATGGAATGGGCTTCCACGGGAGGTCGTTGAGGCCCCATCGGTGAGGGTGTTCAAAGACAGGCTGGACATGCCCATGGTGGGCATGTCATGAGCGGAGCCGGCTGGTGCCGAAGGTCGGACTAGATCGCCCGGGAGGCCCCTTCTGACTCGCTCTGTTTCTATGTTTCTATGTTTCTACTCAAGCCTCTAAGAGTTCTCACCTGCTATGCCCCATCCCAGGGGCATCACAGGCCAACCCTCCACCTCACAGAATCTCTCTCCCATAGAGAAAACTCCCAGCACAAACAAACTACAAACTCCCAGAGAATATAAAGAGTATTTTCTAGATTTCTAGTCATGCACACAGGAAAGAAGTTGATGATGAGGGTAAGAATCGGGATATTTCAGCAGACAATGTGTTCTTGAGTAAGGAGACTATTAGAAATTGCTGATCGGAGTGGCTATAATAGCACAGTAATTATGGGTGATTGACATGGCGACAAGGGAGGCACATGAAACATGATGGGTCCTGCATATGAGCTTGATTTTCTGACCACTGTGTCTTCTCTGCCGGGCCAGGTGGACTTCCAACAGCAGTCCCTTGAGTGGACAGGAAGACACCAGAACCATGTCCTCAGCTGGTCTCAATTCCTTGGGCTCCCCCTCCACTCACACACACACACACACGCTCACTCTGACTCACTCACACACTCACTCTGCCTCTGGGACCATCTCATGGCTTCTCTCGGGTGCCAGGTTTTACACTGTTGGTTCAATGGAGAATGATTTGACGACCGGCTGAATCCTTTGTTTACAGCGCTGGGGTCTTTGTTTTGTATTGCTCCGTTTTCTCTCTGCAACGAAAGGAGCATCCCTGTGTTCCTGAAGAATCATCAAGCACCTCTCCGTTTCTCATATTTAAGAAAAGCCCCGGGAGCTTGAAGCTCTGTATGGAGAGCTGAGGCTGGGAAGGGGGTCTCCTGCTTCCTGTTCGAGGGGCTGATCAGCCCTGGGAGCCACATACTCCTGGCTGGCCACATGCCCTGAGCTGTGACTGCTGCTAAGCTGCCCTTCCCATCCTTTCTCTTCTTTGACCCTCGTTCATCGTTTTGAACTGGATGTTAACGAACCACCCACCTCCTTTCTATACACAACTCTTTCCCCCAACTTGAGTGGCTGGTGTGCTGATTCTCAACGCTGTACCTGGTTTGAGGGAAAAGGGAAGCTCCACCTGCGATGCTTCCCAGGTCCTGGAACAGAGATACCCAGCCTGCTTTCTGTAATGCTGAACAAGCAAAGAATAAAATTCTCCCAAAGCTGAAGGACTGAAATGTGGCAGGCAAGACCTGAGGGAGACTGGAGTGTCTTCTGGGAGGCAGGGGGGCCTGGTGGGGTGAGTGTGAAGTGGGAGGTCAGGGGGGCTGAGTTCCAGCCCCCCTCCCCATCCTCAAAGCTCTTGGCAGGTGCTTGTCCTATCACTCCCTTTAAGCTCACCTCTCTCACAGGGTAAAAGGAATGGCGGACAAACTTTTAAGCAACTTTGGGGGTTTGGAAGAGGGGAAAAGGTAGAGAATACCTGAAGCATAAACACACAATGCGGAGCCCAATATTCCTCCCCTTTCTGCTCTCTCTGCATGCTCCATGTTCTCCACCTGAGGTCAATTTTCGACTACTGCACTCCTTCAAGTGTGTGCTGTGAGGGGCAGGGGGACCCCCAAGTACATGGACCCCTGGCCTCCCAAACCTGAGGGGATTTTGGAAATGGTGCTCTCAGTTCAGTGGGCCACTTGCTTCCCATATTGCCTGGGAATCACCGGGCAGAAGCGGATGCAGCCATCCCCAGCCATGCGGCTCCATTCCCAGAAAGCGTCCAAGCTGGAAGCAAGGCCAAAATTTCTCATACAACAGGAGTCTGGCTGGAGTTCTGCTCCAAAGAGTGACCTCCTCCCTCAGGGCAGTGTCCCTGCTTTCTCTGAGTGAAGCTGGAACACTCAAGGCTGGGAAAGGACTTCTTCAACTCTTCCCCTTGTGGAGAAAGACATTCCCTGCTCTAACTCTTTCTCCACCTGCTCTCAAGAGCAGTCTTGGAGGCCTTCCCACAGCAGGAATCCTCTGCTGGGCCGCTCTTGCAGCAAAGCCGGTATGTGAGCACATCCCAGGGAGCAAGCCCAATGCAGGCTGGGAAGGGAAGGGATCCGCACTGCCGGATGGCTATTCTGCAAGGAACCTTCTCACCCCACAAGATACCCACCGTGGAAAAGGACCTGGAGGGATTTCCATGCTGCATTGCCAGCAGCCTGTCAAGTTCTGGGCAAACGTTATTTGTCTGATCACACTTCAAAATATACAATGAAAATGTGAAAGACTGAAAACAAATCTATTCAGAGAAAAAAAAAGACAGAACACGACACTTCGCTAAGGAGGTTAACAAGGGATGATTCCTTTCATGCTGCTTCCCCAGGTCTGAAATGGAACTTTTATTTCTTCCAACCACCAAAAAGTGCAAAGGATGATTTTTTTCCCTGCCCATGATACTGTCCATGATACTGTCCATGTGCCCAAAATGGATTGCTGGCTTATTGAAAAAGTTGGAGTTTTGCGCTCTTGATGAACAAAACAAACAACATTTTATGCTTTGCTTTTCATCATGAGATGCTCTTTGATATTCAGGTCAGGCCTCCATAGAATGATGTAGCACTTGGGCAGGAAGATGCAGCCCAGCAGCCCAGCCCTGGAGGCCAAGATGGAGAAGACCTGGACGGCCACCATGTACTTGCCCCTGGTGCTCAGGTAGGTGGGCACAAAGGACACCCAGACGCTGCAGAAGACCAGCATGCTGAAGGTGATCAGCCTGGCCTCGTTGAAGGCCCCGGGCAGCTTCCGGGCCAGGAAGGCCACCGTGAAGCAGACGGCAGCCAGGAAGCCCATGTATCCGAGGGCAGCGTAGAACATGGCCACAGAGCCTTCGTTGCACTGCAGGACGATCTGCGCATCCTGGGAGTGCATGTCAGAGTCAGGGAATGGGGGAGCAGTGCCCAGCCAGATGGTTGAGAGGACCACTTGGACAATGGAGCAGCAGATGACAAGGGAGTTGGCCAAACTCCTCCCCAGCCAGTTCCTTGCCCTGTTGCCTGGCTTGGTGGCCAGGAAGGCCAGCACCACAGTGACAGTTTTGGCCAGGAGGGAAGAGATGGCCACTGAGAAGATGATGCTGAAGGCTGCTTGTCGCAGGAGGCAGGTGATGCTTCTTGGCCGGCCAATGAAGAGGAAGGAGCACACAAAGCAAAGCAGGAGGGAGACAAGCAGAATGTAGGAGAGGTCTCGGTTGTTGGCCTTGACTGCTGGAGTCTCTTGGAATTTTCTGAAGATCCCCAATATGGCGCCTGTGGCAATGGAGAAGAGTAGGGCCAAGCCAGAGAGGAAGGACCCCAAATATTCTTCATAGGACAGGAAGGTGATGACCTTGGGGATGCACTGATTACGGGCCTCATTTGGATGCTGATCTTCTGGACACTTCAGGCAATGCTCTGCATCCGTCGGAAGGAAGACAAAGAGCACCTGAGAGCCCTTCCAGTTTCTGTCCTCTCCGTTGTATTCATCATTCTGCTTGGCCCTATTACTACTAGTCATATAAATGGTAATAGTACAAGCAAAGGCATGATTCTGGTTTGAGAGGAAATACAGAGCGTTTACCTGCCAGGAGTGCACTTGATTATCCCCATCTTTCACACCAATTCAGCAAATGGCCATATATGAATTATGATGTGATGTGAGGACCACCTCTGCTGTCATGCCCCTAGTCCTCACCGTAATTCCAGCTGTAGCTCCATCCCTTCAGCCACCCTTCGAGAGTCAGATTAGAAGCTGAAGGAATGCTCCTCTCCCAGGCGGGACTCAACTAGCCTGACTCCCAGGCCCTCAAGGTGCACTTACACTGCCTGAGCACCCGCCACCAGTGCACCCAAGCACCTCCGGGCTCCATCCTGACATTGTTTCCAAGCCTCCAACTGTCTGCCCTGGGAACCCCAACTTGGCACCAACCAGCCCCTCCACTGCCACAAGCTCTCCAAGAAGGAATTTCTCCTGTAACCGCCAACGGAGACCACCACCCCCCCCCCCCCCCGTATGGGGTGGGCCAGTTTTGATGGGCTGAGGATATCGGACCAATCATAAACCCAAACGAGGATGCTGACACTCACTTCCCTTCTTACTTCCAATCTTCCCTTTCTGCCCTTCCTACTTAGTAGTTGCATCAACCTTCCCCACAGCCATGCATCAAACCATGGCAGAACCAGATGGACTTGGTGTGGAGGGTTGCCAGCCCAGTATGTAAATAATCCACACATTCACCAGCAATAAAACTAAAGTCCTTTAATGCTAATTGTCTACAAGATTTACAACTCTATAGATAAGCTTTCTAATAGCACTCCTTGCTATACAGATGCTACCCCCCTAATGGCTTCTCTTCCCGAGCTCACATGGGATCATTCTTCTAAGTCACGCCTTTCCTCCCTCTGATGTAATAAATCTTGCCGTTGTTGATATCTACGTAAAATCCTCCTGTTCTGCGCTTTGGAGAAATCCACCAGGCCTACTGTGTCTTCTGTTTCTGACCCGGGAAGATCAACATCAGGGGGGAAGAGGCAGTTTGCTCTGCCTCTTTCTGACTAGAACTCACAGCTTCCTCTCTCTCAGAACCCCCTGGCTCTAATAAAGGACCAGGCATTGGCTCAATGTGCTGGGAGTCAGAGGAAGATGCAGCAGCTGCCCCTGCTGCCCCTAAGCTGAGCTGTGGGGGAGATTCTTGGGCACTGTCGTCAACTGCCAGTCCTCCTCTGAGTCACTGCTTCTGTGGGGCTTCATGCACAACACTAGGGCAAACTGGCATGTTCAGGATTTGGCTCCTCCTGCCCGGAAAAACTTCTAATTGGGTCATGTCATGTTTGGACCACATTCGGGGAGGTTCTGTGAGTTCTGACTTGGCTCCGTTTACAGAGGTGATCAGGGTGGGACAGGAGAGGACGAAGGTATAGGGGGTGGGGTAATGTGATTTCCTAGAGCAATTTCTGCTCCCCCAGTGGGACGCCGGTTGGTGGAGGTTTGATGGTGGCTGTACTGAGTTGGTAGAGGCGGGTGGAATTCCTCACTTGGCAGCACCTGCCCGACTTGGAGCCACGACGGTGCAGTGGAACAGCGAGGCAGTCTAGTTCTGACTCTGCCAAGCAGTCCTCTAGGTGACTGTGGGCCACCCCCAGACTCTTATTCCTCCTCTCCTCCCACAAAAGAGGAGGGCTCTTGTGCCACGTTCTCGTGAGGGCTACTGTAGTGGGTGAAAAAGTTCAATGACAAACTCTTGCCCACCAGGGGAATGAAAAGCTAACTGCAGAAATGGAGAAGACAAGCAGAAATGCAGAGGCCACGGTGGGCAGGGGATGCTTCGCAGCAAGCATAAGTGAACGGAAAACACACCTGGAGTGCCCTGAAGGCCAAGGAGCCTGGGGCTGTGGGAGTAATGAGGAATGAGGCTTTCTGGGAAGTGGAGAACCCAAGACAGAACTTGGCCCATGCAATGCTTCCACGTCTGGAGGGAGGGGTTGATACAAACAAAGCTTTTCTGACCTGATTTTCCAGAAACAACCAGGATGTCCTAATTTCCTTGCAGGATGGTTTAGCACCCCCAGATGTGCCACATACCATGGCTGGATCCTTGCCCTCCCACCAGGCTCTGCCTTCCCCCCTGTGCTCACCCACCTTCCCGTGTGGAGATGCTCCCTTCCGCACACGGAGCGCAGTCATAGCAGCACAGGGGCTGTCCTTCCCAAGCCACCTTGAAGAATCCTGGGTGACAGCTTTCTATGCACCTGGCCTGGGGCAGGGGCTGAGCGAGAGAGAAGGAGCATCGGGGAGGAGTTTTGGGGCAGATGGAGCTGGGGGCTGGGGAGACAGAGCTGGAAAGGGCAGAGCGGGGAGGACCTCCAGCACTTCAGGGGATTCCCTTAGTGAACCCCGCCCTGAAAAGCTGAAGCAGCTGGACTTTCCCTCCAAGACATTTATTATCTACACCTGTTACATCTCAAACTATGGATTTATTTCATAAAATGTGTACTTCCAATATTCCAGACTGTAACTGAAGGGATGGGAAGTGTAAATAAGAGAATACTGGGGATGGCTTTTCCATCTCGGCCACACAATGGGATCCTGCTGGATGGTTAATTTGGGGCCAGGCAAGCCCCGTCTCTCTAGACTCCCAACTTTCACTCTATCTGCAGTCGCATTTGGAAACCGCACCCAGCTGACAAGGTCCAGGTTGGCTGCCAGGTCTCCGTTCTCATCCAAATACACCCCCTCAATAGCACGATTGTGAAACTGGGGGTCTCTCAGGAAAGGGTGGAGCTGGAACAACACAGAAATCAAAGTCTATGAGAAGACCCGTTTCATAGACCAGGTTTTGTTAAGAGCTGCTCCCAGTATAGTGGGGCTGGGTGTGATTTCTATAATGGACAGATTTATGATTTCACTGCTGGATGATCACACTCTGCTTTGGGAATATAGGAAATTTAGGAAATTTAGGACAAGGGTTAGGGTTAAACCTTTCTATTCGACCATTGTTTAAATAGTCAACACTTGTAAATGTTTTAGGATTTTTCCCTAAACAGTCGCAGTTTATATTTACTCCTACTATTTCACGAGTTTTATCATATTTTAAATTTTTTTAACAATTGAAATTTTATATTCTATTTTTACATTTTATATTGTACTTTTATGTTTTGCAAGCCATCCTGAGCGCTTGGTGATGGGACGGGATATAAATTCCTGCAATAGATAATGAATGACTAAATAACGGATTGCTTTGGGTTCAGAAGCCAGGCAAGATCGCAGGCCCGGGGATACTTAGGGCAGCAATCCGCACAAGGACCTGTACGGTCCTCAACCTGCCTCTATGTGCTCCTTCAGGATGAGTTGAAGCAACTCCATGGGCCACGATCAGAGGGACTCAGTTCCGGGACCCAAGACCAAAAGTTCCAAAAGGATCGAAAAAGGGACAGGACAGAAAGTGTTCAAGTTACACCATCATTGGAAAATCTCATCCCAGGTTTCTCATGCTCTGAATTCCATGCAATACCCAGAAGGGGAGGGAATACCTGCCATGGATGAAGCTGCTGCACTTCTAGCCTGCCTTCAGGATTCATTTCCTCCTGGATCTGGAGGAAAGAGCCGCATCCATGGCACGTGCCACAGCCTGGACGGTGCTGTAAGAGAAGGAGCTGTCCAGAGAGAGTATTTGCTCCTTGTCCACTTGGGGCAGCCCCTCCAGTTCCTCCTCCTCTCTGCATCTTGTCCGCTCTTTCACTGAGAGGACATGCTTTGTATATGTACACTGGAACACACTGTACATAAATTCCTGTATAGAGAAATACAAATCAAAAAACACATCATCGCTGGTCCTTTTACTTGTTTGGGGAAGGAAGGAAAAATATGCATAGACATGCTGGAAATCAGCACTTCCATAAGCTAAAACCCAGGTAAAGTCACACAAAGTTGTGCTGATCCAGACTTTCCCATTGACATGTTGCATTTGACTGTTGCTAGCTCATTCTAGAATAAATAATCCATAGAAGTCTAAAAGCAACTCTTCAAAATAAATGAAGACTTTGATATCTACAGAAATCTTCCACGACTGCCACCCGTCTGGTAAACGACCCGCTTTCACCTGTGGTATGCTGTATGAAAAAACAACACAAATGCCATTCCTGAGCAGCTCCGATTTAAAGGTCCTCATGAACCTGTCTCCATTCTCAGTGTCCAGTGAGAAGAGACCCACCATCGTCCACCTGAAGTGCAGCAGCAGCCTGACGATCCCTGGGTACTGGAGGCCTTCTTTGGGGAGCATCCTGTACAAGGAAGGGGACAGGATTTTTTCTCTCCTGACCTGAGTGGTAAAAGCATAAGTGACCTGGGAGAGAAAGGAAGAGCGAGGCTGTTGGATTGTTTCAACTCAGTACTCAGTCAAAGATTCTCATCTCATGAGAATGCACCCCTCAGTGTTGAATTGTATGCATGAAACATGCTTTGAAAGGATGGAATTCTTGTTGTTCTCTGAAAATAAAGTCAATCAGTGAGACATAAGAGAGGGGGAAAAGAGTGGGAAATATAAACCTCTGCTAAGAGGGTGAGAACGTGGAGAAGCTGAACCAGGAGCCCATTACTTTGAGACGAGAAGTGCATCTCAAGATAAACGTGTACAAAAATATCTTGTGTGCTGCTCTCCCTACCTCAACTGACTGCAAAAAATGACTCTAAAAAGCCCTGTGCAGGCTGACCGGGATGGGCTCACTCTCTCCCAAAGTCCGAAAATGAAGAAGAGGGGCCTGCGCTTGATCTTTCCCCCGACAGTGCCAGATGGCAGACAGGTGTGGGCAGAGGGCCCTGAACCCTTTTCATCTCAGGGTTCTGTGGGATTGTCTGTTGTCCTGGGAGGGATAACATGCATGGAAGTGATTTGCAGAATCTACGTGAAACCTCATATTACTTCTCCCAAACGTCCCACCTGTGGGATTTTGAAGATGCCCAGCATGTTGGAAAGCTGCATGGAGTTGTCAGAGTCAGATTCTTCAAGGACGGCCAGCAGATGTTCTCGCCTGCCACACTTGTAGTTGGGAACGTGGGCCTGAGTGGTCGAGAGCAGGTCTATGGCTGCGTCGGACGTCAGTCTAACATCGTGAAGGTTGTCATACATGCTGTAGCCGAGGGTGAGGTTGGGCAGGAGACTGCGATCCTGGTTGATGTCCTGGATGGCAAACAGGAAGGGGAGGATCTTCCAGTAAAATGTGTCTCCCAAACTTAAACAGAGAAAAAAAACCAAACTGTCACACTGCCATCACTGTTCATGAATCATTTCCCTGAGCTTTGAGGTTGCATCCTGCTTCACAGGCTTCAACATGCTCAGCCTCCTCCCAGCCGAAAGCCAGATCCCAACTGCCACTCCCTGCATAACCTCAGGTGGGATGTCTGCGGCCTCATTCACATCTCTGTCCCGGTCCATCTCCTGAGACAAGACACCTGAAGCAAAGGTGCCCATCCCAGGCAGTAGCTCAGCAAGGCAGCCGTTCCTTCTGATGGGGCTGGGAAGGCAGATGGGTGCAGAGGCATGGAAGGTGGGGCCAGAAATAAGTCTCCCCGCTGGAAATAATTGCGTGGCTGCAGCTCAGCCCTGTGCCAGCTCCAGGGGCATTTGGCCTCCAGCCTCCCACAGGAGGCCTCTGGGAGCAGCAGCAGCAGCAGGACCAAGAGGGCCACTCTGCCGGCGCTTGGCACGGACTCCATTCTGCCCCTTTCAACCGAGTAGAGGACCAGTTAGAGGAATTTCCTTTGAAATGAACAAGGAGCCCAGCCAGGCAAGGTTCCAGCTGAAGGAAGTGAGAATAAGTGCCTACACAGCAGACTCCTCTGCTGCTCCCAGCCTCTCCCTGAGCAGGACAGCAGGGAAGGAGGCGCCCTCCCCTTAGTGCCTGGGTGCAAGACACACATGTGCCATCTCAGGGGGTTCAAGGTGGTCTTGGGGGAGGGGGGCCCTGTGAGGTTTAGGAAAAAGAGAAGCAATGCATGATGATTTCTATAATTATTGTGAGCCGCCCCGAGGCTGTTGCAAGGGGCGGCATATAAATATTTAAATAAATAAATAAAATAAATAAATTATATGATTGGAGCACCTCTGTGGCTCCCTGACAACCTTCCTCACTCCCATTTGCAAGAGAGATACACTCAGAGAGTGTCCCGATGTGGCCCCTGTGAAACATGCAGGACCAAGGAATCGTTCCCTCATGTGCTTTGCAAGTGGCATTCAACAAGTGACCTGCTGCATCCTGCGTTTGCTATTCCTCCCACCGCAAGAGAGTCAGTGTGGTGTTGTGGTTAAGAACATGGGATTGGCACTCAGACAACCTGGGTTTGAGTCACTGCTAAGCCATGGAGCCAACTGGGTGACTTTGCCCAGTCACAGACGCTCAGCCCAACCTACCTCACAGGGTTGTTTTTGTGGGGATAAGTTGGAGGAGGAACATGATGTAAGTTGCCTTCAGCCCATTGAGGAAAAAGGCAGGACTGAAATCGAAAAGCAAATAAACAAACAAACAAACACTGTTGCCTTGCAGTGAGGCAGCCTGGACCTATAAAGTCCCTGCCTCGCTTTCTCCCTTTTCATTCCATGTGTGCTCAGCTTGCTCCCTGGAGGTCATGTTCATGCCACCTGTGCCTCCAAGTGCTGCACCATCATCACGGTTCTGATAGATTTCCCCGTGGTGCCCAGCTTCAGCTCCTGGGGTGGGACAACCTGAGATTTTCTCAGAACAAGGCTCCTGCAGGGATGGCCAGAAGGGCAGCGAGATGGAAATTCCCTGATGGATGAACAGTTCCATCAGTCCCATCCCAGCTGCCTCTGAGGGACTCAGCGGGAGGGTCTTCCCATCTCTCCTCTTCCCTCCCCTCCTATTTCCCTTGCAAAAAGTATCTCCTCTCCATCTGGCTGTGCCCTCTGCCCATTCCTGGCATCCAGTTCCCCTTCCAGATGACTCTCTATCCAGGAGAGTCAGCCAGGTTGTGGATGTTGTTGCTGTTGTTTGTTGCAAAGTCACATCCATCCTATCAGGATCCCATGGAAAACATTCCTCAAGGCCTTCCTGTTTTCCACCATCCCCCAGAGTCCACCTAAGCTCATGCCCACTGCTTCAGTGACTCCATCCAGCCACCTCACCCTCTGGCACCCCCCTCTCCTTTTGCCCTCAAAGTTGAGGATAGGCATATCTAAAGCAAATTAAAATGGTTCTTGCTGAACAACACAAGGCAGGGGAGATTGTTGTGCATATCTGCACAGGGTCGAGTGTGCTATAAGGTGAATGGGGACGGAGAGATCCAGGTCCAAATCCCCGCACATTCCTGAAGCTCACTGCATGACTTTAGGCTGGTCATTCACTCTTGGCCGATCCTACCTGGCAGGGTTGTTGATGTCAGGAAGACAACAATGAGGAGAGGCAGCAAAGTGCTTGCTTTCCTCATGCATGGGAAAAGTCAGGATAAAAGTGTGATGTGATGCTCATTATTGTAGTGACAATGATGGTAAGGGTGTTCATAGAAGATCCCAGCACAAAATTCAGCAGAAAACATCTCTGAATGCAGGCATTGCCAGGGGGGCATCCAGGCTGCCCGAAAATGGCCTGCCCACTGTCATGATTTCAGACTTCGTGCCACATCAATGCACCTGTGCAGAGATTGCTGGGCAGGAGTCAGGGTTCTGCTCTGGGCTGGACCCCGTGATGTGCAGAAATGGAGCCCTGACCCCTGGCGGCCATCGTGCGGTTGTGGGAGAGAAGCCCACATCCCAGATGCCATAGCAGGTCCTCCTGAGGGCCTCCTGTTGCACGCACAGGGCCAGCTGGGAACCTGCAAGGAGGTTCCTGTAGGGTGAGGTGGTGGGAGCGGGTGTGCGGCCTGGGGAACTCCCAAGCCATCCTGCTCTCCGTGTGCTCCTGAGGTGCTTCCTCCAGGGATGCATTATGGCCCCAGGAAGGTCTCCAGCTCAGGCTGCCCCTCTGCTCCGACCTCTCTTGGGATCCTTTTTGGAATTTCCCGGCCATGGTGTTGGTTTTACAGAGAGAGGAATCGGGGAGAGAAAAGGCAGTTGGTGGGAATGACGCAGAGCCTTTCCCTGATGAGAAGAGGCAGATAATTGAGAGGGGGAGCTTTGCTTGGTCACATGTGCTCCAAACGGCTGTTCCTGCAATTAATGGTGTTTGGGAATCTTGATTTCACAGCCAGTGAGAAGGCCAGCTAGATATGAATGGGACCTCTCTGTTGCAAGCCTGAGAAGTTTTCTTGGTGAGATTTCCCAGGAGAAACCCCGCTGCAAAGAAGAACAATCCTGACCAGCTCTGCTGGGAACAGGTACACTCAACCACAGAGTTCCAGAACATAAGCAGAGTGTTTCATGGGTTTGAGTCAAATGCATTGATATGGGGCTGATGATGAGATAGGAATAGGCACAATTTGAAAGAGTGTTTTAAATGAGCAAAACCAGACAGAGAACTTTGGAGTCCGCGAAGAGTGGACACAAAGCCACTTTCCTTGGGAACCTCTTTCCACACAGGATTAACTTTGCAAGTAAATGTGGATGCTTGCGGCAAGCAGGGAGCTCAGTCTCTTAAAGGGACAGATGCCTAATAGAAAGATCTATTATGTGTTTTGCCCGTTGGTCTTTCTGGCTGTCCACATGTACGGGCTGTGTAATGGGCTCCCCGAATAGGAAACATTTGGCTACTGTGAGGGTCTCTCTCCCTTCCCTCCCTCCCTCCCTCCCTCTCTCTCTTTTGGCACGATCAATCGAGCTTGAATTTTGCTTTTTTTCTACCTGCCATATATTGCGACATGCATGGCTAGGCATAGGAAAAATGCCTGGCCTAAACAAGACCACCCCGATTTTGACAATTTGTTGTTTTGGTTGGTTGGTTGGTGGTGGTGTAAAACACACCCTGCTGCTTCCACGACTCCCGTGGTGAATTTGGGGACCTGATGAGCCACTTTCAGCAACCAGGTTAAAAGGGAACTGACTGCCCGATACTCAAAGGGGGAAAGTAGCCTCAGAGGGATCTGGGTATGGGAATCTCCACACACAAACACACACACACACATACGTAGGATCCCACCCAGGCATTCCAACCATTCCATTATGACATTGGAAGAACCAGTTGGCAGGCTCAGGATTCAGGACATGGGGTCTCAGACCCAACCAGATTCCATGTCAGCCAGGGAAGGAAGCCCTCCTGTCTCTGGACTGAGAAGACTGAGTGCGTGGCCCCCACAGTTCACAATTCAAAAATCTGCCCCCAGCTTTCTGCCCTCCCCCAAGTGCACACTGCCCACGGAAGGGTTATGATGTTCGGGGCTCATCAGGAAGGGTGAAGCTGGAAGAGCAGAGGAAAGACGATGATGGAGGGCAGTAGAGAGACACCTGAGCTCCCTCCGCTGCCTCTTCAAGAAGGCCTCTCCCAAATTCCTCACAGGTGCCTGTCTTCATCTGGGTGTTTTGTTTGGAAGGAGCCTGATTTCACACAAACACCTCCCATGGAAGCCCATCCCATATCCTGGGGTCCCAACGATCAGGCAATACTTCCTGACATCCAACCTGAAACCCAGTTCCTTGAGCTCTGTCCCACTGGGCAACATCCTTCCTTTCCCACAGGGGTAAAGGTCATGGCCCTCTGCCACATGACCCCTTCAAATGACTGCATGTGGCCAGAAGATCCTCTCTGAGTCTCCGCTTCTTCAGCTTCGGAGCAAGAAGGGCTGCGCCGCCTCCTTCCCTGAAGAGCTGTGGGGCATTAAGACATAATGAGTGTCTATGAATGTGGATGGCCCAGGAGCCTCTTATGATGGAAGCAGAAAGGCACTTTGTATGCCCAGTGAGCTGCTACTTAGGATTGATCCTGAGCCACAGCATGACACAGAGGATGCTCTTCTAAAAGAAATGTGCTCTGTGCATGCTCAGTGGAATCCACTGCAGAATCAGAAATTTGTGGCAGGTCAACTGGATTGCAAGCCTGTGTTTGCCGAGGAGGATCCAGTTCCAGTGGAAATGCAGCAGTACCTGGACTGGACCCTTGTACTGAGGGATTCCTGTGTATTGATCTGGAAGAAAAGGGGAATAAATTGCTCCTTCTAAGAATATAAGCAGCAATCCTTTCCAGTAGAGAAGAAAATAAATTTCTGGTAATCCCCAATGTGAATATTTGGTTGCCTTTTCAAAAAAATGAGGCTTCATTGTGGACTAAGGATCCATCCTCTAGGAAGCATGACTTGAAATTAAAAGAGTATTGCCTCCGACCCATTCGTGGATCACTGCCTTGACGTTGTGAAGGGGCTTGCGTAGTGCCATGGAGCTATGAGCTCTGCCGTGCAGGGCCACCCAAGACGGACAGGTCATAGATGAGAGCACTGCTCCACTGGAGAAGGAAATGGCAACCCACTCCAATATCCTTGACATGAAAACCCCATGGACAGTACCAAAATGCAATAAGATACGACGCAGGAAGATGTGCCGCTCAGGTTGGAAGGTGTCCAATATGCTACTGGGGAAGAGCAGAGGGCTGCTACTAGTAGCAGAAGAAAGAATCAAGTGACTGGGTCTAAGCCGAAAGGACACTCAGTTGTGGATGTATCCGGTGGTGAATGGACAGTCCGAAGCTGGAAAGATCTATACTGCGTGGGAACTTGGAATGTAAGATCCATGAATCAAGGCAAGCTATACAATTTCAAGAAAGAGAGGACAAGGCTAAACAATGACATCTCAGTAATCAGTGAACTGAAATGGACAGGGATGGGTGAATTCAGTTCTGGTGACCATCAGGTATACTACTGTGGTCAGGAATCCTTCAGAAGAAATGGAGTAGCCTTCATACTCAGTAAAAGAGTAGAAAAAGCAGTACTTGGATACAATCTCCAAAATGACAGTATGATCACACTTTGAATCCAAGGCGAACCAATCAACATCACAGTAGTCCAAGTCTATGCCCCAACCACTGGTGCAGAAGAGACTGAAGTTGACCGGTTCAATGAAGGCCTCCAACACATTCTAGAATTAACACCCAAAAATGAGGTCCACATCATCATGGGGGATTGGAATGCTAATGTAGGAAGCCAAAAGATAACTGGAATAATAGGCAAGTTTGGCCTTGGAGTACAAAATGGAGCAGGGCAAAGACTAGAAGAATTTTTCAAGAGAAGTAGATGGTCATAGCAAACACTCTTTTCCAACAACCCAAGAGACAACCCTACACATGGACATCACCAGACGGTAAAACAGAAATCAGATTGACTATGTGCTCTGCAGCCAAAGATGGAGAAGCTCCATACAGTAAGCAAAACTAGAACAGGAGATCACTGTGCCTGAAGAACTAAGAACAGAGATTTGCAACAGTGTACAAGAGGTAGCAACTAACCCCACAGTGTACAAGAGGTAGCAACTAACTACCAGAAGTACAGTCAGGATTTCGAAGAGGGCGAGGAACTGGTGATCAAATTGCCAACATACTCTGCATCATGGAGAAAGCTAGGGAGTCCCAGAAAAACATCTACTACTGCTTCATTGACTATGCTAAAGCCTTTGATTGTGTGGATCACAACAAATTGTGGCAAGTCCTTAAAGTGATGTTGTTGTTGTTGTTGTTAATCGCGAAGTCGTGTCCGACCCATCGCGACCCCATGGACAACATTCCTCCAGGCCCTCCTGTCCTCCACCATCCCCTGGAGTCCACTCAAGCTCACAACAACTGCCTCAGTGACTCCATCCAGCCACCTCATCCTCTGCCGTCCCGTTCTTCTTTTGCCATCTATTGTTCCCAGCAATAGACTCTTCTACAGGGAGTCCTTCCTTCTCATTAGGTGGCCAAAGTATTTGAGTTTCGTCTTCACTATCTGGCCTTCTAAAGAGCAGTCAGGGTTGATCTCCTCTAGGACTGACCGGTTTGATCGCCTTGCGGTCCAAGGGACTCGCAGGAGCACCACAACTCAAAGGCCTCAATCCTTTTGCGCTCGGCCTTCCTTATGGTCCAGCTTTCACAGCCATACATTGCAACTGGGAAAACCATGGCCTTGACTATACACACTTTTGTTGGCAGGGTGATGTCTCTGCTTTTTAGTATGTTATCTGCGGTGATCTTGGAGCCCAGGAAAATAAAATCTGTCACTATCTCCATTTCTTCCCCATCCATTTGCCAGGAAATGAGAGGACCGGATGCCATGATCTTAGTTTTCTTAATGTTCAGTTTCAAGCCAACTTTTGCACTCTCCTCCTTCACCCGCATCAAGAGGCTCTTTAGTTCCTCTTCAATTTCTGCCATGAGAGTGGTATCATCTGCATATCTGAGGTTGTTGATATTTCTCCCAGCAATCTTGATTCCAACTGGCAATTCATCTAGCCCTGCCTTTCTCATGATGAGCTCTGCATATAAGTTAAATAGGCAGGGTGACAGTATACAGCCTTGCCGAACTCCTTTCTCAATTTTGAACCAATCGGTTCCGTGTCCAGTTCTCACTGTTGCTTCTTGACCTTCATATAGGTTTCTCAAGAGACAAATAAGATGGTCTGGTACTCCCATCTCTTTACGAACTTGCCACAGTTTGTTGTGATCCACACAATCAAAGGCTTTAGCATAGTCAATGAAGCAGAAGTAGATGTTTTTCTGGAACTCCCTAGCTTTCTCCATGATCCAGCGTATGTTGGCAATTTGATCTCTAGTTCCTCTCCCTCTTCGAAATCCTGCTTGTACTTCTGGTAGTTCTCGGTCCACATACTGCTGGAGCCTAGCTTGTAGGATTTTGAGCATCACTTTGCTAGCATGTGAAATGAGTGCAATGGTGTGGTAGTTTGAACATTCTTTGGCATTGCCCTTCTTTGAGATTGGAATGTAAACTGACCTTTTCCAGTCCTGTGGCCACTGTTGGGTTTTCCAAATTTGCTGGCATATTGAGTGTAGCACTTTAACTGCATCATCTTTTAGGATTTTGAATAGCTCAGCTGGAATACTGTCACCTCCACTAGCTTTGTTGTTGCTCAGACTTCCTAAGGCCCATTTGACTTCACATTCCAGGATGTCTGGCTCGAGGTCAGTGACTACCCCATCGTGGTTATCAGGGATGTTAAGGTCTTTCTTGTATAGTTCTTCTGTGTAATCTTGCCACCTCTTCTTAATCTCTTCTGCCTCTGTCAGGTCCCTGCCATTTTGGTCCTTTATTATGCCCATCTTTGCATGAAATGTTCCCTTCATATCTCTAATTTTCTTGAAGAGATCTCTGGTCCTCCCTATTCTATTATTTTCTTCTATTTCTTTGCACTGTTCATTTAGGAAGGCATTCTTATCTGTTCTAGCTGTTCTCTGGAATTCTGCATTCAATTGTTTGAATCTTTCTCTTTCTCCCTTGCCTTTCACTTCCCTTCTTTCCTCAGCTATTTGTAAAGCTTCCTCAGACAGCCATTTTGCTTTCTTGCATTTCTTTTTCTTTGGGATGGTTTTATTTGCTCCCTCTTGTACAATGTTGCGAACCTCCGTCCATAGTTCTTCAGGCACTCTGTCTTTCAGATCTAATTGCTTAAATCTGTTTGTCACCTCTACTGTATATTCATCAGGGATATGATTTATGTCATACCTGAGTGGCCTAGTGCTTTTCCCTACTTTCTTCAACTTAAGCCTAAATTTTGCCACCAGAAGCTCATGATCTGAGCCACAGTCAGCTCCTGGTCTAGTTTTTACTGACTGTATAGAACTTCTCCATGTTTGGCTGCAGAGCACATAGTCAATCTGATTTCTGTGTTGACCGTCTGGTGATGTCCATGTGTAGAGTCGTTTCTTGGGTTGTTGGAAAAGAGTGTTTGCTATGAGCATCGTATTCTCTTGACAAAATTCTACCACCCTGTGTCCTGCTTCATTTTGTACTCCAAGGCCAAGCTTGCCTGTTATTCCACTTATCTTTTGGCTTCCTACTTTAGCATTCCAATCCCCTATGATGATAAGAACATCATTTTTTGGAGTTAATTCTAGAAGGTGTTGTAGGCCTTCTAGGTCTACTTCTGGTCTACTTCAGCCTCTTCAGCACCAGTGGTTGGGGCACAGACTTGGACTATTGTGATGTTGAATGGTTTGCCTTGGATTCGAACTGAGATCATTCTGTTATTTTGGAGATTGTATCCCAGTACTGCTTTTCCTATTCTTTTATTGACTATGAAGGCTACTCCATTTCTTCTGAGGGATTCTTGCCCGCAGTAGTATACCTGATGGTCATCTGAACTAAATTCACCCATGCCTGTCCATTTTAGTTCACTGATTCCTAAGATGTCGATGTTCAGTCTTGTCATCTCTTGTTTGACCACATCCAGCTTGCCTTGATTCATGGATCTGACATTCCAGGTTCCTATGGAGTAAAGATCTTTGCAGCATCGGACTTTCCTTTCACCTCCAGATACATCGGCAACTGAGTGTCCTTTCGGCTTTGACCCAGAAGCTTCATTCTTCCTGGCGCTACTAGTACTAGCCCTCCGCTCTTCCCCAGTAGCATATTGGACAGCTTCCGACCTGAGGGGCTCATCTTCCGGTGTCATATCGTTTTGCCTTTTGGTACTGTCCATGGTGTTTTCATGACAAAGATACTTGAGTGGGTTGCCATTTCCTTCTCCAGTGGATCACGTTTTGTCAGAGCTCTCTGCTATGACCTGTCCATCTTGGGTGACCCTGCATGGCATAGCTCATAGCTTCATTGAGCCACGCAAGCCCCTTCGCCACAACAAGGCAGTGATCCATGAAGGAGAAAAGGGATGGTGCCGGACCATCTTATTTGTCTCTTGAGAAACCTATATGTGCGTCAAGATGCGACAGTGAGATCTGGACAGGGAATCACTGAATGGTTAAAAATTGAGGGAGGATGTCGGCAAGGCTGCATACTGTCACCCTGCCTATTTAATTTATATGCAGAGCACATCATGAGAAAGGCTTGGCTAGAAGAATCACAAGTTGGAATTAAAATGTATTTATGTATTTATTATTTATTTATTGAAACAACTGATATGCCGCCCCCTTCGCATGAGCCTTGGGGTGGCTTTGAATCATGAAAAACACCAATATATAAATACAAAAAATACATAAGAATGGTGGAGACATCCTGACAATTTAAAATCAATGAATAATAGTAACAATTAAAATACTGTTTGTATAGAAAGGCTTTAAACTTGCGCCGAGAAGCAAATAACGACAGCGCCACACGTACCTTTCTGGGGAGCGTGTTCCATACATTGCTGGAAGAAAGCAAAAACAAACACAATGCAAATAACTTTTGACTGAATTTAGACTATACAGAAATCAGCTGGACATGACAGATACAGAGCAGCTCCACAGAAGCTGAGATTTTTAAACAACACCATTTTGAACATGCAAGTAAACCTGGAAGATATTTAGTGTTAAGAAGGAACTGGAAGGAAGATCTACAACAGGAGTGAAGAAAGAGAATGGCACAGCCTATTTTGAAAAGGCATCACTGTGCAATTCACATTCCCCCCATCCCCAAAAACATACTGACTCCATAAGAGGGAAGAGGGCTATGTAGAAGTACATGCCTTGAGAAATTCACCAGGGAGCAGAGGAAAATAGTGAATTGTACTCTCAGTATTCAAGAGATATTGCACGCTACTGGAAAGTTAAAAAAAGATAAAGGACCTGCCCCTCATGATTTTACTGCTAGGTATTACAAGTGTTTAGAAGAATAACAAATTCTTCCACTTCAACAAGTATTGTATGAAATCAAAGAAGAGGGCCTATTACCACCAAGATGACAGGAAACTCATACAACAGGGATACCCGAAGATGGGAATGATCCCATCTTACCACAGCACTCAGTATTAAATGAGCATTATAGACATCTTACTTCAAAAATGGCAGAGAGATTAAGAAAATGTATAGAAAAACAGATTTATTCAGATCGAACTGTATTTGGTAGACTAAACTAAAGGCATTGTCGTTGGGATGAATTTGAGCTATACAAGTGAATGTGCTGCCTAACTGAACTTTCTCGTTCAGATGAGATCACTGCCAATATTGGGAAAAGGTCACTTAGACTGGCAGAGACAAGTACATATTCTTATTATTTGGAAAGACAAGAAGTCAAGGATCAGATTTGATCTTTCAGGATGCAAATGGGTGGCGCTGTCTTGCAGTTCCTATTTGGAAGTTGCTCTATTAGGCAGTGGAACCGGTCTGCATTGCAGATTACAGAATAAACACCCATGATAGGTGAGAGAAGTTGGGACAGAGCTGATGTTGAAGTCGGAATACATCATCCATTGTGGGAGAAGGAGTCAGTCAGATCGCACTGGTAAACTCTGGAAATGTAAGAGGTGGACAGGACTTTCTATCATACAGGGAGGATATGTAAAAGAATGAAAAAAAAAAGATCAAAACTGATACATGTGTAAATGCAGAAAATCTTTAAATGAAGTGTTACATGTGTCCAAAGATTTTAAAACTTTGCGAGAGAGTCTTTCAAAAATATGTCAGACTTGTTTTGCTTTATGCCAACTGCGGGATGATTAACAATTGCTTCCAAATGGAAATATAAAATTAGAAACAGAGTGAGTCAAAAGGGGGTTCCCGGGTCATCTAGTCTGACCCCTGGTTCCAGCCGACTCCGCTCATATGCGCACCATGTGCATGTCCAGCCTATCTTGAACACCCTCACTGATGGGACCTCAATGACCTCTCATGGAAGCCCAGTCTCACCCTCGAAGTCGTAACTGTCAGGAAGTGCTTCCTGGTATATAAATGGAGTGTTGGTTCCCTGAGCTTTGCTCCGTCATGCCTTCCTTTCTGCCAGAGACCTGGCTAAATGGTCTGTAATTCCCTATGTCCCTTCTACTACCGTTTTTGAAAATTGGGACCACTGACGCCACCCTCAATCCTCTGTCCCAAAGGTAAGATCAAGCCAGTCAGTCCTAGAGGAGAGCAACTCTGACTGCTCTTTAGATGGCAAGATACTGAAGAGGAAACTCAAATATGTCGGAAACAGAATGAGAAGGAAGGACTCCCTGTGGAAGGCAGAGGGGTGCAGAGGCACAGAAGGTGGGGCACGTTCTGGGACCTGCTGCCCCCCATTGCCCTGCTCTTCCCGCTGGGCTTTGCTGCTTGTGAGTTTCCTGGTTGCATCTTCCTGAGGAAGGCGCCAACGAGAAGAAATCACTCTGGCTTTTTTTGCTACCGCTAGCGGTGCTGTTCAGCTGCAGGTGGCACTTAGCTGTACTAGGTCCAGCAGGCCAGTGACTTACCGTCTCAGTTCATTTGAGGCAGGTTGGTTGAAAGTGTGTGGTCGAAAGAAGCCTTGTGTTGCAGAGATGCTGGCACTGAGGACGAAGTCTCCTGGCTGGAAATAATTGCGTGGCTGCAACTCATCCCTGTGCCAGCTCCAGGGGCACTTGGCATCCAGCCTCCCACAGGTGGCTTCTGGGAGCAGCAGCAGCAGGAGGACCAAGAGGCCCACTCTGCCAGCGCTTGGCACATCCCCCATCCTGCCCCTTTCAGCCCAGAAGAGGAGCAGTTAGATAAATTTCCATCTAAATGGACAAGGATAATGGCCAGGTAAATCTCCAGCCGAAGGAAGTGAGAATAAGTGCCTGCACGGCAGACTCCTCTGCTGATCCCAGCCTCTCCCGATCCCTGAGCAGGAGAGCAGAGAAGGAGGCACCCTCCCCTTTGTGCCTGGGTGCAAGACACTCCTCTGCCATCTCATGGGGGCCTCGGGAGGTTCAGGACAGTCCTGGGAGAGGGGGGCCCATAAGGTTTAGGAAGAAGAGAAGCAATAAATGATGATTTCCATAATTATATGGCCTCCTGGCTGTAGCAACTCTCTGGCTTCCTGACAACCTTCCTCACTCCCATGTGCAAGAGAGGCACGCTCTGAGAATGTGCCGATGTGGCCCATGTGAAGCAAGGAAGAGCAAGGGATCTTTCCTTTCTGTTCTTTGCAACTGGCCTTCAACATGTGACCTGCTGCATCCCCCTTTTCTGTCCCCCCACCGCAAGTGTTGCCTTGCAGTGAGTCAGCCTGGCCCTGCAAAGTCCCTGCCTCGCTTGCTCCCTTCTCATTCCTGGTGTGCTCAGCTTGCTACCGGGAGGTTGTGCTCACACCTCCTGTACCTCCATGTGCTACACCATCATCATGGTGCCAATGGATTTCCCCATGGTGCCCGGCTTCAGCTACTGGGATGGGACATGCTGACATTTTGCCAAAACTCTGCTCCTGAAGGAATAGACAAGAAGGGCAGCGAGAGGGAAACTCTGTGATGGAGGAAAGGGTTCCGTCCGTCCCATCCCAGCTGCCTCTGAGGGACTCGGCAGCAGGGTCTTCCCATCCCTCTTCTTCCCTCCCCCCCTATTTCCCATGGAAAAAGCTTCTTCTTTCCTTCCGGCTGTGCCAACTGCTCATTCCTGGCATTCGGTTCCCCTTCCTGTGTGTGTGCTGGGACAGTGTGTTTCCTGCTCGTCTATCCAGGATATTAAAGCAGGTTGTGGATGTTGTTGCTGTTGTTACTTGCAAAGTCAAATCCATTCCATCACATCCCAATGGAAAACATTCCTCCAGGTCTTCCTGCCGTCCACCATCCCCCAGAGTCCACCTAAGCTCATGCCCACTGCTTCAGTGACTCCATTCAGCCACCTCACCCTCTGCTGCCCCCTTCTACTTTTTTCTTCAAAGTTGAGGATAGGCATATCTAAAGCCAAATTGAAATGGTTCTTGCTGAACAAGACAAGGCACGGGAGATTGTTGTACATTTCTGCACAGGATAGCGTGTGCAACAAAATTAATGGTGACTGAGAGCTCCAGGTCCAAATATCCGCACATCCCTGAAGCGCACTTCGTGACTTTTCGCCGGTCATTCACTCTTGGCCAATCCTACCTGGCTGGGTTGTTGATGTCAGGAAGAGAACAATGAGGAGAGGCAGCAAAGTGCTTGCTTTGCTCATGCATGGAAAAATTCAGGATAAAAGTGTGATTGTAATGACAATGATGGTAAGGATGTTCATAGAAGACCCCAGCACAAAATTCAGTGGAAACACCTCTGAAAGCAGGCATTCCCAGGTGGGCGTCCAGGCTGCCCGGAAACAGCCTGCCCAGTGCCATGATTTCAGACTTTGTGCCACATCAAGGAAGCTGTGCAGCGATTGCTGGGCAGGAGTCAGGGTTCTGCTCAGGGCCTGGGCCCCATGATGTGCAGAGATGGAGCCTTGAACTTTGGCAGCCATCGTGCGTTTCCAGGAGTGAATCCCGCATCCCAGTTGCCATGGCAGGTCCGCCAGAGTGCCTCCCGCTGCACGCACAGGGCCAGCTGGGCACCCCTCAAGGAGGTCCCTTTGGGGTGAGGTGGTGAAAGGGGGGTTCGGCCTGCGGAACTCCCAAGCCTTCCTTCTCTCCATGTGCTCCTGAGGTGCTTCCTCCAGGGATGCTTATAGCTCCAGGAAGGTCTCCAGTCCAGGCTCCACCTCTTTTCAGCCTTTCTTGGGACCTAATATGGTGCTGCCCTGCCCCAGGGGGGGTTTTAAAGAGTGAGGAATCAGGGAGAGAAAAGGCAATGGGTGGGAATGATGTAGAGCCTGTTCCTGAGAGGAAGAGGCAGAGAATTGAGAGGGGGAGCTTTGCTTGGGCATGTGTGCTCCAAACAGCAATTCCTGCAATTAGTGGTGTTTGGGAATCTGGGTTTCACAGCCAGTGAGATGGTCAGCTAGATATGAATGGGACCGCTCTGTTGCAAGCCTGAGAAGTTTTCATGAGAGATCTCGCAGGAGACACTGCACTGCAGAGATGGACCATCATGACCAGCACTGCAGGGAACAGGTTCACTCAACCACAGAGTTTCAGAACATAAGCAGAGTTTTTCATGGGTTTCAGTCACATGCATAGCCATGGGGTTGATGATGAGGGAGGAATCAGCACACTTTGAAAGAGTGTTTTACATGAGCAAAACCAGCCAGAGAACTTTGGAGTCAGCAGAGGAGTGGACACAAAGCCACTTTCCTTGGGAACCTCTTTCCACACAGGATTAACTTTGCAAGTAAATGTAGTGGCCGCTTCAGGCAAGCAGGGAGCTCAATCTCTTAGAGGGACAGATGCCTAATAGAAAGATCTATTATGTGTTTTGCCCGAAAGGCTTTCTGGCTGCCCACATCCACCACTCCCCAAACAGGAAGCAGTTGGCTAATGCGAGGGTCTCTCTCCATTCCCTCCCTCCCTCCCTCCCTCCCTCTCTTTTGGCACCATCAATCGATCTTGAATTTTGCTTTTTTCTACCTGCCATATATCACGACATACATGGCTAGGCATGGGAAAAATGCCTGGCAAAAACTAGACCATCACTATTTTGTCAATTATGTTGTTTTGGTTGGTTGGTTGGTTCTAAGACACACCCTGCTGCTTCCATGACTCCCTTGGTGAATTTTGGGACCTGATCAGCAACTTTCATTGGAAGGACCAGTTGGCAGACTCAGCATTTAGGACTTGGGGTCTGAGACCCAACCAGATCCCAGGTCAGGAAGAGAAGGAAGCCGTCGTCTCTCTGGACTGCGAAGACTGAGTGCACAACCCATTCAGGTCACAGTGCCAAAATCTGCCCCCAGCTCTCTGCCCTACCCCAAATGCACTCTGCCCATGGAAGGGTGATGATGCTCAGGGCTCCTCAGGAAAGGGTGAAGCTGGAAGAGCAGGGGAAGGACCATGATGGAGGGGAGCAGACAGACACCTTAGCTCCCTCCACTGCCTCTTTCAGACTTGCCTATCCTTAATTCCTCACAGCTTCCTTTCTTTGTCTGTGTGTTTTTGTTGGAAGGAGCTTGTTTTCGCAGAAATACCTCCCGTGGAAGCCCATCCCATTTCCGGGGTCCCAACCATCAGGAAGTGCTTCCTGGCATCCAACCTGAACCCCAGTTCCTTGGGCTTTGCCCCACTGGACAACATCCTTCCCTTCCCGCAGTGGAAAAGGTCATGACCCTCCGCCATGTGAGCCCCTTAACATGACTGCATGTTGCCAGAAGATCCCCTCTGAGTCTCCTCTTCTTCAGCTTTGGAGTAAGAAGGGCTGTGCCTCCTCCTTCCCTGAAGAGCTGCGGGGCATTTAGACAGTGCATACAGGGTGTCTAAGAATGTGGACGGCCCAGGATCTCCGTCAGATGGAAGTGGAAAGAAACTTCGGATACCCTGTGAGCCGCTACTTTGGCTTGATGCTGAGCAACAGCATGACACAGTGGATGCTCTTCTAAAAGTAATGCACTCTGTGCATGCTCAGTGGAATCCACTGCAGAGTCAGAAATTCATGGTAGGTCGACCGATTTGCAAGCCTTGGTTTGAGAAGGAAGATCCAGTACCAGTGGAAATGCAGCAGTGCCTGGACTAGACACTGATAATGAGGCATTTCTTGTGCATAGATCTGCAAGAAAGGGGGAATGAATGGATGATACCCAGCTCTACCTCTCGTTTTCTACCGATCCAGGTGAGGCGGTGGCTGTGCTGAACCGGTGCCTGGCCGAGGTGATGGGCTGGATGAGGGCCAATAAACTGAAGCTCAATCCAGACAAGACGGAGGTCCTGTAGGTAGGTGGGTCGGGCGTTGGGGTAGGGGGACTGGACCTAGTCCTGAATGGGGTTGCCCTCCCTCTGAGGGACAGGGCTCACAGCTTGGGAGTGCTCCTCGACCCAGAGATGTTGTAGAGGCTCAGGTGACGGTGGTGGCAAGGAACACTTTGCTTCATCTTCGGCTGATCCATCAGCGGCATCCCTACCCGCAGAACGATTTCCTGGCATCAGTGACACATGCATTGGTAACTTCCTGATTAGATTTTTCTGATGCATTCTATTTGGGACTGCCCTTTAAATGGTTCGGATACTTCAGATGGCGCAAAACAGAGCTACCAGGTTCCTGACGGGGACTGGGTGTTGCTCTCATATAACCTGAGGCCTCTTTCAGCTTCACTGGTTTCCCATTGAAGTCCGGGCCCAATTCAAGGTGTTGGTCATCACCTATAAAGCTCTCAGCGGCTTGGGACCTGGGTATCTAAAGCAGTGCCTGCGTCCATATATGCCCTCCCGCCCCCTGAGATCGTTGGACGAGACCCTTCTCCGGGAGTCCTCTTTGAAGGATATTAGGAGGCTGAGTACCTAGAGAAGGGCTTTCTCTGCAGAGGCGCCCAACCTATGGAATGCGCTCCCAGGAGAGGTCAGCCTGGCTCCATCGGTATTTGTTTTTCGGTGCCTGGCCAAGACCTTTTTATTTAAAAGTTATTTTAATTGTTAATTATTAATTGTATTTCTTGGGTTTTTATGCTTGTGCTGAGATGTTTCCAGATTTTTAAGGTTAATTATATGTTTGTTTATTTATTTTGTAAGTACCCCAAGGCTTTTTCCGTATGGGTTGACAAAGAAATTTTCTACATAAATAATTAAATAAATTCTTTCTTCTATGAATACAATGGTGCAATCCATTCCAGTGCTGAAGCGAAGAAATTCCTGGCAATGCGCGAGCGCGCTCTCTCTCTCTCTCCCTCTCTCTCCCTCCCTCCCTCTCTCTCTCTCGCTCCCTCCCTCTCTCTCCCTCCCCCCTCCCTCTCCCTCCCTCCCCCTCCCTCCCTCTCTCTCCCTCCCCCCCTCTCTCTTTCTCTCCCCCTCTCTCTCTCCCCCTCCCTCTCTCTCCCTCCCTCCCCCCCTCTCTCTCCCCCTCTCTCTCTCTCCCTCCCTCTCTCTCTCTCTCTCTCTCCCTCTCTCTCCCTCCCTCTCTCTCTCCCTCCCTCTCCCCCCCCTCTCTCTCTCTCTCTCTCCCTCCCCCCCTCTCTCTCTCCCTCCCCCCCTCTCTCTCTCCCTCCCTCCCTCCCTCCCCCCCTCTCTCTCTCCCCCTCCCTCTCTCTCCCTCCCTCTCTCTCCCTCCCTCCCTCCCTCTCTCTCTCCCTCCCTCTCTCCCTCTCTCTCTCCCTCCCTCTCTCTCTCTCCCCCCCCTCTCTCTCTCTCTCCCCCTCTCCCTCCCTCCCTCCCTCCCCCCCCTCTCTCTCTCCCTCCCTCTCTCTCTCCCTCCCCTCTCTCCCTCTCCCTCCCTCCCTCTCCCTCCCTCCCTCTCTCTCCCTCTCTCCCTCCCTCCTTCAAAGGAATTTTCAGTGCTGCGTGAGAACTGAAAATGGCACAACTGATTTTTCACAACTGATACTTTCAGAAAGGGCAGCATCTGATCCCTATTTTTATATTTTGATTATTCGGTGTTATCCTGTGGGAACCCAAAAAATGAAGGACTCAGACTTCAGCCTCCAAGAGAAGATCGAGGCCATGTGACCGACTGGGGTTTGCCGGTGGCTTTGGCCTACGTGCAAATGCTGTGGAGCAGCAGGGAGACGAGGCGTGGGCCCTTGCAGGAAAAAGTGGGCTGAAGAACGAGGGAAGCCGAGGCCAAGGAGACGCAGGTTGGCTGTGTCCCTGATAGCCCCCCGGACACAGCAGGGGCCGAGTGCCATGATTTGTGCAGCAGTCTTGCTAGCTGGGCGGTATTGTGGTTGCAGATGTGGGACTGAACCCGATGAGAGGGCCGGATAGGCAACGCAACTGCTGAGTCCTGACATGTGTGCTTGTTTGCATCTTGTTCCCCGTGGATATTACAAGGATGTGCAGACTATTCAGTGCCATTGCTGTCTTGATTGCGACTGAGACATTGAAGTTTGCAAGAAAAATTACCCAGAAGAGAACTATCTTTCGGCAATGTTGCTTTAGAGAGATATTGCACATTGCATGTTGGGAGAATATTGCAATGAGGACGTATTAATAAGATGAGGTACCAGAAGACTCTCTGCTGGATGACACAATCATTGGTGTGTGCACACAGCACTGCTTTTCGAAGGGTTCCCTTCCTTTAAAAAATTCCCCCAGTCCTTCACGGAGCGTGCTGAAAGGGCCTTCTGCTTTGAATCAATCTTCCTTCCATATGGATCTTCTCCATGGGGAAATAAACTCTGCACACTCAGAGGTTCTCCCTCCATGTCCAGCAACTGCCGTGTCTCTTTGGCACAAACCCTCCATTTTTCAGGGAGACCAAGATTCCTACCGAGTGCCAGCCCCAGACCACCTCCACCTGTGGCTGGAGGCAGAGTAGATCTAACTCCCAAAGATGCTTTGTGCTTTGCACATGCTCAGATGCTCTGTGTGTGCCCCACCACATTCATAATAAGTTGATAACTTCCTGCCAGAGGATTCCCTGAGTCAGGCTGGCCAAACCAAACACGGGATGGACCACAGGTGTTTTCTTGCATCACCAGCTGATTGTAGCAAGCTAGGAAACCCCCATTTCTTCTCATTTTTGTTTCCTTTTCCAAATGTTCAGTGACTGCATCCCTCTTTCCATTTCTTTCAAACTCAAGCCCTAATGGAGGAAATATCCACCCTCACCGATCAAGCCTCCCAAAGATCTCACCCGCCATGCATCATCCCAGGGTCATCAAAGGCCAATCCTCCACCTCACACAATCTTTCTCCCACAGGGCAAACTCCCAGCGCAAACAAATTACAAGCTCCCAGCGCATATACACAGTGCTTTATAGATTTATAGTCATGCGCACAGGAGTGGAGTTGATGATGAGGGTAAGAATAGGTATATTTCAGCAGATAATGTGTTCTTGAGTAAGGAGAATATGGGAAACTGCTGAGCAGAGTGGCCATTATACCACAGTAATTATGGCTGATTACCAGAGTTGATATGGCAACCAGGGAGGCACATGAAACATGACGGGTCCAGCATGGGAGCTTGATTATCTGAACACTGTGTCTTCTCTGCCTGGACAGGTGAACCTCCAAAAGCAGTCCCTTGAGTGGAGAGGAAGATACCAGACCTGTGTCCACAGCTGGTCGCAATTCTTTGGGCTCCCCCTCCACACACAGATGCACACTGCCTCTGGGACCATCTCATGGCTTCTCTCGGGTGCCAGGTTTTTCACGGCTGGTTCAATGGGGAATGATTTGAAGACCAGCTGAATCCTTTCGTTCTAGTGGTGGGGTTTTTCTTTTCTGTTGCTCCGTTTTCTCATTGCATCAAAGGGGGCATCCCCGTGTGCCTGGATATTCATGCAGAACCTCTCCATTTCGCTGCCCTTCCCATCCCTTCCCCTCTTTGACCCTCTTTCATCCTTTCAGCCTGGATGCTCATGAGCTCCCACCTCTATTTTTATCCCTTTAATAGATGCCTCTTTCCCCATACTTGGGTATCTGGTGTGCTGAATCCTGAGGCTGTTCCTGGATTGAGGGAAAACGGAGGCTCCACCTGCGATGCTTCCCAGGTGGTGGTGGAACAGAGACACCCGGCCTGCTTTCTGTCATGCTGAACAAGCAAAGAATAAAATGGGAAACTGCCAGGCCCAAGCCCACAGGGCCTGCCACCACCCCCTTTCACTGTCCCCAGGTGCAGTCTCCACTCGTTGAACTCCAGCCAGCCACTGTTCAGGCTGCTCGCGAAACACAACCATCCAATTTCCACGATTTTTCCAAAAACCTCCTCAACACATAAAAGAAAACCTTCCCTTCTGCATCTTTGCTTCACTTTTCCTTCCTTTTTATTCTTTGTTTCTCTGGGAATCCCTTCAGGATTAGCAGGATTTCTTGCTTTTCTTTCTTTCTTTTCTTTTTTGTAATAAGTTTTTGTTTGAAATTATAATCCTAGAAACAAAGAAAAAGTAAAAACAACATCAATCGTCTACAACATCAGGCCTGCTGGGTCAGCCCCCACTTTTTTTTCCATTTATGATAGCTTAGAAACATGTTTAAATCTATAAAAAGTCCCATTTCTCTAGCCAATAGTAAAAAGAGTCCCAAGTTTGATAGAAGTCAGTATCTTCTTTCTCCTTCAATGACAAAGTCAATATATCCATTTCTGCACAGTCCAAACTCTTTTTCAAAATCAGTTCGCCATGGCTGGTTCTTCGCTTTTCCAGTGATGAGCGATCCCCTCCCTTTCCCCTCCCTTTCCCCTCCCTTATGTTTCTATCATGGTGGGCATGTCATGAGCGGAGCCGGCTGGTGCCGGAGGTCAGACTAGATGGCCCAGGAGGCCCCTTCTGACTCGCTCTGTTTCTATGTTTCTATGTTTCCCTTCCTTGCCACAATCCACCTGCTCACTTGCCTCTACTTCCACTTGCAACATCCACAAAATCCCACTCCAAACCATGAAATTACAACTGCACCACACAGCACTTTCCCTTTGAGCGTGTTTCCTCCTGAACAAACCCTCTTCCCTCTTTCCTACCATGCCTTCCTCCACAAACTCCCTCCAGCGATATCTGATGGGCTGGATTCTCTGAATCCATTTCCCCTTCAGCCTCTCCAGCCCCTCCGGTGCCGTTTTCACCTTTCTTGGCCCAAAGAGCACTTCCTGATTCTAGTTCCTTCTCCAAAAACAACCTGCTGACATCACCTCAACTGCACCTCCAGAGAGTTTGAGTTATTTCCTGAAAGGCCCCATAATTTAGGCCCATTCTGCAAGAACTCCCTATTACCCATGACTAACAACAGCAACAACAACAATTATTCCCCCCCCCACCCTGTTTATTTAGGTGGGATTCCCATCAAACACACATACAGATACAAAGTAGTTTTCCATTTTCCCTTTTCCAGCAACCCCAACCCAAAAGCTACCCCAGAACCTGACAATCCTCCCCAGGAACTTGCAAGGAAGGCATTTTTCCTTGGCCCCATTACCCCCATAGAACAGAAGGGGTCAGGAAGGGCCTCCTGGGCCAGCCAGCCTGATCCCCGCCTTTTTTTGAATACTTTTTTTGAATACTTTACTCCTCATTCCCTTTCTCGTGGGTGAGAAATAAAGATTCCTTACCTAAACTTAGATCCATCTTATCAGGTTTACCCTACCTGAGTAAACCCCCCTTTGATCCCCTCCTGAGGTTCTAGAAGTCTCTGCTGCAGGATTTTTAATCAGGTCTCACCCTCGTTTTGGCCCAAAATTTACTTGCAAGACTGCCATAAACTCGACAGGGAACCCTCCGATGCAGACTCACCAAATTGAGCCGCCGACGGATTTAGGAGATATCCTGGATGAGCCCCCATATTGTTATCAGCACTCTTTCCTTTCCGTCGGAAGAGAAAAGTATTCCAGAGAGTTCTTTATAAAACTTCATTGTAATGAAGGGAACAGAAAAAAATATGGTTGCCTTCCCTCTTTTCTGTTCACCTGAGCACATCTTCACACCCCCTTTTGAACCCTGCTCCCGGCTGCTAATTCCCTCCTCCTCTCCCCTAATTGGCTCATAGGGTATGGAGAGTTACACTCTTTCCGCCCGCCTGCTCCGCACTGCCCCAACACCGGCCCTTCTCCCCAATCCAGCCCTGCCCCCGGTGGGCTACAATGGGCTCATCTTGTTCTGCCCGGCCTGTCAATAAATGATCAGGAAGTAGTTGGCCCTCCTGCCATGTGCCTGTTTCCCCACACCTTGTGCTGTCTGATTTTGGCCCCTCCCCTCTTTTGGGCCAAGTAGTTTTCTTTGCTCCCTTTTAAATCACTTTTCTCCCTTGTTTCAAATCATCCTTTCACGCCTATCGACTGCAAGCAGACCTATGCAGTCATCGCTCTCAGGGCACCACGGGGAGCTGCAGCATTCAGTAGGCCTCACTATACGAAGCTGTCCCATTGTTGGCAGGATGGAGGGGAGGGGTAACTGCTCTCCATCACTGGATTTTGGGAGCTTTCGAGATTCGTAGTGCATGCAGGTAAAACAGCAACATCGAGGGGAGACTGCGGGATCCTTGCATAGCACTTGAAGAAGTATGAGGGGACTGGTGGCTGTCCTGAACCAGTGCCTGCTGAGGTAATGGGCTGGATGAGGGCCAATGAACTGAGCCTCAGTCCAGATAGGGCGGAAGTCCTGTCGGTGGGCCGTGCGGGGCTCCAAGTAGGTGATTTGGACCTGATTCTGGGTGGGGCAGCACTCCCTCTACAGGACAGGATTCGCAGCTTGGGAGTACTCCTTGAACGACAGCAGTCACTGGAGATCCAATTGGTGGCAGTGGAAAAGAGGCTTTCCTGCATCTTTGGCTGGTCCACCAGCTGCATCCCTACCTGGGTGAGCCCTCCCTGGCAACAGCGACCCATGCGCTGGTCACTTCCCACTTGGATTACTGCAAGGCGCTCTGCGTGGGGCTGCCCTTGAAAACGGTCTGGATGCTTCAGCTGGTACAGAATAGAGCTGCCAGGCTGCTGACCGGGACCGGCCATGACTCTCACGTAACGCCGGTTCTCTACCAGCTCCACTGGCTTCCGGTTGATGTCCAGGCCCAAGTCAAGGTGCTGGTTTTGACCCATAAAGCCCTGAACGGCTTGGGACTGAGATACCTGAAGGAACATCTTCTTTTTAATATGCCCTCAGGCCTCTTAAGAACTGCAGGAGAAGCTCTGCTCCGGGGACCCTCTCTAAGAGAGGCAAAAAGGTCATCAACTTGGGGTTGGGTCTTCTCTGCTGTGGCTTTTTATTTATAATAAATATTATAAATTTACAATATTATTTATAATAAGACCTTTATATTTAAACAATACTTTAATAACTTTTAATATCATCTGTAGGATTTAATTTGCAGCCAGGTTGAATCTGGATTTTATTTGTATTATTTTTATTATGTTTATATATTTTATGTAAGCTGTCCAGAGGCTATGCGATGGGAAGGCATACAAAAATTCTAAACAAAGAAATAAATAAATAAATTGTGGTTACTTTTTTAATGTTGCCGTGAAGAGAAACAGTGCTAGGAGCATCAAGAAATGTTGCTGTTGCTGCTGCTGCTGCTGTTGTTTTTGTTAATGGTCAGGAACCAAAATTAGGAACTCATTCTTCCACTCACCCTCCAAAGTGTATCAGAATCCTCATCTGCACTCTGGAAATATGGTACCTAGATGTTGGTTTAGATTTTCAGGGCCCCTGCACTTCATCTCCTGCCTTGCGTGGAAGCAGGCCCCTTCCCAAGACTTCTTCAGGTGAGCCAAAGGGAAGGCTCCCTCCCCCAAAGCCCACCAAGCAGTCCTCACTGGAGTCTCTGGCCCCCTGTTCCAGCTGCCTCCAGCTCCCCCTGCCTTCCTCCTTCCCTGCAGTATGAGCACCTCATTCCCAGCAGAGCAGAGGGAGGGATCCTGCACATCCCAAAGAGCAGTCCAAGGAGGGGGAATCTGCAGAGATATACAGGCAGTTGTGGGAAAGGGAGGGAGAGATAGAATTACTTAGAAAAACTTGGGATACATAATTTACAATAGAAGAAAAGGAACGGTGTCCCAATGAGAAGAAATATAGCCATTTGAATAAATAATACGACACTACTAATACAGTTTTGTCTTTTATGGGATGTCAGTTAATAATGTTCCCTCTCTTGGCATCCAGTTGTTCATAGTTTCTTTTCCAGTTCAAGGCTTTTTACATGGCTTGGGGCAGGTTACTGAGGAACCAATACAAGAAGTGGTGGAAAGACACAACCCAGTGGCTTTTCTGAGAGATTTTTCCGAAGTTAAAGATTATCAGGAGCTCAGTGTGCTGGAAAGAGAACAGATCCTCCAAACCGCCACTGAGGGCATCAGTCCCAGGTTCTGGCACTGGAGTGAGCAACTGAAGGTGAAGGCCTTGGGGCTGCTGGTGCCGGGCCTGAGGGACTTTGGGGGAAAGAGCCCTCTGCTGGCTCTCCACTCCAGCACTGGGGAATGGCCTGTGGAGCAGCAATTCTAAACATCTTGGAAGAGCAGATCCAAGGTGTGGCAGGCCAGTCACATAACTTCTGTTCTTGGTAAATCCATCAAAAGCATTCATTGGATAAATCCATCCAAGCTGTCCATTGTCCACATGTAAAGGGGAGCTCCCCAACTTCCACAGAACCCCAGAAAGGACCCCAAACGTTGCAGAGCCCATTCTTCTCAGCTGCTTTGTCCGTCTGCTTCTCCATACCGTCACCCAGAGATCTGGCCGGCCAGTTTTGCTTAACTGATTAACGGATGCCAGTTTGACTCAATTCTGCTGATTTATCTACCATGGCCAGTGCTGGGATCGGGCCAACACCATTTCCCCTGTGCTGCCTCCAGCTGCCCCAATTGGAAGCACCTCCCTGATGTCTGAACTTGAAGACGATGGGTTAAACATCTGTTCAAACAACCCAGAGCTGACCAACATTTATTTCCTTATTTCCTTCCTTCCTTCCTGCCTTCCTGCCTTCCTTCCTATTTATAACCTGCTTTTTTCTTATGAACTCAAGGCAGCTTCCACCTCTCTCCTGCTGCTGCTGCTCTAAACAACAACAACAACAACCCTTTCAGGTGGGTTGGGCTGAGTGTCACTCCTGAGTGTCACTTTCCTGGCTACTGCAAAGAGGTTGCCTGGGGAGCGTGTGGGCACTACCATTGGGCTGCTCATGGGCAATGGTTGTTATGGCATTGGGGGTTTAACGTGCTGGCGTAGAAGGAGGGACAGATGATTTACACCTGTTCCCCCTTCTGGTTATTCCCCAAGCCGTATGCTTATCAACCGCCCCTCTGGCCTGACGATGCTGTTGCTTAATGCCAGGTCAGTCCATAACAAAACATCCTTCATCCACAACTTGATTGTGGATGAGGGGGCTGACCTGGCCTGCATAACTGAGACCTGGGCAGGAGAGGGGGGGGGATGTGTCCCTCTCTCAACTGTGCTCACCTGGGTATCTTGTCCAGCACTGGCCATGCCTGGAGGAGAAGGGAGGGGGGGTTGCTTTAATTATCGAGCCTCCATCTCCCTCACGGGACTTCCTATTCTCTCAAGACTGGATCTAGAGTGCCTATATTTGACGTTGAGTGACTGAGACAGATTGGGAATTCTGCTGGTTTACTGTGCACCCTTCTGCCCATCAGACTCCCTGCCTGAGCTGAAGGAGATCATCTCAGACCTGGTGTTGAAGACTCCCAGGAGGTTGGTCCTGGGTGACTTCAATCTCCATGATGAGAGTCTTCTGACCGGGACAGCTCAGGACTTCATGGCCTCCATGACAGCCATGGGGCTGTCTCAACATGTCATCGGCCCGAACCATGAATGTGGACACATGTAGGACATGGCTTTCTCGATGGGCAGGAAGAGGGGGATCTGAGGGTGATGAATTTGTGCTTTTATTTATTTTATTTATTTATTTAAATATTTGTATGCCGCCCCTTGCAGCAGCCTCGGGGCGGCTCACAACCACTAAAAAACATATACAATATTAAAAACTGGCCCATCTCCAGGTTAAATTTAAAAACATACAACATAAATAAATAAACCATTAAATAATAATCTTAAATTAGAAAAAAAAAATTAACATTTAAAATACTGTCTAAATAAAAAGGTCTTCGTCTGGCGCTGAAAAACAAATAACGACAGCGCCAGGCGAGCCTCTCTGGGGAGCGCATTCCACAGATGGGGCGCCACTGCAGAGAAAGCCCTCCTCCGGGTACTCACCCTCCTGATATCTCGCACGGAGGGTTCCCGGAGGAGAGCCTCTGCTGCTGATCGTAAGGGGCGGGAGGGCATATATGGTCGTAGGTGCTCCTTTAGGTAACCAGGACCCAAGCCGTTTAGGCCCTTATAGGTAAGAACCAACACCTTGAATTGGGCCCGGACTTCAATGGGGAGCCAGTGGAGCTGACGGAGAACTGGGGTGATATGAGAACCACGCCCAGTCCCCATCAGTACCCTGGCAGCTCTATTTTGCACCAATTGAAGTATCCGGACCGTCTTCAAGGGTAGCCCCACATAGAGCGCGTTACAGTAATCCAGCCGGGAAGTCACCAATGCATGTGTCACCGTCACCAGGCAATCGAACTCCAGGAAGGGACGCAGCTGATGTATCAGCCGAAGCTGATGGAAAGCGCTCCTCGGCACTGCTGACACTTGAGCAGTCAAGGTCAGCTCCGGGTCGAGGAGCACTCCCAAGCTGCGGACCCTGTCTTTCGGAGGGAGTGCAACCCCATTCAAGACTAGGGTCAGGTCCCCTACACTGTAGCCCGACCCACCTACCAACAGGACCTCCGTCTTGTCAGGATTGAGCTTCAGTTTATTGGCCCTCATCCAGCCCATTACCTCGGCCAGGCACCGGTTCAGCACAGCCACCGCCTCACCTGAATCGGTGGAAAACGAGAGGTAGAGCTGGGTATCATCAGTGTACTGATGATTCCGCAGCCCACACCTCCTGATGACCTCCCCCACCGGTTTCATGTAGATGTTAAAAAGCAAGGGGGACAAAATGGAACCCTGCGGAACCCCATGGCATAACTGCCATGGCGCAGAGCCATAGTCCCCCAGCACCACCTTCTGGTATCGGCCATTGAGATAGGAGTGGAACCACTGCAAAGCAGTGCCTCCAACCCCCAATCCCGCCAGCCTCTCCAGATGGATACCATGGTTGATGGCATCGAAAGCCGCTAAGATGTCAAGGAGGACTAACAGGGACGCACTCCCCCTGTCCCTCTCCCTGCATAGGTCATCATACAGGGCGACCAAGGCGGATTCAGTGCCAAAGCCGGGTCTGAAGCCAGACTGAAATGGGTCCAGATAATCAGTTTCCTCCAAGAGTGCCTGGAGTTGTCCCGCCACCACCCGCTCCAGCACCTTACCCAGAAACGGGATGTTGGCCACCGGTCTATAGTTGGTGACCACCTCTGGATCCAGGGAAGCCTTCTTTAGGACTGGCTGGACTACCGCCTCCTTTAAGGGGGCCGGCACCCAGCCGTCTCTCAAAGAGGCGTTGACCACCTCCAAGATCCAGGGCTCAATCCCGTCCTTGGCGTTCTTTAGTAGCCAAGATGGGCACGGGTCCAGTAAACAGGTGGTTGAGCGTACCGATCCAAGCACCTTGTCCACATCATCGGGCCGCAAAAACTGAAATTCATCCAATAACGAGGGACAAGCTGGCATGGTTGGTCCCTCCCCAAAAGAATCTGTATCAAGAGTGGAGTCCAGCTCGTGACGAATCAGAGCAACTTTCTCCTGGAAATATGTAGCGAACTCGTCACAGTGGGCTTTCGAGGGTGGCACCAGATCTTTGTCGGGGCCAGGTTTTATCAGCCCCTGCACCACCCGAAAAATCTCCGCCGGACAGCATTGCGAGGAGGCAATGGACACGGAGAAGAATCGCTTCTTCGCCGCCCTCACCGCCACAGCATAGGCTCGATAGTGTGCTCTAAGATGTGTTCGGTCGGACTCATCACGTGATTTCCTCCACCTGCGCTCTAGCCGTCTCCCAACCCGCTTCATCACCCATAATTCCGATGTATACCAGGGAGACGAACGGGCTCTGCCTGGTTGGAGAGGGCGCTTAGGAGCGATCGTGTCGATGGCCCTGGTCATCTCCCCATTCCATGTTTCGACCAGGGCCTCCGCAGGAGCACTAGCCTTGTCAGCCGGAAAATCCCCCAGAGCCCTCAGGAATCCATCCGGATCCATCCAACTCCGGGGGCGGACCATCACAATCTGGTCCGCACCCTTACAGAGGGAGAGGCCACTCTCGAGCTCAAACCTCACGAGGAAATGATCTGACCATGACAAGGGCGTCAAGCATAAATTCTTCACCCTCAGATCACCCTCTTCCTCCCCCGTCGAGAAAACCAGGTCCAAAGTGTGTCCACATTCATGGGCCGGGCCTGTGACATGTTGAGACAGCCCCATGGCCATCATGGCAGCCATGAAGTCCTGAGCCGCCCCAGAAAGGTCAGTCTCGGCATGGAGATTGAAGTCCCCCAGGACCAACATCCTGGGGGTCTTCAACACCAAATCCGAGACGACCTCCATCAGCTCAGGCAGGGAGTCTGTTGGGCAGAAGGGTGCTCGGTACACCAACAGAATCCCCAATCTGTCTCGGTCGCCCAACACCAAGTGGAGACACTCCAGCCCCGGTCTCGCAGGGACAGGAAGCCCCGTGAGGGAAAAAGTAGCCCGATAAACTAAAGCGACCCCCCCTCCCCTCCCCTCCAGGTGCGGTTGGTGCTGCACTAGGTACCCGGGCGGGCATAGCTCCGAGAGGGAGACATCTCCCCCCTCCCCCGCCCAGGTCTCGGTGATACAGGCCAGGTCAGCCCTCTCATCGACAATCAGGTCACGGATGGTGTTAGCCTTATTATGGACCAACCTGGCATTGAGTAGCAGCACCGTTAGGCCTGTGGGGCAGCTGACAAGACTCCCTGGTACCCGTCGGTCGGGGGAGTAACCAGAAGGAGGGACAGATGTTAACCATCTGTCACGCCTTCTCCTAGGCGGGAACGTTAAACCCCCATTGCGACCATACTGACCATTGCCCATCACCACCCCGATGGCGGCGCCCCCGCGCTCCCCAGGTAACATCCTAATCTAACTTACCTGAGATGGGCCTCTAAAATAGTTAAAAATTTAAAACTCTAAAAACCCCCCACCCTCTTACCCTCTCAGCCGCATAGCCGATAATGTGTGTCCACAGCCGAAGTCCAGGGTTCCCGGCAAGCCCAGCCCCCAAGCGGCCCCAACGGCCCTAACGGCGGCGACCGCCCTTAGGCCGTCGCCCTTCGGCCGCCAGCCCGAGGCCGCTGGCCCCGGGCGCATCCATGGCCTTGAAGGCCCCGCGGCCTCCGCTTCTGGCCCTGGCCCGCCCACCTCGGCGTGCCTGCCACTCACCGCGTGAGGGGGCTGGTTCGGAGCAGGGCCTGGGAGCCGGTGGGAGCCAGCGGGAGTCGCGGCGGCCGCCCAGTAGGTCCGCGGCGCGGTGGAGCGGCGCGGCGGTGCCAGTCGCGGGGCCTCCCGGGTCTCCGGCGGACTCCGGAGCGACGGCGGCGGTGGAGTGGCGCGGCTCCGGCGTGGCGCGGCCTCCTCCGATGGCGGGATGGGGTGGCAAGTCGGTGGCGGCGATGTCAGGCCACTCGGCTGCCCCCCCCGGGCGCGTCCGTGGCCTTGAAGGCCCCGCGGCCTCCGCTTCCGGCCCCGGCTGCCGGCCCCGGCCTCACCCCGGCCCGCCCACCTCGGTGTGCCTGCCACTCACCGCGCGAGGGGGCGGGTTCGGAGCAGGGCCTGGGAGCCAGTGGGAGCTGGCGGGAGTCGCGGCGGCCGCCTGGTAGGTCCGTGGCGCGGTGGAGCGGCGCGGCGGTGCCAGTCGCGGGGCCTCCCAGGTCTCCGGTGGACTCCGGAGCGACGGCGGCGGTGGAGTGGCGCGGCTCCGGCGTGGCGCGGCCTCCTCCGACGGCGGGATGGGGTGGCACGTCGGTGGCGGCGATGTCAGGCCGCTCGGCTGCCCCCCCCCAGGCGCGTCCGTGGCCTTGAAGGCCGCGCGGCCTCCACTTCCGGCCCCGGCTGCCGGCCCCGGCCTTGACTCCCCTGTCATGATCAGATCAATTCTTTGTGAGGTTCGAGCTCGATGGCGGCCTTTCCCTCTGTAAGCGTGCAGACCCTATCGTGTTGGTCCGTCCTCAGAGCCGAATGGATCCGGATGGATTCCTGAAGGCCTTGGAGGAAATTCTGGTTGATAAGGATGGTGCTCCTGTCGATGCTGTGGTCGAACTGTGGAATGGGGAAATGGCCAGAGCTATTGACATGATCACTCCTAAGCATCCTCTCCCTCCTAGCAGAGCCATTCATCCCCCTGGTATGCACCTGAGCTACGGGCGATGAAGTGGGTTGGGAGACGTCTAGAGTGTTGGTGGAGGAAATCACAGGATGAATCTGACTGGACACACTTGCAAGCTCACTATTGAGCCTAAGGTGTGGTAGTGCGGTCGACAAAGAAGAAATACTTCTCTGCTTCCATTGCCTCCTCACAATGCCGTCCAGTGGAGCTCTTTCGGGTGGTACAGGGGCTGGTACATCCAGGCCCCAAAAAATATCCCATACAACCCTTGATGGCCTGTTGTGACAACTTTACCAAGCATTTTAAGGAGAAAATTACTCAGCTACATCACAAACTGAACTCCATTAGCGATTCAGAGCCAATAGGGGAGGGGCCAATTTCGGCATCTGGTCACACATTGTTGGATGAGTTTCAGTTATTGCGGCCTGATGATGTGGACAAGGTGCTTGGACAAGTACGTCCCACCACCTGTTTACTGGATCCTTGCCCATGGGGGCTACTGAACAAAGCCAAATATGGGATGGGTGGCTTCATCCTGGGGGTCATCAATGCCTCTCTGAGGGAAGGCCAGGTACCGGCCCCTTTGAAGGAGGCAGTAGTCTGGCGAGTCCTGAAGAAGACGGCCCTGGATCCAGAGATGGCCACGAATTATAAACCGGTGGGCAACATCCTGTTTCTGGGCAAGGTGTTAGAACAGGTGGTGGCAGACAACTCCAAGCACTCTTGGATGAGACTGATTATCTGGACCCATTTCAGTCTGGCTTCAGACCCGGGTATGGTAATCTGCCTTGGTCGCCCTGTATGATGACCTGTGCAGGGAGAGAGACAGGGGGAGTGCATCCCTGTTGGTTCTCCTGGACCTCTCGGTGGCTTTCGATACCATCGACCATGGTATCCTTCTGGATAGGCTGGTGGGGTTGGGGGTTGGGGGCACTGCTTTGCCGTGGTTCCGCTCCTACCTCAATGGCCGATTCCAGAAGGTGGTGCTGGGGGACTATGGCTCTGCGCCATGGCAGCTATGCCATGGGGTACCGCAGGGTTCCATTTTATCCCCCTTGCTTTTTAACATCTACATGAAACCGCTGGGAGAGGTCATCAGGAGGTGTGGGCTGTGGAATCATCAGTATGCTGATGATACCCAGCTCTACCTCTCATTCTCTACCGATCCAGGTGAGGCGGTGGCTGTGCTGAACCGGTGCCTGGCCGAGGTAATGGGCTGGATGAGGGCCTATAAACTGAAATTCAATCCAGAAAAAAAGGAGGTCCTGTTGGTGGGTGGTTCACACTCCGGGGTAGGTGACTTAGACCTTGTCCTGAGTGGGGTTGCACTCCTTCTAAAGGACAGGGTCCGGAGCTTGGGAGTGCTCCGCAACCCAGAGCTGTCTTTGGAAGCTCAAGTGACTGTGGGGACAAGGAGCTCTTTCCTCTTTCCTTCAGCTTTGGCTGATCCATAAGCTGGAGGAATGTTGTCCATGGGGTCTCGATGGGTCAGACATGACTTCACAACTAACAACAACAACAACATCCACAACCTGGTTTAATCTCCTGGATAGACTAGCGGTAAACACACTGTCCCAACACATGCAACCCAATGGGAAGTGGATGCCAGGAATGAGCAGTGGGCACAGCCAGAAGGAAAGGAGAAGCTTTTTCCAAGGGAAATAGGAGGGGAGGAAAGAGGAGAGAGGGGAAGACCTTCCCGTTCAGTCCCTCATAGACAGCTGGGATGGGACAGACTTAACCATTCCTTAATCAGGGAGTTTCCCTCATGCTGCCCTTCTTGGTCATCCCTGCAGGAGCAACATATTGGCAAAATCTCAGCCTACGCCACCCCTGGAGCTAAACCCAGCTAGCAAGGGAAAATCCGTCAGCACCATGATGATGGTGTGGCACTCCAGGGAGCAAGCTGGGTGCACTAGGAATGAGAAGGGGGAAAAAGAGGCAGGGAGTTTGCAGGGCCAGGCTACCCCACTGCAAGGCAATACATGTGGTGAGGGGGATAGCAAACGGGGGATTCAGCAGGTCACATGTTGAAGGCCGGTTGCAAAGCACATGCGGGAAAGAACCCTTGGTACTGCTTGTTTCACATAGGCCGCTTCGGAACATTCTCAGAGCGTGCCTCTCTTGCACATGGGAGTGGGGAAGGTTGTCAGGAAGCCACAGAGGTGCTCCAGCCATGAGGCCGTATAATTATGAAAATCATCATGCATTGCTTCTCTTCTTGCAAACCTCACAGCCCCCCCCCCAGAACCACCCTGAACCCCCCGAGGCCTCCCTGAGATGGCAGAGGGGTGTCTTGCATCCAGACACAAAGGAGAGGGCGCCTCCTTCCCTGCTGTCCTGCTCAGAGAAAGGGAGAGGCTGGGAGCAGCAGAGGAGTCTGCCGTGCAGGCACTTATTCTCCCTTCCTTTGGCTGGAGTCTTGCCTGGCCGGGCTCCTTGTCCATTTAGATGGAAATTTCTCTAATTGCGCCTCTATTTGGCTGAAAGGGGTTGGATGGAAGCCATGCCATGCACTGGCAGAATGGCCCTCTTCGTCCTGCTGCTGCTGCTCCTCCCCGAGGCCTCTTGTGATAGGCTGGTGGCCAAATGCCCCTGGAGCTGGCACAGGGCTGAGCTGCAGCCATGCAATTATTTCCGCCCAGGAGACTTCGTCTTCAGTGCCAGCTTCTCTGCAGCAGAAAGCAAATTTGGACCACACACATTCAATCAACCTGCCTCTAATGAAGAGCATCAGTAAGTCACTGGCCTGCTGGACCTGATACTGCTAAGTGCCACCTGTAGCCACGCAGCACAGTTAGCGATAGCAAGCAAAACCAGATCTATTTCTTCTAGCTGGCGCCTTCCTCAGGTACACCCAGCCAGGCAATTCACAAGCAGCAAAGCCCAGTGGGGAAAAAAGGGCATTGAGGGGCAATAGGCCCCAGAACTTGCCCCACCTTCCCTGCCTCTGCACTCCTCTGCCTTCCCATCCCTATCAGTGGGAATGGCTGCCTTGCTGGGCTCCTGCCTGGGAAGGACCCCTTGATTGCAGGTGTCTTGCCTTGGGGGAAGGACCTGGAGTATGATGGGAAAGAGGCCACTGGAATCCCACCTGAGGTTCTGCAGGAATCGGCAGTTGGGCTCTGGCTTTGGGCTGGGACCAGGCTGAGAATGTGGAAGCCCAAGAAGCAGGATTAAGTCTGAAAGGGCACCATAAGGATCCATGAGCAGGGATGGCAGCGTGAAACTTTCTATTCATTTTTTTCCTTTCCAGGATGGGACCTGCAGATTACTGGAAGATTCTCTCCTTCCTGTTTGCCATCCAGGGGGTCAACCAGAATCCCAGCCTCTTGCCCAACCTCACCCTGGGCTTCAGCATCTATGACACCCTTTACGATGTTAGACTGACGTCTGACACAGCCATCGACCTGCTCTCGACCGCTCAGGCCCACGTTCCCAACTGCAAGTGTGGCAGGCGAGATCATCTGCTGGCCGTACTTGAAGAATCTGACTCGGACAGCTCCTTGCATCTTTCCAACATGCTGGGCATCTTCAAAATCCCACAGGTGGGAGGCTTGGGAGAAGTGATATGAGTTGGTATGTAGAGAAAGGGAAAGATTCCCAAATCATTGGCAAACATTATCTCCATCCCAGGACAGCAGACCATCTTACACAGTCCCACGTGGAAAAGGTTTCAAGCCCCCCAGGCCCCACACCAGGCCCCCATCTGGTACTGTTAGTGCTGAGGATTAACCAAAGGTCTGTCTTGTTCCTTGTCAGACCATGAGAGAGATGACAGCACAGCAAGTGACTGTCTGGAAAAGGCTCGTTGCTGTACATTCCCAACGAATAAGCACACGTTGAGGATTTATAAACCAGACCAGGCTGGGGCCAAGGGTCCTTCTGATTGAACGTGTTTCCATGCTAATACGCTTCAATGTGGTCAACTTCTTCTGATAATTCTGAACTTCAGGGTCAAGCAACTCATGGGCATTGAAGATAGTTTTCTTCAAGGATAGGTGAGACATGTACATGGTGGGCACGTCCTGAGTGGAGCCGGATCGAGGCAGAGGTCAGACTAGATGGCTCGGTAGGCCCCTTCTGACCTGCTCTGTTTCACTGTTTCTCTGTTTTCTTTTCTTTCTCGTCATTGAATGCAGAAAAGCAAGCGTGACTGTGAGAGCCCAGGAAGGTGTCCACGGGATCTACGTTTGACTAACCCTACAAAACCTTTCCTCTCCCATTCATACAATGAAGTCTATGGGGCATTTAAAACAGGATGGAACAAGTGGAGATACTCAAGCGTTCAGGCTGTTCCTGCCCTCCTTCTCTCAGTGTTTTAAACTTTGAATGCTAAAACACTTCATTTTCCAGAAAATAATAAGCATTGCCAGAAAATAATAAGCATTCCTTCCTGTCAATCCATGTTTCATGCAGATAGTTAAAGGGTATATGTTTTATGATAAACACTTTATTATATGGAAAATTATCAGCATTGTTTTCTTTCAAATCATGTTTTATGCAGATAACGTTTCAGTGGTTTGGTCCCATAAGATGAGGAATTTTGATTTGGTGCTGAAATGAAGCAATCCATCAACGTCTCTCTTCCGTTCCCTCCCAGGTCACATATGCTTTCACCACTCAGGTGCGGAGAGAAAAAAGCCAGTCCCCTTCCTTGTACAGGATGCTCCCTGAAGAAGGCCTCCAGTACCCAGGGATCGTCAGGCTGCTGCTGCATTTCAGGTGGACGATGGTGAGGCTCTTCTCACTGGACACTGAGAATGGAGACAGGTTCATGAGGACCTTGAAACCGGAGCTCCTCAGGAATGGCATTTGTGTGGTTTCTTCATGCAGCATCTCACGACTGAAATCGGCCAATGTACACCTTGGATTGAAGTCATGGAATATTTTCGTAAAAATCAATGCCTTCATTTATTTTGAAGAGTTGATTATCTCTTTGTATGGAATAGAAATTGTTGAATTAGTTACTCAAGCGTTTACGCAACTTGTGAATGGAAAAATCTGGATCACCACAACGATGTATGACTTTACCTTGGCTTTAGCTGATGTACATAGTCGAAACACATTCCAGCACTTGTATGCATATTTTTCCTTCCTTCCCCCAAAAAGTAAGAGGACCAACTATGATGATTTTCTGAATTTGTATAGAAGTATGGGTGCATTTGTGAAGACAGCTTTCAAGTGTTCGTATTCAAAGAATTTGCTGTCAGTGAAAGGGTGGACAAGATGCAGAGAAGAGGCAGAACCGGAGGGCCTTCCCCAAGTGGACAAGGAGCAAGTACTCTCTCTGGACAGCTTCTCTTACAGCACCGTCCAGGCTGTGGCCCGTGCCGTGGATGCGGCTCTTTCCTCCAGATCCAGGAGGAAGAACATGGAACGTGGAGGCAGGCCAGATGTACACCGGATTCCTCCATGGCAGGTATTCTCCCCAGTCACCATCTTCTTAGCTGTTATACTTCAAATGTAGAATGGAGGCTAGATCTTCCCAATGAAGGGGCAGCTGGAGCACTCTCTCTTCTGGTGCCCCTGTTGGTCCCCTCTCCTGACTTTCTAGTAGTGAGTCCAGCTGTTCCTGGCTGGTGGAGTTGCTTCGAGTCACACTGAGGCAATGTGTGTGCATACAAGTCTGTACAAGGACTGCACAGGTCCTTGCTCACATTCCTTGACCTTAGAATAATAGGGCTTGCTGTCTTGCCTGGTGTCAGAATACAAGGCAATATATGTGTTACCTGGAATGCCCAGCTGAACACAGTATGCATTTCGTTGTGTGTGCATTCCTCACCCCAGGATACATGCAGATTCCTGGCTGAAAGGGGCAAGGAATTGTGTCCCAACTAGTCCGGGGTCCCAGCAAGCACATTACCAGCAAGTGAGCTGACATGGAGAGTCAGTTGGAGGTTGGCAGTGTAGGTGTAGTGGAAGGGGAGATCAGGGCAGAGGATCTGGGACTCTGTTGATCACCTTCAGGGAGGAGAGAAGAAAGGCCAGAACATCACAAGCTGGAGGGAAAGGTAGACTGCTGAGTCAGGGAATATGGACCTGGAATCCTTCCACTTTGCAGCAGCCTGCAACCTGCTAAGGTCGGAGAGGCAGGCACGTGCAACAAGGGCAGGCTGGTGGCTGTCTTGGAGGAAACCTGAGAGTGCTGGAGCAGTGAGTAGGCAACTCAAGGCAAGGGGAATTCTGAGGTCGGAGAGCACAGTTGCAACAGGATAAATCGTGCAAGAGACGGGGAAAATCACGTATCGTTGATGATTTGAATGGGGAAGTGCAGGCAATGCTGATGAAACCTGAAGATCCCACATGTTCTTTATAGTGCCACCATCGACAGACATTAAATGCACATGTTCTCAGTAGGAGAAACAGGAAGGCCTCCAGAGGAGGACAGCAAGAGCACTGCCTGGGCCTGAAGCTCAGATGCACGAGGAGAGACAGAATGACAGGCTGGACTCAGCCTACAGGTGGAAGGACTGAAGGGGGTTTCACAGCACTCTTCCAGGACTGGGAGCGGGTCACAGGGCAGGGTCACAGCCACTGATTGATCATTCCAGAGTGTAGGATTGCTATCAAAGGCTCAAGCAACAAGAAGAACTTGTTGGCTCCTTCCAAGTCCCCTGTGGTGGGATTCCTGGGAGACTCCTCAGGAAGAAAACTTGTTGATCACACAAAAAGAACTCCCAGGTCATCTTCTAATGCTCTGGAGCAGGAACTTGCCTTTGCTGCTTCTGAGGATGCCTGAAATACTGCCTTAAGAGAAGCTGTCCTCACTTTTCTTCAATGACAATGCTTCTTGCAACGCCTCCTGAAGTCCGAAGTACACGATGGGTATCCAGAAATGAAATCAGAGCCTTCGCCATACTAAGAGTGACATAGAGACAAATTAAACTGGGACCAGCTCTTAGCAAAACTTGGGTGACATGAAATGTGACTTCTCAAATGCTGCTTCTTTCCCTGTTCCTCCAGCTCCACCCTTTCCTGAGAGACCCCCAGTTCCACAATCATTCCATTGATGGGGTGTATTTGGATGAGAACGGAGACTTGGCAACCAACCTGGACCTTGTGAATTGGGTTTGCTTTCCCAACAAGACTGTTGGAAGTGTGAAAGTTGGAAGTCTAGAAAGGCAGGGCTTGCCTGGCCCCAAATTCACCCTCCACCGAGATCCCATTGTGTGGCCCCGATGGCAAGATCAGGTGAAGAAAACCATCCCTGCCATTCCATTGTTTTTGTTTCCCTTCCCTTTGCTAACATTCTGGCTAATCAGATGTTCAGTCATTTAAGACATTAATACAAAGCATGAGATGTAAAAGGGTTGTTCCAGGTTCACAGGCTGGGGTTCAGTAATGAAACATGCTGAAATCCCAAACCTCCTCTCCAACCTTTCCAGCTCTGTCTCCCCATCCACAGATTCAGCACCCCAAGCCTCCTGCCCTGATGCTCCTTCTCTCTCGCTCAGCCCCTGCCCCAAGCCAGGTGCGTGGAGAGCTGCCGCCCGGGATTCTTCAAGGTGGCTCGGGAAGGAGAGCCCCTGTGCTGCTATGACTGCGCTCCGTGTGCGGAAGGGACCATCTCCACTTGGGAAGGCGGGTGAGTGCAGAGGGAAAGGCAGTGGCCGGAAAGATCCAACCATGAGATGACATTACATTGCTCCTTGTCTGCTCCATCTCTCCAGGAAACTACCTCATTCTTGTCGGTGGTGCTATTTCAGCAAACCTTCCTCTCCCTTTAATGTGCCCCTCATTACATCTTGGCACGTGAAGCTAAGCGTACTGTGCAGTCATTCCCCTCATTTTACAAAGGAACCAAGTCCCCCCAAGTGCGGCTTTGATCTTTTGGAACTTCGGCGGCCCTATCTGTCGGGGAGAAGGGGGAATTCTCCTCTTGCTGGCTCTGATGGGCTAGTAGGCTGGGCTGAGTCAGAAGTAGCATATGGACCACCTTTCAGGAAGGTGCTACTAGGTTTGTAATTCCACCCCCCACCCCACTGGGAGAGCAGAACTCCCTCTACCACGCGGAACCCCTCAACCCCAGTCTTGTCCTCTCCTTTTCTATGCTGATCACCTCTGTGCAGTAGATGTACTTCAAAACTCAAACAACCTCCATGTGAACTTGCGGAAAAGAGATGACCCACTCTGAAGATTTTCCTGAGCAGAAGGAACCTCAGGCAGGATGTGTCATTCAGTCAGAGCCCTCTTGATTCTGAAATGATTCTATAAATGACTGTGGAGGAGTTGATGCTACTACATAGTGGGGAGAGACATGGAAGATAGAACCAATTATTTCTAGTTCCACCATTTTTGTGTCCAATTTGGGTCTTTCTCCATCCACATCTGACCTGGATGAGTGAAAGGGGTGGTTGAGCAAACAAAGGGACTCAAACCCTCAGTTTGCCCTGATTGTCCCTCTGCTCAACCCATGGAGGGGTGATGGCCTCCACTGAGCAGGGAGGAGTAGGAAGGGCTGCTGGTGCTGACCAAGTACCTTGTTGGAGGGCTTGTGGCAGAAGACCAGCTGGATTGAGGCTGGGGAGGCATTGCTGGAATTTGCCCTGAGCACGCTTGCAAGAGCAAATTTGCAGCTGCTGGAAGTAGGGACAGGGCTGTGTGCCATGCACAACCATGATGGGCAACACAGCAGTCTGAGAGGGACGGTGCAAATCGAGTCACACTCTGCAAAGGATCTATTACAACCATTCATATTCTTTTCCCAGTGAAGTTTGAGCACCAATGGTGGAAAATGCCGGTTTCCATGTGGGTTTCTGGTGGGGCAGTGGATAATCGAGGGATCTGCCCACCACACAACACAGCCTTTCTGAACCTCCAGCTATAGACGTGTCCCCCACACTTCATCCAGGGATGTTCACCCCGTGCAAGGGCTGGGGTCCCTGCCAGTGTCAGACAGTATCTGCTGAACGGATTGATTCATGATTACAAGGAAATATGCACTGCAAGATATCCTTGTCCTCTTGCCAATGTGCCTTCCAGACTGTGGGCTGCCTTGATGGTGAATCTGAGGAACTTTGCTGACTTTGGAGAATGAAGGGGCCCTGCAACCACGCTTGGAAGGAAAGTGCTCTGTTACCTCTCACAAAAGTGTCATGCCCCTACCAGGACAGCCACAGAAGTCAAGGTGCTGTTTCTCTTGCTTTCAACAGATGCAGAGCATTGCTTAAGGTGTCCAGAAGATCAGCATCCAAACGAGGCCAGGGATCAGTGCATCCCCAAGGTCATCACCTTCCTCTTCTATGAAGAATATTTGGGGTCCTTCCTCACTGGCTTGGCCCTACTCTTCTCCATCGCCACAGGAGGCATATTGGGGACCTTCAGAAAATTCCAAGAGACTCCAGTAGTCAAGGCCAACAACCGAGACCTCTCCTACATTCTGCTTGTCTCCCTCCTGTTTTGCTTTGTGTGCTCTTTCCTCTTCATTGGCCAGCCAAGAAGCATCAGCTGCCTCCTGCGACAAGCAGCCTTCAGCATCATCTTCTCGGTTGCCATCTCTTCCCTCCAGGCCAAAACTGTCACTGTGGTGCTGGCCTTCCTGGCCACCAAGCCAGGCAACAGGGCAAGGAACTGGTTGGGGAGGACACTGGCCAACTCCATTGTCATCTGCTGTTCCAGTGTCCAAGTGGTCCTCTCCACCATCTGGCTGGGCACCTCTCCCCCCTTCTCTGACTCAGACATGCACTCCCAGGCTGGGCAGATCGTCCTGCAGTGCAACGAAGGCTCTGTGGCCATGTTCTACGCTGCCCTCGGCTACATGGGCTTCCTGGCTGCCGTCTGCTTCACGGTGGCCTTCCTGGCCCGGAAGCTGCCCGGGGCCTTCAATGAGGCCAAGCTGATCACCTTCAGCATGCTGGTCTTCTGCAGCGTCTGGGTGTCCTTCGTGCCCTCCTACCTGAGCACCAAGGGGAAGTACATGGTGGCTGTCCAGGTCTTCTCCATCTTGGCCTCCAGCACTGGGCTGCTGGGCTGCATCTTCCTGCCCAAGTGCTACATCATTCTATGGAGGCCTGACCTGAATTGCAAGGAGCATCTCATGATGAAAAGCAAAGCATAAAGTGCTGTCTGCTTTGTTCATCAAGAGCTCAAAACTCCAACTTTTCTGAACAAGCCAGCGATCCATTTTGGGCACATGGACAGTATCAGATAAAGCCAATTGGGAAAAAAATCATCCGTTACACTTTTCGGTGGTTGGGAGAAATAAAAGCTCCACTTCATACCTGGGGAAGCAGCATGCAAGGAACCATCCCTTGTTAACCTCCTTAGCGAAGTGTCGTGTTCTGTCTTTTTTTGTTTCTATGAATAGTTTGTGTTTTCAGTATTTCACATTTTCATTCTATATTTTGAAGTGCGAGCAGGCAAATAAAGTTTGCCCAGAGCTTGACAAGGTGCTGGCAATGCAGCATGGAAATCCCTCCATGTCCTTTTCCAGGGTGGGGATCTTGGGGGTGGGAGGGTTCCTTGGAGAAGATCCGTCCGGCAGTGCAGATCCCTTCCCTTCCCAGCCTTCACTGGTCTTGCTCCCGGGGATGTGCTCACATACCGGCTTTGCTGCAAGAGCGTCCCAGCAGAGGATTCCTGCCAGAGCTGTGGGGAGGCCTCCAAGACTGCTCTTGAGAGCAGGTGGAGAAAGAGTCAGAGCAGGGAATGTCTTTCTCCTCAAGGGGAAGGGTTGAAGAAGTCCTTTCCCAGCCCTGAGTGTTCCAGCTTCACTCAGAGAAAGCAGGGACACTGCCCTGAGGGAGGAGGTCACTCTGTTTGGAGCAGAACTCCAGCCAGACTCCTCCTGTAGGAGCAACCTTGGCCTTGGTTCCAGATTGGACGCTTTCTGGGAATGTAGCCGCATGGCTGAGGATGGCTGCATCAGCCCCTGCCCGGTGATTCCCAGGCAATATGGGAAGCAAATGGCCCACTGAACTCAGTGCACCATATCCAAAATCCCCTCATATTTGGGAGGCCATGGGTCCATGGCGGGTCCCCTGCCCCTCACAGCAGACACTTGAAGGAGTGCAGCAGCCAAAATTTGACACCAGGTGGAGAACATGGGACATGCAGAGAGAGCAGAAAGGGGAGGAATTGTGTGCTTATGCCTCAGGTATTCTCTGCCTTTTCTCCTCTAGTGAACACCCAAAGTTGCTTACAAGTTTGTCCTCCATTCCTTTTACCCTGTGAGCGAGGTGAGCTCAGACGGAGTGATTGGCCAAGCATCTGCCAGGAGCTTTCAGGATGGCTGAAACTGTGCCCCCCTGCCCTCCCAATTGGCACTCTTCCCACCAGGCCCCCCTGCCTCCCAGGAAACACTCCAGTCTCCCTCAGGTCTTCCCCACTACAGTTCAGCACTTCAGCTTAGGGGGAATTTTATTCTTTGCTTGTTCAGCATGACAGAAAACAGGCCGGGTATCTCTGTTGCACGACCACCTGGGAAGAATCACAGGTGGAGCCTCCCTTTTCCCTCAATCCAGGAACAGCATTGGGAATCAGCACACCAGACACCCAAGTTGGGGGGAAAGAGTGGTGCATAGAAAAGATAAAAATAGAGGTTCATGAGCAGCCAATGTGAAAGGATGAATGAGGATCAAAGAGGGGAAGGGATGGGAAGGGCAGCTTAAAAGCCATCACAGCTCAGGGCATGTGGCCTGCCAGGAGCACGTGGCTCCCAGGTCTGATCAGCCCCTTGGACAGGAAGCAGGAGACCCCCATCCCAGCCTCAGCTCTCCTACAGAGCCTCGAACTCCCAGGTGCTTTTCTACAATATGAGAAACGGAGAGGTGCTTCATGATTCTCCAGGCACATAGGGATGCTCCTTTCATTGCAGAGAGAAAATGGAGCAACACAAAACAAAGACCCCAGCACTAGAAACAGAGGATTCAGTCGATCGTCAAATCATTCCCTATTCAGTCAACAGTGTAAAACCTGGCACCCGAGAGAAGCCCTGAGATGGTCCCAGAGGCAGTGTGTGTGTGAGTGGAGGGGGAGCACAGGGAATTGAGAGCCGCTGAGGACACAGGTCTGGTGTCCTCCTGTCCACTCAAGGGACTGCTGTTGGAGGTCCACCTGGCCAGGCACAGAAGACACAGTGTTCAGAAAATCAAGATCCTATGCAGGACTCGTCATGTTTCATGTGCCTCCCTTGTTGCCATGTCAACTCTGTGTAATCAGCCATAATTACGGTGCTATTATGTCAACTCCGCTCCACAGTTTCTCATATTTTCCTTACTCAGGAACACATAATCTGCTGAAATATCCCTATTCTTGCCCTCATAAACAACTCCAGTCCTGTGTGCCTGACTTAAAATCTAGAAGTTACTCTGTATATGACCTGGGAGTTTGTAGTTTGTGCTGGGAGTTTGCCCTGTGGGAGAAAGATTGTGTGAGGTGGAGGATTGGCCTGTGATGCCTCTGGGATGGTGCATGGCGGGTGAGAGCTTTGAGACGCTTGACTGGTGAGGGTGGATATTTCGTGCACAAGGAAGGGAGAGTGAAGTTAATGGGGAGATGGATGCAGCCGCTGAACCGTTTCAGAAGGAAACAAAAATGAGAAGAAAAGGGGGTGACCTTGCTTGCTGCGAACAGCTGGTGGTGCGAGAAAACACATGTGGTCCATCCCTTGTTTGGTTTGGCCAGCCTGACTCAGGGGAGATCCTCTGGCAGGAAGTTATCAACTTCTTATGAATGTGGCACGGCACACACAGAGCATCAGAGCATGTGCAAAGAACAAAGCATCTTTGGGAGTTAGATCCGCTCTGCCTCCAGTCACAGGTGGAGGCGGGCTTGGGCTGGCACTCTTGATCTGCCTGAGAAATGGTGGGTTTGTTCCAAAGAGACACGGCAGTTGCTGGACAAGGAGGGAGAACGTCTGAGTGTTCAGAGCTTATATTGCCTCATCCGTAGGGAGGATTGAACCGCTTATATTGCCTCATCCGTAGGGAAGATCTGTAAGGAGGGAGGATTGATTCAAAACAGAAGACCCTTTCAGCACGCTCAGTGAAGGGTTGGGGGAATTGTTTTAAGGATGGGAACCCTTCTAAAACCAAGGCTGTGTGCACACACCAAAGATTGTGTCACCCAGCAGAGAGTCGCACTCGCAATGAGCACACCAATGGCACTAAATGATCTGCACATCCTTGTAATGTCCACGGGGAACAAGATGCAAACAAGCACACATGTCGGGACACAGCAGTTGCATTGCCTATCTAGCCCTTCTCATCTGGTTCAGTCCTTAAATCTGCATGCATAATACCACCCAGCTAACCAGACTGCTACACAAGTTCTGGCACTTGGCTCCCTGTTGTGTCTGGGGTGGCATCAGGGACACAGCCAACCTGCCTCACCTTGGCCTCGGCTTCACTTGTTCCTCAGCCCACTTTCTGCTGCATCGGCCCACGTCTCGTCTCCCTGCTGCTCCACAGCATTTGCACATAGGCCAAAGCCACCGGCAAACCCCAGTCGGTCACATGGCCGTGATCTTCTTTGGGCAGCTGAAGTATGAGTCCTTCATTGTTTGGTTTCTTACAGGATAACCCAGAATAATAATAATAATAATAATAATAATAATAATAATAATAATAATAATAATAAAATGGGGATCACATGCAGCCCTTTCTGAAAGTATCAGTTGTGAAAAATCAGTGGTGCCATTTTCAGTTCTCACACAGCATTGAAAATTCCTTTGAAGAGGTATAGAAATGTGGGCATATTTGTTTTGAATGCCCTATATTTGCCTTTGAAGGGAGCAGTTTACCCCACCATTTAAAAACGGGTAAAATTCAGGTGGCCTGGTTTGGCCAAGGCCTTCTTCCCAGAACAAGTGCAGGCATGTCTTGGGACGTGGAAGGCAGAGACAAGCGAACTGCAAGCTTGCTTGATGGTGCCAAAGGAGGGTGGGTGACCCACTACCTCAGGAGGCTGATGTTTGCCGTAGGGCGAGACTTATGTGTTATTGCTGGTTGTGAATACACGTCCGACCCATCGCGACCACATGGATAAAATTCCTCCAGGCCTTCCTGTCCTCCACCAACCCCTGGAGTCCACTTAAGCTCACACCAACTGCCTCCATGACTCCATTCAGCCACCTCATCCTCTGCTGTCTTCCCTCCCCCCCCCTCTTTTTTTTTTGCCTTCGATTGTTCTCAGCATTAGACTCTTCTCCAGGGAGTCCTTCCTTCTCATTAGGTGGCCAAAGTATTTGAGTTTCATCTTCAGCATCTTCTTTTTTTTTTTGTAAGATTTTATTAAGATTTTAAATAACAAATTATAAACATCAATCATCAAATACATTGGAAAAGCTGGGTCAGCTCCCTATAACATATCTTTTAGCATTCTATGTTCATAATCAAATCAATTTATAAAAGTTTAAAGACATCTTTAAGTCTAAGCCAAGTCCCATTTCTCTAGCCAGTCGTAAAAAAGTCCCAAGTTTGGTAAAAGTCAGTGTCTTCCTTCTCCTTCAGCGATAGAGTCAGTCTATCCATTTCTGCACAGTGCAGAATCTTTTTCAAAATCAGTTCCACAGTGGGTAGTTCCTCACTCTTCCAGTATTGAGCAAGCGTGATCCTCACCGCTGTGATTAAATGTAGTATCAAATACATTTCTTGTTTACTAATATTTTCTGGTACAATGCCTAACAAGAAAATTAGTGGTACAATGCCTAACAAGAAGTTAGTGGCTGGTTCTCAGCTACGGTTCTCCGGGGGGTAACCCTTCCAGTCAACCAAATACTGCAGCCGCCCCCAACGGAAGCGAGAGTCAAGAACGTCAGCCATTTCAAACTCCTCCTCACCATCCACCATCACAGGTGGAGGGGGCAGAGACACCGACCGTAGAGGATGTGGCGGCGGCGCTGCAGACAGCAACGACCGGTGGAACACCGGATGGATCTTCATCGACGCAGGCAGGCGCAACCGGAATGCCACTGGATTGATCTGAGCCGCGATCTGGAACGGACCCATCCGCTTCTGTGCCAACTTCCGAGATGGAACGGACAGAGGAAGGTGTTCCGTGGACAACCAGACCCAGTCTCCAACCGTCAAAGTTGGGCCCTCCAGCCGCCTCCTGTCAGCAACCGCCTTGTAGGCCTCCTTCGCTTTGTCCAATTGTTGCTTCAGGAGGGCCTGAACAGCAGCCAAATCACCGACGAAGGACCCTGCTGCTGGGACCGAAGAAGTCGGGAAAGCACGAGGATGATAGCCCACATTAGCATAGAAAGGGGTCTGGCGAGTCGACGCGTGGACGGAGTTGTTATAGGCGAATTCGTTTAATTGCAGGAACGAAAGCCAGTCGTCTTGCTGGAAGTTCACGAAACAGCGTAGATATTGTTCTAAAGTAGCATTGAGGCGCTCCATTTGGCCATCGGTTTGGTGATGATGCGCAGAGGAAAGGTGCAAATCGACCTTGAGAAGCGCCAAAAGTTCCCGCCAAAAGCGCGACGTGAACTGACTCCCGCAGTCCGAAATCACAGCAAGGGGCCACCCGTGGCTTTTGTAAATATGGTGGATAAACAAGGAAGCCGTGGTCTTGGCCAAAGGCAGACCAGTGCAAGGAATAAAGTGGGCCATCTTCGTGAAAAGGTCATTCACTACGAGGATGATAGTAAAACCATTAGAGTGAGGCAGATCAGTAATGAAGTCCATGGACACAGTCTGCCAGGGACCAGGAGGAGTCTCTATGGGCCGAAGGAGTCCACGTGGTTTCCCTTGTTGTGGTTTGGCACGGAAGCACGTGGGACACGACAACACGTAAGAGTTGACGTCGTGATACATTCGAGGCCACCAATAGTCTCTAGCCAGTGTATGCATAGTTCTGTACACACCAAAATGGCCGGCAGACTGTGAATCATGGCACTTCTGCAACACCTGTTCACGAAGTGATGGCGGCACATAAGGGACGTGATCAAACAGTAAGATGCCATCACGGAAAGTGAAGCGAGGTGGAAGAGCATTCTGCTGTTGTAGGTCCAGTTTGGATCTGTCCGCTGAGCGTGGCGTATGTCATCCGTGTATGCCACTGATACAGCTGGAACCCCTGCGATGGAAGCTTGCAAGATTGGAGCAGGAAGCACATCTTCTTCGGTATCAGGAAAGTATTCCAGTTTCCGAGACAGAGCGTCTGCCAGCAAATTCTGGGAAGGTGGAATATAGTCAATGGTGAAATTGAAGCAGGAGAAGAACAGTGCCCACCATGCCTGGCGTTGGTTGAGGATTTTCGCGGTCTGGAAGTGCATCAGGTTTTTGTGGTCAGTTTGGATGAGTATCTTGTGCTGAGAGCCTTCCAGCAAATGCCGCCATTCTTCCAGTGCGGTCTTGACAGCCAACAGCTCTTTCTCCCAAATTGTGTAATTCCTCTCAGAATTAGTTAGTTTGCGGGAGTAAAACGCAACAGGTCATAAATCACCATCAGGTCTGTGGCCCGCTTGCAGTAGGACGGCCCCTATGGCCCTGTCAGAAGCATCAGTTTGCAGCGTAAAAGGCGCAGAAGTATCAGGGTGCAGCAAAAGTCGTTCGGACTTGAACTGCCGTTTCAAAGCAGCAAAAGCTTTCGCTGCACTCGGAGGCCATTGCAAAGCACGCCCGTTGTCTCTCAAGAGGTTGGTCAACGGGGCCGTAATTCGAGAAAAATTTGGTATAAACCGGCGATAAAAGTTTGCAAAACCGAGGAATCTTTGGAGTTCCTTCTTAGTGCGCGGTGTCTGCCAAAAAAGCACAGCTTGGATCTTCACGGGATCCATTTGTAATCCGTTTGGGGAAACACAGTAACCTAGATAAGTCAAAGAGGTCGTGTGAAATTCACACTTTTCAAGTTTTGCAGACAGTTGGTGTTCCTGCATGCGTTGCAATACTTGTCTGACATGTTGTACATGAGATTCAGGATCACTTGAGAAAATGAGCAAATCATCCAAATAGGCAATCATAAAGACATCGCGAAAATCATGAAAAACCTCATTGATGAACCGACTGAAGTATTGCCCCGCATTCAAAAGGCCAAACGGCATGACACAGAACTCATAGCATCCATACCTGGTTAAAAAGGCCATCAAAAATTCAAAGCCAGGGCGTATCCTGAGTAAGTTGTACGCGTTACGCAAATCCAGCTTGGTAAAAATGCGCGCTTGGCCCAGGCGTTCTAAAATTTCAGATATGAGCGGCATGGTATGTCTATTCGGAATTGTAATCGCATTCAATCTGCGATAGTCGATGCAGACCCGAGGTTCATCAGAATCTTTCTTTGGTACAAGTAGGGGCATCGCTGAAGAGGGCGAAGATGAAGGGCGTATGAAACCCTTTTTCAAATTGGAGGTGATAAAATCTTTGATGACTTTTAGTTCTTTGGGTGACATGGGGTGCAACTTGCCAGTAGGCAACGTCGCACCAGGCTGGATATGAATCTCCATGTCATAGGATCGATGTGGGGGTAATTTGTCAGCCTCTTGTGGGTCAAACACATCCCAAAAATCCTGATATTGGGGAGGGAGGGCTGTGGCTAGCGTGGGCATTCTGTTGGAACCCGCAGGCGTATCGGCATCAGTACAGTGTGTCAAACAAAACTCAGAGTTAAAACGTATCTGACCTGAGCCCCAAGAAATGAGAGGCCTGTGTTTAACTAACCAGTCCATGCCTAGGATGATGGGGTGGTGTAGATCCTTCACCAACAAAAATGATGTTCTTTCATGATGCTGGCCAATCAATAGTGTGAGCGGTGCAGACTGTAGTAAGGAAAGGCCACCCTGCAATGGTATTTTTTGTATGGAATCTACTTGGAGAGGGGCCACTAATCGGTTAGTGGATACTTTTTGAGTTTGAGCAAAGCCTTCATCCATAAAGGATGCCATAGCACCACTGTCAATTAATGCAGTGGTTTTAATTGTGTCATGACAGTCCATGTGCAGAACCACATCAATCAAAAGGTGTTGAGCAATTGGCTTGCTTTCCCCTGCTTGGCACCGTTGAGAAACTGGAGCATGTCCCAGCATCGTGGTGCTTAACGACGCTGGGACTGGAAGTTTGCCGCCTGTCTCCTCAAAGGGCATTGTTTTGCAAAGTGTCCTGCCTGCTCACAGATAAAGCAACGTCTGATGCTGCGTTGAGAGGCCTTATCAGGCAGTGGAATTCGAGCACGGGCTGCCCCTATCTCCATGGGAATGGCCTCTATCTGGTCTCGGGCAGGACTCCGAGGCACGTAGTTCTCTTGTAAAAGAAACTGCGTACTCGTTTCTGTTGGCAGCAACCATCTTATCTGACTTGGCTGGAGGCCAAAAAAACTGCCAGGCTTAAAACGTTTCTTCTCATTAAGCCGAGCATCCACTTTAATCGCCAGAAGCATCAAATCCTGTAAATTGTCTGGCGTGGGGCAGCATGCCAATTCATCTACAACTTCTGCCCTCAGGCCTCTATGGTATTGTACCATTAAAGCCTCATCATTCCACCCCAAGTCATTCATAATCATCTGATACTTGGTAGAATATTCCATGGCAGATTGATATCCCTGAAATAAATGTTCAATTTCTTGAATTGCGAGTTGTTTACATGCCTCTACCCCCAGAAACTTGTACAAAGCATTCAAAAATTGATCAGAGCTATTCAATATGGGGTCTTTGGCAATCAGTTTAGCCGGTGCATATCTGGCTGGGACTCCCACCAGTTGATTAATCAAAAATCCTACCTTCATCTTCTCATCGGGGAATTCTTGAGGGTGAAGAGACATATACAGCTCTGCTTGTGCTCTGAAGGTTGTAAAAGTTTCTTTCTGACCATCGTACTTCGGGGGGGGGGGGCTGGCCCACTTCGTCTCACTGTCACCTCAGTTTCTGCCTTCCTGGCCATCTCCTGCAATTCCCTATGAAGTACATCCATGTCCCGTTTCAGCCTTTCAATCTGTTCATTGGCTTCCGCATTCTTTGCCCTTAAAATTCTATTTTCTTCTTCTAGTTCTCTGCTACTCCGCTGCATGTTGATGCCAAAAAAAGAAAAGCAACGCAGATAGGAAAACAAAATCCGTTTCTCTGTCTCTTTATCTGGAGCTTGCAGCCAAAGCAACGGGGGAGAAAAATAAAGGAGAGGAGGTGGGGGGGAGGATTCTCAGGGGAACATTCTGTTGTGAGGGTGTTATAAAAACACCCTCACGCTTGGAAGTGCTTTAGCTGCAATAAATTCTTCAAACAGGAGCTGAGGTTCTAAATTGGTTTATTGCTCATTATCTACAAGATTTACGGTTAAACAAATATCCTAACGGCAAGGCACATGTATGAATGAACGATGTTCCCCTGAGAATGAATCTCATCCCTCCTCTTCCTCCTGTCTCTTTCTTCTCCGTTCTTCCCGAAGCTGATAAGAGCGCATCATTCGTCGTTGGTTAGCGTCAATCAAGTCAATGCCTCCGAGCTGCCCGTCCCCTTCCGGCCCGCTGCTTTCCTCCTCCTCCGGCACAGTATTTTCCCCCTCCCTCTCTCCTTCACAGTCTGTCTGGTTTAAAGGGCCAGCCTCCTGGAAAGCGGCCGGAGACCCCTGATCTGTTTCTTCTACTGGAAGCGTCTGCTCTCTCCTGCTCCTGGTAATCACGGTTACCTCCTCCTCATGAGGAGGAGCCACTGTCATGCTCTCCTGCACGACAGAATGGTGGACAGAGAGGCCTGGAGGAATGTGGTCCATAGGGTTGCGATGGGTCAGCCACGACTTCGCAACTAATAATAACACATAGGGACAAAATGCCCCAGCTCGTTGTGAATACACCCACAACTGAACTAGCACACACTTCGACCAAACAGTCAAAACTTGGCATTTGGATGAAATGAATACTGATGCTCATGGAGAAGCTCCAGGAGGGGGTGCTTCCCCCTCTGTCTTTCTCGCTGCCACATCCTTGCACTGAGACAGGGGTCATCCACCTGCAAACATCAGCCTCCTGCAGACAGTGGGTCCCCCCCCCCCCTTTTTGGCACCATCAATCAAGCTTGTGTTTTGTATTTCTCTGCCTGCCACATCCCACGACATGCCTGCACTTGGTCTGGAAAGGAGACCTGGGCAAAACCAGGCCGCCTTAACTTTACCAGTTTTTAAAGGTTGGGGTAAACTGCTCCAACAGGGAACCATGATGGAATATATGGCAAATATAGGGTATGCACAAGAAATATGACCATATTTCTAAACATCTTCAGAATAATTCTAGGTGCCTTCTGAGAAATGAGAATGGTGCCACTGATTCTTCACAACTGATACTGCCAGGCAGGGCTGCATGTGATCCCCCTTTTCACGTCTTGATCATTCTGGGTTCTCCCATGAGAAACCAAACAACGAAGAACAACGACATCAGCCTCCCACGGAAGATCGAGGCCATGTGACCGACCGGGTTTTTCCAGTGGTTTTGGCCTGCATGCAAATGCTATGGAGCAGCAGGGAGACGTGATGCCGGTCGTCGCAGCAGAAAGTGGGCTGAGGAATGAGGGAAGACAAGGCCAGGGTGGTGCAGGTTGGCCATGTCCCAGAAAGCAGCCCAGTCACAGCAGGGGGCCAAGTCCTAGAATCTGTGTAGCAGTTTTGTTACCTGGGAGGTAATATGGACACAGATGTGGGACAAAAGCAGACGTGAAAGGCTGGATAGGCAGCGCAACTGCTGTGTCCCGACATGTGTGCTTGTTTGCAGTTTGTCCCCTGTGGATATTATAAGGAGGTGCAGATCATTTAGTGTCATTGCTGTGCCGATTGCAAGTGAGAACTGGAAGCTTGAAAGAAAAATTACACAGAAGAGAAACTTCTCTTGGCAATGTTGCCTTAGAGAGATACTACAAATTGCATGTTGGGAGAATATTGCTAATGAGGTCATATTAAGAAACATAGAAATATAGAAACAGAGCGAGTCAGAAGGGCCTCCTGGGCCACCTAGTCTGACCTCCAGCACCAGCCGGGTCTGTGCACGACATGCCCACCATGTGCATGTCAAGCCTATCCTTGAATACCTGCACCGATGGGGCCTCAACGACCTCTTGTGGAAGCCCAATCCACACCCTCGGGGTCCTGACTGTCAGGAAGTGCTTCCTGGCGTCTAAATTGAACCTTGGCTCAAATTGCTTTCCTCCGTTGGAGCACGTCCTGCCTTCCTCATCCGGGGAGAACAGGTCTCTACCCATCTGCATGTGACACCCCCTCACATACCTGTTTATCGCCAACAGATCCCCTCTGAGTCTCCTCTTCTCCAGGCTGAAGAGACCAAGTTCTCTCCGTCTTGCCTCATACCCCGTCCCCTGAAAACCGGCCACCAACCTTGTGGCCCTACGCTGCACTGAAGATGAGGTACCAGAAGACTCTCTGTTGGGTGACACAATCGTTGGTGTCCGAACACAGCATTGCTTTTAGAAGGTTTCCGAACCTTCAAAAAAATCCCCCAGCCCCTCACTGAGAGTATTGAAAGGGGCTTCTGCTTTGAATAAGTCCTCCCTCCATACAGATCTTCTCCATGAGGCAATACAAACTCTGCACACTCAGAGGTTCTCCCTCCGTGTCCAGCAACTGCCATGCCTCATTTGCACAAACCCTCCATGCTTCAGGCACACCAAGATTCCTTTCAAGTGCCAGTCCTAGCCCGCCTCCACCTGTGGCAGGAAGCAGAGCTGATCTAACTCCCAGGGATGCTTTGTGCTTTGCACATGCTCAGGTGCTCATTGTGAACACTACCACGCTCACAAGACGGTGATACCTTCCCCCTTTTTTGTAGCTCTCAGGACTGGCCATGGTAGCAAAACAAGAGTTTGTGCAAACTGTCTCCTTGCATTCCCCGTCAGGGAAGAACTGCAGGTGTTGCCTCGCATTCCCAGTGACTCTTAGCAAGCAAGGCAACCCCCCCCCCTTCTTCTCATTTGTGTTTCCTTTCCAAAGATTCAGAGGCTGCATTCGTTTCCCCCTTTCTTTCTCTCTCTCTCTCCCTCATGCACCAACTCTCTACCCTCACCGGTCAAGCCTCTCAAAGCTCTCTCCCACCAAGCTCCATTCCAGGGGCATCCCAGGCCAATCCCCCACCTCACACACTCTCTCTCCAATAGGGCACTCTCCCAGCAAAAACTACAAACTTCCAGAGTGTAGAAAGAGTGTTTTCTAGATTTCTAGTCATGCAACCAGGAGCGGGTTTGATGATGAGGGAAGAATAGGGAGATTTCAGCAGATAATGTGTCCCTGAGTTAGGAGAATATGAGAAACTGCCGAGCAGAGTGAACATAATGGCCCAGTAATTATTGGTGATAACAGAGAGTTGACCTGGCAAACAGGGAGGCACATGAATCATGAGGGATCCTGCATGGGAGCTTCATTTTCCCAACCCAGTATCCTGCCTGCCTGGCCAGGGGGACCTCCAACGGCAGTCCCTTGAGTGGACAGGAAGGTGCCAGACCAGTCTCCGCAGCTGGTCTCAATCCTCTGTGCTTCCCCCCTCCGCCCCACCACACACACTGCCTCTGAGACAATCTCATGGCTTCTCTTGGGTGACAGTTTTTACCGTGTTGGCTCAATGGGGATGATTTGATGACTAACTGAATCCTGTGTCTTCTAGTGGTGGGATCTTTGTTTTATGGTGTTCTGTTTTCTTATTGCATAGACGGGGGCATCTTGATTTCCCTGGAGAATCATGAAGCACCGCTCTGTTTCGCGTATTGCAGGAAGACCCCTGGGAGCTGGATGCCCTCTCTGAAGAGCTGAGACTGTGATGAGGGTCTCCTGCTTCCTTTCAGAAGTGGCCAAGCAGCCCTGGGAGCTAGGTGTTCCTGGCTGACCACATTCCCTGAGCTGTGGCTACTGCCAAGCTGCCCTTCCTTCCCCTCTGATCCTCATTTATCCAGTCAGCCTGGATGGTCATGAGCCGCCCAGCTGCATTTTTATCCCTTTAATACACTGCTGGGCTCCCCCATCTTGGGTGTGTGTTGTGCTGAGTCCAGAGGCTGGTCCGGGATTGAGGGAACAGGGAAGCTCCACCTGCGATGCTTCCCAGCTGGGCGTGGAACAGAGAATCCCGGCCTTTTCTACGTAAAGCTCAACAAGCAGAGAACGGAAGCACCTTCATCCCTGCAAAGCTGGGAACGCTTCCCTTCTGTTTTGCACTTCAGTGACAACCTTTCACTTGCAGGGAGAAAATGATGGACGAAGAAAACTCCACCCAGAGCTGAAGAGTCGAACTGTGGCATGGAAGGCCTGAGGGAGAGTGGAGTGTCTTCTGGGAGGCAGGGGGCCCTGATGGGGTGAGTGCCAAATGGAAGGAAGGGGGGTCAAGTTCCTGCCCCCCCATCCGCACAGCTCCTGGAAGATGCTTGGCCAATCTCTCCCTCTCAGCTCACCTCCCTCATAGGGAAAAAGGAGAGGCGGACAAACTTGAAAGCTACTTTGGGTGTTTGCAGGAGGAGAAAAGGCAGAGAATACATTCGGCATTAAAACAAAATGCAGAGCCAAATTCCTCACCTATCTGTTCCCTCTGCATGCTCCATGTTCTCCCCCTGAGGTCAATTATGGGTTGCTCCACTCCTTCAAGTGTGCGCTGTGATGAGGCAGGAAGACCCCCCAGTCCATGTACTCGTGGCCTCCAAAAAAACAGGAGATCATGGAAAAGGTGCACTGAGTTGAGTGGGTTTCCAACATGGCTCAGGAATCACCGGGCAGGGGCTGAAGCAGCCATCTGCAGCCATGCGGCTACTTTCCCAGACTGAGCCCAAGCTGGAAGCAAGACCAAGGTTGCTCATAGCGGAGCAATCTGGGCGGACTCCTGCTCCCCCGGGTGACCTTCATACTCAGGCAGTGTCCTTGCTGACTCCGAGTGAAGCCGGAGCTCTCAGGACTGGGAACGGACTTCTTCAGTCCTTCCTCATGTGGAGCAAGACATTCCCTGCTCTGCATCTTTCTCTTCCTGCTCTCAGGAGCAGCCTGGGGGCCTCGCCGCAACTCAGGCAGGATGACTCTGATGGTGCGCTCTTGCAGCCAAGCCTCTTTGTGAGCAGATCCAAGGGAGCCAGCACAGGGCAGGCTGCCAAGGGAAAAGATCAACAATTCCGGAGAGATCCTCTCCAAGGAACCTGCCCACCCCCAAGATCCCCACCCTGGAAAAGGAGCTGGAGGGATTTCTAAGCCACATAGCCGGTACCCGGTCAAGTTCTGGACAAATGTTATTTGTCTGTTCACACTTCAAAAGATAGAATGAAAATGTCAAGGACTAAAAACAGAAACTATTGCAAGAAAATTAAAAAGACATAACACAAGCTTAGCTAAGGAGGATAACAAAGGAAGGTTTCTTGTGTGCTGCTTCTCCAGGTACGAAAAGGAGCTTTTATTTTTCAAAACTACCAAAAAGTGCAGAGGATTTTTTTTTTTCAATTGTTCCAATTGATATTGTCCATATGCCCAAAATGAATCGCTGGCTTGTACAGAAAAGTTGGAATGTTGAACTCTTGATGAAAAAAAAAAACAGATTTTATGCTTTGCTTTTCATCATGAGATGCTCCTTGGTATTCAGGTCAGGCCTCCACAGAATGATGTAGCACTTGGGCAGGAAGATGCAGCCCAGCAGCCCAGCAGCCCAGCACTGGAGGCCAAGATGGAGAAGACCTGGACGGCCACCATGTACTTGCCCTTGGTGCTCAGCTAGGTGGGCACGAAGGACAGCCAGACGCTGCAGAAGACCAGCATGCTGAAGGTGATCAGCTTGGCCTCGTTGAAGGCCCCGGGCAGCTTCCTGGACAGGAAGGCCACCGTGAAGCAGACGGCAGCCAGGAAGCCCATGTAGCCGAGGGCAGTGTAGAACATGGCCATAGAGCCTTCATTACACAGCAGGATGATCTGCCCAGGTTGAGAGTGCTTGTCTGAGGCAGGGAATGGGGGAGAGGTGCCCAGCCAGATGGTGGAGAGGACTGCTTGAGCACTGGAACAGCAGATGACTATGGAGTTGGCCAAACTCCTCCCCAACCAGTTCCTTGCCCTGTTGCCTGGCTTGGTGGCCAGGAAGGCCAGCACCACAGTGATGGTTTTGGCCAGGAGGGAAGAGATGGCCACTGAGAAGATGATGCTGAAGGCTGCTTGTCTCAGGAGGCAGATGATGCTTCTTGGCTGGCCAATGAAGAGGAAGGAGCACAAAAAGCAAAGCAGGAGGGAGACAAGCAGAATGTAGGAGAGGTCGCGGTTGTTGGCCTTGACTACTGGAGTCTCTTGGAACATTCTGAAGATTCCCAATATGCCTCCTGTGGCGATGGAGAAGAGTAGGGCCATGCCAGTGAGGAAGAACCCCAAATATTCTTTGTAGGAGAGGAAGGTGATGACCTTGGGGATGCACTGATCCTGGGCCTTGTTTGGATGCTGATCTCCTGGACACTTCAGGCAATGCTCTGCATCTGTCCGAAGCAAGACAAAGAGCACCTGATATCCCTTCCAGTTTCTGTTGTGTGCATTGTATTCATCATTCTGGTTTTTCCTATTACTACTAGTAGTATAAATGGTACTAGTGCAAGTAAAGGCATGATTCGGGTGTGAGAGGAAATGGGGGCTGGTAGTTGTGATTTGCCAGAGCAATTTCTGCTCCCCCAATGGGAGGTCTGTTGGTGGAGGTTTGTTTGTTGCTGTACTGAGTTGGTAGAAGTGGGTGGAATTCCTCCCTTGGCAGCACCTGCCTGACTTGGAGCCAAGAGGTTGCCATGGAGTGGGAACCCAAAGCCAAGTTCTGACTATGCCAAGCAGTCCACTAGGTGACTGTGGGCCACCCCCAGACTCTTAGTCCTGCTTTCCTCCCACAGAAGGAGAGGCTTCTTGAGCCATGTTCTCGTGGGTGAAAAAAGTGGAATGACAAAACCCTACCCATGTAGGGGATGAAGAGTCATCTGGAGAAATGGAGAAGGGAAAGAGAGATGCAGGGGCCATGGTGGGCAGGGGAGGCTTCGCAGCAAGCAAAGGTGAATGGAAAAAATGCCTGGAGTGCCCTGAAGGTCAAGGAGCCTGGGGCTGTGGGAGCAATGAGGAATGAGGCATTCTGGGAGGTGGAGAATGCAAGGCACAACTTGGCCCATGCAATGCTTCCAGGTGTGGAGGGAGGGGTTGCCAAAATCATCTCCACAAACAAAGATTTTCTGCCCTGATACACCAGATGCAACCCAGCTGTCCAAATTTCCTTGCAGGATGGTTTAGCGTCCCCACACGTGCCACATACCATGGCTGGATCCTTGCCCTCCCCACAGGCTCTGCCTTTCCCTCCTCGCTCACCCACCTTCCCGAGTGGAGATGGTCCCTTCCGCACACGGAGCACAGTCATAGCAGCACAGGGGCTCCCCTTCCCGAACCACCTTGAAGAATCCTGGGCAGCAGCTCTCCACGCACCTGGCCTGGGGCAGGGGCTGAGCAAGAGAGAAGGAGCGTTAGGGGAGGAGGCTTCGGCCTGAGGAAGCTGGGGGCTGGGGAGTCTGAGCTTCAAAGAGAAGAGAGTGGAGGACCTCCCTCTCGTCAGGGGATTGCATAAGTGAACCCCATCTGAAGAAGCCGGATTTTCCCTCCTGATGAATGCATCTCGTTCATTCTCTGCACCTTTTACATATCAGGCTATTGATTTATTCACTCCATATCTGTATTTCCGATCATCAAGAATGATAGTGAAAGGATGGATAATAAAAACAAGAGAATAGTGGGGATGGCTTTCATCACCTGGTATTTCCATTTCGGCCACGCAATGGGATCCCGCTGAATGGTGAATTTGGGGCCAGGCAAGCCCTGTCTCTCTAGACTCCCAACTTTCACTCTGTCAGCAGTCTCATTAGGAAACAGCACCCAGCTGACAAGGTCCAAGTTGGCTGCCAAGTCTCCGTTCTCATCCAAATACACCCCTTCAATAGCACGATTGTGAAACTGGGGGTCTCTCAGGACAGGGTGGAGCTGGAACAACACAAAGGAAAAGCCTTTGAGAAAACCCATTTCATAACCCAGTTTTTGCTCAGAGCGGCTCCCCGTTTAGTGGGGCTGAGTGGGACCCCGAAAATGGACAGAATTATGCTTTCCCTGCTGGATGCCCACTCTCTGCTTTGGGAATTTAGGAAATAGACAAGGGAAGCCTCGTCACTGAAGGGAAAGAGATAGGGAAAGGGAGGGCAGTGTCTGTGAGGGAAATTTTTCCGGAATAATGAGAAGTAGCAAATGGAACTTTCTTTCCCAGTTTGGGAGGGGAATGTCATTTTCAGATCATCATCAGGCCTGTTTCGGAGAAAAAAATTTGGACAGCCTTTCTCTGTTGACTTCTAATATTTTTATTGGATGAGAAGTATATATGTAGCTCTTCCTTTAGAATCGCCTTTTTTAAACATCCCCAACCCTTGGGACTGCTTTTCTTCTTCCTGTTGTTAGCCATGGGCCATTGTTTAGCATTGTTCCGAGTGTCTTAAAATGGGCTTTCCTGCCATTTGAGGCATCAGTGGGACCACAGTTGGATGTCCTTCTCTCAGAGTTAGCGCACAGCATGGGTTCTTTCCCCACAGTTCCTATAGCTGCCGCATTGTGCATTGGGTCTTCCCCTTGGGTTCCCTGCAGCCTGTGAGTCTGATTTTCAGAGTACTGAAATGGTCACAGGATTGCACTGCCTTCAGTAGTGCAGAGCATGTTCCAGCACTTCAGCTCTTGACTACCTCCTCATTCCACTTCCTGCAGGATTCCCTTCCCTCGGCTCAGCTCCCTGCTCCTCTTCAGGCTCCTTTACTGCTCTTAGTGTTGCAGATGAACTGCTCGACCCCAATACTTGACTTCTTCTCCTTGCCTTGAGGGTGCGCAGTTGCCGCTCCAGTGCTCTCACCTTTCCTGCCGGGACGGCTGCTTGCTGGACCTTTTTGTGCGCTCCTGCCTTTCTGACCTTAAGCAGAAAACAGACACGGCATCGGGTTTGCAGGCCACTTCCATAGGGAGGGTGCTTGGTCCATATTCCCTGATTTTGGATTCTCCATGCAGCAACATTCAAGGCTATCTCCTCCCCTACCTGGAAGGTGACCAGCAGAGTCCCCTTTGCTCTGTCTTGGTCTCCTCTTCCACTGTCACAGCACTGCCAAACTCCTGCGACCTCTCCAAGTCGGCTCGCTCACAGGAAGCTGGCTTGCTTCTCTCGCAGTCCCAGAGCAGCTCGGAACCCATTCACTCCTCTCCTCAGCCATGAACCCAAATGTTTCCTGGGATCAGGAATGAAGGCACACCAACGGTGGGGTGGGCTCAGCCGGCATAGCAGATCCAACATGGATCAAACATGGGAATAGCAGGCCAACCGTTATACTACATCCAGTGCCAGGTAAAGACATTTTTATTTGACCATTATTTCAATAATCAATGCTTTTAGATATATTAGGAATTTTCCCTTCACAGTCGCACTTTCTATTTATTCCTCCTTTTTCTCTAGTTTTGATTTCTTTTATATTGTTTTAATAATTGACAATTTATATTCTACTTTTATAAATTATATTGTACTTTTAAATATGGGACAGGATATAAATGCCAGTAATATATAAAGAACGAAAAAATAAAGGATTGCCTTGTGTTCTGATCCCAGGCAAGATAGCAAGTCTGAGTAAACTTAGGTGAGGGATCTGCCCAAGGACCTGTGCTGTCCTCACACTGCTGCTATCTGCTGCTTCAGGATGACTTGAACCAACTCCATGGGCCACGATCAGATGCACTCAGTTCTGGGAAAGGACCGAAACAGGAACAGGACAGAAAGTGTTCAAGCTGCATCATCATTTGGAAAATCTCGACCCAGTTTCTCATACTCCGAATTTCAAACAATACCCAAGAAGGGGAGGAAATACCTGCCATGGATGAAGCTGGAGCACATCCAGCCTGCCTTCAGGATTCATGGACTTCCTCCTGGATCTGGAGGAAAGAGCCGCATCCACGGCACGGGCCACAGCCTGGACGGTGCTGTAAGAGAAGAAGCTGTCCAGAGAGAGTGCTCGCTCCTTGTCCACTTGGGGGAGGCCCTCCGGTTCCTCCTCCTCTCTGCATCTTGTCCACTGTTTCACTGACAGCACATGCTTTGAATACGAACACTTGAACACAATGTTCGCAAATTCCTTCATAGAGTTATAAAAATCCCCAAAACCATCATAGCTGGTCCTTTTACTTGTTTGGGGAAGGAAGGAAAAATATGCATAGACATGCTGTAAATCTCTAGTTCCACCCGCAAAAAAGAAGGTCAAGTCACACAAAGTTGTGCTGATCCAGACTTTTCTGTTAACAGATTGCATTTGAATTTCAGTAACTTTTTCTAGAATAAGTAATCCATATAAGGAGAAAAGCAACTCTTCAAAATAAATGAAGACATTGATTTCTACCACAATCGTCCATGACTGCCACCCAACTGGTAAAACACCCGATTTCAGCTCTGAGACGCTGCGTGAAAAAACCACGCAAATGCCATTCCTGGGGAGCTCCAGTTTCAAGGTCCTCATGAACCTGTCTCCATTCTCAGTGTCCAGTGAGAAGAGCCCGACCATCGTCCACCTGAAGTGCAGCAGCAGCCTGACGATCCCGGGGTACTGGAGGCCTTCTTCGGGGAGCATCCTGTACAAGGAAGAGGACTGGCTTTTTTCTCCCCTTACCTGTGCAGTGAAAGCATAAGTGACCTGGGAGGGAAAGGAAGAAAGAGGCTGAGGGATTGCTTCCTCTCAGTACTCAGTCACAGTTTCTCATCTCATAACAATGCACCCCTCAGTGTTGAATTGTGTGCCTGAAACATGAGTGGAAATGAAGCAATGCTTATTATATTCTGAAAATAAAGTCAATCAGTGAGACATAAGAGAGTGGGAAATATAAACCTCTGCTAGGAAGGTGAAAATGTGGAGAAGCTCAACCTGGAGCCCATTATTTTGAGACAGGAAGTGTAGCTTAAGCTAACCGTGTAGAAAATTAGCTTGCTTCCTGTTCTTCTGACCTCTACTGACCGCAAAAGCTGACCCTAAAAAGCCCTGTGCAGGCTGACTGTTGCCGCAGGTCTCAATTGGGATGGGCTCACTCTCTAATAAGAGGACGCACCCACAAGAGGGAGAGTTTTCATACGAGCACTTCCGGGAGTTTCCACTCTCCCACAGTCAGAATATGAAGAAGAGGGGCCTGCGGCTAATCTTTTCCCCGACAGTGCCAGATGGTGGACAGGTGTGGGCAGAGGACCCTGAACCCTTTTCATCTCAGGGTTCTGTGGGATTGTCTGTTGTCCTGGGAGTGATAACATGCATGGAAGTGAATTGCAGAATCTTTTGCTTTCTCTACATGAAACCTCATATCACTTCTCCCAAGCCGCCCACCTGCGGGATTTTGAAGATGCCCAGCATGTTGGAAAGCTGCATGGAGTTGTCCGAGTCAGATTCCTCAAGGACGGCCAGCAGATGATCTCGCCTGCCACACTTGTAGTTGGGAACGTGGGCCTGAGAGGTCGAGAGCAGGTCTATGGCTGCGTTGGATGTCAGTCTAACGTCATGAAGGCTGTCATAGATGCTGTAGCCCAGAGTGAGGTTGGGCAGGAGGCTGCGATCCTGGTTGACGTCCTGGATGGCAAACAGGAAGGGGAGGATCTTCCAGCAAAATGATCCTCTCAAACTTAAAGAAAGAACAAAAACAGAAACGGTCACCCTGTCATCCCTGTTTATGAAAAATTTCATAAACACAGAGTGAGGTACTATCCTGCTTCTCGGGCTTCAACATGCTCAGGCTCCTCCCAACCAAACGCCAGAGCCCAGCTGCTGCTTCCTGCAGAACCTCAGGTGGGAATCCTGCGGCCTCATTCACATCTGTGTCCAGGTCCATCTCCCGAGTCAAGACACCTGCAGCAAAGATGCCCATCCCAGGCAGGAGCCCAGCAGGGCAGCCATTCCCACTGAGGAGGATGGGAAGGCAGGCAAGATGGGGCATGTTTTACCCAATCTTTTCATTAGCGGCATGTTGATTGAAAGTGTGCGATGGATAGAAGCTTTGTGCTGCAGAAATGCTGGCACTGAGGACAAAGTCTCCAGGCTGGAAAAAAATCGGTTGCTGCAGCTCTGCCCTGTGCCAGCTCCAAGGGCATTTGGCCTCCAGCCTCCCACAGGAAGCCTCTTGGAGCAGCAGCAGCAGCACGACCAAGAGGGCCACTCTGCCGGCACTTGGCACGGCCTCCATCCTGCCCCTTTTTGCCAAGTAGAGGAGCAGTTAGAGGAATTTCCTTCTAAATGGACAGGGAGCCCCACCAGGCAAGGCTTCAGCTGAAGGAAGTGAGAATAAGTGCCTGCGCGGCAGACTCTTCTGCTGCCCCCAGCCTCTCCCGATCCCTGAGCAGGAAAGCAGAGAAGGAGGTGCCTTCCCCTTTGTGCCTGGGTGCAAGACACTCCTCTGCCATCTCAGCGGTGCCTCGGGGGTTCAAGGTGCTCCTGGGGGAGGGGAGCCCATGAGGTTTAGCAGGAAGAGCAGCAATGCATGGTGATTTCCATAATCATATGTCTTCATGACTGGAGAACCTCTGTGGCTTCCTGACAACAGTCCTCACTCCCCTGTGCAAGAGAGGCACGCTCTGAATATGTGCCGATGTGGCCCATGTGAAGCAAGCAGGAGCAAGGGATCTTTCCCTCATGTTCTTTGTAACTGGCCTTTAACGTGTGACCTACTGCATCCCCCTTTTCTGTCCCCCCACCACAAGTGTTGCCTTGCAGTGAGGCAGCCTGGCCCAGCAAAGCCCATGGCTCACTTTCTCCCTTCTCATTCCTGGTGCGCTCAGCTTGCTCCCGGGAGGTCGTGCTCACGCCACCTGTACCTCCGAGTGCTGCACCATCATCACGGTTCTGACGGATTTTCCCTCGGTGGCCAACTTCCGCTCCAGGGATGGGAGAGGCTGAGATTTTGTAAGAACATTCCTCCTGCAGGGATGGCCAAGAAGGGCAGCGAGATGGAAATTCCCTGATGAATAAACAGTTCCGTCGGTCCCATCCCAGCTGCCTCTTAGGGACTTGGCAGGAGGGTCTTCCCATCTCTGCTCTTCCCTCCCCTCCTATTTCCCTTGCAAAAAGAATCTCCTCTCAATCTGGCTGTGCCCATTGCCCATTCCTGGCATCCGGTTCCCCTTCCAGATGACTCTCTATCCAGGACAGTAAGCAAGGTTGTGGATGTTGTTGCTGTTGTTAGTTGCAAAGTCACACTCAACCCATCATGATCCCATGGAAAACATTCCTCCAGGCCTTCCTGTCGTCCACCATCCCCCAGAGTCCACCTATGCTCATGCCCACTGCTTCAGTGGCTCCATCCAGCCCCCTCAACATCTGCCACCCCCTTCTCCTTTTGCCCTCAAATTTGAGGATAGGCATATCTAAATCCAAATTGGAATGGTTCTTGCTGGACAAGACAAGGCAGGGGAGATTGTTGTGCATCTCTGCATGGGATCGAGTGTGCAATAAGGTGAATGGGAACTGAGAGATCCAGGTCCAAATCCCCGCATGCATGCACGCACGCACGCACGCACACACGCACGCACACACACACGTACCTAGGCACCCATCCAGGTATTCCAACCATTCCATTATGACTTTGGAAGGACCAGTTGGCAGGCTCACTATTTAGGACTTGGGGTCTGAGACCCAACCCAGAACCCAGGTCAGCAGGTCAGACAGGCAAGCCATCCTTTCTCTGGACTGAGAAGACCAACTGCAGAACCCGCTCAGATCTCAATGCCAAAATATGCCCCCTGCTCTCTTTCCTCCCCCAAATGCACTCTGCCCACGGAAGGGTTATGACGCTCGGGGCCCCTCAGGAAAGGGTGAGACTGGAAGAGCAGAGGAAAGACCACGATGGAGGGGAGAAGAGAGACACCTGAGCTTTCTCTGCTTCCCCTTCTGGAAGGCATCTCCCGAATTTCTCACGGCTGCCTGTCTTCGTCTGTGTGATTTCATTGGGAAGGAGCCTGTTTTCCCAGAAACACCTCCCGTGGAAGCCCATCCCATATCCCGGGGTCCCAATGATCAGGAAATGCTTCCTGACATCCAACCTGAATCCCAGTTCCTTGAGCTCTGTCCCACTGGGCAACATCCTTCCCTTCCCGCAGTGTAAAAGGTCAGGACCCTCTGCCATGTGACCCCTTCACACGACTGCATGTTGCCCGAAGAGAGTCCTCTTCTTCGGCTTTGGAGCAAGAAGGGCAGTGCCTCCTCCTTCCCTGAAGAGCTGCGGGGAATTTAGACAGTGCATACTGAGCGTCCATGAATGCGGACGGCCCAGGAGCCCTGTCAGAGGGAAGCGGAAAGAAACTTTGGATGCCCTGTGAGCCGCTACTTAGGCTTGATGCTGAGCCACAGCATGACACAGAGCATGCTCTTCTAAAAGAAATGCGTTCTGTGCATGCTCAGTGGAATCCACTGCAGAATCAGAAATTTGTGGCTGGTGGAAGATTCCAAGATGGCGTTGGAACGAGACGGATGTGATTAGCTATCTCTGCTAACACGCCAGTGTAACTCAGAAGTGAGTCATGGGAGACTCATCTACGCCCTGTCAGAGTGGGCATTAACTGGGCATGTGTTTTGGCTGGATATGGGATGGTGATTCCATGCCAGCTAGGAGCAATTCAGGTGTTCTCAACTGAATAACACCGGGGGTGGCTGCAGCCCCTTCAAGCTCTCAACATCTTAGAAGATTAGCTTAGAATTTTTATAAGCCGGATAAGCATCGGAACTTCTGAGTAAATATATATATATATTTTAACTTCTTTCTGCAATGACACCCGTGGGAAAGCTGCATCTGCTTATAATTTGGCACGAAGAAATGAAGAATCCTCTGGATCTTTAGGCGGCCGATGAGATTAGAGCGAGTTTGTGACTTTTTTGTAAGTTGGAACAAAGCTTTTTCACTAACTCCTCTAAGGGTTTAATTTGATCAAATCTTTACGGTGCAAATAGATATAAGCACAAAGCCTTGACTGAGTATTGTGGATATTTCTTTGGACTTCTGATGAGATCAGCTGGAATTTTTCACTTTTCTGCATTTCCTGCCTAATGTGTTGTGGTGAGCAATCTTTTCTTCTCTTCGCAAAATTACATATGGGATAATTTTTTCTGTTGCTAATTGGTATAAGAAGAGGGGGGAAGAAGAAGGGGGGAAGGGAGAGGTGGAAGAAAAAATCTCCATTTTCTCTCCAGCATTTCTGGGACCTTTGGTCTGCTTCTATTATTGGGACTATGGCGGCAATTCAAAGATCTGTATTAGCAATTAATCAATTGATATCAGCTCTAAGAACATCTCAAGAAATGTTTTGGTAAAAGAGGAAACTTTTATTTGTACAGAAAAAGAGCTTTGATAAAATTGATGCTTTTTTTTTTTTTTTTTGAAGAAAAAGTCATTGTTCAAACTAAAGCAGAACAGGAAGCACAACAACTATATGTAAAATTTTAAAAATTTGAAACTGTAGATAAAGAAACAAAATTAGCAAAACCAATAAATAACCTATCATCAAATCTATTTGTTATGTTGGAGGAAAAGAGACAATTTCAGCCAATAAAAGAAGGAGCTTTTTTTTCCCCTCTGATGGATGGATGGACTTTGAAGTAATTATAATTTACTCCGAGGAGGAAGAATGAAGGTCTTACAGTAAGAAATGCAGCTATTACGAATGATTAATGACTTACAGCAGACACTATGATTACTGAAGAAAAAATGGAGAGGCAGGGGGGTGAAGAAGAAATGATTGTCTTAATCAGGAATGGTATAAATGGACTGATATGTTTATTGTGGTATGGAAAGGAAAAGATATATGATTTTAACTGTGGAAGCTTCTTTATATTTAAATGTGTGGAATTATGACGAGACATAGGTTTTAAGGGAAAATGAAGGATTTTTTTCCTCTCACTCTTTTTTTTCTTTTTCTTACCTTGACTTAAATTTTAAAGATGAATGATCAAGAGTTAAACTGCATGGCTCTCCTGTTTTTGAATTGTTAGAATATAAAATGACTATTACGGGAGTAAGATGAGCTGTACTAAACAGAGCTTTTCCCTTTCTTTTCTTTTTTTTTGTTCAAAGCATGATATATTAAAGATTATGGAGTTGGATCTTCATTAAGGAATTAATTGTATGTTAATAAGGGATGGTAATTAAGATGAAACTTTACCAAATTAGCTTAAAGAAAATTTGTCTAAAAAACATCCTAGATAATTGCTGCTGTTAAATAGGCCAGATAAGATGGCCTCAAAGATGATGAATCGATGTCAGACATGTGGACATGAACCTTCCTTCTATTTCACTATCCTTTTTAGTAGATATTAGATTGAAATACTTGTAAGCAAAAAAATGTATTTGATCGTATTTGTAATTTTATGAGAAGGAGTTTATTTGTTCAATACTAGAAAAAAGAAAGAAGATATTGATTTTTACAAAACTTGGAGAGTCTTTCTTCTAATATGAAAAATAGGACTTTGTAAGAAATGGATGAACTGACCCTACTGCAGAAAAAGAAAGAAGATAGTGACTTTTATCAAATTTGGGACCTTTGTTTGTTATTGGCTGGAGAAACGGGACCTGGTTTAGATCTAAAAAGGTATTTTAAGATTTTTTAGATGGATTTGAAATGATCACAGAATGTTAAAAGATGTGTAATAAGGGGCTGACTCAGTAGTTTTCATGATTGTGATGATGGATGTTTTAGTATTGCTTCAAAAATTAATAAAAAGTTTTATAAAAAAAAGGAATTTGTAGCAGATCAACTGGATTGCAAGCCTGTGTTTGCCGAGGAGAATCCAGTTACAGTAGAAATGCAGCAGTACCTGGATTGGACCCTCGTACCAAGGGATTCCCAGTGTATTGATCTGGAAGAAAAGGGGAATAAATTGCTTCTTCTAAGAATATAATGGAGCAATCCGTTCCAGTACAGAAGAAAATTAATTCCTGGTAATCCCCAATTTGAATATTTATTGCCTTTTCAAAACAATGAGGCTTCGTTGTGGGCTAAGGATCCATCCTCTGGGAAGCATAATGTGAAATTAACAGAGTACTGTGTCTGACCCATTCATGGTTCACTGCCATAACATTGTGAAGGGGCTGCCATAGTGCCATGAAGCTGTGAGCTGTGCCGTACAGGGCCACTAAAGATGGACGGATCATAGCTGAGAGCTCTCACAAAATCTGCTCCACTGGAGAAGGAAATGGCAACCCACTCCAATGTCCTTGCCATGAAAACCCCATGGACAGTACCAAAATGCAATAAGATACGACGCTGGAAGATGAGCCCCTCAGGTCGAAGGTGTCCAGTATGCTACTGGGGGTGAGCAGAGGGCTAGTACTAGTAGCGCCAGAAAGAATAAAGTGACTGGGTTGAAGCCGAAAGGACACTCAGTTGTGGATGTATCGGGTGGTGAAGTCCAGTCCAAAGCTGGAAAGATCTATACTGCATAGGAACTTCAAATGTAAGATCCATGAATCAAGGCAAGCTAGACAATTTCAAAAAAAGAGGACAAGGCTAAACATCGACATCTCAGTAATCAGTGAACTAAAACGGACAGGGATCAGTGAATTTAATTCAGGTGACCATCAAGTGTACTACTGCGGGCAAAAATCCTTCAGAAGAAATGGAGTAGCCTTCATATTCAATAAAAGAGTAGGAAAAGCAATACTGGGATACAATCCCCAAAATAACAGAATGATCTCACTTCGAATCCAAGGCAAACCATTCAACATCATAGTAGTCCAACTCTATGCCCCAACAAATGTTGCAGAAGAGACTGAACTTGACCGGTTCTATGAAGGCCGACAACACCTTCTAGAATTAACACTAAAAAATGAGGTCCACATCATCATGGGGGACAGGAATGCTAACATAGGAAAAGAAAAGATAGCTGGAATAACAGGAAAGTTTGGCCATGGAGTACAATTCGAGGCAGGGCACAGACTGGTAGAATTTTGTCAAGAGAAGTTGATGATCATAGCAAACACTCTTTTCCAATAACCCAAGAGACAACTCTACACAAGGACATCACCAGACGGTCAACACAGAAATCAGGTTGACTATGTGCTCTGCAGCCAAAGATGGAGAAGCTCCATACAGTCCGTAAAAACTAGACCAGGAGCTCACTGTGCCTGAAGAACTGAGAACAGAGATTTGCAACATTGTACAAGAGGAAGCAACTAACCCACCGCACCCCAAAAAAAGAAAGTAGGATGGAAAAATGGCTGGCTGAGGAATCTGTACAAATTGCTGAGGAAAGAAGGGAAGTGAAAGGCAAGTGAGAAAGAGAAAGATACACCCAATTGAAGGCAGAATTCCAGAGAGGAGCTAGAAGATGTAAGAAGGCCTTCTTAAATGAACAGTGCAAAAAAAAGAAGAAAACAAAAAATAGGGAGGACCAGAGATCTCTTCAATAAAATTGGAGATATGAAGAGAACATTCCATGAAAAGATGGGCATGGTAAAGGACCAAAATGGCAGGGACCTAACAGAGGCACAAGAGATTCAAAAGAGGTGGCAAGATTACACAGAAGAACTATACAAGAAAGAGTTTAACATCCCTGATAAGCACGATGGGGTGGTCACAGAGCTCGAGCCAGACATCCAGGAATGTGAAGTCAAATGGCCCTTGGGAAGCCTGAGCAACAACAAAGCTAGTGAAGGAGACAGTATTCCAACTGAGCTATTCAAAATCCTAAAAGACGATGCACTAAAAGTGCTACACTCAATATGCCAGCAAATTTGGAAAACTCAACAGTGGCCACAGGATTGGAAAAGGTCAGTTCATAGTCCAATCCCAAGGAAGGGCAATGCCAAAGAATGTTTGAACTACCACATCATCGCACTCATTTCACATGCTAGCAAAGTGATGCTCAAAATACTACAAGCTAGGCTCCAGCAGGATGTGCACCGAGAATTACCAGAAATACAGGCAAGATTTCGAAGAGGGAGAGGAACTAGAGATCAAATTGCCAACAGACGCTGGATCATGGAGAAAGTTGGGGAGTTCCAGAAAAACATCTACTTCTGCTTCATTGACTATGCTAAAGTCTTTGATTATGTGGATCACAACAACTTGTGGCAAGTTCTTAAAGAGATGGTACCGGACCACCTTATTTGCCTCTTGAGAAACCTATATGTGAGTCAAGAAGCAACAGTGAGATCTGGACAGGGAATCACTGAATGGTTAAAAATTGAGGGAGAACGTTGGCAAGGCTGCATACTGTTGCCCTGCCTATTTAACTTATACGCAGAGCACATCATGAGAAAGGCTTGGCTAGAAGAATCACAAGTTGGAATTAAAATTTTATTTATTGATTGAAAGAACTGATATGCTGCCCCCTTCGCAGAAGCCTTGGGGCAGCTTCAAATAAAAAAAACAGCAGTATATAAATACATAAAAATGGTGGAGTCATCCTGGCAATTTAAAATCAATAAATAACATTAACAATTAAAATACTGTTTGAATTGAAATGTCTTAGCCTGGCGCCAAAAGACAAATAACAACGGCGCCAAGCGGACCTCTCTGGGGAGCGTGTTCCATATATTGCTGGGAGAAAGCAAAAACAAAAACAGTGCAAATAACTTTTGACTGAATTTAGACTATAAAGAAATCAGCTGGACATGACAGATACAGAGCAGCTCCAAGGAAGCTGAGATTTTTAAAACAACACCATTTTGAACATGCAAGTAAACCTGGAAGATATTTAGTGTTAAGAAGGAACTGGAAGGAAGATCTATAACTGGAGTGAAGAAAGATAATAGCACAGCCTATTTTGAAAAGGCATTTCTGTGCAATTCACATTCCCCACACCCCCCAAAAAACATACTGACTCCAGAAGAGGGAAGAGGGTTTGTAGAAGAACATGCCTTGAAAATTCCCCAGGGAGCAGAGAAAAAGATTGAATTGTACTATCAGTATTCAAGAAATATTGCACGCTACGGGAAAGTTAAAAAAACATAAAGCACCTGACCCTGATGATTTTACTGCTAGGTATTACAAGTGTTTAGAGGAAAAACAAATTCTTCCACCTCAACAAGTAATGCATGAAATCAAAGAAGAGGGTCTATTACCACCAAGATGACAGAAAGCTTATCCAACATGGATACCTGAAGATGGGAATGATCCCATGTTAGCACGGCACTCAGTAGTAAATGAGCATTATAGACGTACTACTTCAAAAATGGCAGAGAGATTAAGAAAATTTATAGAAAAACAGATTCAAACAGATCACACTGTACTTGGTAGACTAAACTAAAGGCATTGTCGTTGGGATGCATTTGAGCTATGCAAATCAATGTGCTGCCTAACTGAACTTTCTCGTTCAGATGAGATCACTGCCAATATTGGGAAAAGGTCGCTTAGACTGGCAGAGACAAGTACACATTATTATTATTATTTGGAAACACAAGAAGTCAAGGATCTGATTTGATCCTTCAGGATGCAAATGGGAGGGGCTGCCTTGCAGGTCCTGATTGGAAGTGGCTCTATTAGGCAGTGGAACCGGTCTGTATTGCAGATTAGATAATAATCACCCATGATAGGGAGAGAAGTTGGGACAGAGCTGATGCTGAAGTCGGAATACATCATCCATTGCGGGTGAAGGGGTCAGTCAGATCGCAATGGTAAATGCTGAAAATGGAAGAGGTGGACAGGACTTTCTATCATACAGGGAGGATATGTAAAAGAATGAAAAAAAAAAAGATCAAAACTGATACATGCGGAAATGCAGAAAATCATTAAATGAAGTGTTACATGAGTCCAAAGATTTGAAAAATTTGCCAGAGAGTCTTTCAAAAATATGTCACACTTATTTTGCTTCATGACAACTGCAGGAAGATTAACAATTGCTTCTAAATGGAAATAGAAACATAGAAACAGAGCGAGTAAAAGGGGTCTCACGGGTCATCTAGTCTGACCCCTGCTTGCTGCCAAATCCACTCATATGCCCACCATGTGCATGTCCAGCGTATCTTTGAACACCCTCACCGATGGGGCCTCACCGACCTCTCATGGAAGACCATTCCCACCCTCGGGGTCGTAACTATCAGGAAGTGCTTCCTGATATCTAAAGGGAATGTTGGTTCCCTGAGCTTTGCTTCGTCATGCCTTCCTTTCTCCCAGAGACCTGGGAGAACAGGTCCCTCCCCACCTCCATGTGACATCCCCTCACATTCCTGTATGTCGCCAACACGTCCCCTCTGAGTCTCCTCTTCCCCGGGCTGAAGAGACCCAGTTCCCTCAGTCTCGCCTCATACCCCGTCCCCTGCAATCCAGCCACCAAACTTATGACTCCAACCTGGCCATATCTTTCCTGTAATGAGGGGCCCAAATCTGAGCACAATACTCCAGTCGCAGGCACACCAGAGTCATATAGAGTGGTAGTAATACCTCTCTTGATCTAGAAGCCACACTTCTGGCTGTGGCACCAAGGGTGACGTTTTCCCTCTTGACCACTGCCTCACACGGCTGACTCAAGTTTAGCCTTCAGTCAACCAGCATGCCGAGGTCTCTTTCACAAGTGCTGCTTTTCGCCTAACCTGTACTTATGACACCATTCCTATGCCCAAAGTGCAATTTCTTGCCCTTATCCATATTGAGCGAAAACCTGTTCTCTCCTGCCACTAAAAGATTAAACAGAATCGGCCCCAGGACAGAGTCCTGGGGGACCCCACTTGTCACTGGCCGCCATCCCGATGATTCCCGACTGATGGTTACCCTCTGATTCGGTCTGTCACCCATGCCCTAATCCATCGGACAGTGCTTTGGTCTATCCGAAAACTCCTCAATTTCTCAACCAGGATATCATGGGGCACTTTTCAAAGGCTTTATTGAAATCCAGGTAAACCACATCCACCGCATCCCCTCCATCTAGCCACCTTGAAAGCTTGTTGTAGAATCCCTCAAGGTTTGCCTGGCAGGACCTGTACTTGAGGAAACCGTGTTGTGTGGCTGCCAGCCTCTCTTAAGTTTCTTACATCACTGAATCTCTAGCTATTATGTGCCTTTCCATATTTTTCCCTACAATGGACATAAGGCTAAATGGTCTGTAATTCCCCTTGTCCTTTCTATTACTGTTTTTGAAAATTGGGACCCCTGATGCCACCCTGAATCCTATGCCCCAAAGGTAGGATCAAGCCAGTCAGTCCTAGAGGAGAGCAACTCTGACTGCTCTTTAGATGGCAAGATACTGAAGAGGAAACTCAAATATGTTAGCCACAGAATGAGAAGGAAGGACTCACTGTGGAAGGCAGAGGGGTGCAGAGGCACGGAAGGTGGGGCAAGTCTGGGACCTGCTGCCCCCCATTGCCCTGCTCTTCCAGCTGGGCTTTGCTGCTTGTGAGTTGCCCATCTGGGTCTTCCTGAGGAAGGTGCCAGCTAGAAGAAATCACTCTGGCTTTGCTTGCTAGAGCTAGCTGTGCTGTGCAGCTGCAGGTGGCACTTAGCTGTATCAGGTCCAGCAGGCCAGTGACTTACACAATCTTTTCATTAGATGCAGGTTTATTGAAAGTGTGTGGTCGAAAGATCCCTTGTGTTGCAGAGATGCTGGCACTGAGGACGACATCTCCCAGCAGGAAATAATTGGGTGGGTGCAGCTCAGCCCTGTGCCAGCTCCAGGGGCATTTTGCCTCCAGCCTCCCACAGGAGGCTTCAGAGAGCAGAAGCAGCAGCAGGATGAAGAGGGCCACTCTGCTGGCACTTGGCACGGCATCCATCCTGCCCCTTTCAGCCCAGAAGAGGAGCAGTTAGAGGAATTTCCTTCTAAAGGGAAAAGGAGCCCAGCCAGGCAAAGTTCCAGCCGAAGAAAGAGAGAATAAGTGCCTTCACGGCAGACTCCTCTGCTGCACCCAGCCTCTGCCGATCCCTGAGCAGGAAAGCGGAGGAAGAGGTGCCCTCCCCTTTGTTCCAGGATGCAAGACACTCCTCTGGTATCTCATGTTTGCCTCTGGGGGTTCAGGGTGGTCCTGGGGGAGGGGGCCCTGGGCAGTGCAAGATGATTTCTATAATTATATGGCCTCATGACTGGAGCACCTATGCAGCTTCCTGACAACCTTGCCACTCCGATGGGCAAGAAAGGCATGCTCTGAGTATGCGCCAATGTGGCCCATGTGAAGCAAGCAGGAGCAAGGGATCTTTCCCTCATGTGCTTTGCAACTGGCCTTCAACATGTGACCTGCTGCATCCCCCTTTTCTGTCCCCCCACTGCAAGTGTTGCCTTGCAGTGAGGCAGCCTGGCCCTGCAAAGCCCCTGCCTCGCTTTCTCCCTTCTCATTCCTGGTGCATTCAGCTTGCTCCCGGGAGGTCATGCTCACGCCACCTGTTCCTCCACGGGCTTCACCATCATCATGGTGGCAACAGATTTCCCCGCAGTGCCCGACTTGAGTTCCTGGGATGGGACAGGCTGAGATTTTGCCAAAACGCTGCTTCTGCAGGAATGGCAAAGAAGGGCAGCGAGAGACAAAATCCGTGATGGAGGAATGGTTCCGTCCGTCCCATCCCAGCTGCCTCTGAGGGACTCAGCGGGAGGGTCTTCCCCTGTCTCCTCTTCCCTCCTCTCCTATTTCCCTTGGAAAAAGCTCCTCCTTTCCTTCCGCCTGTGCCCACTGCCCATTCCTGGCATCCGGTTCCCCTTGCTGTTTGTGTGGTGGGACAGCGTGTTTCCAGCTGTTCTATCCAGGATATTAAAGCAGTTTGTGGAAGTTGTTCTTCTTGTTAGTTGCAAAGACACATCCAACCCATCACGATCCCATGGAAAACATTCCTCCAGGCCTTCCTGTTGTCCTCCATCCCACAGAGTCCACCTAAGCTCATGCCCACTGCTTCAGTGGCTCCATCCAGCCACCTCAACCTCTTCTGCCCCTTCTTTTGCGCTCAAAGTTGCAGATTGGCATATTTAAAGCCAAATTGGAACGGTTCTTGCTGGACAAGACAAGCAGGGGAGATTGTTGTGCATCTCTGCACGGGATCGAGTGTGCAGTAAGGTGACTGGGTACTGAGAGATCCAGGTCCAAATCCCCGCACATCCCTGAAGCTCACTGCATGGCTTTAGGCTGGTCATTCACACTCGGTCTATCCTACCTTGCAGGGTTGTTTTTGTCTCAGGAAGAGAACACTGAGGAGAAAAGTGCCTGCTTTGCTCATGCATGGAAAAGGTCAGGATAAAAGTGGGATGTGATGCTCATTATTGTATGGACAATGATGGTAAGGATGTTCAGAGAAGACCCTACCACAAAATTCAGCGGAAAACACCTCTGAATGCAGGCATTGCCCAGTTGGGCGTCCAGGCTGCCCGGAAATGGCCTGCCCACTGTCATGATTTCAGACTTCGTGCCACATCAAGGCGGCTGTGCAGAGATTGCTGGGCAGGAGTCTTGCTTCTGCTCTGGGCTGGACACCGTTTGTGCACAAATGGAGCCCTGACCCTTGGCGGCAATTGTGCTGTTGCGGAAGAGAAGTTTGCATGCCGGATGCCACAGGAAGTGCTCCGGGGCACCTCCTGTTGCACGCACTGGGCCAGCCGGGCGGCTCCAAGGAGCTCCCCATGGGGTGCAGGGGAGGGCAGGGTGTGTTTGTGTGCCTGAGGATCTCCTGGGCTTCCTGCTCCCCATGTGCTCCTGAGATGTAGCCTCCAGGGATGCATTATGGCATCAGGAAGGTCTCCAGCTCAGGCTCCCCCTGTGCTCAGCCATCTTTTCTTACCCATTTCTGAGCTGCCCTGCCATGGTGGGGGTTTTATGGACGGAGGAATCAGGGAGAGAAAAGGCAGTCAGTGTGAATGACATCGAGCCTGTTACTGTAGAGAAGTGGCAGATAATTGAGAGGGGGAGCTTTGCTGGGCACGTGTGCTCCAAATGGCAATTCCTGCAATTAGTGGTGTTTGGGAAGCTGGGTTTCACAGCCCATGAGATGGCAAGCTGGATCTGAATGGGACCTTTCTGTTGCAAGCCTGAATAGTTTCCTTGGGGATATCTCCCAGGATAAATCACACTGCAGAGATGAATTATCATGACCAGCACTGCGGGGAACAGGTACACCCAACCACAGAGTTCCAGAACATAAGCAGAGTGTTTCATGGATTTGAGTCAGATGCATCGCCACACGGTTGAGGCTGAGGGAGGAATGGGCAAACTTTGCAAGAGTTTTAGATGAGCAAAACCAGCCAGAGAACTTTGCAGTCAGAAAAGAGTGGACACCTCCTACAAAGTTAATCCTCTTTTTCCACAGGATTAATTTTCCAAGTAAATTTAGTGGCCCCTTCAGGCAAGCAGGGAGCTCAGTCTCTTAAAGGGACAGGTGCCTACTAGAAAGCTCGGGGAGATGTTTTGCCTGTTGGCCTTTCTGACTGCCCACATTAGTGGGCTGTGAAATGGGCTCGCTGAACAGGAAACATTTGGCTACTGTGAGGTTCTCTCTCCCCTCCCTGCCTCCCTTTTGGCACCATCAATCGAGTTTGAATTTTGTTTTTTCTGCCTGCCATATGTCATAACATCCATCATGAAGGTATGTGAAGAAAACCTGGCCAAAACCAGAGAATCACTATTTTGCCATCTTTTTGGTTTGGATGGTTGGTTGGTTGGTTGTTGTTGGTGTAAAACACACCCTGCTGCTTCCATGTCTCCCTTGGTGAATTTTGGGACCTGATCAGCGACATTCGGCAAGCTGGCTAAAAGGGAACTGATTGCCTCATACTCAAAGAGGGAAAGTAGCCTCAGAGGGATCTGGGTAGGGGAATCTCCACACACACAAATGTACATCTGCACCCACCGAGACCTTCCAACCATTCCATTGCAAAATCGTAAGGACCAGTTGGCAGGCTCAGGATTCAGGATATGGAGTCTCAGGCCCAACCCAGATCACAGGTCAGGAAGAGAAGGAAGCCATCAACTCTCTGGACTGCGAAGACCGACTGCGCAACCCACTTAGGTCACAATGCCAAAATCTGCCCCCATCTCTCTGTCCTCCCCCAAGTGCACTCTGCCCATGGAAGGGTGATGATGCTCGGGGCTTCTCAGAAAATGGGTGAACCTGGAAGAGCAGGGGAAAGACCACAATGGAGAGGAGAAGACAGACACCTGAGCTCTCTCCGCTGCCACTTCCAGACAGGCCTCTCCCTAATTCCTCACAGCTGCCTGTCTTCCTCTTTGTGTTTTTGTTAGGAAGGAGCCTGTTTTCAGAGAAACACCTCCCAGGGAAGCCCATCCTATATCCCAGAGTCCCAACCATCAGGAAGTGCTTCCTGGCATCCAACCTGAAAGCCAGTTCCTTGAGGTTTGTCCCACTGGGCAACATCCTTCCCTTCCTTGAGAAGAAATGTCATGACCCTCTGCCATTTGACCCCTTCAAATGACTGCATGTTGCCAGAAGGGACTCCTCTTCTTCGACTTTGGAGCAAGAAGGGCAGCGCCTCCTTCTTCCCTGAAGAGCTGCGGGGCATTTAGACAGTGCATACTGAGTGTCTAGGAAAGCAGACGGCCCAGGAGCCCCGTCAGATGGAAGCAGAAATACACTTTGGATGCCCAGTGAGCTGCTACTTAGGCTTGATGTTGAGCAACAGTACGACACAGAGGAAGCTCTTCGAAAAGAAATGCGCTCTGTGCATGCTCAGTGGAATCCACTGCAGAGTCCAAAACTCATGGCAGGTCGACCGGATTGCAAGTCTTGGTTTGCCAAGGAGGATCCAGTACCAGTGGAAATGCAGGAGTACCTGAACTAGACACTAATAGTGAGGCATTTCTTGTGCATAGATCTGGAAGAAAGGGGGAATAAATGGATGATTCCCAGCTCTACCTCACATTTCCAGCCAATCCAGGTGAGACAGTGGCTGTGCTGAACCAGTGCCTGGTCGAGGTGATGGGCTGGATGAGGGCCAATAATCTGAAGCTCAATCCAGACAAGACGGAGGTCCTGTTGGTAGGTGGATCGGGCGTCGGGGTGCGGGAACTGGACCTAGTCCTGAATGGGGTTGCCCTCCCTCTGAGGGACACGGCTCACAGCTTGGGAGTGCTCCTTGACCCAAAGGTGTTGAAAGAGGCTCAGGTGATGGCAGTGGCGAGGAGCACTTTGCTTCATCCATCCGAAGGCATAGGTAGGCATCCCTAACTGGAGAACAATCGCGTGGCATCAGTGACGCATGCCTTGGTAACTTCCCGATTAGATTTCTGTAATGCATTCTATGTGGGGCTGCCCTTGGAAACTGTCCAGAGACTTCAGATGGTGCAAAACTGAGCTGCCAGGTTGCTGACGGGGACTGGACATTGTTCTCATATAACCTCAGGCCTCCGTCAGCTTCACTGGCTTCCCATTGCTGTCCAGGCCCAATTCAAGGTGTTGGTTATCACCTATAAAGCCCTCAGAGGCTTGCGACATGGTTATCAAAAGGAGCGCCTGCGTCCATGTATTCCCTCCCACCCCCTGAGATCGTCGGACGAGACCCTTCTCCGGGAGTCCCCTGTGAAGGACATTGGGATGGTGAGCACCTAGAGGAGGGCCTTCTCTGTGGTGGCGCCCAACCTATGGAATGCGCTCCCCAGAGACGTCAGCCTGGCACCATCGTTATTTGTTCACTGGAATGGGTGAATTTAGTTCAGATGACCATCAGGTATACTACTGTGAGCAAGAATCCCTCAGAAGAAATGGAGTAGCCTTCATAGTCAATAAAACAGCAGGAAAAGCAGTACGGGGATACAATCTCCAAAATGACAGAATGATCTCAGTTTGAATCCAAGGCAGACCATTCAGCATCACAGTAGTCCAAGTCTATGCCCAACCACTGGTGCTGAAGAGGCTGAAGTTGACCGGTTCTATGAAGGCCTACAACACCTTCTAGAATTAACACCCAAAAATGATGTCCTTATCATCATGGGGGATTGGAATGCTAAGGTAGGAACTCAAAAGATAACCAGAATAACAGGAAAGTTTGGCCATGGAGCACAAAATGAAGCTGGGCACAGGCTGGCAGAGTTTTATCAAGAGAACATGCTGGTCATTGCAAACACTCTTTTCCAACAACCCAAGAGACTAGTCTACAAATGGACATCACCAGACGGTCAACAGAGAAAGCAGATTGATTATGTACTCTGCAGCCAAAGATGTAGAAGCTCCATACAGTCAGTAAAAACTAGACCAGGAGCTGACTGTAGCTCAGATCATGAGCTTCTCGTTACCAAATTTATGCTTAAATTGAAGAATGTAGGGAAAGGCACTACGCCATTCAGGTATGACCTAAATCATATCCCTGGTGAATATACAGTAGAAGTGACAAATTGTTTTAAGCAATTAGATCTGATCGACAGAGTGCCTGCAGAGCTATGGATGGCCTCACGACAGGCACACTGGTCAGTCCCTTGGCCTGCCTTTTGGGATATTCTGTGAGATTTCGTGGTCTCCACTTCACTCAGTCTTCTCGGCTTTGGCATTGAGGCTTTAGAGTGCCCTCACCTCTCATTGCTCACCTGATTGTTTTGGTCTTTCATTTCTTGAGGTTGAAGGAGGAACCGAGCCAGTACCCAGAGATGGATTCCTCAGACCTCCCACACTGCCACTGCCATTCCTGGCACCTGAGCATAGCACGAGGACATGGTTTGGGCCCTTCTTCCCACGGTGCAAGGAACATGCTTTGCTACGAGGTGCCTGTACACGTGCCAAGTCTCAGCAGGGCTGGATGGCAGAGTATCCACCTGGGACCTGGCAGAGGGCAGCGTCAAAAGCTGGAGGGAAACGGCATTTCACTCTTCACAGAAGCCTCTGGTAGCCAGGAGATGGCTTCACCTCCTCTCAGGATAGTTTGAAGAGGCACATAAGTTGGGGAAGAAATTGTGAAATGCTGGGAAAGAAGACGGAAAGACTTTTGCCTTTTGAACTCTGTCCCAGCACAAGTGTCTTGAGCACAGCCTGAATTGTGTCAGCCCAACCAACACAAAGTGTGCAAAATTGAGAAAGAACCTGCGGCTTCCTTGGCTAAAGGAAACTGTTCCCTCTGGTGAAGTTTTGGACAATGAGAATCAAGTTTTTCCCAATTTCTTACCAACTCTGGTGGAATTGGTCCATATGCATAAGTGCAATGTATGGCTGTCTAAGATGCACCATAAGGAAGGATGAGCACCGAAGAATGGAGGCCTTTGAATTTTGGTGCTGGAGCAGACTTCTCTGAGTCCCTTACAGTGAAAGGAGAACAAACCAGTCAGTCTTAGAGGAGATGCACCCTGATTACTCTTTAGAAGATGCTGAAGATGAAACTCAAATACTTTGGCCACCTAATGAGAAGGAAGGACTCACGGGAGAAGAGCCTAATGCTGAGAACAATTGAAGACAAAAAAAAGGGGGGGTGGAAGGACGGCAGAGGATGAGATGGGGGGATGGAGTCACGGAGACAGTTGGTGTGAGTTTATGTGGACTCTGGGGGTTGGTGGTGGACAGGAAGGCCTGGAGGAATTTTATCCATGGGGTCGCGATGGGTCAGAGGTGTATTCGCAACTATCAATAACTCATGGGGCTCGCCCTACTGCAAACATCAGCCTCCTGAGGCAGGGGGTCACCCACCCCCCTTTGGCACCATCAAGCAAGCTTGCGGTTTGCTATTCTCTGCCTGCCACATCCCAAGACATGCCTGCACTTGTTCTGGGAAGAAGGCCTTGGCCAAACCAGGCCACCTGAATTTTACCCGTTTTTAAATGTTGGGGTAAACTGCTCCCTTCAAATGCAAATATAGGGCATTCAAAAGAAATATGCCCACATTTCTATACCTCTTCAAAGGAGTTTTCAATGCTGTGTGAGAACTGAAAATGGCACCACTGATTTTTCACAACTGATACTTTCAGAAAGGGGGGCATGTGATCCCCATTTTTATGTTTTGATTATTCTGAGTTATTCCGTGAGAAACCAAACCATGAAGGACTCAGACTTCAGCCTTCCACAGAAGATCGAGGCCATGTGACCGACTGGGGTTTGCCGGTGGCTTTGGCCTATGTGCAAATGCTGTGGAGCAGCAGGGAGACGAGACGTGGGCCGATGCAGCAGAAAGTGGGCTGAGGAACGAGGGAAGCCGAGGCCAAGGTGAGGCAGGTTGGCTGTGTCCCTGAGAGCCCCCCAAACACAGCAGGGGGCCCAGATCCATCACTTGTGCAGCAGTCTTGTTAGCTGTGCGCTATTATGGGTGCAGATGTGGGACTGAACCAGATGAGAAGGGCTGGATAGGCAATGCAACTGCTGTGTCCCGACATGTGTGCTTGTTTGCAGTTTGTTCCCCGTGGACATTACAAGGATGTGCAGATTATTCATTGCCATTGCTGTGCTCATTGCGAGTGAGACCAGGAAGCTTGTAAGAAAATTTACCCAGAAGAGAAACTTTTTTTGGCAGCATTGCCTTGGAGAGATGTTACGCATTGTGTGTTGGGAGAATTTTGCAAATGAGGACGTATTAAGAAGATGAGGTACCAGAAGACTCTCTGCTGGGTGACACAATCATTGGTGTGCGTACAGCATTGCTTTTAGGGGAGGTTCCCTTCCTTAAAAACAATTCCCTAACACCTCACTGAGCGTGCTGAAAGGGCCTTCTGCTTTGAATCAATCCTCCCTCCATATGGACCTTCTCCATGAGGCAATATAAGCTATGAACACTCAGAGGTTCTCGCTCCCTGTCCAGCAACTGCCGTGTCTTCTTGGCACAAACCCTCCGATTTTCAGGCAGACCAAGATTTCTATCGAGTGCCAGCCCTAGCCCACCTCCATGTGTGGCTGGGGGCAGAGAGGATCTAACTCCCAAAGATGTTTTGTGCTTTGCATATGCTCAGATGCTCTGTGTGCGCCCTACCACATTCACAAGAAGTTGATAACTTCCTGCCAGAGGATCCCCCTGAGTCAGGCTGGCCAAACCAAACAAGGGATGGACCTCAGGTGTTTTCTCACATCACCAGCTGTTCATAGCAAGCAAGGTCACCCCCTTTTCTTCTCATTTTTGTTTCCTTTTGAAAAGGTTCAATGGCTGCCTCCCTCTCCGCATTTACTTCACTCTCTCTCCCTCGTGCACAAAATATCCACCCTCACCGGTCAAGCCCCTCAAAGCTCTCACCCACCGTGCACCATCCCAGGGGCATCACAGGCCAATCCTCCACCTCACACAATCTTTCTCCCACAGGGCAAACTCCCAGGACAAACTACAATCTCCCTGATCATATACAGAGCAATTTCTAGATTTTAAGTTATGCATACAGAAGTGGAGTTGTTTATGAGGGTAAGAATAGGGATATTTCAGCAGATAATGTGCTCCTGAGTAAGGAAAATATGAGAAACTGCTGAGCAGAGTGGCCATAATAGCACAGTAATTATGGCTGATTACACAGAGTTGACATGGCAACAAGGGATGCACATGAAACATGACGAGTCCTGCATGGGATCTTGATTATCTGAACACAGCGTCTTCTCTGCCTGGCCAGGTGGACCACCAACAGCAGTCCCTTGAGTGGACAGGAAGACACCAGACCTGGGTCCTCAGCTGGTCTAAATTCCCTGTGCTCCCCCTCACACACACACTGCCTCTGGGACCATCCCATGGCTCCTCTCGATTGCCAGGTTTTACACTGCTGGTTCAAATGTGAATCATTTGACAACCGGCTGAATCCTTTGTTTCTAGTGCTCGGGTCTTTGTTTTGTGTTGCTCAGTTTTCTCTCTGCAACGAAAGGAGCATCCCTGTGTGCCTGGAGAGTCATGAAGCACCTCTCCGTTATGCACATTGCAAAAAAGCCCCTGAGAGCTCGATGCTCTGTATGGAGGGCTTAGGCTGCGATGGGGGTCTCCCGCTTCCTGTCCGAGGGGCTGATCTGCCCTGGGAGCCACGTGCTCCTGGATGGCCACATGCCCTGAGCTGTGACAGCTGTTAAGCTGCCCTTCCCATCCCTTTCCCTCATTTACCCTTGTTCATCCTTTCAAATTGGAAGCTCACGAGCCTCTATTTTTATCCTTTCTGCACATGAATCTTTCCCTCCAACTTGGGTGTCTGGTGTGCTGATTCCCAACGCTGTTCCTGGATTGAGGGAAAGGGAAGCTCCACCTGCGATGCTTCCCAGGTCATGGAACAGAGATACCCGGCCTGCTTTCCGTCATGCTGAACCAGCAAAGAATAAAATTCCCCCTAAGTTGAAGGGCTGAACTGTGGCAGGCAAGAGCTGAGGGAGACTGCAGTGTCTTCTGGCAGGCAGGGGGGCCTGGTGGGGAGAGTGCCAAGGAGGAGGCTGGAGGGGAGCCCAGTTCCAGCCCCCCCCCATCCTCAAAGTTCCTGGCAGATGCTTTGCCAATCACTCCCTTTGAGCTCACCTCGCTCACATGGTCAAAGAAATGGAGGACGAACTTGTAAGCAACTTTGGGTGTTTGCAAGAGGAGAAAAGGCAGAAAATACCCGCAGAATAAACACACAATTCCTCTCCTTTCTGCTCTCTCTGCATGCTCCATGTTCTCCACCTGGGGTCAATTTTTGGCTGTTGCACTCCTTCAAGTGTGCGCTGTGAGGGGCAGGGGGACACCCAAGTAAATGGACCCCTGGCCTCCCAAATATGAGGGGATTTTGGAAATGGTGCACTGAGTTCAGTGGGCGAGATGCTTCCCACATGACCTAGGAATCATCGGGCAGGGGATGATGCAGCCATCCCAGCTGTGCAGGTACATTCCCAGAAAGCATCCTAGATGGAAGCAAGGCCAAGTTTGCTCATACAGGAGGAGCCTGGCTGGACTTCAGCTCCAAACAGAGCAACCTCCACCCTCAGGCAGGGTCCCTGCTGCTGGGGGGCCTCCTAGTCTGGGGGCCTCCCCACAGCTCTGGCAGGATGCCTCTGCTGGTGCGCTCAGCCAAGCATCTCTGTGAACAGATGACAGGGAGCCAGCCCTGTGCAGGCTGCCTAGGGAAGGGATCCGCAATGCCTGACAGATCACCTCTAACAAACCCTCCCATCCACAAGAACCCCACTCTGGAAAAGGAACTGGAGGGATTTCCATGCTGCATTGCCGGTTTCATGTCATGTTCTGGGCAAACAGTATTTGTCTGCTCAAACATCAAAATAAAGAATGAAAATTTCATAGACTGAGAACAGAAACTATTTAAAGAACCAAAAAAAGAGGAAACGCAAAGCTTAGCTAAGGCAGTTAAGAGGGGAAGATTTCTTCTTTCCTGTTTCCCCAGGTATGAAATGGAGCTTTTTTTTTTTCCCAACTACCGAAAAGTGCAAACGATGATTTTTTTCAATTGCTTCAATTTGATACTGTCCATATGCTTAGAATGGGTCACTGGCTTGTTCAGAAAATTTGGAATTTTGTTCTCCTGAAGACCAAAACAAACAGCACTTTATGCTTTGCTTTTCATCATGAGATGCTCCTTGCTATTCAGGTCAGGCCTCCACAGAATGATGTAGTACTTGGGCAGGAAGATGCATCCCAGAAGCGCAGCGCTGGAGGCCAAGATGGAGAAGACCTGGATGGCCACCATGTACTTCCCCTTGGTGCTCAGGTAGGTGGGCACGAAGGACACCCAGACGCTGCAGAAGACCAGCATGCTGAAGGTGACCAGCTTGGCCTCGTTGAAGGCCCCGGGCAGCTTCCTGGCCAGGAAGGCCACCGTGAAGCAGACGGCAGCCAGGAAGCCTATGTAGCCGAGGGCAGCGTAGAACATGGCCATAGAGCCTTCGTTGCACTGCAAGACGATCTGCCCAGCCTGGGAGTGCATGTCAGAGTCAGGGAATGGGGGAGAGGTGCCAGATGGTGGAGAGGACCACTTGGACACTGGAACAGCAGATGACAAGGGAGTTGGCCAAACTCCTGCCCAGCCAGTTCCTTGCCCTGTTGCCTGGCTTGGTGGCCTGGAAGGCCAGCACCACAGTGATGGTTTTGGCCAGGAGGGAAGAGATGGCCACTGAGAAGATGATGCTGAAGGCTGCTTGCTGCAGGAGGCAGGTGATGCTTCTTGGCCGGCCAATGAAGAGGAAGGAGCACACAAAGCAAAGCAGGAGGGAGACCAGCAGAATGTAGGAGAGATCGCGATTGTTTGCCTTGACTACTGGCGACTCTTGGAATTTTCTGAAGATGACCACTATGCCTCCTGTGGCGCTGGATAAGAATAGGGACAATCCAGTGAGGAAGGACCCAAATATTCTTCATAGGAGAGGAAGGTGATGACCTTTGGAATGCAGTGATCCCGGGCCTCGTTTGGATGCTGATCTTCTGGACATTTCAGGCAATGCTCTGCATCTGTCAGAAACAGGAAAAGCCATTCCAGTTTCTGTCCTCTAAATTGTGTTCATGATTCTGCTTGTTCCTTTTACTACTAGTAGTATAAATGGTAGTAGTCTTATTAAAAGCATGATTCTGGTGTGAGAGGAAATTCAGAGAGTTTACCTTCCAGGAGTGGACTTGATGGCCCCCCGTCTTTCACCCAATTCAGCAAATGGCCATATATAAATTATGATGGAAGCCAACTCCCCAAAAGGCACTCTGCAAAGTCTGCTGGAATATTTTTCCTTGCAATCATGAATTGATTCATGCACCAGTGGATGCCCGACCCTGCCAGGAACTCCATCCCTGACAGCTGAATGGGCTGCAGATTTCACGAAGACCATGACACCCAAAAGCAAGCATTCCCAGGTCAAGCCAGGCACGCAGCCGTCTCATGACAACTCCTTGCAGTCCTGCTTGCGTGGAGGGATGTATGTGAGGGGCCACCTCACCACTGGAATGCCCCTAGTTTGCGCTCTAATTCAAGCTGTAGCTCCAACCCTTCAGCCACCCTTCGAGAGTCAGATTAGAAGCTGAAGGGATGCTCCTCTCCCAGCTGGGACTCAACTAGCCTGACTCCCAGGCCCTCAAGATTCACTGAGCCTCGCACTGCCTGAGCACCCACCACCAGTGCACCCAATCACCTCTGGGGTCCATCCTGACATTGTTTCCAAGCCTCCAACTGTCCGCCCTGGGAACTCCAACTAGGCACCAGCCAGCCCATCCACTGTCACAAGCTCTCCAAGAAGGAATTTCTCTTGTAACTGCAGAACCACCTACTCCCCTCTAGTCAACAGAGACCCCCCCCAATGGGGTGGGCCAGTTTGGATGGACTGAGGATATGGGACTGGTCATTTGGTCAGCTATCCCCTTGACATACGCAGGTTACAGGAGGATGGGGAAGAACCCAAACGAGGACACTGACACTACCTGCCCTTCCTACTTCCAATCTTCCCTTTATGCTGTTCCTGCGTAGTAGCTGCATCAACCTTCCCCACAGCCATGCATAGAACCATGGCAGAGCCAGATGGTCTAGGTGTGGTGTGTCGCCAGCCCAGTATGTAAACAATCCACACATTCACCAGCAATAAAACTAAAGTCCTTGAATGCTAATTGTCTACAAGATTTACAACTCTATAGATAAGCTTTCTAATAGCACTTCTTGAAATACAGATGTTACCCCCCTAATGGCTTCTCTTCCCGAGCCCATGTGGGATCATTCTTCCAAGTCACGCCTTTCCTCACTCCTTCGTAATCAATCTTGCCGTTGCTGATATCTACGTAAAATCCTCCTGTTCTGCACTTTTGAGAAATCCACAAAAGGCCTCCTGTGTCTTCTGTTTCTGACCCCGGTAGATCAGCATCAGGGGGGAAGAGGCAGTTTGCTCTGCCTCTTTCTGACTAGAACTCGCAGCTTCCTCTCTCTCAGGACTCCCCGGCTCTAATAAAGGACCAGGTGTTTGCTCACCATGCTGGGAGTCAGAGGAAGATGCAGCAGCTGCCCCTGCTGCCCCTACGCTGAGCTGTGGGGGTGATTCTTGGGCACTGGGCTCCCAGTCAGGCTTTCCACTGCACCCTCTGGGCTCCCAGTCAGGCCTGTGCAGCCAAGTGAGGAATTCCACCCACCTCTACCAACTCAGCACAGCCACCCACAAACCTCCACCAACAGGCGTCTCACTGGGGGAGCAGGAATTGATCTAGCAAATCATAACTCCCCACCCCCTGTGCCTTCGTCCTCTCCTGTCCCACCCTGATAACCTCTGTAAACGGAGCCATGTCAGAACTCACAGAACCTCCCCCGTATGTGGTCCAAACATACAATAACCAAAAGGGGAGGGAATACCTGCCATGGATAAAGCCGCTGCACTTCTAGCCTGCCTTCAGGAGTCTTGCACTTCGTCCTGGATCTGGAGGAAAGAGCCGCATGCATGGCATGGGCCACAGCCTGGACGGTGCTGTAAGAGAAGGAGTTGTCCAGAGAGAGTGCTCGCTCCTTGTACACTTGGGGCAGGCCCTCCAGTTCCTCCTCCTCTCTGCATTTTTTCCACTCTTTCACTGACAGCACGTGCTTTGAATATGAACACTTGAACACACTCTTTTTAAATTTCTCCATAGAGAAATACAAATCCCAAAAACTATCATAGCTTGTCCTTTTACTTGTTTGGGGAAGGAAGGAAAAATATGCATAGACATACTGGAAATCAGTACTTCCATAAGCTAAAACCCAGGTAAAGTCACACAAAGTTGTGCTCATCCAGACTTTCTCATTGACAGGTTGCATCAATATTTCCATAGCTTTTTCGAGAATCCATATTCCATAGAAGACTAAAAGCAACTCTTCAAAATAAATGAAGACATTGATTTCTTCCAAAATCTTCCACGACTGCCACCCAACTGGAAAATGACCTGATTTCAGCTGTGAGATGCTGCGTGAAAAAAACCACGCAAATGCCATTCCTGAGGAGCTCCGGTTTCAAGGTTCTCATGAACTTGTCTCCATTCTCAGTGTCCAGTGAGAAGAGCCCCACCATCGTCCACCGGAAGTGCAGCAGCAGCCTGATGATCCCTGGGTACTGGAGGCCTTCTTCGGGGAGCATCCTGTACAAGGAAGGGGACTGGCTTTTTTCTCTTCTGTCCTGAGCGGTGAACGCATAAGTGACCAGGGAGAGAAAGGAAGAGTGAGGCTGATGGGTTGCTTAAACTCAGTACTCAGTCACAGTTTCTCATCTCATGAGAATGCAGCCCTCAGTATTGAATTGTATGAATGAAACATGATTGGAAAAGAAGCAATGCTTGTTATTTTCTGAAAATAAAGTCAATCAGTGAGACATAAGAGAGTGGGAAATATAAACCTCTGCTAAGAGGGTGAGAAAGTGGAGAAGCTCAACCTGGAGCCCATTTTTTTGAGACGAGAAGTATAGCTTAAGATAACCGTGTACAAAAGTAGCTTGTGTGCTGTCCTCCCCACGTCAACTGACTGCAAAAGCTGACCCTAAAAAGCCCTGTGCAGGCTGGCTGTGGCCGCTGGTCTCGACCAGGATGGACTCACTCTCCAGTGCAGGGACTTGCCTAAAAGCGAGAGCCTTTTCATGCAAGCACTTCCGGGAGTTTCTTCTCTCCCACAGTCAGAAAATGAAGAAGAGGAGCCTGCACTTGATCTTTACCCCGACAGTGCCAGATGGCGGACAGGTGAGGGCAGAGGTCCCTGAAACCTTTTCATCTCAAGGTTCTGTGGGATTGTCTGTTGTCCTGGGAGGGATAACATGCATGGAAGTGATTTGCAGAATCTTTTGCTTTACATGAAACCTCACATCACTTTTCCCAAGCCTCCCACCTGTGGGATTTTGAAGATTCCCAGCATGTTGGAAAGCTGCATGGAGTTGTCCGAGTCAGATTCTTCAAGGACGGCCAGCAGATAATCTTGCCTGCCACACTTGTAGTTGGGAACGTGGGCCTGAGACGTCGAGAGCAGGTCTACGGCTGCATCGGAAGTCAGTCTAACATCGTAAAGGGTGTCATAGATGCTGTATCCCAGAGTGAGGTTGAACAAGAGGCTGGGGTCCTGGTTGACCTCCTGGATGGAAAACAGGAAGGAGAAGATCTTCCAGTAAAATGTGAATGTACTCCTGGAAGAACGAAATCAAGCGGGTCACCTTGCCATCCCTGTTCATGAATCATTTCCCTGAACTTTGAGGTTGCATCCTGCTTCTCGGGCTTCCACATGCTCAGCCTCCTCCCAACCAAAAGCCAGATCCCAACTGCTGCTTCCTGCAGAAGCTCAGATGGGATTCCTATGTCCTCATTCACATCTGTGTCCAGGTCCATCTCCCATGACAAGATGCCTGCAGCAAAGGTGCCCATCCCGGACAGCAGGGGCAGCCGTTCCCACTGATGGGAAAGGGAAGGCATAGGAGTGCAGAGGCAGGGAAGGTGGGGCATGTTCTGAGTCCCCCATTGCTCTGAACGCCCTGCTGGCCTTGCTGCCTTCAAGTTCATCGGCTTCGTCTTCATGAGGAGGAAGCCACTTGGAAGACATTTCTCCGGCTTTGCAAGCTAATGAAGCGCTGACCAGCTTCCCATTGTGCTTTGTGGCATCAGGTCCTGCAGGCCAGTGACTTACCCAATCTGGTCATTAGAGGCAGGTTGTTTGAAAGTGTGTGGTCCAAACACGCCTTGTGTTGCAGAGATGCTGGCACTGAGAACGAAGTCTCCTGGCTGGAAATAATTGCGTGGCTGCAGCTCAGCCCTGTGCCAGGTCCAGGGGCATTTGGCACCAAGCCTCCCACAGGAGGCCTCAGGGAGGGGCAGCAGCAGCAGGACCAAGAGGGCCACTCTGCCGGCGCTTGACACGGCCTTCATCCTGCCCCTTTCAGCCCAGTAGAGGTGCAGTTAGAGGAATTTCCTTCTAAATGGACAAGGAGCTCAGCCAGGCAACGCTCCAGCTGAAGGAAGTGGGAATACGTGGTTGAATGGCAGACTCCTCTTCTGCTCCCAGCCTCTCCTAATCCCTGAGCAGGAAAGCAGAAAGAAGGTGCCCTCCCCTTTATGCCTGGGTTCAAGACACTCCTCTGCCATCTCAGCAATGTCTCGGGTGTTCAGGGTAGTCCTGGGGGAGGGGGGCCCATGAGGCTTATCAAGAAGAGCAGCAATGCATGATGATTGCCAAAATTATATGGCCTCATGGCTGCAGCACCTCTGCCTCTCCCTGACAACCTTCCTCACTCCCATGTGCAAGAGTGGTACACTCTGAGAGTGTGCTGATGCAGCCCATGTGAAACATGCAGGACCAAGGGATCGTTCCCTCATGTGCTTTGCAACTGGCCTTCAACATGTGACCTGCTACATCCCCCGTTTGCTATTCCTCCCACTGCAAGAGAGCCAGTGTGGTGTAGTGGTTAAGAGCATGAGATTGGGACTCAGACGACCTGGGTTCGAGTCCCCACTCTGCCATTTAGCCAACTGGGTGACATTGGGCCAGTCACAGACTCTCAGCCCAACCTAACTAACAGGGTTGTTTTTGTGGGGATAAGATGGAGGAGGAGAATGATGTAAGCTGCCTTCAGCCCTTTGAGGAAAAAGGCAGGATTGAAATCAAAAAACAAACAAACAAACAGTGTTGCCTTGCAGTGAGGCGGCCTGGCCCTGCAAAGCCCCTTCCTCGCTTTCTCCCATCTCATTCCTGGGGCGCTCAGCTTGCTCCCTGGAAGTCATGCTCATGCCACCTGTGCCTCCAAGTGTGGCGCCATCATCACGGTTATGTCAGATTTTCCCTCGGTGGCTGACTTCCGCTCCACGGATGTGTCAAGGGGGGGTCAAAGGCCCAATCACTTTGGTCGCAATTAACCACACTTGCAAGAGCAATAAAACTAAATCTATTTATTGCTAGTTATCTACAAGATTTACGACTCTACTGTAGAACTACTTAAGGAATGTCTTTAGCGAAGAGATGTTCACCTCTGAATGGCGATCTCTTCTCTCTGTTATGTCATATCCTCTCCCTTCGCTGTGTCTCCCGCTTTTGTTTCTCTCTTTGTATTTTGATTTGATAAGACCTTATCAATCTTCTTTGAGAGGCATTCTTGCTGTCAACATATCCCATCATTCCCTCTGCTTCTGGCCCTGTCAGTTCCGCTTCAGAAGACGAGGAGCTGTCATGTTTTTTTTTCATCGTCTCTCCATTTCTCGCAGTCAGGTTGATTTAAGGGCTAGGCATCTGGGTAGAGGTTTGTGGACTATAGATGCTCTCAGACACAGGCTGATTTGTATCTATATCCAGTTGGGGTGGATTCTCCTGGACTCTGGTTATTAAGGTCAAGTCCTCCTCGTGAGTATTAGCCCCTGTCGTGACCTCCTGCATGACAGGATGGGACAGGCTGAGATTTTCTCAGAGCATTGCTCCTGCAGGGATGACCAAGAAGAGCAGCGAGATGGAAATTCCCTGATGGATGAACAGTTCCGTCAGTCCCATCCCAGCTGCCTCTGAGGGACTCCGCAGGAGGGTCTTCTCATCTCTCCCCTCCCCTCCTATTTCCCTTGCAAAAAGTATCTCCTTTCCATCTGCCTGTGCCCACTGCTCATTCCTGGCATCCGGTTCCCCTTCCAGATGACACTCTATTCAGGAGAGTCAGCCAGGTTGTGGATGTTGTTGCTTTTGTTAGTTGCAAAGTCACACTCAACCACTCACGATCCCATGGAAAGCATTCCTCCAGGCCTTCCTGTTGTCCACCATCCCCCAGGGTCCACCTAAGCTCATGCCCACTGCCTCAGTGACTCCATCCATCTAGCCACCTCAACCTCTGCTGCCCCTTCTCCTTTTGCTCTCAAGGTTGAGGTTAGGCATTTCTAAAAGCAGAACTGAAACTGTTCTTGCTTGACAAGACGAAGCAGGGGAGATTGTTGTGTACCCTTGCATGGGATCGAGTGATCAAGAAGTGGGATGGGGACTGAGAGAGACAGACCTAGATCTCCACTTATCCCTGAAGCTCATTGCATGACATTTGTCCGGTCATTCACTCTCGGCCTATCCTACCTGGCAGGGTTGTTTTCAGGAAAAGAACAATCAGAAGAGGCAAGCAAAGTGCTTGCTTTCCTCATGCACAGAAAAGTCAGGATAAAAGCGTGATGTGATGCTCATAATCGTAGTGACAATGATGGTAAGAATGTCCATAGAAGACTCCAGCAGACAACTCAGCGGAAAACACCTCCGAATGCAGGCATTGCCAGGTGGGTATCCAAGCTGCCTGGAAATGGCCTGCCCATCGTCACATTTGCAGACTTCGTTCCACATCAAGGCAGCTGGGCAGGAGTCGAGTGCTCTGGTCCTGGCTGCCCCCCATGATGTGCAGAAATGGAGCCCCAACCCCTGGCAGCCAATGTGCAGTTGCAGGAGAGAAGCCCGCATCCCAGGTCCCATTGGGTGAGGCAGTGGGCGGGGGAGTGCAGCCTGGGGAACTTCCCGGCCCTCCTGCTCCCCATGTGCTCCTGAGATGTTGCCTCCAGGGATGCATTATGGCCCCAGGAAGGTCTCCAGCTCAGGCTGCCCCTCTGCTCAGCCCTCTTTTGGGACCCATTTCGGAGCTGCCATGCCACAGTGGGTTTTTTACACAGTGAGGAATCAGGGAGAGAAAAGCAGTGGGTAGGAATTACATGGAGCCTGTTCCTGTGGGGAAGAGGCAGATAATTGAGAGCGGGAGCTTTGCTGGGCACGTGTGCTCAAAATGGCAATTCCTGCAATTAGTGGTGTTAGGGAATCTGGGTTTCTCAGTGTGACTGCCTCAGGAGGGGGCTGCGGGTCAAAGCCCTGTTTTCCTGGCTTCTCCATGAAGAGCAACACAAGAAAGAAGGTGCACTCACCAGGCCTTTATTCTTCTGTTACACGTCCACCGCATGCTTCCCACAGCGCCTTGGCCTGGCCTGCTCCGGCACTGCCCAGTCCCTGCTCACGGTTTGCCCTGGCCTGCCTGCCAGTGGCAGCCGCACCAGCTCTTCCTCCAGCACACGTGTGTTTCCATGCTCTTTGCTCTCTCGCTGTCTCTCTCTCCTCCCGCTTCTCCTTCCTCTGCCACCTCTTTATGATCCCTCCTCATGCACCACTCCACCCAGCTCAGCTGTTCCTGCCCTGGTCTGCAGTCCCATGCAGCTGCGCGCTCGCTCGTACCCCCTGGCCGCTGCTTCCTTGCAAACTGCTCTCCCCACCTGGACTCCGAGACTCGCCCCTTTGTCTTCGGCCCAGCCCTGTGGAAGGCCCCAGGAAGAGGGGTGAGCTGCTCTATCTCCTCACACTCAGCCTTTGAGAAGGCTGGCTAGATACGAGGGGGGGCCTCTACATTGCGACCCTCAGGAGTTTTCTTGGTGAAATCTCCCAGGAAAAACCCTGCTGCACAGACATCACTGGATGGGAGGGAGCCTGAGACTTCATCTTGCTGGAGGGGTGCATTAAAGCAGGGGAATCCCAAGCCTTTGGGAGGTTTGGCAGGCCGGGGTCTCCCTCTGTGTGGAGGCCCCTCAAGACTGTGTGGGACGGGGATCAAGTGGAGAGGGTGAGGTGGAGGGCAGGGCTGGAATGCTCCCTGCTTGCTTGGTGCTTGGTTTGTGGGAGAGGCTGAGTCTTGGTCTGTGTGAATGGTGATCCAGTGCATGCAGGAGAAAGAAGGAAAGAAATGGGCTGAGGAATGCAGCTTGGGACTCTCTGGGAAGGGAAAGGGAAGGGGGTGGCTCCGGGAGACATGTTTGGAATTGCGACCAGGTCACCCCAAGTCTCCACCTTGTTTGTCTGAGCAGCTGGTGACTGAGAGGAATTCGGAGTGGTTTTTCCTCAGAGGTGGAGGAGGCCAGGCCAGTCCTGGCTGCTGAGCAGCTGCCAGCTGGAAACCCCATCAAGTCCTTGCCTCTGAGCCAGACCTCAGAGCTGAGGCAAAAGAGGGTGCTTTAGCGAAAGGTCACAGCACTTAGTGAGTGCCACAGAAGTGCCACACGCATGGAGCTCTGAGCATATGCAAAGTGCAAAGACTGGGGAGGTCAATCCAGTCTGCTTTCATTCACGGGGTTAACACTCACTGGAGGCAGGGCAGGGCTTTCTGTACATGGAGGGAGAATCCCTGAGTGTTCAAAGCTTCTATGGCTAATGGAAAGGATCTATGTGGAGAGAGGGTGGTTTCAAGCAATGACCCTGTAGGCCCTCTCAGGGGGGATGGGGGAATTTCAAGGGTGGAAAGCCTTCTGACAGCGATGTGGTGAGCGCGCATCGTGTTTGTGTCAACCACCAGAAAGGAGAAAGTGTAAGACCCAGGCTTTCCTCTCTCTTCAGGGACTGGATGGCTTTCTTCTTTTAATCATGTGGAATTTGAACTAGGTAAAGGCCCATCTTCAGAATCCTGATTCTACGAACCTGTCATTGCAATGCCATAACTGAATGATTGGATGAGACTGAAAAAAACTCATGAAGGGGTTGGGAGCAGGGGATTCCTTACCCCAAACTCTACTCCTTAGGCTGCTTTTTACCTTTTGCTAACAAGAAGTCAGTTCCATTAGCAATCCGGCCAAATATTGCGGATGTCCCCTAATAAAGTTGGCAATTTGGAAAGAGAGTCCTGGATACAGCAGGGCGTGTTTTGCACCAGCACCCAAAGTTGGCAGAGGTCGGACTGCCTGCTTTTGGCAAGACCTTCTTCCCACCCCTGGTCCATGCATGTTGTGGGAAAGGGCAGGCAGAAAATTTGGAAGGATTGACGAATGGCAGCAATGCCCCCGGATTGTAGCCTCGTATTTCTCACTGTGCGCACCCCCTTTGTCAGGCCAGGAATGTGGCAGCAAGAAACGACGAAAGGTCACGGTGGTCAGGCTGCTGTTCCAGGAGGGCATTAGCAGTAGGAAACAGAAGGGTGGCAGAAAGATATTTGGGGAGCGATAGGATGCCGAGCGAGAAGAGATGCTGTGTTTCCGTGTTCTCCAGCGAGCACAGTCACCTCCCGTGTTGGAGTCCCTGTGCGGCACGTTTCAAAGCCCAGACGTGGCTGCGAGGTCCAAGGCTCCAGCCTCCATGCCTGAAAGGTGAGGACAGCGGTGGGCTCTGAGCCAAGCTTTGCTGCCGCAGAAACCACACAGTGCCATCTCCAGGGCTCTCTTTTTGACAGCGTGGTCTGATTGGGGGGCATCACTGGGGTGATGAAAACTGCCTTATTTCTACCACAGGGCAGGGGTCAGCAACCCGCTGCTCTGGAGCCATGCGTGGCTATTTCATCCCTCTGCTGCAGCTCCCTGTTGCTCAAAATATGTGTCACATCCGCCAATGTGTGATACCTGCTGGCATGAGATTTATTGAGCTTTTTGACCCCCGGTGGGCCAACCATGGAGAATTCCCAGAAAAGAAAAGTTTCAGAAGAAAACAGAATGTTTAATGGTACGTGGGCAGATTCATTTGCTTTCACTGCTGATGATACTGGTTTTCCAGTATGCTTAATATGTTTTTGTTCTGTGCAGAAATAAAAATTTGTTTTCTCTGTAGCAATTCATTGATTTCATAAATGCAACACACTATAGTCTTTTTATACATAGCATAAAGGTAAAAAACGATATATACAGTGTTATCTTCATTTTAGATGTCAAAAGGGTTTTGCGGCTCCTGGTGTTCTCTGTGGGAAACAGATCCAAATGGCTCTTTGAGTGTTTAAGGTTGCCGACCCCTGCCATAGGGGAAAAGGAGCCTGAGAAAAGGGATTGGGGCACGTGATCTCACCCACCCACCAATGCAACCATCCAAACGCGCCCACATGAACCCAAGGGTTTCACCAGTTCTCATCCCATTGTTCAGTTGTGGCATTGCAAGGAGAAGCTGGCACACCCAGGATGCAGATCACAGCTTTTAGCCCCACAGACACCAAGTGAGGAAGAGGGAAAAGCCACCCAGTCTCTGGACAAAGAGGAAAGCTTGACTCTTGCTCTCCATTCTTTGTCCTTTCCGGAGGTCAAGACAAACATGGTGCATCCTCAAAACACCCCTTTTGGGAAGCCATGTCCTGAAAATCCTCCAGCCCTCCCTGACCATGTTCGACGGGTCTTTTGCTTAAACTAATCATCTCTTGACAGTGATGTTCTCCATGAGGCAATACAAGAGTTGAATACTTGTAGAATTTCCCTCGATCTTCAACATCTGCCTGGCCTTGGCCCTTTGGCACAAACTTTGGTTTTTAGGCACACCAAAGTTTCTTTGGAGAGTTATCTCGAGCCTGCCTCCAGTCTGTGGCTGAGAGCAGAGCTGACCTAACTCTCAAAGGCACTTTGCACTTTGCACATGCTCAGGGTCTCTCTTTGTGCTGAGAACTTTCATTTGGAGCAATTTCTTTATTCCCTGCTAAACACACTCCAGAGAACAGGTTTCTAGGGACTGAAGAACTAATTTCCCTCGTGTTGTAAACAAAATCTTCCTTTGCTTTCTATTTTTTTCTTGTGGTCCCTCAGATTCCCACCAGGAGAGTTCCCAGCACCTTCCTCATTTTGCTTTTCCCAGCAAGGACAAAGCAGCTGGTGCCCTTCTCCCCCCACGCCTTCCCTCCTGTGATGGCAAAGGCAATAACTTGGCCAGGGACCGGAAGCTCTTCACATACAACGCTGGTTGTCTTTCGTCCACACTGGCTACCAACTGAAGTCTGGCTCCAGTTTAGGGTGCCGGTGATGACCTGTAAATCCCTAAATGGCTTGGGTCTGGAATACCTGAAGGAGCGCTTTCTCCCCTATGTGCTCCCCACCTTGAGCTCTGAGGGGGCAGGGCAACCTCCCGGAGCTGTCCTTCCAAGAGATCAGGGTGGTGACCTTCCGGAGGAGGGCCTTCTCTGTGGTGGCCCTGGCTGTGCAATACGCTCCCCAGAGAGCTTTGCCTCGCTCCAACCCTTCTTTCCTTTCACTGTGTGGTGAAAAACATTCTATTCTCCTACTATTTTATTTGTTAACCTGCTTTATTTAGTGGTTTTATATTTTTACTGTGGATGTTCTACAACCGTTACTCTTATTTCCATTCTTATTTTACTGTGTTGCAAACCATCCCAAGACATCTGTGATGGGATGGTATAGAAAAGTTTTAAATAAAATGAACACATGAATAGAACAGATCAAGACATTCTGTTTTGATCAAGAGTACCTAGATGTGGCCCGCAGCCACCTGGCCAAGCCCCTTTCCAAGGAGAAGCAAAGGCAGAAGTTTGGGGGAGGAACAGAGAGGAGATGGGTGGCCTCCATGAAAGAAGGCACCGCCTTGAGTTGACCACAACCAGCCAGGGAGGAGGAGGACGGGAGTTTTAGCAGGGGAAGTATTCATGGGGCTGCCAGAAGTCCAGGAAGACTTGACTGAACATGGGAACAGGAACCATACAGAGGATGCCCCTGAGCAGGCGCTGCTGAAAAAGGAGCCTGTGAGTTTGCCAAATCGCAGTCTGCAGCAAGCCCTTGGCTAGAACCTGCTGGCCTTCAGCCTGTCCAGGTGAGCCGTACTGAGCACATCCAGTGGAAAAAGACCATAAAGTCTTACCCCCTCCCTCTAACTGATCAGTGCAAAAGTCAGCCTGCACACCCAGGCCTGCCATGGGAATGTTTCCCTGTCATGTTTGACACCTGGTTCCTCCATCAGAGGAAGTTGGCAGGAAGGAACAAAAGGAAACCGGAAGCGATGTTGCAGTCTGTCCAACATCTGCTTCCTGAATGGCGGGACATCAGTTTCCATAGTTCAAGGGGCAGAAAAGTTTCACACAGAAGGAAAGAGAGAAACAAGCTCCTTACTCTGCCCCCGGGCCTCTTGGGCCCTCTTCATTTCTTTCCCCGGTTATTATGGAAAGTGCTTGAGGAATTCCACATGGGTTTCCCTCCAGCTGGTCAACAATAAAGAAATCCCTGAGAAAGCAGGTGGAATGCAAAAGTGCCCCCAGCTCTTGGTGAGGGAGTGCAGCTGCGTCTGATGTCTGGCCGCCTGCTCATCTCCTGCAGACATTAGCTCCTCCTGGTGAGGCTGCAGAGACAACTCTTTTCCTGTTCTGGCTGACCTCAGAGACACACCCTCCGTCTTCCCAGGATGATGGTCCTGCTCTTGCTGCTGCTTTGGCTCCTGCCTCAGGCCACTCAGAGGGCGTGTCCTTTGCTTAGGTTTTTTCTGGACCTTCCCGAGTATCACAGGCCAGGAAACCTGATCGTTGGGGGGAATTTATTTCTTCGAAGATTTTTATATGCTGCTCTAGAAGAGTTTCATCCCCCACCAGAACTGAGGTTAACATTTAACCAAATGTAGGTCCTACCCAGTGGGATCTGGGATGCATGTGTGCATGTCAGCTTTGGCAGCAGGTGCTCATCCCGCTGGTCTGCATCAGGGATACTGCACATGAGGAAATGTTGAGCATGAGAGCCTCAGAGCCTTGCCAGGGGGCCTTTGACAAAGAGGAAAGCCATTTGTGGGGTGTCTTCCTGAGCCTCCTACTGAGGGGAGCTGGGCAAGATGCAGAGCGAGAGGGAACCAGTGGCTCTCTCTCATGTTGACAGTCTGGTAAGGTTTTCCTGCCATTTCTGCCCTAAGCAGACTCCATCCCAAAGAGGTAAAGTCTGTTGAAGGCAGATGCCTGGAGCACAGCAAGCCTTTCTGGCAAGCTGCTCTGTCACAATAGCACTTAAATGCTCTCCCTCCCACCCTGAAGTGCGCACCCCAAAAGAAGGAAAAGAAGGAAACTCTAGGTCAGCTTGACCGAGTTTCTGAGCTGGAGACTCAGTTTGACTTTCTTGCTCAGAAGCGTCTTCCGAGCCAAGACTTCACTGGATCAGTGGCTGTGTTTTCATGTAGAAAGCAGGTTCCTGATGGAAGACCTCAGGCAGCTGCTGGAACGGACCAGCAGAGGTCCTTGAGCCACAGCTCCCTGCGCTTCCAGTCAGATCCTGGGCAAACCTGGGGGTCCCCACAGCCTCATGTGCTGAGCACTTCCTGACTGCAGAGGGGAGACTTTTGCATGCAGGAGTCTCTGGGTGGTCTCACAGCTGCACAGTGAGAGGCCCGACTCATTGGGGCTGATAGAATTCATGATTAGGCAGCGTTATGTTTATTACCCAGAGTGGCACTTGTGCAATTCACATCAAAAGTCCTGAAATCAAGAGTAAGTTCAAGAAGAGTCTTTTCCTTTTCCAGAAGAAGCCCCCCAAAAAGAGATGCACACAATCTCTCTCCTCAGTTGCCCTTTCTGCTCTTCTCCTCCAGTGTGCTCAGATCCTTTCAGCACCCAGGCAGCAAATGCCCCCGGCCGCCACACTCTAAAATGTAATGCTCCTGCATAACCGTTGTCTTCTAACCTCAGAGAGGCTCCAGGTCACAAGATGGGATAATTCCTCTACTGCTTGGAAATGGATCTAAAGAAAATTAGGAGAGGCAGCCAGGGAGCTTCCTTTTTTCCTACACAGTCTGTCTAGTTCAGCAGCTCCTACTCCAAGCAGCACTTGGTTGCCCTCCCCACCCCCCCCCCCCGGATGAGAGAGTGTGTGAAGCTCATTTGCTCCTTTGGCAAAACCAAATGCAAGGTACTGGACCTCATGGTTCTGCATTAATGGCTGTGTTGAAAGTATCACCAGAGGTCTCTCATGCTGGGATATGAAGGCAATCCTCTCAAAATCAGTATCTAGCAGGGCTTCTCTGGGGGAGTGGTGAGATCTCCCCTTCCCTCCCTCCCGGGATTACGTATACATGCGAAGGGCTGAGCCCAGGAGAAACTGCTCTTGAAGGAGCTGCTCGGTCATAAATGCAAAAAAATAAGAATAATAAAAATCTAGTCCATGCAGGCTTGGTCAGAAACCTTTTTACATCCTCTCATTGCTTTAGTGCACTTAAATTTACTGTGTCTGCACTGAGAGTGAGCCGCAGTCCAGGGGTTTGAGGAAGGGTCTCCCAAACCTTCCCTGGTCTTGATCCTGAAGCCCCCTGCATGGGAAGCAGGGTCTCCAGACTGTGCCATGGTCCTTGGATGCCAGGAAGCACTTCCTGACAGTCAGGACCCTGAGGGTGTGGACTGGGCTTCCACGGGAGGTCATTGAGGCCCCATTGGTGTGGGTGTTTAAGGAAAGGCTGGACGTCCACATGGTGGGCATGTCGTGAGCAGAGCCGGCTGGTGCCGGAGGTCAGACTAGAGGGCCCAGGAAACCCCTTCTGACTCACTCTGTTTCTATGTTTCTATGTTTCCTCTGCAGGTTTCTTTCTCCTGTGTTTCCCTTTGACAAATTATTGAAGCAGGGAAGTTCAATAGAGGGTGTTCATTCAGAGTTATCCTTGCTAAGTCACAGTGCGGAAAAGGATCTGGGAACATTGCACTTGAAGAAAACAATTTTGCCTGTTCCGTGCTTCTCACCCATGTCCTGATTTTCCTCCTGCCATGACAGGTCACTTATCAGGTACTACCAGCATGTCCTGGCACTCGTGTTTGCCATCACTGAGCTCAACAAAGACCCACAGATCCTTCCCAACACTACCCTTGGCTTCCGCATCTATGACCATGGGGATGTGGTCAGACGATTGCAAGGTATCAACCTCTGCCTAGTGTCCACATCGGGGAGAATGATTCCCAATTATAGATGTGACAAGCAGGGTCATCTCAGCTCCATCATACAAGATTTTGACTCCAAGTCTTCATCAGATGTAGCAGCCTTCTTGGGCGTCTTCAAGATCCCAGAGGTAAGTGCTTTCATCTGGAGATGGTTGTGGGGGACCTGCAGGGAGATAGCCATCTCTGAGAACAGATTTCCCTGCAGTGGGTGTTTTCTTGGATTCTGGATGACAGGGCAGGGGGCTTTCCCACCTGGCAAGGCTGCCTTGTGACCATGTAAGAAAGGGAAAGACTGAATTTCAGGGGACTCTTTTTAGATAAATCCCAGCTAGCAATGGATGGGTCTGTCTTACTGAGGTAACTAATTGTGAGAAATATCCAGGAGTCCCGTGGCAGCTTATGGAGGCAGAAACAAAAAGGGTGCTACAAAATGCAGGCAGTTCTTTCTGTCATCAATGAAAGAGCTGCCTCACAGGGAGATTTGCAAAAGGAATCCCATGCAGCGTCCCAAATGGGATGTACAGGGCCATTAATGGCTACGTGGTCTGAAGAGAGCCAGGGTGGTGTCGTGGTTCAGAGTGTTGACAGGGTGAGACGGGGACTCCGGCAGTCTGGGTTCTAGTCCCCACTGAACCATGGACTTCCCTGGGTGACTTTTCCCTACTCGCCATATCGCAGAGAAACCTCCTGTGCAGGGTTCTTTTTGAGATGACACGATTGAGAGGCGATGAAGAGCTGTACCAGTTGCCTTCAGTTACTGGAATGAAAAAGAAAGGGGTAGATGTAAATACAAGATTAAATACAAGAAATAAATTGTGAGATTACTTCTTGTATAATGAAAATTGGCATGCTTAGGGAAAGCAATGCTATGGCACATGAGCTCTGGCAGATGATCTGCATGTGGCCTTGCTGTGGGCAATTCGTTGGACTTTGTGGGAAAACGTCCTTAGCGGAACAAACACTTCTCCTGAAGGACTCCACCCGAGTTCATTTTTCATTCCTCGAGTTTCAGCCATATGCTTTCTGATCCAAGCAGAAATGGTTTGAAGTGAGGCACTTTCTTCTTCTGATGTCACCTCCCTTATCTCTCTTACCCATGTTACCTGCCCTGTGGTGTTTGGGCAAGGAATCAAAGCATTTTCACCAAGTATTGTAGTGGAGATCATCCCTAAAGCCCCAAAGATCTGCAAATACAGACAGTGAGATGCCCCCTTGGGACCTGAAGAGATCTCCTTCCTGCCATGCGTAGTGCTTCTGTCGGGGCTCCGTCCATCTCAGTCCTGAAATTGGTGGACACATCTCCAGTAGAGGTGGGCATTTGCTTGTGTCCGTGGGTGAAAGGACCCATGGTGTATGGGGGTGGAGATGGCGGAAGCTGAGAGCATCAGTCTACATTGGCACATCACAGCAGAAGGAGGAAGACCTTTTCAGAGATAGCACTCCACGCATTTCACATTTTGCTCACCAGACGATGGATGCTTAGTCCAGAAAGATGCATCCTAGTTTTCAAAAAGCAACCAAATATTGATTGAGGATTACCAGGAATTTCTTTGCTTCACCACTTAAAAGATTGCTCCATTATATTCATGGAAGAAGCCATGTATTCCCCTTTCCTTCCAGATCAATATGCAAGAAGTGCCTTGCTATGAGAGCCTTGTCCGGCTGCTGCTGCATTTCCACTGGAACTGGATCGGGCTGCTTGTTCAGAGCAATGACCATGGTGAGCGCTTCCTCCAGGCACTGACCCCACTGCTGCGGCAGGAGGACCTCTGCGTGGCCTTCACGGAGATGTTCTCCACATTGGATCCTGTACAAGTGCATGCCAGGAGTAATGGATACATCCCTTGGGTGTGGTGGGAAGCTGAAGTCATAATCTTCTTTGGTGACAATGCTGCAACACTACAATTCACAATGCTCTTGCTCATTCACAAAGAAAATACAAAGATCCCATTTTGGAAGGTTTGGATCCTGACCTCCCATTCAGAATTTGAAGCAGGCACACACGTTATATGGAGAGAGATTTCAAAGACCCTTCATGGAGCTTTGCACATCAGACCCCACACAGGGGATATTCCAGATTTCAAAGTTTCTTTCATGGATTTAGATCCCTTCCACCCACAGAGAGATGTCTTTCTTCCACAGTGGTGGGAACTGTCATTTCGGTGTATCTTACTGAGATCAGGAGAACCCTCTCCAGAGTCATCTCCATTGTGTACAGGGAGGGAGATGCAGCAGGATCCAAGCATGTTCATGTTCAACTTGGGCATGTCTAGTCACAGCTACCACATCTACAATACCGTCTATTCTGTGGCACATGCTCTACACACCCTGTTTTCTTCTGGACAGAAGTATTCAGCAATGGGTGCAAAATCTCAGCTCCTGAATATTCAGCCATGGCAGGTAATACAGGTCTCTGAACTCGTTGGGAGTCCAAGTTATTTGGGAAACAATTCCACTCAATGTGCCCTGGTCTGGATATTTCTGTACTTTCAGATCTTGCTCCCACTCAGGAATGTCCGGTTTAACAACTGTGCTGGGGAGGAAGTCTCTTTCACAGAGAAAGACAGGAGATATGAGATCCTGAACTGGAGATTGTCTTCCAATGGAACTTTCTACCCTGTGAGGATTGGATGGGTTGATCATGGTGCTCCTCCAGACCAAGACTTCTCCATCCACTCTGCAGATATTGTGTGGGTCACAAAGGTAGGCCTGGGGAGAACCATGTGTGATGTTGAGCAGAGGCATGGCACAATTTTACTCTTTGAGAAATGATGCTGTGTATGTTTTTGAGAGCCATGTGGCTAAGTGGGTGCTATTTTCTACCTGTAAAGCACAAACTTTGCTCACCAGAAATTGCATGGTCTTTCCCTGAATTCTTCATTCCAACTATGTTGGTGATCCCCTCTGCCAAGTCATCCTGTAATGTGGAAGTCTCTCTCTCTTGCTCTCTCTTTCTCTCCCCCCCCCCCACACACCCATTCTTTCCAAGTTTAGACAATGCCCCAGGCGAGGTGTGTGGAGAGGTGCACTCCAGGGCATTGGAGGAGAGTCCCAAAGGGGAAGCCGGTCTGCTGCTACAAGTGTGAATGGTGCACAGCGGGAATGATCTCCACCTCTACAGGTACCTCAACAATAAAGACACAGAAGTTTATCAAATAAGAGTGGTGTGTATTCCAAAAACAACAACAACAACATCAACAACTCAAGGAAAGGAAAAGGTTTTGTTGGTTTGGATGGTTTCATCTGCCACTACTTTGCAGACCTGTGTGCTTTTTCTGGTTCATAGAGTGTTCAACACTTCCAGAAGATGCATCCTTTGCAGATAGTACAGTGTTTTGCCCAATAGCTCATGAATGCCTCCATGCACAGACTCATTTACATCCTTCTAACGCCGCATGATTCAGAAGGTCAAGCTTCTGAGCTGGCTGTGCTTACATGAGACCTAAACATGTTTGCTCAGACCTTTGACTGGGGCAGCTGGAGGATCCCTCTTGCAAGAATTTACTGTGACCACAAACTGAATACTGCATTTTCAGACCTGGTTTTTGCTCTTCACCATGGTTTCTGGTCTCCACCCTCAGCAGAAACTGTGCACAACGTGAAGGAAAATGGTGTTTAATATGCACACCGAAGTTTGTGTGCAAATTCCAGTGAGAGTGCAGGGGAAGATTTGAGCACTTCCCCGCTCTCCTTTCTAGACAAGGAAGGCTCTTCCAGGCCAAAGACTGAGCATGAATTGTATAAATGATTGTGAGGAGGGTCTTCTAATATTTTTTAATCCTTTTGGGCTATTCCCAAAAGCATAGCTAAAAGAGCAGATAAAGCAAGGTAAAAGAGATTTCCACATCTTCCTTCGAGGGCGGGATTTGCTGCCAGAAAAATTAGTTCTGTGACTTCATTGAGATGGTTTCACAGCTGTCTCTTCTTTCAGATGCAGCTCACTGCACTCCATGCCCACCAGATCAGCACCCAAACAAGAACCACAACCGGTGCGTCCCCAAGACGATCCACTTTCTTTCCCATGAAGGAAAGAACACTTGGCATCCTTCTAGTTTCTCTGATTCTTTTCCTCTGTCTTGGCACATCTGCTGTGTTGGGAACGTTCATTAGATATCACGACACACCCATTGTGAAAGCCAACAACCGAGACCTCAGCTATGCCCTGCTCATCTCTCTCCTGCACTGCTTCCTCTGCTCCTTCCTCTTCATTGGAAGACCCACAAAGCTCACCTGTCTTCTTCGACAAGCCACCTTTGGCACCTCCTTCTCTCTTGCAGTTTCTTGTGTGTTGGCAAAAACCATCATGGTGGTCTTGGTCTTTATGGCCAACAAGCCAGGCAGCCTGGCAAGTCGGCTCTTGGGGAGACCACTGACAACCACCCTTGTGCTGGTCTGTCCCTTTATCCGAGCTGTGATCTGTGTTGCCTGGTTACTGACTTCTCCCCCTTTCCCAAATCTGGACTTTCATTCTCTTTCTGGAGAGATCATTGTGGAATGTAACGAAGGATCTGTCACCATGTTTTACATAGTCCTGGCTTATATGGGCTTCCTAGCTCTTCTCAGCTTCAGTGTGGCTTTCCTGGCCAGGAAGCTTCCCGACAGCTTCAACGAAGCCAAGTTCATCACCTTCAGCATGCTGGTCTTCTGCAGCATGTGGGTCTCCTTTCTGCCCACCTACCTGAGCACCAAGGGGAAGTACGTCATGGCTGTGGAGGTCTTCTCCATCTTGGCCTCTGGGGCTGGTCTCCTGGGCTACATCATTCTCTTGAAGCCCAGTCTCAATAGCAGAGGCCATCTGATAAGAAAAACAAACATTGCATGATTTGGTGACATTTTGTTCATTGTTTGGCATCTGAATAAATCCATATTCTGAATTATCTTTTTTCACTGCTGTAGTTAATAGGACACCGCACAATGTCAGCTACTACTTAGCAAAACCTTGTTTACTTTCATGTATAATGTGGTCCTGTGAACATCATCCAATGATAACAATATGTAGGGGATAGCTTAGTATGCAAAAAAGCTTTTGGGCAAATTTCAAGAGTCTTTCCTGGGAATTCTTCTGTCTGTCTTATTTTTCTTTCTTTCTTTTTTCTTTTTCTCATTCCCTCTCTCTTTCTCTCTTTCTCTCTTTCTCTCTTTCTTTCTTTCTCTCTCTCTCTCTCTCTCTCTCTCTCTTTCTTTCTTCCATGTTTTTGGGAACACTGCAACAGTAACCACTGTCAAGGGGGCCGGAGGCCCGATAGCTTTGGTCGTAATTAACCACACTTGCAAGAGCAATAAAACTAAATCTATTTATTGCTAGTTATCTGCAAGATTTACAATTCTACTGAAGAGCTTCTTAATGACAATCTTTGGTGAACAGATGTTCAGCTCTGAATGGCGATAGCCTCTCCCCTCTACGTCATATTCCCCCCATCATTCGTTCCTCCCTCCTTTCCTGTTCTCGTTTTGTTTTCACTTGATAAACTTTTATTATTCTTCTGTTTCTCGCAGCCTTGACATCCACATATCCCATGATACCTTCGGCCTCCAGTCCGGTCAGCTCTGCTTCGGAAGAGGAGGAGTTGTCATGTTCCCTTTCTGTTCTGGCGTCCTCCTTCTTCTTGCTGTCTGGCTGACTTAAAGGGCCAGGCGTCTGTTCAGTGGGTTGTAGACTAGGGGAACTCTCAGCAACAGGCTGGTTTGTGTTTACATCGAGCTGTGGAGAGGTCTCTTGAACGCCAGCTGTCAAGCTCAGGTCCTCCTCGTAATAGCTCCTGTCATGGCCTCATGCACGACAGCCACAGACATGTGCTCATAGGTTGCAGCAAATGGATACCAGTTGACATCAGCCTTACTTGCAGGGGAGAAGTGCCAATGTATCCCCCTGCCCTTTTTTCTGTGGGTTCAGGGGTTTCCTACCCCATAACTCAGCAGCAACTGACTCCTTCCACCATTGTCACTGCAGTCCTTCTCACTTGGGTCTAGCATTAGGAGGTGGCATGGACCTTCCTCCCATGGCTGAGGGGAAGACTCTTCTTCTTTTTTGTGAACTTAGAATGGGTGGCACATTAGGATCTCGAAGACTGCAGCTTAACGCTGATTGATGAAAGGATTTTAGACATTTTATAGATGCTTGCAGGAGACTGAGGATCGCTTCAACTGCCATCAGGATATTCAGAAGGCTCACATTAGTTTGGGAAGAAACTGAGAAAAGTTATATAGAAGAGGGAAAGTCTCTCGCCAGTCTACCTCTATCCCAGTCCAGGTCTCTTTACCACTGTCTCAAAATGTGTGTGTTGTTGTGTCTGTCTCACCAAAACAAAGTGCACGCAAAATAATAAGCAACCTTTGCTGAACTCAGGTGCTCTAGAAAGCCACTGCTTTCCATGTCTAAAGAAAAATATGCTCTCTGATGAAGTTTATGCTCATTGAGAATCAAGTTTCTGAACAAGTTCTTGTCTGTAGGATTTGTATGGGCTCAGGCACATAGGTACTAGAATACACTTTTCATCTTGAATACATGTGACTCTCAGCGAACACACATTTCCACCAAGCAAGCAATCCTTGTGCATTTGGCTGAAGAGAATGCTTATGTTCCTGAAAAAAAGTGTAAGAGGAGGTGCTTTGTCCTTTTGCCTTTTCTACGTGCCAACATACTAAAGATAATTGGTATTAGGTATACTAATTAGTATACTATTATTTTAGTATTATTATTAAGTATTCTATTAGTATAGAAGTTATACTATTAGGCAGTGGACCCTGTCAATATTGCAGATTAGATTCTAAACACCCATGATAGGTGAGAGTAGTTGGGAAAGAGCTGCTGTTGAAGTCGGAATACATCATCCCTTGTGGGTGAAGGAGTCAGTCAGATCGCAATAGTAAATGCCAGAAATGTAAGAGGTGGACAGGACTTTCTATCATACATGGTGGATTTGTAAACTAATGAGAAAAAAAAGGTCAAAATTGATACATGCGGAAATGAAGAAAATCTTGAAAAAGATATGTCTCATGAGTTACTTGATATTTTTGATGATATTTTTGAAAAATGTGTCAGCCAGCCTTTCAAAAATATGTCAGACTTATTTAGCGATATGACAGCCGCAGAAAGATTAGCAATTGTTTGTAAATGGAAATCACCAGGGTCCCCAAAAATTGACGAATGGAGAAATATGCTGGTAGAATCTGTTGTGATGGCAAAGTGGACAATGTGAACGGAAGACCAATTGAGGAATTCAATGATGTCTGAAAGTGTAATTGTACGATGCTCAGCCTGACTGATGGGAGTTGATCTGAGGGATGGAATGTTCAGGTTATGCTTGTTCCAAATTCACTTGGAAACTTTGTTCACTTTGCTTATTTTAACCTGCTCTGTTCATTTTGCTTTGCTTCTCTTCACATTTTTATGTACTTGTTTATGTTAAGGAAAGAGAGAAAGAAAGATTCTTCGGACTGATCTCTTGACAGGAGGAATTGCCTGATTTTGCCTGCCTTCTTGGTAAATCCGCAAGCTGAAGCTCTCTCTCACTCGCTCATCTCTGGAGCTTTCCCGCTGTCCAGAGTTTCAGGGTGGCAATGGCCAGGAGAGTAGACTCAGGATCCTAATTCAATGAGCCAAACTTTACCAACCAGTTGGTCTGTTCTCAGCTGGATCTAGAACTTTGGAATTGCATCAAGACCTCAGGAATGAACGAAAGCAACTTTTTGCACACAAAATAGGTGTCCCCTGTCAGGGAACTCCTCCACCTGGTATGTTATCACACCAGGTAGCTCATTCCAGGAAGGGGAGTCAGGGACAATGCTCAAGAGGAAATATTTTGCATGAAAGTCCCAGAGCCTGGCCAGGAGGGCACTTCGCCAAAAGGGAGAGCCAGACTAGGGAATTCTTCATGGGCCTGATCCCAAGGGGTGCTGGACCAGCAGCAGAGTGCGAGAGAACCAGCAGTTTTTTCTCATGTTGACAGTCCCTCTAAGGTGCAAGAGCACACCATCAACACTGCCCTAAGCAGACTCCATCCTAGGATGGGAAGGTGGGGCTCTGCTCTGAGATCTTCACACTTTTGAATTGATCTTCACACTTTTGATGGCCCAGGAGGCCCCTTCTGACTGGCTATGTTTCTACATTTCTATGTAATGAGGATGTTGTGGTGCACCTTGTGGAAGGCTGTACAAAATTCAAGATAAAACAAGTTATCCAAAACATCCCACAGTCCATTTGGCAGTTTACCCAGGCAAAAAAAGAACTCAGGTTTGTCTGGCAGAATTTGCTTTTGAGACATCCCTGCTGGCTTTTCGCAAGCTCTGCAGTGTATCCGAGGCATTTGTGGGCTGGTTGCAGCTTAATATACTCCAGAATTGTTCCAGGAGTGGATGTCAGATTGAGTGGTCTGGACCTCCCAGTCTGTTCTTGTTTTCTCTCCTTGAAGGTAGGGACACTCTTAGCCCTTCTCTGGCCGTCTAGGAACTCTGCTGTTCTCCCAGATTTCTGGAGGTAATAGAGAGTAGTTCTTAGAGATCTTCTGTCACCTCATTTATGATGATGGGGTGGAGTCCTCTGGGCTATGTAGCCGTGAACTTATTCAGCCCATGAAGATGATCCTTCATTTTTTGCCTGTTCCAGCCTTCACTGTGGAATTTCATCAGGAGGGCTGCAGGGCTTCTTCCGGGAGAAGATGGAACCAAAGTTAGAATGGACAGCCCTGCCTTTTGTTCTTTTCATTTCTTCTCATACACTGTAAATTTACCATCCATATTGAGTAACTGAAGCTCACTGCTTTCCTCTGTCTTTGGACAGATTGAGGAAGGCTTTGTTGTGGCTTCCGCATCCTTCGCTCACCTCACTTCACTCCCAGTCAGCCTTCCTGATGCCTCCCCTGCAATTCCCTGCCACCTCCCTGCTTTTGACTCATGAAGCTTGGCCATCCTCCTGCTTCCTGTGTTCTTCTCAGTTTTCAGATAATCTCCGAGCATTTTGTGAAGCCACATGTGCTTCCTCCCTTGTCTTCTACACCTTATTCTTGTTGGAACGATATGAACTTTTTCAGGAAGCATTTCTACCTTTTTGTTTCTAAGTTATGCCACACTTTTGGGGCTCCTTCTCCCTTAAGAGTGGCTTGGCATTACTGGCCTGACTTGGTTAAAGCTGGCTTTTTGGAAATCCGGGGTACCTTTTGGCTACCTTTATTTTTATCTTGCGTTTTCTCCCATAGTAAGTTTGGATAGAACTGTCTCATATCAGTGTGTTGGTGGACTTGAATTCAGAGTGCCTGGACTGAGAAGGAGCATTTGAAGGAGGGTCTTCCCAAGCCCTCACTGGGGAAGCCAGGACAGATCTAGGCACCCCCGGCATGGGAAGAAGGGCCCCAGACTGTCCCATGCTCCTTCCCGTGATGAGGTCTGGATGCTTCAGCAAAAGCTGAATCAATGGCACAGCAAGTTTGTAGATGCAATGTTGCAATCTGGATTTAAGTTCTCATGGAAAAGGCTGAGGTGAATTCCTGAGGGACAGAGACGGCTCTCCAGCCTGATCCCGACAGAGAGATTTCCTTCAAGGAGTCCACATTGGCACGTGGGGATGGAGGAGAGAAGGGAGGGGTGACCCATAATTCCTTGTGGGGTGACCCACAATTTCTCTGGGTGAGCTAGGGAGAAACCTGTTACTTTCCCAGGTGGAAACAATTCTCTTTTCAGTCTTTCTCCTCCTTTGTTTTCCTCTCATAAATAATTGAAGGCAATATGTTTAATAAAGTGGCTAAAGTCAGGAAAATCCTTGAGAAGTCACCCTGGGAGAAGGAATCTTGGCACATTTTTCGAGAAGGAAATAATATCACCTATTCTGTGCTTCTTCCCGTGTCCTGATATTGCTCTTGCCACGACAGGTCATTAATCAGGAACTACCAGCACATCCCGACATTTGTGCTGGCCAACATTGAGCTCAACAAGGACCCATTTCTCCTCCCCAACACAACACTTGGCTTCCACATCAATGAGCACGAGCACCAATAAAAACAACCTTCACCTGCTGTCTACCGAGGGGAGAATGATTCCCAATTATAAATGTGACAAGCAGGATCGACTCATCTCCGTCATACAGGATTTTGTTGCCAGATCAGACATTGCATCCTTAATGGGCATCTTCAAGGTCCCAGAGGTAAATGCCTTCACCTGGAAAGGGATGTGAGGACCCACTGGGAGAAGGGCCCTCTCTGAGAACAGATGCATCCTTGCTGTGGGTGTTTTTCCTAAATTCTAGATGACAGGGCGGGGGGCCTGCTCACCTGTTGGTGCTGCTTGTGACCACCTTAGAGGAAGCAAGAGATGAATCTTGGGAGAGTCTTGGGTGAGACATTCAAGCTACCAATGGGCTTGTCTTCCTGAGATGGCTGGTTGAGAGACATTTCAGGTATTCCAAAGGCATATTACAGAGGCAGAAACAAAGAGGAGGCTAAAAGATGCCTGTAGATGTTTGTGGCATGAGAGAACAAGGTGTCTTAAAGGGATTCTTGAAATGATAATCCGATGCAGAATCTCATTAAGGACAATCCAGTGCAGCATCTCTCAATGGGATGTTGCAGGCAATGAATGCCCACATGTGTTGTGGTTAAGTGTTCAGAGGGTGTGGATGGGACTCTGGCACTCTGGGTTCCCGACCCCACTGAGCCCTGGAGCTCCCTGGGTGACTTTGGGAAAGTCACAGACTCTCAGGCAAACCTCCCTCACAGTGGTGTAGTGGGGATCTGATTGAGAGGAGCACAAAGATTGTATACTTGCTGTTTGGTCCATGGCAGGTAGAAAAAGGGATGTAAATAGGGATGTAAACTGGACAGGAATCTTACATTAATCTGCGACGATGGAAAGTTTTTATTACTTCATCCCCGTGGCCCCTTTCACAAAGGTTAATCAAACAGAGCATATTAATCTAGGGAAAAGACTTGTCCACATCTTCCTTTGCGGGTGGGAGTTGCCCCCAGAGAATTAACATGCATGTCCTCATTGGGATGGTTCCACAGCTCTTGCTCATTTCAGATGCTGCTCACTGTGCTCTGTGTTTTCAAGATGAGCACCCAAACAAGAACCATGACTGGTGCATCCCCAAGACAATCCACTTCCTTTCCCATGAAGAGACACTCAGTCTCCTGCTAGTTTCTCTGCTGCTTTTCCTCTGTCTCAGCACATCTGCTGTGTTGGGAACATTCATTAAATATTGCAACACACCCATTGTCGAAGCCAACAACCGAGACCTCACGTATGTCCTCCTCAGCTCTCTCCTGCTCTGCTTCCTCTGCTCCTTCCTCTTCATCAGTCAACCCACTAAGGTCACCTGCCTTCTCCGACAAACTGCGTTTTGTATCTCCTTCTCAGTTGCAGTTTCTTGTGCGTTGGTGAAAACCATCATGGTGGTCTTGGTCTTTATGACCTCCAATCCAGGAAACATGGCAAGTCAGCTCTTGGGGAGGTCACTCACCATCTGCATTGTGCTTGTCTGTCCTTTCATCCAAGCAGTGATCTGTGTTGTCTGGTTGCTGACCTCTCCCCCTTTCCCAAACATGGACTTCCATGCTCCCTCTGGGGAGATTGTCATGGAATGTAAGAAAGGCTCTGTCACTATGTTTTATGCTGTACTGGCTTACATGGGCTTCCTGGCTCTTCTCAGTTTCCTGGTGGCTTTCCTGGCCAGGGAACTGCCCAACAGCTTCAACGAAGCCAAGTTCATCACCTTCAGCATGCTGGTCTTCTGCAGCGTGTGGGTCTCCTTTGTGCCCACCTACCTGAGCACCAAGGGGAAGTATGTGGCGGCCATGGAGATCTTCTCCATCTTGGCCTCTGGGGCTGATTTCCTGGGCTGCATCTTTCTTCCCAAATGCTACATCTTTCTCTTTAGGCCCAGTCTCAATAGCAGAGAGCAGCTCATTAGAAAAACATAATCGTAACATTTCATCATTTTGTGAATTTGTGTTCATTATTTGCACCTGAATAAATCATAGTTTTGAATGTGTAGTGAGGTGTACTGAAAGAGCTTCCAATTTCATGTGTACTGAGGTCCTCTTTGCTTTCTCTGATAATAGGATTGAAATGCATTTTTGACAAATTTCACCTGTCATTCCGGGGAAATACCTTATCTGTGATTAGTACAAAAGTACCCATAAAGTGGGTACCATTTGAGGAGAAAATTGACCCTGGACTTAAGAGTGGATTCCAGTTCAAATCGTCCTTACTTGTAGGGGAGAAGTTGCCAGCACATCACCCTGCCCCTGAACCTATTTTCTGAAAGTTCAGAGGGTTTTTACACTGTAATTCAGCAGCTCCTTCCTCCTTGCATCACTGCCACCACACTCCTTGGCACTTGAGTGCAGCATGAGGACCTAGTACGGACCCTTTTCACAGGCCTGAATGGAAAAATCTTTCCATTGGTGTGTTTAGGAAAGACTTAGTCCATTTGCTTAGTCTCTCGGCTACAATGGATGTCCAGATATTTCAACTCGTTGCTGGAAGAGGACAGCTTAAATGAGGAGAATGACAGGCCTTTGCACACTTCATAGACGCTTGTAGCAGGCAGAAGATCACTTCACCTGGCATTGGCATATTGTGAAGACCCTCATTAGTTGGGAAATAAATTGTGGGATCTTTTGAAAGATGATGGAAAGGCTCTGGCCATTCTGTCCCAGCACAGGACTCTTTAGCACTGCCTGAATTTGTCTGTGCTGTTGTTTCAGCCCAGACAACAAAAGTGCACACATCTTGACAAACAATCCTTTCCGAACTTGGCTGCTCCATAAACCTGAAGATTTTGATGTCCAAAGAAAAATATGCATCTGATGGTCTTCAGGTGCAGTCTGTATCAAGTTTCTGAATCATTTCTCTTCTGCCTTAATGCTTTGGAACTGTACACACAGCTACAAATATGCCCCAACACATCTTGGATTCATGCAAACCTCAACTGGCACACGTCAACCATTTTGATGAAAGGAATGCTTTTGTCCATGAAATAAAACCCTCTAGAGGAGCTACATTGCTTTTTTCTCTATATCTGCCAACATTCTTGGCCTGCAGATTTGGGAGCACCTGAAACTAAAGATCAGGCTAGCGTAAGGAAACATTGGCACCATCACGCAATCTATGCAAACTTCCACCTCCCCTTTCCCCTGAAATGGATGGGAAGAAGTACTTGGCAAAAGCAGGCTGGCTCAATTCTGCCAACATTGGATGTTGCTGCAAAACACAGCCTGAAATTTCCTTGACTCTTTTTTTGAATTTGGGGCTTGGTTGGGGACATCAGCAATAGTTGACTATACAGCTAATGGGAACTGACTTCTTGTTATCAGACAGAAAATCAATAGCATCAGAAAGGGGGACTGGGGTAAGGAATCCCACCAAGGCCCCCTCGGAGAGGTTCATCCAGTCCTGTCCAAGCATTCACTTGTGGCATTGCAGAGAAAAACTGGTTGACTCAGGAGTCAGAAGATGGGCTTTTAACCTGTCCCTGGCTCCACATGAGAAAGGAAAAAAGTCGAGATTCAAGATGGCATCAGAACAAGACGGACGTGATTAATAGGGGCTCCTATTAAAACACTGGTAAGGCTCGATAGTAAGTCATGGGAGACTTAACTAAGCACTGTCAGGGCGAAGATAGATTGCCTGGCATTATCTCTCCTGGTTGATGTAGGACAGCAATCCTATATCTTACTGGAAGAGGCTCAGGCATTTCTCAATCGGGCTATACCGAGGGTTTTCTTGCCCCTGCCAGTTCTCAGCATCAGATGGATAAATTAGCTTACTTTAGCCAGATATGCATCAGACGGCTGGTAAGCATTCTTATTTCTTATTTCCTTACACAATATTACCCGTGGGAAAGCTGCTGTCTATAATTTGATCCAAAGAAGAAAGCCCGTTTGAAGCCCTTTTAAGCGGAGAATGACATACGAGAGAAAGTGAAGGCTTTTATCTGGATTGAAGCCGAGGAAAATATTTTTCTGCTAATCTCTCTATGGGCAAAGGCAAAGATTAATGACTATGAAATAATTAGAGGACAGCGAAGCTAGAAGTTAAAGCAAACACTTGGATATCTATTTGGGCCTTTGCCAAGACCAAGTGGATTCTTGCCAGGGAAGTTTTTACTATTTTTACTATTAATACGTGGTGTTCCCCTTCTACTGTGATGTTTTGCTGGTGAGCATTTTTTGTTTTCTTTATTTACCCCTTTTTTTGCAATATTATTTGTGAAAAGACTATATTTTGTTGTTAATTGCAATATAGAAGAAGAAAAAGCCCCTAACTTGCTGGTGGTCATTCCCCCCCCCATTACTTTTTTCCTTCTTTGTTCTCCTTGGCTAGCTTCCATTTTTCTTGGCTTGCTGCCAAAGTCAAGTCTACTTTCGATTTTGTTTTTTAAATAGAATTTTGCTGCCACCTGGTGGTGACTGAAATTATTGCAAGTTTCTCTTTTTTCTTTTTTCTTTTTGTTTCTCTCTTTTTCTCCCCCCTCTCTTCTCTCTTTTCTTTAATATCTTATTCAACTTATATCTTTCTCCCCGACTTTTTGTTGTTGATATACTGAAATTTCTTCAGTGAACAACCTTCAACATGAGGAAAATTCAGCCATCCTCAGTGCCTTCCTCTGTGGGTCAAAGTCCAATACATCACCCCAAGACAGAAGATGTTGCAAAAACCTTAATAGCAATACAGACGTCTCTGACAACCTTGCAAGCATCTCAAGAGGCAATGACAATATGGCTGGAAAGGCTATCAAATAAACAGCAGGAGCAACTTCATAAATTGGAAAACTTGTTTGAAGACATGACAACACAACTATCGGAAGTATGACTTAAAGCGGAACAGAACACAAAAAAAAAATACAACAAGTATCTGAAAAATTGCAGATAGTAGATAAATCAACATGGGATTCAATGGCCATGTTAGAGATGGAAAAGGCATCGTATTATCTAAGATTCCAGAACATAATGGAAAAAAAAGATGAAAACCTGCAAGAGATTATAACTGCTATTCTGGCAGAGCTTTTGGAAATAGAGAATGAATCCATGGCCATGGGAATTGATCTCGTTTATAGGGTCAATTCCTCTTATACCAGAAAAAATAAACTCCCTGGAGAAGTTCATGTCAAGTTTGCTTTAAGATCTATAAGAGACAACGTCTTGAAGGCCGTACGAGAGAAGCCGTTAAAGAGAGACGATCATCAGGAGGTGATGGTCCTGAAACAAATTCCATGGAGGATTAGAGAGGGAAGAAAGAAATATCGATTCCTTACTACAAAATTGATCAAGAAAAAGATCATCTTTAAATGGCTAACACCAGAAGGAATATTTCTTACATGGAATTCTGTCAGATATAAATTGGATTCAATTCTTAAAGCACAAGAGTTCTATGAAAAATTTAGAGCTGAGTTGGAAGAGGAGGACCCTGTCGTATCTGAGGAAGGAGAAAAAGGTGCTGAGGCAATGGAATTAATAGTGCACCAATCTGAACAAGGAGAAATGCTGAGGGTTGATCCACAACAAGAAATACAGACTTTGGATTCAAAAGAGAAGAAAAAAGGTAGAATTGTAAAGGCAAAGAATAAGTAAATAACCTTATCGAATATGGCTGTTAAACAGGAAGGGAAAATTGAACTTCTCTCTCTAAAAGTTAATGGATTAAATGGACTGTCTAAGAGAAGAAGGATTTTTGCTCCGCTTCAAAAACAAAACTTAGAGATAATCTGTCTACAAGAAACACATATTAAGAAACAACATGATACATTTCTAGAATGTTCAAAACTGGGGAAATTGTTAGTGTCTTCTGCATCACAAAAGAAAAGAGGTTTAATACTGTATGTTAAAGAAAAACTGGACCCTAAGTATATTCTTGCTGATGAGGATGGTAGGATCTTGATGGTTGAAATCACAAACAAATTTAAAAAGGTGCTCTTAGTGGCAATATATGCACCGAATGATCATCAGGAAACTTTTTATCAAAAGCTACATAGATTACTCTTACAAGTAATCACACTATCACACTGTGTCTAATGGGCGATTTTAATGCAATTGTGAATAAGGAAATTGACTACAAGACTGAAAGTAAGGAAAAAAGGGTAGGAAGAGACTTCCAAAACCTTGTTCCAATATATTGAGGAATTCAGTTTGCTAGATGACTGGAGACATAAAAACCCATCTTCGGCCAATTACTCTTTCTATTCAAGCAGACATAGGTCATGGTCTAGAATTGATATGGTTTGGGTAACTCCAGACATAATCTCAGATCTGATAGAAGCTGAAATGGAGACAAATGTCTGGGCTGATCACAATCCTGTATTTATATCACTGAAAGGAGTTGCAAGGATGCCCAGATGGAGTCTAGATAAAGCGTTATTGAAAGATAAAAAGTTTCTAAAAAAGATAAGCAAAGAGATGCAAATATTCTTTCAAATAAAGCAAGCTGAAGAAACTTCGTTGCAGAATGTCTGGGATACAACTAAAGCCTATGTCAGGTGACTGAAAATAACTTATTCAGCAAGAATAAAAAAAAAGAAAAGGCAAGAGCGAGCAGCATCAATACAAGAATTGAGGAAACTGGAACAAGAATTGCAGGCAGATCCAACAAAGAGTAATCTTGGGGTCCAAATGAACACTTTGAAGCACAAATTAAATCTCTTGAATCTCTTGCAAATGAAACTGACTAAACAGAACTTTTTTGAAAATGCTAATAAGCCGGGGAGATGGTTAGTATATAAAGTTAAAAAAGAAAGAGAGAAGAGAGTTGTTTCAAAACTGAGAGATGGAGAAGGACGACTGCAGGTACAAAACACACAAATTAAAAAAATAGCTGAAGACTTTTTTGCAAGATTATACCGGAAGGAGGAGTTTTCAATTGGGAAGGTGAAAGAATATATACAAAAGGGAGATTTGCCAAAACTACCAGAAAAGTTTCAAAAAATACTGAACCAGGAAGTAACAACTATGGAAATAACAGAGGCAATTTTACAACAGAAGAACGATAAAACCCCTGGTCCGGATGGATTACCAGCTGAATTTTACAAATTATTTGAGGGAGTTTTTGCTACATTTTTTAAAGACATATGTAATGAAGCATTGTTAAATGCTAAAATACCAGATACTTGGATGGAGGCAAATATAACATAGAAACATAGAAACATAGAAACAGAGCGAGTCAGAAGGGGCCTCCTGGGCCATCTAGTCTGACCTCCGGCACCAGCCGGCTCCGCTCATGACATGCCCACCATGTGCATGTCCAGTCTATCTTTGAACACCCTCACCGATGGGGCCTCAACGACCTCCCGTGGAAGCCCATTCCACGCCCTCGGGGTCCTAACTGTCAGGAAGTGCTTCCTGGCATCCAAATTGAACCTTGGCTCCCTGAGCTTTGCTCCATTGGAGCGCGTCCTGCCTTCCTCTGCAGGGGAGAACAGGCCTCTCCCCATCTCCATGTGACACCCCCTCACATACCTGTATGTTACCAACATATCCCCTCTGAGTCTCCTTCGGTATTAATAACATTAATACCGAAGGAAGATATGGAATTAACAGAGATTTAAAATTACAGACCTATATCTCTACTAAATGTGGACTATAAAATCTTTCCCTCTATATTGGCAGAAAGGTTGAAGAAGTTTCTGATAGACTTTATCCATCCAGATCAAAATGGTTTTCTGCCTAAAAGACAAATGAAGAATAATCTGAGGACTATCTTGGATATTCTAGAATATTATGAGATACACATGGAAAAATCAATGGCCCTACTGTTTTTAGAGGCCCAGAAAGCCTTTGACAATGTTAATTGGCAATTTATGATGCAACAGATGGACCAAATGGAGTTCGGGGAAAAATTTATGAATGCAATATCAAGCATCTATCAAAGACAGTTGGCCAGGATCTTAATTAATGGAGAATGTACAAGGGCTATAGAGATACAAAAGGGTACAAGGCAGGGATGCCCATTGTCACCCCTATTGTTTATTTTGACTTTAGAGGTTTTGAATAGAAACATTTGGGATGACGAAGACATCAAAGGCACTAAAATTAGGGATGAAAAATATAAATTGCAAGCATTTGCAGATGATTTGGTTTTCATAATAGAGGAACCATTTGTAACTATCCCTAAACTTTTACAACGGATCGAAGAATATGGTGAGGTCACGGGGATGAAAATAAATAAAGAAAAGACAAAGCTTTTAGTTGAAAATCTTACACAAAAGCAGAAAAAAGAACTCCAAGAGCAAGTGGGCTTACAGATTGTTTAAAGGGTAAAATACCTGGGAATTTATCTTACAGATAAATGTACAACTTTGAAAGAAGATAATTATGATAAATTACTGAAAGACATTAAAAGTGATCTGGAGAGATGGGCCAATTTACAATTGTAAATTGCACGGGAAGAATAGCACTGGTTAAAATGAACATTCTACCAAAATTTTTGTTTTTATTCCAAATGATCCCCGTAAAAATTGATAAAAAGTTTTTGAGGATTTAAATCTCCAAATGTCGAGATTTATTTGGAAAAAAAAGAAAGCAAGGATTAAACTAAAAAGCTTCAGGAAACCAAAAAGAATAGGGGTTTTGGTCTACTGGATTGGATGTTGTATTATCAAGCGTCTATTTGTACTTGGCTAAAAGAATGGATAATCTTGTGAAATAAGAGAATTTTGCACCTTGAGGGTCATGATTTGCAAATGGGTTGGCATGCTTATATGTGGTATGAGAAGGTTAAGTCACAGGGGACTTTTCTAAGTCACTTTATTAAAAGATCACTAATGTCAGTATAGGAAAAGTTAAAGCTAAAATTGTATAATAAGTTACCAAGATGACTTTCACCTATGGAAGCCTTTGTGTATCCAAATGTATTGAATTTTGAGGGGATTATAAGATATGATGATATTTTGGATAAGGATGGAGGCCTAAAACTGGAGCAAGAAATACAAGAACAGGGACTTAATATATCATGGTGGTATAAGGTGCAGATGCCATCAAGATATGCCAAAGACTGCAAAATATGGGGGTTTTATAAAGATCTAACAGCCTTTGATCAAGTGATGTTAAAAGCAGATGAGAAAATGATTAAAAGAATCTATGAGCTTTTGCTTGACAGGAAAATGGAAGGGGAACAGGTCAAGGACACTATGATAACATAGGCACAAAACTTTGGATATAATATTGAATTAGAAAAGTGGCAAAAGCTGTGGGAGAGAAATATTAAGGTAACCTTAGCAACTTCATATAAAGAAAATTTGTATGAAATGTTTTATAGGTAGTATTTGTTGCCAAATCGATTAGCTAAGATTTTTCCAAATATGTCAAACAGATGTTGGAAATGTAAACATGATGTGGGTACATTTTATCATATGTGGTGGACCTGTGAGTATGTGAAAAAGTATTGGATTAAAATACAGAAATGGCTTGAGGAAATGCTACAAAAATCTTTAGCTTTCAAACCGAAAGTTTTTTTGTTAGGCATTGTACCAGAAAATATTAGTAAACAAGAAATGTATTTGATACTACATTTAATCAAAGCGGCGAGGATTGCGCTTGCTCAATACTGGAAGAGTGAGGAACTACCCACTGAGGAACTGATTTTGAAAAAGATTCTGGATTGTGCAGAAATGGATAGACTGACTCTATCACTGAAGGAGAAGGAAGACACTGACTTGTACCAAACTTGGGACTTTTTTTACGACTGGCTAGAGAAACGGGACTTGACTTAGATTTAAAGATGTCTTTAAACTTTTATAAATTGATTTGATTATGATCACAGAATGTTAAAAGATATGTTATAGGGGGCTGACCCAGCTTGTCTGATGTATTTGATGATTGATGTTTTTAATTTGTAGTTTAAAATCTTAATAAAATCTTATTAAAAAAAAAAAGAGAAAGGAAAAAAGTCATGCAGTCTCTGGACAGAGAGGGAAGTTTGGCCTCTGAAAAGGTGAGCTGAGCAGGTCAACTAAACTCATAAAAGGGGGCCCTTTTGGTTTCCCCATATTTACTTTCCCCATTTCCAGGGTCCAGTCACCCCCTCCGTATCCTTTGAGACCAAGAGACTAAGAATGATGAACGAGGTGCTGTTTCAAGGACAGCATTAGCAGTGGGAAGAGAAGGTCTGCAAAAGGAATTAGAGGAGCCATCGTGTGCTTCTGCAGAAAAGCTGCTGCAGCTTTCCATGTTCTCCATCCAGCAAAACCAAGTCCCATGTTTGAGAGATGCAAGACTGTCTTTTCCTATCTTCTCGAAACACTTCAGAGACTCTTCTCATACCACACAATCCTCTAACTAAATCTAAACAGCCGACTTCACCAGTCCCTTCCTCCGTTCTGCAGCAGTTGGGGCTCCTGTGATACCTGTCCAGAATTAGCTGTCATTCTGGCTCTGACCTGAAAGGCTCTCTGGCATTATATTCCTTAGAGTCATGAAAAACCGCTTTAATTCTCTTTAAAAATGCCACTGCATTGATCTTCAATGGAAAAATCGTCATTCTGCCTCTAATCCTCAGCCTGAGGTTCTCTGACAGCTCCCTCTTTTCAATTCTGGCATCAACCTCTTGGCATCAAGTTCGGATTTCCTTCTGGCATTAACTCCCCTCCCCTCCCCTCCCCCCTCCCTTGCTGGTCCTCCACACTTCCACATTTTTCAATTTCTCAAACCTGTAAATAAACTCACAATGTGACACTACAGCTCACAGAAGAAGAGTTAGGGGAGGAGAGTCAAGAATGAAGGAAAGGAAAAAAATGAAATATTAGAGAGATTTAAAAAAGAGAAAGAAAAAGGACAAAAGATGAAAATGGACAAAGCTAGTTATTCGGCCTTCTATCAATATTTGAATTCTTAGTCCAATTGTGTTTCTATTAAAGTATTCATTTGAATTTTTCTGTGAAGGAGAGGCATTGTGCCAAACTGCATAGCAAGGAGCCTTTTCAAAGTCTAGGGCCATGACAAAAAGCAGTAGTGGCCACATGCAATAGAATGTAAATCTAATAAAAAAAACCCATTTTGTGCATTGCTCATTAGAGGCAAGCTCTCAGAATGCTGTACACTAAACGGTCTCCATTTCAGGGCTGGCCTTCTGGTCTTCCCTCTCTGGGAGGACTCACATCCTGACCCTCTGCCCAAAGGGAGCGCTGCTGCTCATCAGCAGCATGATGGTGTGGTGTGACCGGAAGTATACACGAAGTGCAGTCGCGCTTATTTTTACACACCTGCCTAATCAGGTCTTGGGGGTTTTTTTCTTTTTTTTTACAATTTATTTATGAAATTTGTATGCTGTCCAATTACTAACGTCTCTGGATGGTTAACAGCATAAATAAATTAACGACCCACTCTGGCTGCAATTAATAAAATGCAGTAATAAAATTCAATATTAAAACTTATAAAAAAAGGTCTTAACCTGGCACTGAAAAACATATAATGAGGGTACCAGGAGGACCTCTCTGGGGAGCACATTCCATAGATGAGGTGCCACCCAAGAGAAGGCCCTCCTCCGGGTACCCTGTCTCCTAACATTGTTCATGGAAGGTTCCCGGAGAAGGGCTTGTGTTGCCGATCGCAGGGGGCGGGAGGGCAAATAGGGAAAAAGGCTTTCCTTCAGGTATCCAGGTCCCAATCTGTTTTGCACTTTATAGGTAATAACCAGCACCTTGAATTGTACCCAGACGTAGATGGGAAGTCAATGGAGCTGATAGAGGACTGGGGTTATATGAGAATAACGCCCAGTCCCCAGACAGCATCCTGGCAGCTCTGTTTTGAATCATCTGAAGTATCCGGACTGTCTTCAAGGGCAGCCCCATGTAAAGCGAGTTACAGGAATCCAACCGGGAAGTAATCAATGCATGTGTTTTGATGCTAGGCAACCTTCCCTCAGGTAGGGACTCAGCTGATGGATAAGCCGAAGCTGAAGGAAAGCGCTCCTCGCCACCACAGTCAATTGAGATTCCAAGAACAGCTCCAGGTCAAGGAGCACTCCCAAGCTGCGGACCCTGTCCATTAGAGAGAGTGCAACCCTGTCCAGGGCAAGGCCCAAGTCACCTACCCAGGAGCTCGAATCACCCACCAACAGAACCTCTGTCTTATCTGGATTGAGTTTCAGTTTACTGGCCCTCATCCAGCCCATTACCTTGGCCAGGCATCTGTTCAGTACAGCCACTGCCTCACCTGGATTGGTTGAAAAAGAGAGGTAGAGTTGGGTGTCATCAGCATACTGATGACCCCACAGCCCAATACTCCGGATAATCTCTCCCAGCAGTTTCATGTAGATATTGAACAGCAAGGGGGACAAAATGGAGCCCTGTGGTACTCCATGAAAAAGTTGCCAGGGCGCAGAGCCAAAGTCCCCCAGCACCACCTTCTGGAATCAGCCATCAAGGTAGGAGTGGAACCACGGCAAAGCAGTGCCTCCCACTCCCAGTCCCGCCAGCCTATCCAGGAGGATACCATGGTCGATGGTATCGAAAGCTGCTGAGAGGTCCAGGAGGGCCAACCGGGATGTACTCCCCCTGTCTCTCTCCCTGCACAGGTCATCGTACAGGGCGACCAAGGCAAATTCAGTACCGTAACCTGGTCTGAACCCATACTGAAATGGGTCCAGATAATCAGTCTCATCCAAGAGTGCTTGGAGTTGTCCCACCACCACCCATTCCAACACCTTGCCCAAAAACAGAATGTTGGTCACTGGTCTATAATTGGCGGCCATCTTTGGATCCAGAAACGCCTTCTTTAGGACAGGCCTGATTACCGCCTCCTTTAAAGGACTGGGCACCCGGCCATCCCACAGAGAGGTGTTAACCTCCAGGATGCAGGAACCAATCCCGTGTTTGGCTTTGGTCAACAGCCTCGAAGGGCAAGGGTCAAGTAAGCAGGTGGTAGGACGTAGTCGTCCAAGCATCCTGTCCACATCATTGGGCCACAATAACTGAAATTCTTCAATTAATACCTGACCATTGGTTTCCCACATAAGAGATCTGAATAAATTGTGGAGTCCAGCTCCACAGGATGCCAGGAATGGGCAGTGGGCACAGCCAGAAGAAAAGGAGAAGCTTTTTTAAAGGGAAATAGGATGGGAGGGAAGGGGAGAGATGGGAAGACCCTCCTGCTGAGTCCCTCAGAGGCAGCTGGGATGGGATGGATGGAACTGTTCCACCATCAGGGAGTTTCCATCCTGCTGCCCATCTTGGCAATCCTTGCAGGAGCAGCATTTTGGCAAAATCTCAGCCTGTCCCACCCCTGGAGCTGAAGCCAGGCACCGAGGGGAAATTCGTCGACACCGTGATGATGGTGCAGCACTTGAAGATTCAGGTGGCGTGAGAAAGACCTCCAGGGAGCAAACTGAGCACACCAGGAATGAGAAGGGGGAAAGCGAGGCAGGGGCTTTGCAGGGCCAGGCTGCCTCAGTGCAAGGCAATACTTGCTGGGGGGGAGGGGGGATTGAAAATGGGTGATGCAGCAGGTCACATGTTGAAGGCCAGTTGCAATGCACACGAGGGAAAGATCCCTTGGTCCTGCTGGCTTCACAGGGGCAGCATAGGCACATTCTCAGATCGTGCCTCTCTTGCACATGGGAGTGAGGAAGGTTGTCAGCGAGCCGCAGAGGTGCTCCAGCCATGAGGTGGTGTAATTATGGAAATCATCATACATTGCTGCTCTTCTTGCTAAAGCTCATGGCCCCCCCTCCCCCAGGACCACTCTGAACCCCCGAGGCCCCCCTGAGATGGCAGAGGAGTATCTGGCATCCAGGCACAAAGGGGAGGACGCCTCCTTCCCTGCTCTCCTGCTCAGGGATTGGGAGAGGCTGGGAACAGCAGAGGAGTCTGCCGTGCAGGCACTTATTCTCACTTCCTTTGGCTGGAGCCTTGCCTGGCTGGGCTCCTTTTCCATTTAGAAGGAAATTTCTCTAACTGCTCCTCTGCTTGGCTGAAAGGGGCAGGATGGAGGCTGTGCCAAGAGCCGGCAGAGTGGCACTCTTGGTCCTGCTGCTGCTGCCCCTCCCAGAGGCCTCCTGTGGGAGGCTGGGTGCCAAATGCCCCTGGACCTGGCACAGGGATGAGCTGCAGCCCCAGAATTATTTCCTGCTGAGAGACTTCGTCCTCAGTGCCAGCTTCTCTGCAACACAAGGCTACTTTGCACCACACACTTTCAATCAGCCAGCCTCTAATGAAAAGACAGGGTTAGTCACTGGAGTGCTGGACCTAATACCACAAAGCACCATGGGAAGCTGGTCTGCACTTCTGTAGCATGCAAAGCCAGAGAAATGTCTTCCAGGTGGCTTCTTCCTCATGAAGACGCAGCCGATGAACTAGCAGGCAGCAAGTCCAGCAGGGGGTCCAGGGCAATGGGGGGCCCAGGACATGCCCCACCTTCCCTGCCTCTGCACCCCTCTGCCTTCCCATCCCCATCAGTGGGAATGGCTTCCTTGCTGGGCTCCTACCTGGGATGGGAACCTTTGCTGCAGGTTTCTTGTCATGGGGGAAAGACCTGGAGTAAGATGGGAAAGAGTCCGTTGGAATCCCACCTGAGGTTCTGCAGGAATCGGCAGTTGGGCTCTGGCTTTGGGCTGGTACCAGGCTGAGCATGTGTAAGCCTGAGAAGCAAGTTGCAGCCTCAAGGTGCCATGCAAGGATTCATGGGGAGGGATGGCAGGGTGACCCGCTTGATTTCTTTCTCCCAGGGGGACAGTCACATATTACTGGAAGTTCCTCTCCTTCCTGTTTGCCATCCAGGAGGTCAACCAGAATCCCAGCCTCCTGCCCAACCTCACCCTCAGCTACAGCATCTATGACATCCTTCACGATGTTAGACTGACGTCCGACGCTGCCATAGACCTGCTCTCGACCTCTCAGGCCCACGTTCCCAACTACAAGTGTGGCAGGCGAGATCATCTGCTGGCCGTCCTTGAAGAATCTGACTCGGACAACTCCATGCAGCTTTCCAACATGCTGGGCATCTTCAAAATCCCACAGGTGGGAGGCTTGGGAAAAGTGATATGATGTTTAATGCTGAGAAAGATAAAGATTCTCAAAATCACTTCCATGCATGGTATCCCTCCCAGGAAAACAGACAATCCCACAGAACCCTGAGATGAAAAGGGTTCAATGCCATCTGCTCACACTGGACCCCCATCTGACATTGTCAGGGTAAAGATTAACTGGAAGGCCCGTCTTCTCCATTTTCTGACTGGCAGTGAGAGGAAACTCCAGCAAGTGCATGTATGAAAAGTCTCTCTCTTGCAGGTGCGTCCCCGCATTGGAGAGTGAGCCCATCCGGGTCGAGACCAGCAGCCACCATCAGCCTGCACAGGGCTTTTTAGGGTCAGCTTTTGCAGTTAGTAGAGGTAGGGAGAACAGCACGCAAGATACTTTTGTACATGATTATCTTAAGCTGCACTTCTCCTCTCAAAATAATGGACTCCAGAATGAGTTTCTCCACATTCTCACCTTCTTAGCAAAGGTTTATATTTTCCACTCACTTATGTCTCTGTGATAGACTTTATTTACAGAAAACAATAAGCATTGCTTCTTTTCCAATCATGTTTCATGGATATAATTCAATACTGAGGGGTGCATTCTCATGGGATGAGAAAATATGACTGAGTACAGAGGAAAACAATCCATCAGTCTCTCTGTTCCTTTCTCTCCCAGGTCACTTATGCTTTCACCGGTCAGGTGAGAAGAGAAAAAAGCCAGTCCACTTCCTTCTACAGGATGCTTCCTGAAGAAGGCCTCCAATACCCAGGGATCGTCAGGCTGCTGCTGCACTTCAGGTGGACGATGGTGGGTCTCCTCTCAATGGACACTGAGAATGGAGACAAGTTCATGAGAACCTTGAAACCAGAGTTCCTCAGGAATTGCATTTGCGTGGTTTTTTCACACAGCTTCTCAGAAATTAAAGCGGGTGTGGTACCAATTGAGTGGATGCCGTGGAAGATTTTGATAGAAATCAATGTCTTCATTTATTTTGAAGAGTTGCTTTTCACCTTCTATGGATTATTTCTTCTAGAAAAAGCTGTTGAAATTTTAATGCAACCTGTTAATGGGAAAGTCATGATCAGCACAATTTTGTGTGACTTTACCTTTTCTTTAGCTTATGGAAAGGAAGATTTCCGGCAAGTCTATGCATATTTTTCCTTCCTTCCCCAAGCAAGTAAAATGACCATCTATGATGGTTTTGGGGATTTTTACAACTCTATGAAGGAATTTATGAACATTGTGTTCAAATGTTTGTATTCAAAGCATATGCTGTCAGTGAAAGAATGGACAAGATGCAGAGAGGAGAAGGAACAGGAGAGACAGCCCCAAGTGGACAAGGAGCGAACACTCTCTCTGGAAAGCTCCTTCTCTTACACCACCGTCCAGGCTGTGGCTCGTGCCGTGCATGCCGCTCTTTCATCCAGATCCAGGAGGAAGTCCAAGACTCCAGACAGCAGGCTTGATGTGCACCAGCTTCATCCATGGCAGGTATTCCCTCCCCTTCTTGTGTATTTTATGGAATTCAGAGTATGAGAAAATGGGATGAGATTTTCCAAATGATGGTGCAGCTTGAACCCTTTCTGTCCTGTCCCTCTTTTGGTCTTTCCCGGAACTGAGTCCCTCTGGTCGTGGCCCATGGAGTTGCTTAAAGTCATCCTGAAGCAACACGTAGAAGCAGCTTGAGGACTGTACAGGTCCTTGTGCAGATCCTGTGACCTAAGTATACCTGGGCTTGCTATCTTGCCTGGGCTCTGAGCACAAGGCAATCCATTTATTTATTCATTCATTACTTATTACTGGCACTTATATCCCGTCCCATCATCAAGCACTCAGGACGGCTTACAAAACGTAAAAGCACAATATAAAATGTAAAAGTAGAATATAAAATGTCAATTATTTAAAAAAATTAAAGCACATCACAACTAGAGAAATAGGAGGATAAAATAGAAACTTTGACTGTGGAGGGAACAATCCTAAAATATCTACAAGCATTGAGTATTAAAATAATGGTCAAATAAAAGGTCAAAGCCTAATTCTTGTCTATTTCCTAAATTCCCAAAACAGAGCATGGACATCCAGCAGTGAAATCATAATCCTGTCCATTATTGGAGTTCACACGCAGCTGAACTAACGTGGGAGCAGCTCTTAGCAAACACTGTGATATGACACGGGTCATCTCAACTGCTTTTTCTTTGTTGTTCCAGCTCCACCCTTTCCTGAGAGACCCCAAGTTTCACAATCGTTCTATTGAAGGGGTGTATTTAGATGAGAACGGAGACTTAGCAGCCAACTTGGACCTTGTCAGCTGGGTGTGGTTTCCAAATGAGACTGTTGTAAGAGTGAAAGTTGGGAGTCTAGAAAGATGGGGCTTGCCTGGCCCCATATTCATCATTCACCAAGATCCCATTGTGTAGCCAAGATGGAAAGGCCAGGTGAAGACAGTCATCCCCATTATTTTCTTGTTTTCATTTTCCATCCCTTCACTAACAGTCTGGATAATCGGAAATACAGATATTTAATGAATAAATCAATAGCCTGAGATGTAATAGATGCAGTGAACAAATGTGATTCTTTTCACTGTGAGGGAAAGTCCAGCTTCTTCCAGTGGGGTTCACTTATGGAATCCACTGAAGTGTTGGAGGTCCTCCCCTCTCTGCCCCTTCCAGCTCTGTCTTCCCAGCCTACAGCTCCCTCAGCCCTAAACCTCATGCCCTGATGCTCCTTTACTCTCGCTCAGCCCCTGCCCCAGGCCAGCTGCGTGGTGAGCTGCCACCCAGGATTCTTCAAGGTGGCTCGGGAAGGACAGCTCCTGTGCTGCTATGACTGCTCTCCGTGTGTGGAAGGAACCATCTCCACTTGGGAAGGTGGGTGAGCGGAGAGGGAAAGGCAGTACCTGGGGGGAGGGCAGCGATTCAACCATGGTATGTGGCACGTGTAGGGGTGCTAAACCATCCTGCAAGGAAATGAGGACGGCCTGGTTGTTTCTGCAGTATCAGGGCAGAAAATCTTCATTTGTGGGGCTGTTTTTATCAAGCCTCCCTCCAGATCTGGAGTCATTGCCTGGGCCAAGTTCTGTCTTGTGTTCTCCACTTTCCTGAATGCCTCATTCCTCATTACTCCCACAGTCCCAGACTCCTTGGCCTCAGGGCACTCCAGGTGTTTTTTCTGTTCACTTATGATTGCTGCGAAGCGTCCCCTGCCCACTATGGCCTCTGCATTTCTCCTTGTCTTCTCCATTTCTCCAGATAGCTTTTCATTCACCTAGTGGGCAGGGTTTTGTCATTGAACTTTTTCACCCACCACAGTACCCCTCACAAGAACTTAGCACAAGAACCCTTTTCTTTTGTGGGTGGAAAGCAGGAATAAGAGTCTGGGGGTGGCCCACAGTCACCTAGTGGAGTGCATGGCTGAATCTGAAGTAGACTCTGCCTCACTGTTCCACTGCACTGCCTTGGCTCCCACCCAGGCAAGTGCTGCTAAGTTAGGAATTCCACCCACCCCTACCATCTCAGTTCAGCCACCAACAAACGTCCACCAACAGGCATCCCACTGGGGAAGCAGAAATTGCTCTAGCAAATCACAACTCCCCACCCCCCAGATTTCTTCCTCTTCTCTCACAACCTGATAACCTCTGTGAAGTAGAGTCGGGACACAAATCACCGAACCTCCCAGAATACTGTGCAAACATGACAAGACCCACTCAGAAGGTTTTCCTGGGCAGAAAGAGCCAAATCCTGAAGATATCATTCAGTCCTAGCCCATCTGATTCTGCAGTGGTTCTCTGCATGGCTCTGGGGAATGTTGATACAGCTCCTAAGTAGAAGGGCAGAAAAATGAAGCTTGGAAGTAGGAAGGGCCGGTAGTGTCAGCGTCCTCTTTTTGGTTCTTCCCTATCCTCCTGTCACCTGCATATGTCAAGGGGGTAGCTGACCAAATGACCAGTCCCAATTCCTCAGTCCATAAAACCTGGCCCACCCAGTGGAGGGATGGTGGTCTCCATTGACTATTGGGGAGTAGGCAGTTCTGTATTTATAGGAGAAACTCCTTTTTGGAGAGCTTCTGGCTGTGGTAGGCTGGCTGGTGCCTAGTTGGAGCTCCCAGGGCAAACAGTTGGAGGCTTGGAAACAATGTCAGGATGGACCCCGGAGGTGCTTGGCTGCACTGGTGGTGGGTGCTCAGGCAGTGTCAGGCTCAGTGCATCTTGAGGGCCTGGGAGTCAGGGTTGCTGAGTCCCCACTGGGTGAGGAGCATCCCTTCATCTTCTTATCTGACTCTCGAAGGGTGGTTGAAAGGTTAGAGCTACAGCTGGAATTAGGGCAAGGACTAGGGGCATCCCAGCAGGGAGGTGGCCCCTCGCATCACATCCCTCCATGCAAGCAGGACAGCACGGAGCATGTCATGAGGAGGCTGTGTGCCTGGCTTGACCAGGGAATGCTTGTTGTTGGGTGTCATGGTACTCATGAAATCTTCAGCCCATTCAGCTGCAAGACATGGAGTCCTTGGCAGGGTCAGGCATCTTCTGGTGCATGAATCATTTCAAGATTTCAAGGAAATATACCCCAGCTCACCTAGCAGAGTGCCTTCTGGGTAGTTGGCTTCCATGATAATTTATGTTTGGCCATTTGCTGAATTGGGTGAATGACGGGGCCCATCAAGTCCACGCCTGGCAGGTAAACTCTTTATTTCCTCTCACACCAGAATGATGCCTTTACTTGTACTATTACCATTTATACTACTAGTAGTAATAGGAAGAAGCAGAATGAAGAATACGATGTAGAGGACAGAAACAGGAATGGCTGTCAGGTGATCTTTGTCTTCCTTCCAACAGATTCAGAGCATTGCCTGAAGTGTCCAGAAGTTGAGCATCCAAACGAGGCCCAGGATCAGTGCATTCCCAAGGTCATCACCTTCCTCTCCTATGAAGAACATTTGGGGTCCTTCCTCACTGGGTTGGCCCTCTTCTTCTCCATCTCCACAGGAGGCATATTGGGGATCTTCAGAAAATTCCAAGAAACTCCAGTAGTGAAGGCCAACAACCGAGACCTCTCCTACATTCTGCTGGTCTCCCTCCTGCTTTGCTTTTTGTCCTCTTTCCTCTTCATTGGCCAGCCAAGAAGCATCACCTGCCTCCTGAGACAAGCAGCCTTCAGCATAATCATCTCAGTGGCCATCTCTTCCCTCTTGGCCAAAACAGTCACTGTGGTGCTGGCCTTCCTGGCCACCAAGCCAGGCAACAGGACAAGGAACTGGCTGGGGAGGAGTTTGGCCAACTCCATTGCCATCTGCTGTTCCAGTGTCCAAGTGGTCCTCTCCACCATCTGGCTGGGCACCTCTCCCCCATTTCCTGACTCTGACATGCACTCCCAACCTGGACAGATCACCTTGCTGTGCAACGAAGGCTCTGTGGCCATGTTCTACGCTGCCCTTGGCTACATGGGCTTCCTGGCTGCCATCTGCTTCACGGTGGCCTTCCTGTCCAGGAAGCTGCCCGGGGCCTTCAACAAGGCCAAGCTGATCACCTTTAGCTTGCTGGTCTTCTGCAGTGTCTGGATCGCCTTTGTGCCCACCTACTTGAGCACCAAGGGCAAGTACATGGTGGCCGTGCAAGTGTTCTCCATCTTGGCCTCCAGCGCTGGGCTGCTGGGCTGCATCTTTCTGCCCAAGTGCTTCATCATTCTATTGAGGCCTGATCTGAATACCAAGGAGCATCTCATGATGAAAAGCAAAGCATAAAATGTGTTTATTTTGTTCATCATGAGCACAAAACTCCAACTTTTCTGAACAAGCCAGCGATCCATTCTAGGCATATGGACAGTATCAAATTGAAACAATTGAAAAAAACCATCCTTTGCACTGTTTGGTAGTTGGGAAAAATAAAAGCTCCATTTCGTACCTGGGGAAGCAGCACAGAAGAAATCTTCCCTTGTTAACCTACTTAACGAAGCATTGTATTTGGTCTTTTTTAGTTTCTATAAATAGTTCCTTTTTTAAGTCTTTGACATTTTCATTCTGTATTTGGAAGTGTGAGTAGACAAATAATGTTTCCCCAGAACTTGGCAGGGTACCGGTAATGCAGCTTGGAAATCCCTCCAGCTCCTTTTCCAGGGTTGGGATCTTGGGGTGGGAGGGTTCCTTGGAGAAGATTCATCCTGCATTACTGATCCCTTCCCTTGGATGCCTACACTGGACTGGATCCCCAGCATGTGCTCAAAAAGAGGCTTTGTTGCAAGAGTGCACCTGCAGAGGCATCGTGCCAGAGCTGCAGGGAGGCTCCCAGACTGCTCCTGAGAGCGGGAAGAGAAAGATGCGGTGCAAGGAATCTCTTGCTCCACATGGGGAAGTGTTCAAGAAGTCCATTCACAGCCCTGAATGCTCCAGCTTCAGTCGGAGTCAGCAGGGACACTGCCCTGAGGGAGGTGTTCACTCTTTTTAGAGCAGAAGTCCAGCCAGACTCCTCCTGTAGGAGCAACCTTGGCCTTGCTTACAGCGTGGACTCCTTCTGGGAAAATAGCTGCATGGCTGGGGATGGCTGCTTCAGCCCCTGCCATGTGGGAAGCAACTGGCCCACTGAACTCAGTGCACCATTTCCAAAATCCCCTCATATTTGCAGGCCAGGGGTCCATGTACTTGGGGTCCCCCTGCCCCCTCACAGCGCACACATGGAGGAGTGCAGCAGCCGGAAATTGACCCCAGCAGGAGGAAATGAAGTATGCAGAGGAAACAGAAAGGGGAGGAATTTTGGCTCTGAATTTTTTGCTTATGCTGCATGTATTCTCTGCCTTTTCTCCTCCTGCAAACACCCAAAGTAGCTTACAAGTTTGTCCGCCTCTTCTTTTGCCCTGTGATGGAGGTTAACTCAGAGGAAATGATTGGCCAAGCATCTTCCGGCAGCTTTAAGGATGGGGGACTTGGGCAGGAACTGGTCCTGCCCGGCCTCCTGATTGGCACTCACTGCAACAAGTCCCCCTGCCTCTCAGAAGACACTGCAGTCCTCCTCAGGCCTTCTCTGCCACTGATCGACTCTTCAGATTTGCAGAGGATTTTGTTTCTTCCAGTTTTTTCTCCCTGCAAGTGATTGGTTGCCACTAAAGTGCAAAATGGAAGGGAAGCATTCCCAAATTTGTTTGGATGAAGGTGCTTTCGTTTTCTGCTTGTTGAGCATTACGTAAAAGAAGCCTGGATTCTCTGTTCCACGACCTCCAGGGAAGCATCGCAGGTGGAGCTTCCCTGTTCCCTCAATCCAGGACCAGCCTCTGGACTCAGCACACTACACACCCAAGCTGGGGAAACAGAGCAGTGTATTAAAGCGGTAAAAAGGGAGGTAGGGGGCTGTTAGCATCCAGGCTGAGAGGACAATTTAGGGTCAACGAGGGGAAGGAATGGGAAGGGGAGCTTGGCATCAGTGACAGCTCAGGAGATGCAGCAAGCCAGGAACACGTGGTTCCCAGGGCTGGTCGGCCCCTCGGGCAGGAAGCAGGAGACCCCCATCCCAGCCCCATGTCCCTGGACAGAGCTTCGTGCTCCCAGGGGCTTTTCTGCAGTAAAAGAAATGGAGAGGTGCATCTTGATTCTCCAGGGACACAGGGATGCCCCCATCAATACAGTGAGAAAATGGAGCAACACAAAGCAAAGATCCCATCACTAGAGACACAGGATTCAGTTGGTCGTCAAATCATCCCCATGGAGCCAACAGTGCAAAAACTGGAACCCAAGAGATGGTCCCAGAGGCAGTGTGTGTGTGGGGGGGGGGTGGAGGGAGGGAGCACAGGTAATTGAGACCTGATTTGGTCATGGGTCTGGCGCCTTCCTGCCCCTCAAGTGACTGCTGTTGGCGGTCCCCCTGGCCAGGCAGGCAGGACACTGTGCTGGGAAAATGAAGCTCCCATGCAGGATCCGTCATGATTCATGTGCCTCCCTGTTTGCCATGTCAACCCTCTGTAATCACTCATAATTACAGAGTTATTATGTCCACTCTGCTCAGCAGTTTCTCATATTGTCCTTCCTCATGAACACATTATCTGCTGAAATGTCCCTATTCTTCCCTCATCATCAACTCCACTCCTGTGTGCATGATTAGAAATCTTGAAAACACTCTGTATATGCTCTGGAAGTTTGTAGTTTGTGCTGGGAGTGCCCTGTGGGAGAGAGAATGTGAGGTGGCAGATCGACCTGGGATGCCTCCTGGGATGGTGTTTGTTGGGTGAGAGGCTCTGTGAGGATTGACCAGTGAGGGTGGAGAGTTGCTGCATGAGAGAGAGAGAGAGAGTTGAAAAAGGGGGTGAGGGATGCAGACGCTGAACGCTTTGGAAGGAAACCGAAATGAGAAGAAAGGGAGGTTTCCTTGCTAGCTAAGTGCCACTGGGGATGTGAGGCAACATCTGCACCCATTCCCTGGTTCTGTTTGGCCAGCCTGACTCGGGGAATGCCAGGGGGACACTTTGCACAAACTCTTTGCTCTGTTGCCATGGCCAGTCCAGAAAGCTATGAAAAAATGGGATGCTCAGGCAGGAAGATATCATCGCCTTGTGAGTGCAATAGTGTGCACACAGAGCCCTTGAGCATGTGCAAAGCACAAAGCAACATTGGGAGTTATATTCGCTCTGCTTCCAGCCACAGGTGGAGGTGGGCTTGGGCTGGCACTCGAAAGGAATCTTGGTGAGGCTGTAACACAGAGAGTTTGTGCAAATGCGGCCCACCAGTTTCTGGACACCGAGGGAGAACCTCTGAGAGTTCTGAGAACCTCTGTATAACCTTGGCCTTGTCTTCACTAATTCTTGAGCTCTCTTTCTGCTGCAAGGGCCCGCATCACGTCTCCCTGCTGCTCCACAGCATTTGCCCATAGGTCAAAACCACGGTCAAAACCAGGTCGGTAACATGGCCTTGTTCTTCCGTGGGAGGCTGATGTCGAAGTTCTTCATTTTTTGGTTTCTCATGCTGGATCCCAGAATGATCAAAAAGTAAATAAGTGGATCACATGTAGCCCTTTCTTACAGTATCAGTTGTGAAAAATCAGTGCTGCCATTTTCAGTTCTCACAAGGCATCTAGACTTCTGCTGAAGAGGTATACAAATGTGGACGTATTTCTTGTGAATGCCCTATATTTACAATATATTCCATCAGGGCTCCCTGTTCGAAGGGTGCAGTTGACCCCAACCTTTAAAAACCAGTAAAATTCAGGTGGCCTGCTTTTGCCCAGGCCGTCTTCCCAGACCAAGAGTAGGCATGTCGTGGGATGAGGCAAGCAGAGAAAAGCAAAAAAAAAAAAAGGGGGGGCGGGGCGGGAACCTACTGCCTTGCAGTTGGGTGATGTTTGCAGTTGGATGAGCCAAGTTGTCAGAGCAAGGATTTTTGCAGCGAGAAAGAAAAAGGGGGATGGACCCCTCCTGGAGCTTCTCCATGATCATCAACATTCATTTCATCCAAATGCCAAGCACTGGCTGTTTTGTCAAATTGTGTGCTAGTTCAGTTTTGGTTGTATTCACAATGTGTTGAGGCTTTTTGTCTCCAAGTGTTTTTCTTAGTTGCAAAGTAATGTATGACCCATCGCGACCTCATGGACAGCATTCCTCCAGGCCTTCCTGTCCTCCACTATCCCTCGGAGCCCACTCACGCTCACACTGACTGCATCAGTGACTCCATCCAGCCACCTCATTCTCTGCTGTCCCCTTCTTCTTCTGCCATCAATTGTCCCCAGCATCAGGCTCTTCTCCAGTGAGTCCTTCCTTCTCATCAGGTGGCCAAAGTATTTCAGTTTCATCTTCAGTATCTTGCCTTCTAAAGAGCAGCCAGAGTTGCTCCTCTCCAGGACTGACTGGCTTGATCCTACCTTTGGGGCATAGGACTTGAGGGTGGGGTCAGTTGTCCCAATTTTCAAAAATGGTAGTAGAAGTGACATGCAGAATTACAGACCATTTAGCCTTATGTTCATTGTAAGAAAAATATGGAAAGGCACATAATAGTTAGCGATCCAGTCATGTATGATAGGGAAGAGAGGTTGGCGGCCACACAACATGACTTCCACAAGAACAGGTCCTGCCAGACAAACCTTGTGGAATTCTCTGACAAGGTTTCGAAATGGCTAGAAGGAGAGAATGCAGTGGATGTGCTTTACCTGGATTTCAGTAAGGCCTCTGAAAAGTACCCCATGATATCCTGGTTGAGAAACTGAGGAGTTTTGGGAGAGACCAAAGCACTGTCCGATGGATTAGGGCATGGTTGACTGACCAAAAGCAGAGGGTAACCTTTAGGGGGGAATTATCGGAATGGTAGCTAGTGACAAACAAGGTCCCCCAGGACTCTGTCCTGGGGCCGATCCTTTTTAATATTTTATGCTTTGGCCAGGGTGACTTAAATTAAAATTAAATTAAATTAAATTAAATTATAGTGTTTTATATTGTTATATTATTTATTTGGTTGTGAGCTGCCCCGAGGCTTCGGCGAATGGGGCAGCATAGAAGTTCCCTAAATAAAAAAATCTTTTCATCAACCACCTGGAAGGAGGGGTGAACAGTCTGCTGATCAAATTCCCAGATGGTACTAAAACTGAAGCAGTGGCCACAACTGAGGAACATGTATTCCAGATTCAAAAGGATCTGAACAGAATATGTAAGTAGGCAGGAGACAACAGGTTTCATTCTATGTGGATAAATTCAAGGTTTTGTTCTTGGGGCATAGGAATGGTGTCATAAGTGCAGGTTTGGTGACAAGTGGCTGGAGATTAGCACTAGTGAAAGGGACTTTGGGGTGCTGGTTGACTGCAGGCTAAACATGAGTCAGCAGTGTGATGTGGTGGTCAAGAGGGCAGACACCACTCTTGGTTACATAGCCAGAAGTGTGGCTTCTGGATTGAGAGAGCCATTACCACCACTCTACACAGCTCTGGTGCACCCGCAACTGGAGTTTTGTGCTCAGTTTTGGGTCCCTCATTACAGGAAGGATATAGCCAGGTTAGAGTCAGTGCAGTATAGGGCCACAAGGTTGGTGTCCGGTTTGCAGGGAAATCCATATGAGGCAAGACTGAAGGAACTGGGTTTCTTCAGCCTGAAGAAAAACAGACTCCAGGGAATCTGTTGGCAACATACAGATATGTCATGTGTTGTCACACGGAGGTGGGGAGAGACCTGTTCTCCCCTGCAGAGGAAGGCAGGACACATTCCAACAGAGCCAAACTCAGGGAACCAAGATTCCATTTAGATTCCAGGAAGCACTTCTTGACAGTTAGGACACCGAGGGTGTGGAATGGGCTTCCACGAGAAGTGGTTGAGGCCCCATCAGTGAGGATGTTCAAGGATAGGCTGGAAATGCATATTGTGGGACTGTCATGAGTGGACCCGGGGGTCACGCTTGATGACCCAGGAGATCCCTTCTTTCTTTCTTTTTTTTATAAAGATTTTTATTAAGATTTTAAACTAAAAACTAAAAAACATCAATCATCAAATACATCAGACAAGCTGGGTCAGCCCCCTATAGCATATCTTTTAACATTCTATAATCATACTCAAATCAATTTATAAAAACTTAAAATCATCTTTAAATCTAAGCCAAGTCCAGTTTCTCCAGCCAATCGTAAAAAAGTCCCAAGTTTGATAGAAGTCAATATTTTCTTTCTCCTTCAGTAATAGAGTCAGTTTGTCCATTTCTGCACAGTCCAAAATCTTTTTCAAAAACAGTTCCTCAGTGAGTAGTTCCTCACTCTTCCAGTATTGAGCAAGCGAGATCCTCACCGCTGTGATTAATGCAGTATCAAATACATTTCCTGTTTGCTAATATTTTCCAGTGCAATGCCTAACAAGAAAATTTCAGTTTTAAAAGCTAAGGGTTTTTGTAGCATTTCCTCCAGCCCTTTATGTATTTTAATCCAATACTTTTTCACATCTTCGCAAGTCCACCACATATGATAAGAAGTACCCACATCATGTTTACATTTCCAACATCTGTTTGACATATTTGGAAACATCTTAGCTAATCGATTTGGCAACAAATACCATCTATAAAACATTTTATATAAATTTTCTTTATACAAAGTTGCTAAAGTTACCTTAATATTTCTCTCCCAAAGCTTCTGCCACTTTTCTAATTCAATATGATACCCAAAATTTTGTGACCATGTTATCATAGTTTCCTTAACCTTCCATTTTCCTGTCAAGTAAGAACTCATAAATTCTTTTAATCATTTTCTAATCTGTTTTTAACATCACTCGATCAAAGGTTGTTAAATCTTTATAAAACCCCCATATTTTGCAATCTTTAGCATATCTTGATAGCATCTGCACCTTGTACCACCATGATATATTAAGTCCCTGTTCTTGTATTTCTTGATTCAGTTTCAGGCCTCCATCCTTATCTAAAATATCATCACATCTTATTATCCCTTCAAAATTCAAACCATTTGGATACACAAAGGCTTCCATAGGTAAAAGCCATCTTGGTAATTTATTATACAATTGTAGTTTTAACTTTTCCCACACGGAGAACAATGATCTTCTAATAAAGTGACTTAAAAAAGTCCCCTGGAATTTAACCTTCTCGTACCACATATAAGCATGCCAACCCATTTGCAAATCATGTCCTTCAAGATACAAAATTCTCTTATTTCGCAAAGTTATCCATTCTTTTAGCCAAGTAAAAATAGACGTTTGATAATACAACATCCAATCCTGTAAACCAAAACCCCCATTCTTTTTGGTTTTTTGAAGCATTTTTAGTTTAATCCTTGCTTTCTTTTTTCTCCAAATAAATCTTGAAATTTAAAAATTTAAATCCTCAAAAAACTTTTTATCCATTTTTACGGGGGTCATTTGGAACAAAAACAAAAATTTAGGTAAAATATTCATTTTGACCAGTGCTATTCTTCCCATCAAAGATAGTTGTAAATTGGCCCATCTTTCCAAATCACCTTTAATATCTTTCAGTAATTTATCGTAATTGTCTTCTTTCAAAGTTACATTTAGCTGTAAGGCAAATTCCTAAATATTTTACCTTTTTAACAATCTGCAACTCCACTTGTTCTTGAAGTCTTGTTTGTGATCTTGCGTAAGATTTTTAACTAAAAGTTTCATTTTTTCTTTCTTTATTTTCATCCCTGAAACCTCCCCATATTCTTCAATCCGTTGTAAAAGTTTAGGGATTGTTACAAAAGGTACCTCTATTATAAAGACCAAGTCATCTGCAAATGCATGCAATTTATATTTTTCATCCCTAATTTTAGTACCTTTAATGTCCTCGTCATCCCTGATGCTTCTATTCAAAACCTCTAAAGTCAGAATGAACAATAAGGGTGACAATGGGCATCCTTGCCTTGTACACTTTTGTATCTCTATAGCCCTTGTACATTCTCCATTAATTAAAATCCTGGCCGATTGTCTTTGATAGATACTTGATATCACATTCATAAACTTTCCCCCGAACTCCATTTGGTTCATCTGTTGTATCATAAATTGCCAATTAACATTGTCAAAGGCTTTCTGGGCATCTAGAAATAGTAGGGCCATTGATTTTTCTGTGTGTATCTCGTAATATTCTGGAATATCCATGATAGTCCTCAGATTATTCTTCATTTGTCTTTTAGGCAGAAAACCATTTTGATCTGGATGGATAAAGTCTATCAGAAACTTCTTCAACCTTTCTGCCAATATAGAGGCAAAGATTTTATAGTCCACATTTAGTAGTGATATAGGTCTGTAATTTTGAATCTCTGTTAAGTCCATATCTTCTTTTGGTATTAATGTGATATTTGCCTCCATCCAAGTGTCTGGTATTTTTGCATTTAACAATGCTTCATTACATTTATCTTGGAGAAACACAGCAACAACTCGCTCAAATGATTTGTAAAATTCAGCTGGAAGTCCATCCAGACCAGGGGTTTTATTGTTCTTCTGTCGCATAATTGCCTCTGTTACCTCCATAGTAGTTACTTCCTGATTCAATATTTTTTGGTACTTTTCTGGCAGTTTTGGTAAGCCTCCCTTTCGTATATATTCTTTTACCTTCTCGATCGAAAAGTCCTCCTTCTGGTATAACCTTGTAAAGAAAACTTCAGCTATTTTCTTAATTTGTGTATTTCGTACCTGCAATCGTCCTTCTCCATCTTTCAGTTCCGAGATCAATCTCTTCTCTCTTTCTTTGTTAACTTCATATGCTAACCATCTCCCCGGTTTATTAGCATTTTCAAAAAAAATTCTGTTTAGCCAATTTCATTTGCTTAGTAGGTTTGTTTGTATCGAAGAGATTCAATTTGTGCTTTAAAGAGTTCATTTGAACCCTAAGATTTCTTTTTGCTGGATCCACCTGCAATTCTTGTTCCCGTTTCCTCAGCTCTTCTATTAATGTTGCTCGCTCTTGCTTTTTCTTTTTATTTCTCTTTGCTGAATAAGTTATTATCAGTCCCCTGACATAGGCTTTCGCTGTATCCCAGACGTTCTGTAAAGAAGTTTCTTCGGCTTTGTTTATTTGAAAGAATATTTGCATCTCTTTGCTTATCTCTTCTATAAATTTTTTATCTTTTAATAACACTTTATTTAGACTCCATCTGGGCATCCTTGCAGCCCCTTTCAAAGATATAGATCCAGGATCAAGGTCCGCCCAGACATTTGTCTCCATTTCAGCTTCTATCTGATCTGGTATTAAGCCTGGGGTTATCCAAACCATATCAATTCTGGACCATGACCTATGTCTGTTTGAGTAAAAAGAATAATTAGCTGAAGATGGATTTTTATGTCTCCAGGCATCTATCAATCTGAATTCTTCAATCAAGTTGGAACAAGACTTTGGAAGGATCCTCCTACCCTTTTCCCCCTTACTTTCACTCTTGAAATCGATTTCCTTGTTCACAATTGCATTAAAATCACCCATTACACCCATAGTCTGATAGTCTACTTGTAAAAGTAACATATGTAATTTTTGATAAAAAGTTTCCTGATGGTCATTTGGTGCATATATTGCCACTAAAAGCACCTTTTTATGTTTAACTGTAATTTCTACCATCAAGATCCTACCATCCTCATCACCAAGAATGTATTTAGGGTCCAGTTTTTCTTTAACATACAGTGCTAAACCTCTTTACTTTTGTGATGCAGAAGATACAAACAATTTTCCCAGTTTTGAACATTCCAGAAATTTAACATGTTGTTTCTTAATATGTGTTTCTTGTAGACAAATAATTTCTAATTTTCGTTTTTGAAGTTGGGCAAAAATCCTTCTCTTAGTTGTTCCATTTAGTCCATTAACATTTAGAGAAAGCAGTTCAATTTTCCCTTCCTTTTAAAGAGCCATATTTAATAAGATTATTTACTTATTTTTTGCCTTTACAATTCTACCTTTCTTTTTCTCCTTTGGGTCCAGTGTCTGTACTTCTTGCTTTGAATCAACCTTCAGTATTTCTCCTTCTTTGGAATGGTACGCTATTATTTCCATTGCCTCAGCACCTTTTTCTCCTTCTTCAGAGACGACAGGTTCCTCCTCTTCCAACATAGCTCTGAATTTTTCATAGAACTCTTGTGCTTTAAGAATTGAATCCAATTTATATCTTACAGAGTTCCATGTAAAAAATATTCCTTCTGGTGTTAGCCATTAAAGACAATCTCTTTCTTGATCAATTTTGTAATAAGGAATTGATATTTCTTCCTTCCCTCTCTAATCCTCCATGGAATTTGTTTCAGGACCTTCACCTCCTGATGATCATCTCTCTTTAACGGCTTCTCCTGTGTGGCCTTCAAAACATTATCTCTTATTGATCTTAGAGCAAATTTAACATGGACATGAAGGAGTTTCAATATATCCACGTCAAAATGGAGGGAAGAGAAATATAAATTAAATAAAATATTAAAAAGAGAGGAGGAGAAAAAAAAAATATTTTTTTGATTGCAATAATTCCAAGAGCCACCTGGTGGCAGCAAAAGGCTATTTAAAAAGTAACAGATTAAAAAAAAAAGTCCTTGGCTGCAGGCCAGGGAAAGTAACAGCTAGCCAAAGAACAAAGAACAAAAGGAGAAAAAAAAATGGCCACCAGCAAATTAGGGGCTTTTTCTTTCTTCTTTATGCCAATTAACAACAGATATTGTTTTTCCACAGGCAGTATTGTGAAAAGAGGGCAAGTAAAAAAAAGAGTAAAAGTGCTCACCAGAAATTCATCACAGTAAAGAGGAAAACACCACGTAACAAAAGTTTCCCTGGCATATTTATTTATTTATTAAAACATTTATATGCCACCCCATCGCAACGAAGCCTCGGGGCGGCTCACAACATCATTAAAATACAATAAAACAGTAAAACATATTAATTTATCCCTCCCCCCTGGGTGCATCTCGGCAATTTAAAATATAAGAATTTAAATAAAAATTAAAACCCAAATAAATTAAATAAATAATTTAAATAAAATAAATAAATTAAAATAAGAACAAAACCCACTTATCAACCAAATACCAAATATGTCCAGTTAGCCTTGGCAGAAATCCAAACAAGCATCCAAAGTGTTTGCTTGACTTTCTAATCTGACATCCTCTGATTTATTTTCACCCTTTGAGAGATTAGAAGAAGAATCTTCTTCTTCTGCTTTAATTTGAATAGGAGTCTTCACAATCTCTCACATGTCAGTCGCCGCTTTAAAAACTTCGAAAGGGCTTTATCTTCTTTAAGTCACTTATAAGACACAGTTATTCCACGGGTAATATAAAAAATAAGAAATAAAATGCTTACGTCTGATGTTTATCTGGCTAAAATAAGCTAATTAGTCCATCAGATGTTGAGAACTGGCAGGGGCTGAGAGAAGCCCCTGCATTGCCCGATTGAGAAATTCCTGAGACTCTTTCAGTAAGATATAGGATTGCCGTCCTACATCAACTATAAGAAAGGATGCCAGGCAATCTGTCTTTGACTCGAAGGGCTTAGATAAGTCTCCTGTGACTCACTATCAAACATTACCGGTGTGATGCTATGAGCCCCTATTAATCACGTCCGTCTCGTTCCGACGCCATCTTGAATCCCCAACAATCAAAATAACTTTTAAATAAAAAGGTCTTGGCCTGGCATCGAAAACCAAAAAACGATGGTGCCAGGCTGACCTCTCTGGGGAGCACGGTCCATAGGTTGGGCACCACTGCAGAGAAGGCCCTCCTCTAGGTACTCACCTTCCAAATATCCTTCACAGAGGACGCCCAGAGAACAGTCTCATCCGACGATCTCAGGAGGCGGGAGGGCATATAATGACGTTGGCGCTCCTTTAGATAACCAGGTCCCAAGCCGCTGAAGGCTTTATAGGTGATAACCAACACCTCGAATTGGGCCTGGACTTCAATGGGGAGCCAGTGAAGCTAATGGAGGCCTGGGGTTATATGAGAACAACGTCCAGTCCATGTCAGCAACCTGGCAGCTCTGTTTTGCACCAATTGGAAGTATCCGGACCATTTTCAAGGGCAGCCCCACGTAGAGCGTGTTACAGAAATCTAATTGGGAAGTTACCAATGCATGTGTCACTGATGCCAGGCAATGGTTCTCCAGGTAGGGATGCCGCTGATGGATCAGCCGAAGATGAAGCAAAGCACTCCTCACCACCACAGTCACCTGAGCCTCTATCGACATCTCTGGGTCGAGGAGCACTCCCAAGCTGTGAACCCTGTCCCTCAGAGGGAGTCATACTCCATTCAGGACTAGGTCCAATTCCCCTACCCTGACACCCGACCCATCTACCAACAGGGCCTCCGTCAAGTCTGGATTGAGCTTCAGTTTATTGGCCCTCACCCAGCCCATTACCTCGACCAGGCACTGGTTCAGCACAGCCACTGCCTCACCTGGATTAGCTGAAAACGAGAGGTAGAGCTGGGTATCATCCATTCATTCCCCCTTTCTTCCAGATCTATGCACAAGAAATGCCTCACTATCAGTGTCTAATCCAGGTACTGTTGCACTACCACTGGTATTGGATCCTCCTTGGCAAACCAAGGCTTGCAATCCGGTCGACCTGCCATGAGTTTCTGACTCTGCAGTGGATTCCACTGAGCATGCACAGAGCGCATTTCTTTTAGAAGAGCATCCTGTATGTCGTGCTGTTGCTCAGCATCAAGCCTAAGTAGCAGCTCACAGGGCATCCAAAGTGTCTTTCTGCTTCCATTTGACGGGGCTCCTGGGCTGTCTGCATTCCTAGGCGCTCCATATGCACTGTCTAAATGCCCCGCAGCTCTTCAGGGAAGGAGGAGGCGCTGCCCTTCTTGCTCCAAAGTCGAAGAAGAGGAGTCTCTTCTGGCAACATACAGTCATTTGAAGGGGTCAAATGGCAGAGGGTCATGAGCTTTTCCCCTGCATGAAGGGAAGGATGTTCCCCAGTGGGACAGAGCTGAAGGAACTGGGTTTTAGGTTGGATGTCAAAAAGCATTTCCTGATGGTTGGGACCCTGGGATATGGGATCAACTTCCATGGGAGGTTTTTCTGTGAAAACAGGCTCCTTCCCAAAGAAAACACAAAGACGAAGAAAGGCAGCCTGGAGGAATAAGGCAGAGGCATGTCTGGAAGAGGCAGCGGAGAAAGCTCAGGTGTCTGTCTACTCCCCTCCATCGTGGTCTTTCCCCTGTTCTTCCAGCTTCACCCTTTCCTGAGGAGCCCCGAGCGTCATCACCCTTCCATGGGCAGAGTGCACTTGGGGGAGGGCAGAGAGCTGGAGGCATATTTTGTAATTGTGACCTGAGGGGGTTGCTCAGTCGGTCTTCTCAGTCCAGAGACAGGATGGCTTCCTTCTCTTCCAGACCTGGGATTTGAGTTCGGCCTGAGACTCCATGTCCTGAATCCAGAGCCTGCCAACTGGTCCTTCCAATGTCGCAATGGAATGGTTGGAAAGCCAGGGTGGGTGGGTGGGTGCGTGCGTGCGTGTGTGGGGAGATTCCCCTACACAGATCCCTCTGAGGCTACTTTCCCTCTTTGTGTATCAGGCAGTCAGTTCCCTTTAAGCCAGATTGCCAAATGTTGCTGATCAGATCCCAAAATTCACCAAGGGACTTGTGGAAGCAGCAGGGCATGTTTTACACCTCCAACAACCAACCAACCAACCCAACAAAATTGGCAAAATAGTGATTGTCTGGTTTTGACCAGGCTTGCTTCCCATACCTTGGCCATGCATGTCATGAGATAGAGCAGGCAGAATAGAAAGCAAAATTCAAGCTCGATTGATGGTGCCAAAAGGGAGGGAGGGAGGGAGGGGAGAGAGAACCTCAGAGTAGCCAAATGTTTCCTGTTGGGGGAGCCCATTTCACAGCCCGTGGATGTGGGCAGCCAGAAAGCCCAAATGGCAAAACACATAATAGAGCTTTCTAATAGGAGTCTGTCCCTTTAAGACACTGAGCTCTCTGCTTACCTGTAGCTGCCACTATATTTACTTGTAAATTTAATCCTGTGTAAAAAGAGGTTCCAAAGGAAAGTTGCATTGTGTCCACTCTTCTGCTGACTCCAAAGTTCTCTGGCTGGTTTTTCTAATTTAAAACCCTTTCAAAGTGTGCCTATTCCTCCCTCAGCATCAACCGTCTGGCGATGCATGTGACTCAAACCCATGAAACACTCTGCTTATGTTCTGGAACTCTGTGCTTGGGTGTACCTGTTCCCTGCAGTGCTGGTCATGATGGTTCATCGCTGCAGCACGGTTTCATCTGGGAGATCTCACCAAGAAAACTTCTCAGATTTGCAACAGAGAGGTCCCATTGATATCCAGCTGGCCGTCTCACTGGCTGTGAAACACAGATTCCCAAACACCACTAATTGCAGGAATCACTGTATGGAGCACACCTGCCCAAGAAAAGCTCCCTCTCTCAATTATCTGCCTCTTCCCCAGAGGAACAGGCTCCATGTCATTCCCACCTACTGCCTTTTCTCTCCCCAATTCCTCCCTTCGTCAAACCCCCACCGGGGCAGGGCAGCTCAAGAATGGGTCCCAAGAAAGGCCAAGCAGAGGGGGAGCCTGAGCTGGGGAACTTCCTGTGCCATCATGCATACCTGGAGGAAGCACCTCAAGAGCACCTGGAGAGCAAGGCAGCTTGGGGGTTGCCCAGACTGCAAACACACCATCCCCACTGCTGCACCCCACAGGGAGCTCCTCGGGGCTGCCCAGATGGCCCAGTGCGTGCAACAGGAGGCACTCCGGAGTACCTGCCGCGGCATCCGGGATGTGAACTTCCGTCTGACAACCGCACGATGGCTGCCAGAGGTCGGGGTTCCATTTCTGCACATCACAGGGGCCAGCCCGGACCAGAACGATGACTCCTGCCCAGCAATCTCTGCACAGGTGCCTTGATGTGGCATGAAGTCTGAACACATGACAGTGCACAGGCCATTTCACGGCAGCCTAGATGCTCCCCTGGCAAGGCCTGCTTTCACACCTGTTTTCCCCTAAATTTTGTGGTGGGGTCTTCTCAGAACATCCTTACCATCATTCTCACTATGACAATGAGCATCACATCGCACCTTTATCCTTACTTTTTCTGTGCAACAAGAAAGCAAACACTTTGCTGCCTCTCCTCATCGTTCTCTTCCTGACATCAACAACCCTGCCAGGTAGGATTGGCCAAGAGTGAATGACCAGCCAAAAGTCACGCAGTGAGCATCAGGGATGAGTGGGGATTTGGACCTGGATCTCTCAGTCCCTATCCCACTTCTTGCACACTCGATCCCGTGAGGGGATGCACAACAACAGTTCCAATTCTGCTGTTAGATATGCCAATTCTCAACTTTAAGGGCAAAAGGAGAAGGGGACGGCAGAGGGTGAGGTGGCTGGATTGAGTCACTGAGGCAGTTGGTGTGAGCTTAAATGGACTCTGGCGGATGGAGGACAACAGGAAGACCTGGAGGAATGTTTTCCATGGTGTTGTGATGGGTTGGATGTGACTTTGCAACTAACAACAACAGCAACATCCACAACCTGCTTTAATATCCTTGATAGTTGAGCAGGAAACACGCTGTCCCAGCACACAAACAGGAAGGGGAACCGGATGACAGGAATGAGCAGTGGACACAGCCGGAAGGAAAGGAGAAGCTTTTTCCAAGGGAAATAGGGGGGGAGGGAAGAGGAGAGAGGGGAAGGTCTGCCTGCCAAATCCCTCAGAGACAGCTCAGATGGGACGGACGGAACATTTCCTCCATCAAGGAGTTTCCCTCCTGCTGCCCTTCTTGGCAATCCCTGCAGGAGCAGCGTTTTGGCGATATCTCAGCCAGTCCCATCCCAGGAGCTGAAGCTCGGCACCGCGGCTAAATCCGTTGGCACCGTGATGATGGTGTAGCACATAGAGGTAGAGGTGGCCTGAGCACTACCTCCTGGGAGCAAGCTGAGCTCAGCAGAAATGAGAAGGGGAAAGCGAGCCATGGACTTTGAAGGCGAGGCTGCCTCGCTGCAAGGCAACACTTGTGGTGGGGGGTAGAAAAGGGGGATGCAGCAGGTCCCATGTTAAAGGCCAGTTGCAAAGCACATGAGGGAAAGATCCCTTGCTCCTGCTTGCTTCACATAGGCCACATCGGCACATACTCAGAGCGTACCTCTCTTGCAAATACTCAGAGCGTGCCTCTATTGCATAAGGGAGTGAGCAAGGCTGTCAGGAAGCCACAGAGGTGCTCCAAACATGAGGCCATATAATTACGGAAATCATCTTGCATTGCTGCTCTTCTTCCTAAACCTCATGGGCCCCCGTCCCCCAGGACCACCTTGAACCCTTGAGGCCCCCCTGAGATGGCAGAGGAGAGTCTTGCATCCAGGCACAAAGGGGAGGGCACCTTCTTCCTCCTCTTCTGCTAAGGGATTAGGAGAGGTTAGGAGCAGAAGGAGAGTCTGCCATGCAGGCATTTATTCTCACTTCCTTTGGCTGGAGCCTTGCCTGGCTGAGCTCCTAGTCCATTTAGAAGGAAATTTCTCTAACTGGTCCTCTACTTGGCTGAAAGGGGAAGGAGGGAGGCCATGCCAAGCACCGGCAGAGTGGCCCTCGTCGTCCTGCTGCTGCTGCTTCTGCTCCCAGAAGCCTCCTGTGGGAGGCTGGAGGCCAAGTGCCCCTGGAGCTGGCACAGGGCTGAGCTGCAGCCACACAATTATTTCCGGCCAGGAGACTTGGTCCTCAGTGCCAGTATCTCTGCAGCAGAAGGCCGCTTTCGACCACACACTTTCAACAAACCTGCCTCTAATGAACAGAATCAGTAAGTCACTCGCCTGCTGGATCTGATGCCACAAAGCACCATGGGAAGCTGGTCAGTGCTTCAGTAGCTTGTAAAGCCCAAGAAATGTCTTCCTGGTGGCTTCCTCCTCATGAAGACGCAGCTGACGAACGTGCAGGCAGCAAGGCCAGCAGGGGTTTCAGAGCAATGGGGGTCCCAGGACATGCCCCACCTTCCTTGCCTTGCACCCCTCTGCCTTCCCATCCCCCTCAGTGGGAACAGCTGCCCTGCTGGGCTGCTGCCTGGGATGGGCACCTTTGCTGCAGGTGTCTTGTCTCGGGAGATGGACCTGGACACAGATGTGAATGAGGCTGCAGTAATCCCACCTGAGGTTCTGCAGGAAGCAGCAGTTGGGATTTGGCTTTTGGCTGGGAGGAGGCTGAGCATGTTGAATCCCGAGAAGCAGGAAGCAACCTCAAAGCTCAGGGAAATGATTCATGAACAGGGATGGCAGGGTGACCCGCTTGATTTCTTTCTTCCAGGATGACAGAGCCATCCAGGAGGTCAACCAGAATCCCAGCCTCTTGCCCAACCTCACCCTCGGCTACAGCATCTATGACAGCCTTCACGATGTTAGATTGACATCCGACGCAGCCTTAGACCTGCTCTCAACCGCTCAGGCCCACGTTCCCAACTACAAGTGTGGCAGGCGAGATGATCTGCTGGCCATCCTTGAAGAATCTGACTCGGACAACTCCATGCAGCTTTCCAACATGCTGGGCATCTTCAAAATCCCACAGGTGGGAGGATTGGGAGAATTGATATGTGGTTTCATGTAGACTAAGAAAAGGATTCTCCAAATCACTTCCATGCATGGTATCCCTCCTAGGAAAACAGACAATCCCACAGAACCGAGACGAAAAGGGTTCACGGCTCGCTGCCCACACATGTCCGCCATCTTGTACTGTTGGGGTACAGATTAACCGCAGGCCCCTCTTCTTCATTTTCTGACTGTGGGAGAGAGGAAACTCCTGGAATTGCTTGTACGAAAAGTCTCCCTCTTGCGGGTGCATCCCTGTATTGGAGAGTGAGCCCATCCCGGTCGAGACCAGCAACCACAGTCAGCCTGCACAGGGCTTTTTAGGGTCAGCTTTTGCAGTCAGTAGAGGCAGGAAGAACAGCACGCAAGATACTTTTGTACATGGTTACCTTAAGCTACACTTCTCGTTTCAAAATAATGGGCTCTAGGTTGAGCTTCTCCGCTTTCTCACTCTCTTAGCAGAGGTTTATATTTCCCACTCTCTTATCTCTTGCTGATTGACTTTATTTTCAGAAAACAACAAGCATTGCTTCTTTTCCAATCATGTTTCATGCATACAATTCAACACTGAGGGCTGCATTCTCATGAGATGAGAAACTTTGACTGAGTACTGAGATGAAACAATCCATCAGCCTTGCTCTTCCTTTCTCTCCCAGGTCACTTATGCTTTCACCACTCAAGACAGGAGAGAAAAAAGCCCGTCCCCTTCCATGTACAGGATGCTCCCCAAAGAAGGCTTCCAGTACCCCGGGATCGTAAGGCTACTGCTGCACTTCAGGTGGACGATGGTTGGGCTCTTCTCACTTGACACTGAGAATGGTGACAGGTTCATGAGAACCTTGAAACCAGAGCTCCTCAGGAATGACATTTGCGTGGTTTTTTCACGCAGCATCTCACAGCTGAAATCAGGTCATTTACCAGACGGCTGGCAGGCATGGAAGATTTTTGGTAGAAATCAATGTCTTCATTTATTTTGAAGAGTTGCTTTTCTCATTCTATGGATTATTTATTCTAGAAAAATTTACTGAAATTCAAATGCAACCTGTTAACGGAAAAGTCTGGATCAGCACAACTTTGAGTGACTTGACCTTGGTTTTAGTGCATGGAACTAAAGATGTCAAGCATGTCTATGCATATTTTTCCTTCCTTCCCCAAACAAGTAAAAGGACCAGCCTTGATGGTTTTTGGGATTTGTATATCTCTATGAAGGAATTTACGAACAGTGTGTTCAAGTGCTCGTATTCAAAGCATGTTCTGTCAGTGAAAGAGTGGATGAGATGCAGAGAGGAGGAGGAACCAGAGGGGCTGCCCCAAGAGGACAAGGAGCGAACCCTCTCTCCGGACGGCTTGTTCTCTTACAGCACCGTCCAGGCTGTGGCCCGTGTCGTGCATGCAGCTCTTTCCTCCAGATCCAGGAGGAAGGACAAGACTCCTGAAAGCAGGCAAGATTTGCAGTGGCTTCATCCATGGCAGGTATTTTCTCCCCTTCTTGTGTATTGTATGGAATTCAGAGCATGAGAAATTGGGACAAGATTTTCCAAATGATGGCGCAGCTTGAACACTGTCTGTCTGTTCCTCTTTTTGTCCTTTCCCAGAACTGAGTGCATGTGATCGTGGCCCATGGAGTTGCTTCAAGTCATCCTGAAGCAGCAGATAGAAGCAGTGTGAGGACTGCACAGGTCCTTGTGCAGATCCCTGACCGAAGTTTACTCAGGCTTGCTATCTTGCCTGGGTTCAGAACACTAGGCAATCCTTTATTTTTTCAATCTTTATAGATTACTGGCATTCATATCCTGTCCCATATTTAAAAGTACAATACATAGTATAAAAGTAGCATATAAAATGTCCATTATTAAAACAATATTAAACACATCACAACGAGGAAAAAGGAGGAATAAATAGAAAGTGCGCCTGTGAAGGGAAAAATCCTAATATATCTCAAAGCATTGATTATTGAAATAATGGTCAAATACAAATGTATTTACCAGGCACCAGAAAGACTATAACGGTTGGCCTGCTATTCCCATGTTTGATCCATGTTGGACCTGCTATGACGGCTGAGCACACCCCACCATTGGTATGCCTGCATTACTGATCCCAGGAAACATTCGGGTTTGTGGCTGAGGAGAGGAGTGAATGGGTCCCCAGCTGTTCTGGGACTGCTGGAGAAGGAAGCCAGCTTCCAGTGAGTGAGCTGACTTGGAGAGGTCGCAGGAGTTTGGCAGTGATGGGACAGTGGAAGAGGAGACCAAGACAGAGCAAAGGGGACTCTGCTGGTCACCTTCCAGGTAGGAGAGGAGAAAGCCTTGAATGCTGCTGCATGAAGAATCCAACATCAGGGAATATGGACCAAGGACCCTCCCCATGGAAGTGGCCTGCAACCCCCATACCGTGTCTGGTTTCTGTGTAAGGTCAGAAAGGCAGGAGTGCGCAAAAAGGTCCAGCAAGCAGCCATCCTGGTAGGAAAAGTGAGAGCGCTGAAGTGGCAACTTCGCACCCTCAAGGCAAGGAGAAGAAGTCAAGTATTAGGGTCGAGCAGTTCATCTGCAACACTAAGAGTAGTAAAGGAGCCTGAAGAGGAACAGGGAGCTGAGCCCAGGGAAGGGAATCCTGCCGGAAGTGGAATGAGGAGCCAGTCAAGAGCAAAAGTGCTGGAAGATGTTCTGCACTACTGAAGGCAGTGCAATCCTGTGACAGATTTCAGTTCTCCGAAAATCAGACTCATAGGCCGCAGTTGACACAAGGGGAAGGCCCAGTGTACAAAGCTGCAGTTATAGGAATGGTGGGGAAAGCACCCATCCCATGCGCAAACTCTTAGAGAAGGACATCCAAATGTGGTCCCACTGATGCCTCAAATGGCAGAAAAATCCATTTTAAGACACTTGGAAAATGCTAAACGAAGGCCCATGACAAATGACTGTGAGGAGAAAAGCAGTTCCCAAAAGATGGGGATGTTTAAATAGGTGATTCTAAAGGCAGAGTTATGTACTTTTCATTCTATGAAAAATATTAGAAGTCAACAGAGAAAGTCTGTTCCAAATTTTTCTCCAAATGAGGTCCTGGTGATGATCCAAAAATGACATTCCCCTCCCGAACAGGTGTCTCTAGGAAGTGGTGGGAAGGCCAAGCTACAACAGGAGAATGAAGGCAGGGAGCACTGAAAGGGAGGCATCAAAAGGACTGAAATGAGGAATGAGTGGAGGTTCCTGCAGATGCCAAGATGATGAAAGGAAACAAGGAACTCCTGAAGTTCTCAGTCCTCTCTTGGAGTTTTGTCCCAAAAGCGGAAGAAAGTACAAGCAGAAGGAGTACGATGGCAGATCAAGTGTGATGGGAAAGGGGTACATGATTGTCTGCTGACAATGAAGGAGTCTTTCTCCTGAGCCTGATCAACCAAAAGCTAGGAAGGAACTGGCAGAAGTCTCGGAACCACTGCCTTGCTGTCTTTGAGGAATCGCGGAGGAAGAGAGAAGGGCCAGATGGCGGCAGAAGACCTAGTGCTGCCCTCACCTTGAGGAAGGGAAGGAAGGACCCCTTTTTTTACCACAGAAGGGTCAATCGGAAAGCAGCATTTGGGAAAACTCTGAAGTAGATGCTAAAGCTAGTAGGCATCAGACACTTTGCAAATACTGCAGTGAGGCCTAGAAACCAGAATGGGTTTGTCAGCAAGAGATCCGCTTATCAAATCTGATTGCACTTTTCCATTGGGTAGCCTCTCCGGTGGACTGTGGGAATGCTGTGCAGAGCATCCCTCTGGACTTCAGCAAAGCTTTGGGCAAAGTGCCCCACAATGTTGTGATTGGCAAACTAGCTCCAAGCAAGGCAGAGACCACCACTCTCGGCTGGATGCTCAGTTGGCTACAGAACTGGACTCAAAATTCGCTTATCGGTGTCCTGTTCTCAAACCAAGGAGAGGTACAACTGAGGTACCGAGGCAATCAATCCATCGGTCTTCCGCTTGTAAAGCAAGCAAGTGGGGTAGCTAATGAGTGGGAAGACAGAAGGACACTTCACAAGTTCTCTGTATTCAGAGTAGGACAAGGAGGAGGATGCCTGGCCTGCAACCAAAGATGGATGAGTTCGGATTGCACGGCCTTGGTACATTTAACCTGGAGATGAAAAGATGGGAGGGAGGGATGGGAGCAACCTCTGCTTGATCATCCCAGAGTGCAGAAGAGGAACAAAGGGCTGAAGTGACAGGAAGCCCCTTGTGGCCCTTTCCAAATCCCCTGTTCTGCGATTCCCATGAGGCTCCTCTGAAGGAAACCCCTTAAACCTGCTGCAATTAGTTCCAGGGTCACATGCTGAAGGACTGGAGGCCCTGGAGTAGAAAGGCTCATCTGCTGCTTCCAAGTATTCATGAAAAACTTCCCTCACAGACACTGCCCTCCCTTTCCCTATCCCTATCTCTTTCCCTTCAGCCATGAGGCTTCCCTTGTCTATTTCCTAAATTCCCAAAGCAGAGCATGGGCATCCAGCAGGGAAAGCATAATCCTGTCCATTATCGGGGTCACACAAAGCCCCAATAAATTGGAAGCAGCTCTTAGCAAGAACTGGGATATGAAATGGGTCTTCTCAAAGGCTTTGCTTTCTGTGTTGTTCCAGCTCCACCCTTTCCTGAGAGACCCCCAGTTTCACAATCGTTCTATTGAAGGGGTGTATTTAGATGAGAACGGAGACTTGGTAGCCAATCTGGACCTTTTCAGCTGGGTGCGGTCTCCAAATGTGACTGCAGCAAGAGTTAAAGTTGGGAGTCTAGAAAGACGGGGCTTGCCTGGCCCCAGATTCACCATTCAGCGGGATCCCATTGTCTGGCCGAGATGGAAAGACCAGGTGAAGAAAGACATCCCCATTATTCTCTTAGTTTCTTTTCCCATCCCTTCAATTACAGTGTGCATAATCAGAAGTACAGATTTTAATGAATGAATCTATAGCCTGTGATGTAATATGTGTAGTGAACAAACGTGATGCTTTTCACTGGGAGGGAAAATCCAGCTGCTTCCGGTGGGGTTCAGTTATGGAATCCACTGACATGCTGAAGGTCCTCCTCTCTCTGCCCTTTCCAGCTCTGTCTCCCCAGCCCCCAGTTCCATCTGCCCCAAACCTCCTCCACTAATGCTCCTTCTCTCTCGCTCAGTCCCTGCCCCAGGCCAGGTGCATGGAGAGCTGTCACCCGGGATTCTTCAAGGTGGCTCAAGAAGGAGAGCCCCTGTGCTGCTATACCTGTGCTCCGTGTGCGGAAGGGACCATCTCCACTTGGGAAGGTAGGTGAGCAGAGAGGAAAAGGTTGTACCTGGCGGAAGGTAAGGATCCAACCATGGTATGCAGCACGTGTGCATGTGATAAACCATCCTGCAAGGAAATTAAGATGGCCTGGTTGTTTCTGGAGAATCAGGGCAGAAAATCTCCATTTGTGTGGCTGGTTTTATCAACCCCTCCCTCCAGAACTGGAAGCATTGCAGGGGCCAAGTTCTGTCTTGGGTTCTCCACCTTCAGGGCACTCCAGGTGTGTTTTCCGTTCACTTATGATTGCTGCCAAGCGTCACCTGCCCACCATGGCCTCTGCATTTCTCCTTGTCTTCTCCATTTCTCCAGATAACTTTTCATTCCTCTGGTGAGCAGATCTTGTCATTGAACTTTTTCACCCACCACAGTACCCTCCATGAGAACTTGGAACAAGAACCCTCCTCTTTGGTGGAGGAAAGCAGGACTAAGATTCTAAGGGTGGCCCACAGTCACCTAGTGGACTGCTTGGCTGTGTCAGAACTAGTCTGCCTCGCCGTTCCACTGCACCGTCTTGGCTCCAAGTCGGGCAGGTGCTGCCAAGTGAGGAATTCCACCCGCCTCTCCCAATTCAGTACAGCCACCAACAAACCTCCACCAAAAGGTGCCCCACTTTGGGAGCAGAAATTGCTCTAGCAAATCACAACTCCCCATTCCCCAGTCTTCTTCCTCTTCTATCACACCGTAATAACATTTGTGAAGTAGAGTTAGGACAGAACTCACCGAACCTCACAGAATATAGTGCAAACATGAGAAGACCCAGTAGAAGGTTTTCCTGTGCAGAAGTAGCCAAATCCTGAACATGTCACTTAATCTGAGCCCATCTGGCTCAGCAATTGTTCAATGCTTGGCTGTGGGGAAGGTTGATGCAGCTACTAAGTAGGAATGGCATAAAAGAAAGATTGTAAGAAGGAAGGGCTGGGAGTGTCTGCGTCCTCGTTTGGGTTCTTCCCCATTCGCCTGTCACCTGCGTATGTCAAGGGGATAGCTGACCAAATGACCAGTCCCAGAACCTCAATCCATCCCATCTGGCCCACCCCATGGAGGGGTGGTGGTTTCCATTGACTAGAGAGGAGTAGGTGGTTCTGCGGTTACAGGAGAAATTCCTTCTTGGAGAGCTTGTTGCAGCAGATGGGCTGATTAATGTCTAGTTGGAGTTCCCTGGGCTGACATTTGAAGGCTTGGAAACAATGTCAAGATGGACCCCGGAGGTGCTTGGGTACACTGGTGGTGGGTGCTCAGGCAGTGCGAGGCTCAGTGAATCTTGAGGGCCTGGGAGTCAGGTTAGTTTAGTCCCAGCTGGAAGAGGAGCATCCGTTCAGCTTCTATTCTGACTCTCAAAGGGTGGCTGAAGGGTTGGAGCTACAGCTGGAATTAGAGCGAAAACTAGGCGCATTCCAGAAGAGAGGTGGCCCCTCGCATCACAACCCTCCACGCAAGCAGGACAGCAAAGAGCTTGTCATAAGAAGGCTGCGTGCCTGGCTTGACCTGGGAATGCTTGTTGTTGGGTGTCATGGTCTTCCTGAAATCTCCTACCCATTCAGCTGCAAGGGATGGAGTCCCTGGCAGGGTCGGGCGTCTTCTGGTGCATCATTTTGTTCATGATTGCAAGGAAAAATATCCCAGCCCACTTTGAAGAGTGCCTTCTGCATAGTTGGCTTCCATGATAAATTATATATGGCCATTTGCTGAATTGGGTGAAAGACGGAGCCCATCCAGTCCACTCTTGGCAGGTAAACTATCTGCATTTCCTCTCACACCAGAATCACAGCTTTAATAAGACTACTACCAATTATATTGCAAGTAGAAAAAGGAATAAGCAGAATGATGAATCCAATGTAGAGGACAGAAACTGGAAGGGCTCTCAGGTACTCTTTGTATACCTTTCGACAGATGCACAGTATTGCCTGAAGTGCCCAGAAGATAAGCATCCAAATGAGGCCCGGGATCAGTGCATTCCCAAGGTCATCACCTTCCTCTCCTATGAAGAATTTTTGGGGTCCTTCCTCACTGGCATGGCCCTATTCTTCTCCATCACCACAGGAGGCTTATTGGGGATCTTCAGAAAATTCCAAGAGACTCCAGTAGTCAAGGCCAACAACCGAGACCTCTCCTACATTCTGCTTGTCTCCCTCCTGCTTTGCTTTTTGTCCTCTTTCCTCTTCATTGGCCAGCCAAGAAGCATCACCTGCTTCCTGCGACAAGCAGCCTCCAGCATCATCTTTTCAGTGGCCATCTCTTCCCTCCTGGCCAAAACCGTCACTGTGGTGCTGGCTTTCCTGGCCACCAAGCCAGGTAACAGGGCAAGGAACTGGCTGGGGAGGAGTTTGGCCAACTCCATTGTCATCTGCTGTTCCAGTGTCCAAGTGGTCCTCTCCACCATCTGGCTGCTCACCTCTCCCCCCTTCCCTGACTCTGACATGCACTCCCAGGCTGGGCAGATCGTCCTGCAGTGCAACGAAGGCTCTGTGGCCATGTTCTACGCTGCCCTCGGCTACATGGGCTTCCTGGCTGCCGTCTGCTTCACGGTGGCCTTCCTGGCCAGGAAGCTGCCCAGGGCCTTCAACGAGGCCAAGCTGATCACCTTCAGCATGCTGGTCTTCTTTAGAGTCTGGGTGTCCTTCGTGCCCACCTACCTGAGCACCAGGGGCAAGTACATGGTGGCCGTCCAGGTCTTCTCCATCTTGGCCTCCAGCGCTGGGCTGCTGGGCTGCATCTTCCTGCCCAAGTGCTACATCATTCTATGGAGGCCTGACCTGAATGCAAAGGAGCATCTCATGATGAAAAGCAAAGCATAAAGTGCGGGTTGTTTTGGTCATCAAGAGCTCAGAACTCCAACTTTTCTGAACAAGCCAGCATCCATTTTGGGCTTATGGACAGTATCAGATTGAACCAATAGGGACAAAAAATCATCCTTTGCACTTTTCGGTAGTTGGGAAAAATAAGAGCTCCATTTCATACATGAAGAAGAAGCACAGAAGAAATCTTCCCCTCTTAACTTCCTTAGCTAAGCTTTGCGTTTCATCTTTTTTTGGCTCTGTAAATATTTTCTGTTCTCAGTCTTTGAAATTTTCATTCTTTATTTTGATGTCTGGACAGACAAATAATGTTTGCCCAGAACTTAACAATGCAGATTGGAAATCCCTCCAGCTCCTTTTCCAGGGTTGGGATCTTGTGGATGTGAGGGTTTGTTAGAGATGATCTGTCAGGCATTGCAGATTCCTTCCCTAGGCAGCCTGCAAAGGGCTCGCTCCCCATCATGTGCTCACAAAGAGTCTTGGCTGCAAGAGCGCACCAGAAGAGGCATTTTGCCAGAGATATGGGGATGCCCCCAGACTGCTTCTGAGAGCAGGAAGAGTAAGATTCAGAGCAGGGCATGTCCTCCTCCACCTGGGGAAGGGTTGAAGAGGTCCGTTCACAGCCCTGAGAGATCCAGCTTCAGTCGGAGTCCGCAGAGACCCTGCCTGAGGGTGGAGTTTGCTCTGTTTGGAGCTGATGTCCAGCCAGACTCCTCCTATTTGAGCAACCTTGGCCTTGTTTCCATCTAGGATGCCTTCTGTCAATGTAGCCGCACACATGGGATGGCTGCATCATCCCCTGCCTGATGATTCCTAGGCTATGTGGGAAGCATCTCACCCACTGAACTCAGTGCACCATTTCCAAAATCCCCTCATATTTTGGAGGCCAGGGGTCCATGTACTTGGGGTCCCCCTGCTGCTCACAGCGCACATTTGAAGGAGTGCAGCAGCCGAAAATTGACCCCCGGGGGAGGACATGGGAGCCGAAAGGGGAGGAATATCGGGCACTGCATTTTCTGTTTCTGCTGCAGGTATTCTCTGCCTTTTCTCCTCTTGCAAACACCCAATGGTGCTTACACGTTTTCTCCTCTCCTTTTACCCTGAGGGAGGTGAGCTCAAAGGGAGTGATTGGTGAAGCATCTGCCAGTAACTTTGAAGATGGGGGGGAGGGGGGCTTAAAATGGGCCTCCCTGGCTCCCTCTTGGCACTCACCCCGCCAGTACCATTTCCTCCCAGAAGACACTTGAGTCTCCCTCAGGTCTTCCCCACCACAGTTCAACCCTTCAGCTTAGGGGGAATTTTATTTTTGCTTGTTCAGCATTACAGGAAGCAGGCCGGGTTTCTCTGTTCCACGACCACCTGGGAAGCATCGCAGGTGGAGCTTCCCTTTTCCCTCTATCCAGGAACAGGGTTGGGAATCAGCACACCAGACACCCATGCTGGGGGAAATGAGCCGTATATTAAAAAGATAAAAATAGAGGTGGGGGGTTCGTGAGCATCCAGGCTGAAAGGATGAAAGAGGGTCAAAGAGGGGAAGTGTTGGGAAGGGCAGTTTAACAGCAGCCCCAGCTGAGGGCATGCATCCAGCCAGGAGCACGTGGCTCCCAGGCCTGATCAGCCCCTCAGACAGGAAGCAGGAGACCCCCACTCCCAGCCTCAGCTCTCCATTCAGAGCTTCGAGCTCCCAGGGACTGTCCTGTAATACGCGAAATGGAGAGGTGCTGCATGAATATCCAGGCACACAGGGATGCCCCACCTCTAGAACCAAAGAATTCAGCCTGTGATCAAATCCTACCCATTCAGTCAACATTGTGAAACCTGGCACCCGAACAAAGCCATGAGATGGTCTCAGAGGCAGTGTGTGTGTGCGGGGGAAACACAAGGAATTGAGACCCGCTGAGGACACGTGTCTGGTGTCTTCCTGTCCACTCAAGCAACTGCTATTGGAGTTCCACCTGGCCAGGCAGAGAAGACACAGTGTTCAGAAAATCAAGCTCCCATGCAGGTCCTGTCATGTTTCATGTGCCTCCCTTGTTGCCATGTCAACTGTCTGTAATCACCCATAACTACTGTGCTATTATGGCCACTCCACTCAGCAGTTTCCCATATTCTCCATACTCAAGAACACGTTATCTGCTGAAATATCCCTATTCTTAACCTCATCATCAACTCCATTCCTGTGTGCATGACTATAAATCTAGAAAGTACTCTGTATATGCTCTGGGAGTTTGTAGTTTGTGCTGGGTGTTTGCCCTGTGGGAGAAAGATGGTGTGACGTGGAGGATTGGCCTGCGATGCCCCCTGGGATGATGCTTGACAGGTGAGGGTGGATAATTCGTGCACAAGGGAGAGAGAGTGCAAGAAATGGAAAGAGGGATGCAGTCACTGAACATTTGGAAAAGGAAACACAAATGAGAAGAAATGGGGGTTTCCTTGCTTGTGTCAGAATCCCAGAATCTCAATTTGAGAAGGAAATGAAACTTGGGGTCGCAGGAAAGATCAAGCATTATGAACATCTGAGGTTTTCTTGTCTATCCCAGGTTCCCGCGGTTGATACACAATAAGGCCTTATCAGGCGAGCAAGAGGTGAACTCTGCTGCAAAGCTTCCACAGAACTAGAGACTTTTTATACACTCCCAATCACATACAGGTACAGGGCAATTGATGACAGAATGCAAAGATTACAATAAGATTCTGAGGTCGTCACATACAGAACAGACAAAGAAATGTCAGTCAATCCACAGTAACAATAAGATTAGAAATATTGTAATCGCCTGTATTGCCATTTTAATTGAGTAACTTGAACCCATCTCCAGGTCTGCCTAAACATGTAAATTCAAGCTACTAAGACTATGCATGAACTCAAACTCTTATTTTGATTCTAAACATTCTGACTTTGATCAGGCATATGGAGCCTCTGGGCTAGCAAAGTTGTTGTTGTTGCTGTTGTTAGTCACGAAGTCGTGTCCAACCCATCGCGACCCCATGGAAAATATTCCTCCAGGCCCTTCTGTACTCCACCATCTCCCGGAGTCCACCCAAGCTCACACCAAGCATCCCAAGTAACTCCATCCAGCCACCTCATCCTCTGTCGTCCCCTTCTTCTTTTGCCATCTAATGTTCCCAGCGTTAGGCGCTTCTCCAGGGAGTCCTTCCTTCTCATTAGGTGGACAAAGTATTTGAGTTTCATCTTCAGTATCTGGCCTTCTATAGAGCAGTCAGGGTTGATCTCTAGGACTGACCGGTTTGATCGCCTTGCGGTCCATGGGACTCGCAGCAGTCTCCTCCGGCACCAAAATTCAGTGGCCTCAATCATTTGGTGCTCAGCCTTCCTTATGGTCCAGCTTCCACAGCCATTCATTGCAACTGGGAAAACCATAGCCTTGACTATACGCACTTTTGTTGGCAGGGTGATGTCTCTGCTTTTTAGCATGCTATCTAGATTTGCCATAGCTTTCCTCCCCAGGAGCAAGTGTCTTTTAATTTCTTGGCTGCCGTCCCCGTCTGCGGTGTTCTTGGAGCCCAGAAAAATAAAATCTGTCACTACCTCCATGTCTTCCCCATCTATTTGCCAGGAAGTGAGATGACCGGATGACATGATCTTAGTTTTCTGTATGTTGAGTTTCAGGCCAACTTTTCTGCTCTTCTCCTTCACCCGCATCAAGAGGCTCTTCAGTTCCTCTTCACTTTCTGCCATGAGAGTGGTATCATCTGCATATCTGAGGTTGTTGATACTTCTCCCAGCAATGTTGAGTCCAACTGGTGATTCATCTAGCCCCACCTTTCTCATGATGTGCTCTGCATATAAGTTAAATAGGCAGGGTGACAGTATGCAGCCTTGCCGAAGTCATTTCTCAATTTTGAACCAATCAGTGGTTCCCTGTCCAGTTCTCACTGTTGCTTCTTGACTCACATATAGGTTTCTCAGGAGACAAATAAGATGGTACAGTATCATCCCTTTAAGAACTTGCCACAAGTTGTTGTGATCCACACAATCAAAGGCTTTAGCATAGTCAATGAAGCAGAGGTACATGTTTTTCTGGAACTCCCTAGCTTTCTCCATGATGCAGCGTATGTTGGCAATTTGATCTCCAGTTCCTCTGACTCTTCGAAACTCTGCCTGTACTTCTGGTAGTTCTCGGTCCACATACTGCTGGAGCCTGGCTTGTAGGATTTTGAGCATAGCTTTGCTAGCATGTGAAATGAGTGCAATGTAGTTCGAACATTCTTTGGCATTGCCCTTCTTGGGGATCGGAATGTAAACTGACCTTTTCCAATCCTGTGGCCACTGTTGAGTTTTCCGAATTTGCTGGCATAATTAGTGTGGCACTTTAACTGCATCGTCTTTCAGGATTTTGAATAGCTCAGCTGGAATGCTGTCACCTCCACTAGCTTTGTTGTTGCTCAGACTTCCTAAGGCCCATTTGACTTCACATTCCTGGATGTCTGGCTCGAGATCAGTGACCACCCCATCGTGGTTATCAGAGACGTTAAGCTCTTTCTTGTAGAGTTCTGTGTAATCTTGCCACCTCTTCTTAATCTCTTCTGCCTCTGTTAGGTCCTTGCCATTTTGGCACTTTACCATGTCCATCTATGCATGGAATGTTCCCTTCATATCTCCAATTTTCTTGAAGAGATCTCTGGTCCTCCCTATTCTATTTTTTCTTCTATTTCTTTGCACTGTTCATTGAAGAAGGCATTCTTATCTCTTCTAGCTGTTCTCTAGAATTCTGCATTTAATTGTTTATATCTTTCTCTTTCCCCCTTTCACTTCCCTTCTTTCCTCAGCTATTTGTAAAGCTTCCACAGACAGCCATTTTGCTTTCTTTCATTTCTTTTTCTTTGGGATGGTTTCAGTTGCTGCCTCTTGTACAATGTTGCGAACTTCCGTCCATTGTTCTTCAGGCACTCTGTCTATCAGATCTAATTCCTTAAATCTATTTGTCACCTCCACTGTATATTCATCAGGGATATGATTTAGGTCATACCTGAGTGGCCTAGTGCTTTCCCCTACTTTCTCCGATTTAAGCCTAAACTTTGCAATCAGAAGCTCATGATCTGAGCCACAGCCAGCTCCTGGTCTAGTTTTTACTGACTTGGTTTGTTGGGAAAGTGTGTTTGCTATGACCATCATGTTCTCTTGACAAAATTCTACCAGCCTGTACTCTGCTTCATTTTGTATTCCACGGCCAAACTTGTCTGTTATTCCAGTTATCTTGTGGCTTCCTACTTTAGCATTCCAATCCCCCATGATGATCAGGACATCATTTTTGGGTGTTAATTCTAGATGGTGTTGTAGGCCTTCAAAGAACCGGTCAACTTCAGCCTCCTCAGTACCAGTGATTGGGGCACAGACTTGGACTACTGTGATGTTGAACAGTTCACCTTGGATTCGAACTGAGATTATCCTGTCATTTTGGAGATTGTATCCCAGTACTGCTTTTCCTACTCTTTTATGGGCTATGAAGGCTACTCCATTTCTTATGAGAGATTCTTGCCTGCAGTAGTATACCTGATGGTCATCTGAACTAAATTCACCCATTCCTGTCCATTTTAGTTCACCGATTCCTAAGATGTTGATGTTCAGTCTTGTCATCTGTTGTTTGATCACATCCAGCATGCCTTGATTCATGGATCTTGCTTTCCAGGTTCCTATGGAGTATAGATCTTTGCAGCATCGGATTCTTTTTTCACCACCAGATGCATCTGCAACGGAGTGTCCTTTCGGCTTTGACCCAGTCGCTTCATTCTTGCTGGCACTACTAGGACTAGCCCTCCGCTCTTCCCCAGTAGCATATTGGACACCTTCCAACCTGAGGGGCTCATCTTCCGGCGTCATATCTTTTTGCCATTTGGTACTGTCCATGGGGTTTTCATGGCAAAGATACTGGAGTGGGTTGCCATTTCCTTCTCCAGTGGATCATGTTTTGTCAGAGCTCTCTGCTATGACCTGTCCGTCTTGGGTGACCCTGCACGGCATAGCTCATAGCTTCATCACGCTACGCAAGCCCCTTCCCCACGACAAGGCAGTGATCCATGAAGTAGGGGCTAGCAAAATCTTTCCTGGTAAACTGAATTACAACAGTGATTATTTACAATGTATATTTGGACTAAATGGCTTGTCTGCTTTAGCCCACAGCTAAAAGTGAGGGAAAGAAGTGGGGGATAAATGCCATTTTAAACAGCAGTGTCAGCTTGGTTTTGAGAAGGAAGACAGGATTTGATCCTTCAATGCAAAGGCACACAGAAAAGTCATGCTTTTCAGACAGGATTTACCCAAATTTTCCCAAAAATCCCCCCTTTGTCACTAGCTTCGCTAAGTGACACAAACAAGCGAGTCAGTTTGGATAAATCCTGTTCCAAGCTTTCTTTTTCCCAAAAAACAGCTTCCATCTCAAACTAAACTAATGTGAGAAGCAAGTATTTTCATGAAATGGAGACTTGTGTATTTGCTGAGAGTTCAATTCAAAGGGTAGGAAAAATGGGAAACAATTGAAAAAGCAACAAACCCTGTGGGGAAACCCTGTGCTGACTTTGGCCCCCCTTTGGCTGCAAAGAACTCAGTGCCAGCCAGCGCTCCTCCTCACCTGCTTCCCACCTCTCTCCTGTTTTGCCACCCAATTTTGAGGCCTGGTTCCTTTGCTCCCTAGGCCTCCTCTGACCCATTGCAGCCTTAAGAATTCCATCCTCATCTGGGCTGAGGCCCTCGAGGTGCTGAATATTCTTTCTGTGGCCACCATCCCTTCTGGTCAGCAAACTTGGTGCTTTGCAAGGTGGGAGCAGTGTGAGGTGAGGCAATGGCCTGATGCCCAGTTCAGTCCTTTGTCTTGCCCTTTTAGGCAATTCTTCGAGATTTCGTTGTCTAGGCTTCACTCAAGCTTGTTAGCTGTACAACTTGCATCTCACGGTTTGCCTGGTTAGATCTTTGTTTCCTTGTGGATGATGCAATGGAGCAAGGCAGAACACAGGAATGGATTCCCATCAGTCACTGCAGTTCCAGGAGCCAGGGCACACCTTGGGACATGGAGGGCTTTTCCTTCCAGGGCTGTAGAGAAAAGGAGACTTTTTTCTTTTTTTTCCTGGGGTGCCAGCGTGGTTGTTTGGTGTCTGGAAGAGTGCAGCTCAGGAAAAAAAAAAAAAAAAGGTTAAGAGGAAAAAAAACTTTTACATTTCTTCACAGAAGCTGGTTGTAGGCAGTGGCAGAGAGATCCACATGAGTTTGGAGAGAAACCTCAAGATGTAGTCAATGTCTTTTTTTTTTTTTTTTTTTTTTTTGAGTCTCTTTAGCACAGTCTCCAGAAGAAAATGTTTGGGTTGCTGAAATCAATCCAGCCAATGCCAAAAGGCACACAAAAGAGATCCTCCTTTGAACTGGGGTTGCACAAACTTGTTGCTTGCCTAGGCTGAAGAGAAATGTGCTTCCTGCTGGGCAATGAAAACAGTTTCACACAATTTCCTATTACAGAGATGATACTCTCCCACATAGATACAAAATGCACCAACCCTTTGTTAACACAGACAAACATTTAGATGAACATATGAGTGCTTATGTTCCTGGAAAGAAGCTTTGGGAACTTGCCATTTTAGCTGCCCACATCCTTGGGCTGGCAAATGGGTTCAGTCCCCAACAAACATTAGGCTACTGTAAGGAAAAAAAATTTTTTAGCACCATCAATAACAGTAACAACAGTAACACTCGTTATCACTATCATTAATATTTGGCAACATTGCAAAAGGGAAAAAAGAAACAAAACTGTTTGTTGAACTCCAAAGGGATAAGTAGCTTCATAGAAATGAAAAGAAATTCCTCCCACTGCATGCGTGTGCACGCACACATACACAGCCCCAGTTTCATCCATTCCCTCCCAATCATTCAGTTGTAGCGTAGCAATAACAGGATCATATACTCAGAATTCAGAACTTACACACACACACACAAAACCCAGATCCATGTTGCATAGAAAAATAGAAGTTATTGGAGAGGGAAAACTCTTGTTGGTTGACACAATTAAGACACATGCTCACAACATTGCCTTTTGGAAGGATTCCCTTCCTAAGGTCCTGGTTTTTACCCAAACCTTCCCATGGAAAATTTTTCCTTGAGGCAATACAAGCTTTGAATACTCAAAGAACTTCAAATGCTTTGCCTCAGTTACACAACTTTTTTTTTTCCCTCCCTAAGACACCAAGATTTCTTTTGAGTTTTCTAGAGACTCAAAGACTTTCTTTTGAGAACTAGTGCAAGCCCTCCTTCAATCTGTGGCTGGAAGCAGAGCTGCTCAAGGCTCCCAAAGTACTTTGAACTCTGCACATGCTCAGAGGCTTTGTATGCGCTCCTTCTGCAGTACTCACAATGTGGTGGTAGCTTCCTGCCTGAGCATCCCCCCTTTTCTTGGCTCTGTGAAATAACTAAGCCCACAGAATCAAGAAATCCAAATTTCCAGCACCAATCCCCCCTGAATTCAGTTGGCCAGAACAAGCCCAAAGAAGAGGCTACAGTTACTGCCTCTTTAAATAATGGGGGTGCTCTTAGCAAGGTAGACCATTCCTTTTTTTCTCCATTTGTTTTTTTCTTGTCTTTACTCCAAAAGTTACACATTTCTTTCATTTTTTTCTTTTCCATTAAAATGTACCAGATCACCATTTACCAGAACTCTTAAAATTCTCTCTCACACCAAGCATCATGCACCCCTTGAGTCATGGAATTCCTGTCAAATACACTCTCATTCTCACATGGCATTCACACAACATCCAGAAAAAAAATCTTTTTCAAACTTCACATTGCAAACAGTTGCAAGTTCAAGGGGGGGGGGGAACCAAACAATTTCCACTACATTTCCAAAAACCTCCTCCACACATAACAGAAAATTCTTCTTTCTGCATCTTTGCTTCACTTTTCCTTCATTTTCTTTCATTGCCACAATCCATCTGCTCACTTGCCTTTAATTTCTACTTACAACATCTACAAAATTCCAATCCAAACCCATGAAATTACAACCACACCAGTGCTTTCCCATGTTTCCTCCTGAACAAACCCTCTTCCTTTCCATGCCTTCCTTCACAAACATACTCCAAAGTACAACCCAAAAGCTATCCCAGAACTGTAAAATCCTCCCCAGGAACTTGCAAAGCATTTTTTTCCCCATCTTTCATCTGCTCATCAGCATTCCCTCCTGGAATTTCAAATAGCATTATTTAATCTAACGAGAAAATCTTCCTACCTAGGGGGGCTGTAAGGCAGATGGAAGAGGCAGAAAAACTTACATTAAAGACATTAAAACAGTGTTCCCAGTTTCTGACAAGGAAAGGACCTGCATCAAAATGTTTCTTTATAACCCCTCTTTCACACAGCTTATTGAGGATGTCCAGAAAACTGGGTAGGACCTGTGTTGGCAAGCCCAATTCAAAGGCCACACATTTCCTTACTTCCCAGTTCTAGCTCATATAGGAGGAATGGGGGAAGGAAAAAAATCTCACTCACACATTTCCCTGATCATCACCTTTTTCCCAGCCGGACTCAGCCATGCTTGGGCTCAGGCAAATGACCTCATGAATCTGTATCTCAGCCAAAGCCAGGCTCACAAATCCTCATCTCAGGAGCAAAAACACCCATCCACACCCTTGCTTTCAACCGTGCCCTGAAGAGGACAGATTGGTGTGGCTGCATGGGGAGTTTCTATTTCCTCAGGAACCCCCAAAACCCTCTCTGGGCTATGCCTACCTCCCAGAAAGGGGAACACCTTAAAATACAGACAGACAAGACAGAAAACAATGATGGCAACAATGAACACTAGACTTTCACAAACAGTGAACATAAAACCTTACACAAACCCCAGTGCAAACATACTCACACATGTCAATCTTTCCTGGTGCACCAATACCATATTAGCCAGCTTTTTTCCTCCCCCAGCTTGGACCAAAGCAAATCTTATTCCATCTCCTTAGAATGTATTTCTGCCAAATGCTTTTTCAAAAGGTGTAGCCAATTTCAATCAAATGAGCCCTCTGAGGCCAAGTTAGTTAGGTTTGACCCTGCTGTTTTAAATCAAATTACCAAGTGCTTGTTTCTGCAACAACCCCACAGGTGTTGCCCATGGCCATCCACTCCACCCTGCAATTTGATGCAGGTGTCCATGGGGTAGGAAGCCGAGATTCTGAGACCCCCATGCTTCCTGGGAGTCCACAACCAAAGCCCACGTGCAATGAGGTTCAAAACCAGATCTAATTACATTGACCCACCTGCAAAACAGAAGAGATGGCCAGTATCTGTGCTCCCCCAGTGGAGAGAATTTCGGCCGAACTTACCATCTCTCCTGCCCAGGATAAAGGGCCAAAAACCCACGATCCCATCCTCGTAGCCAAATTGTCAGAATCCTGGAATCTCAATTTGAGACAGGAAATAAAACTCGGGGTCATAGGAAAGATCAAGCGTTATGAACCTCCGTGTCTTTATTGTCTATCCCTGGCCCCGCGGTTGACTCACAATAAGGCCTTACTGGGTGAGCAGAGATGATAAGCTCGCTGCAAAGCTTCAACAGAACTAGAGAGTTTCTATACACTCTCAGTGACATACAGGTACAGGGCAATTGATGACAGAATGTAAAGATTACAATAATATTCTGAGGTCATCACATACAAAACAGATAAAGAAATGTCAGTCAATCATACTATAACAATAAGATCACAATATTTCTAATTGACACTTTAGTTCAGAAGCCTGAACCCATCTCCAGGTCTGCTTACACATGCAAATTCAAGCTACTGAAACTAGGCATGAACTCAAACTCTTATCTCGATTCTAAACATTCTGAATTGACCAGGGCACATGCAGCCCTCTGGGCTATCAAGATACTTCCCAACAATGAGTATTTAACAATGTATATTTGGACTGAATGGCTCTGTCTTCTGTACCCCACAGCTAAAGGTGAGAGAAAGGAGCGGGGGAATGCCATTTTAAACAGTAACAGCTTGGTTTTGAGAAGGAAGACAGGATTTGATCCCACAATGCAAAGGCACACAGAAGTAATGCTTTTAAGAAAGGATTTACCCAGTTTCCCAACACTAGTTCAAATTGAATGTATGTGTAATGGATTTGGGAAACTTTTGTATTTATGTATGTGGTGGAGGGGGTACCTTCTCTGTTAGAATTTGTGTGGTGCCATGTTCTCACTGGACAAACGCCATCAGGAGGCACATGTTGCTTTAGCCAAGGCAAGCAATGGGTTTGAAGCACGCAAGTTCAACAAGGGGTGTCTCTTGTGTGCGCTTTTGGCATGGGTTGGATTTGATTTCAGCATCTCAGACATTTCTCTTGAGACTGTGCTGAACAGACTTGGAGGGGGGGTGGGGGGGACCATGCTTGAAAAGGGACAAAGATTTCTCCGCTTTCTCTCCAAGCTAACGTGGTTAACCAGTGTCTGTGAAGAAATGTAAAGGTTTGTTTTTTTTCCTAATCCACCTGTTTTGTGAGCTGCACTTTCCAGAGACCAGATGAACTGGACCTGCAAAGACTGATTCCTGTGTTCTGCCTTGCTCTTTGCATCATCCACAAGGAAGGAAAGGACAAACCAGGCAAACCGTGAGAGGCAAGTCCTACAGTCAAGTTTACAGCTGAGTCAAGAAACTGAGTGAAGCCTAGACAACGAAATTTCGAAGAATCGCCTCAAAGGTCAAAGCAGATAACTGAAGTGGACATTGGGCCATGGCCTCACCTCACACTGCTTCTACCTTGCAAACAGGTTAACCCGACTCTGTGGACCAAAAGGGATGGTGGCCTTAGACAGGGTATTCATCATCGTGGGGGTCTTAGCCCCAACGAGGATGATATCTTTAGGTCAATGGGTCAAAAGGAGGGGCCTAGGGAGCAAAGGAACCAGGCCTCAAAATAGATTGGGTAACAGCGCTGGAAAGGTGAGAGGGGAGCAGGTTAGAGGTGAGAGCAGGCTGGCACTGAGTTCCTTGCAGCCAAAGGATGGGGCAAAGAGATCAAGGGGTTTGACTAAGACAATTCCCACCAGAGTTGCAGGGACAGAAGCTGCTTCCTGAGGAAGAGGAAGCACCAGGTGTAGTGAGGGTCAACGGTCTGGCACACCAACCTTGGTCCTGCACGTCCTGCACCCTCAGCTTTATCAATATAATAGGCGGCAACTGATAGCAAGGTCAGAACGGTCTGGCTAAACAAACATGCAGTTTTCCTGTGCAAGCAAATGTCACGTAAATAAGTGACCCAAGACAATACCTGTTTTCCTGTTTGTTAAGTAACCTGACTGCATAAAATAAAGGGGCTGACTCATACGAGGAGGCTTTTTGCGCAGAACTCATCCCTGTGTCGTGTAATTCTGTACAACCTTCAACCAGGAGTTATCTGAACTGGCTCATTTGTTTGGCTGATGGCAAAAGGGGGGAACTGTTGGAGAAATATGAAAATCCTGGCAGAGGGGGGATGCTCATATGCACCTCTGTGCTAAGGTCAGATCTCTGTTGATATTGGCTGTTGGTTCAAGATGATGGGATTGGTGGCTTGTATAGGGGCTGCTGGGGCCATTGTTTTGCTGATCCAGTAGGGCAGATAACGCTGCCAGATAGACAGCATTGCAATTGCCCTCATTTGCAGCCAAAACACATAGTGATCCCTGTGCCTCAGTGGAGATTTTACAGCTGGGTTACAGTGGACGCTGGGATAGAGCAAGTGTGGGTGGCTGATCCAGGATGGAGAGCCATGCAGCAAGACATCACGGACACCCACTGATGCTTGTTGGCAAAGGAAGATAAGGAGGGACATTCATTTTGGACATCAATGTCCCCATTAAGATAATTAAGGGACATTTTGGATATGAGTGAGCAGGAAATTGGGGAATGAACCGGGAGATGAGGACTGATCCAGGCAGTCAAAAGTAGCTTGGATAGAGAACCTCTTTTCAAAGGTTAGAGGATCTATGGTGAGAGGGGAGCGTTTTGAAGAAGGAAGCCAGATGTGTAAAATGGGGATGCACCAGGGACTGTTACAGGTGGACCATAAAGGTGAATGAGTGTGTGCTCAGGGCTCCAGTTTGGGGAGAATGGAGTCCTTTTCCGGGTAACATGACTGGGTGGAAGTGTGCTATATCTCAGATCACAGGAGGAGGCCCAGTGGATACTGGGAAGCAGTCATGCTGCACTGGGTTGGCACCTATGTATGTGAGGACGGGTGTGCAACCCTTGCTGGATATTTTTGTCTTGATTAGGGGTGTGGGAGAGATTCTCCAGGTATCATCAGGAAGGTGCAGGAGTGGCAGTAGCAATAATAAAGTTGGGAGATGTGCCCTGCTAGGGTCATTCATTATTCACAGAGGCGCCAGAGACAGACAGGTAACTCAAGAAATGCTGGGAAAGGAAATAACAATCCCAACAAAAGGAGGGGTGAATGGGATTGGAATGGCCTCTTTTTCAGTATCTACTCATGTATATTCAGCACCTCTTCAAGAGCAAGTGGCCTGTGCAATAGTGGCTCTTGGAAAGGCTACTCTGCGCACTAAGGAAGCCGGCTGGAGTGATGCAACCAATGGAGGTATATACACCACCAAATAGGGTGGCTCTGAATCATGTCTTGGTACCAAAGGAGGGGCCTGTGGGGTGATTGGACACACCTGCAAGATGGATTTAAACACAACAGATGCCAATGAAGACTTAAGAGCAATCCAACAGGTAATGCCAGGGATCAGAATAAGGCAGGGGTCAGGAATGGGAGAACGGCTGACATCATGGCTCCCCAACTGTATGTGGTTGGCACACCTGTTCTCATACTGGGGATAATGGGCATACGCATAATCTGCTGCATTTGCCTGCAATGTATACTGGCCTGCACCCCATGTAACAAGGGGAGGCGTTTGGGGGAAAATGCACAGACAGGAGGAAATGATTAGGATGATGGTATCAAGATTTAAGAATTGGGAATTGTTGTTTCAAATTAGGGTGAAGGAAAGAAAAGGGAGGAATTGATAGGTGTGAAAGGATGATTTGAAACAAGGGAGTAGAGAGATTTAAAAGGGTAACAAAGAGAATTACTTAGCCCAAAGGAGAGGACGGGCCAAAATCAGGTAGCACAAGGAGTGGGGAAACAGGCATGTAGGCAGGAGGGCCAAATACTTCCGGATTGTTGATTGGAAAGCTGGGCAGAACAAAATGAGCCCATTTTAGCCCACTGGCCCCTGACTGAGAGTACTGAAAGGGCCTTCTGCTTTGAATCAATTTTCCCTCCATACAGATATTCTCCATGAGGCAATACAAACTCTGCACACTCAGAGGTTCTCCCTTCATGTCCAGCATCTGCCATGCCTCATTGGCACAAACCCTCCATGCTTCAGGCACACCAAGATTCCTTTCAAGAGCCAGTCCTAGCCCGCCTCCACCTGTGGCAGGAAGCAGCGCTGATCTAACTCCCAGGGATGCTATGTGCTTTGCACATGCTCAGGTGCTCATTGTGAACACTACCACACTCACAAGATGGTGATACCTTCCCCCTTTTTTGTGGCTCTCAGGACTGGCCATGGTAGCAAAACAAGAGTTTGTGCAAACTGTCCCCTTGCATTTCCTGTCAGGGAAGGGCTGCAGGTGTTGCCTCACATTCCCAGCAGCTCTTAGCAAGCAAGGCAACCCCCGTTTCTTCTCATTTTTGTTTCCTGTCCCATGGTTCAGCGGCTGCATCCCTTTCCTGCTTTCTATCACTCTCTCTCCCTCATGCACCAACTCTCCACCCTCACCGGTCAAGCCACTCAAAGCTCTCACCCACCAAGCTCCATTCCAGTGGCATCCCAGGCCAATCCTCCAAATCATACTCTCTCTCTCCAACAGGACACTCTCCCAGCAATAACTACAATCTTCCAGAGCATAGAAAGAGTGTTTTCTAGATTTCTAGTCATGCAAACAGGAGCGGGGTTGATGATGAGGGAAGAATAGGGAGATTTCAGCAGATAATGTGTCCCTGAGTTAGGAGAATATGAGAAACTGCCGAGCAGAGTAGACATAATGGCCCAGTAATTATTGGTGATAACAGAGAGTTGACATGGCAAACAGGGAGGCACATGAATCATGACGGATCCTGCATGGGAGCTTCATTTTCCCAACACAGTGTCCTGCCTGCCTTGAGTGGGCAGGAAGGTGCCAGACCCGTTTCCACAGCTGGTCTCAATCCTCTGTGCTCCCCCACCCCCCGCCACACACACTGCCTCTGGGACAATCTCATGGCTTCTCTCGGGTGACAGTTTTTACTGTGTTGGCTCAATGGGGATGATTTGATGACTAGCTGAATCCTGTGTCTTTTAGTGATGGGATCTTTGTTTTATGATGCTCCGTTTTCTTATTGCATAGAAGGGGGCATCCCGGTGTCCCTGGAGAATCATGAAGCACCGCTCCGTTTTGCGTATTGCAGGAAGACCCCTGGGAGCAGGATGCTCTCTCCGAAGAGCTGAGGCTGGGATGGGGGTCTCCTGCTTCATTCCAGAAGTGGCCAATCAGCCCTGGGAGCTGCGTGTTCCTGTCTGACCACATTCCCTGAGCTGTGGCTGCTGCCAAGCTGCCCTTCCTGTTCCTTCCCCCCCCTTGACCCTCGTTTATCCTTTCATCCTGGATGCTCATGAGCACCCCCACCTCTATTTTTATCCCTTAATACACTGCTCTGTTCCCCCAGCTTGGGCATGTGGTGTGCTGAATCCATAGGCTGGTCCTGGATTGAGGGAACAGGGAAGCTCCACCTGCAATGCTTCCCAGGTGGACGTGGAACAGAGAATCCCAGCCTTTTCTACTTGAAGCTCAACAAGCAGAGAACAGAAGCACCTTCATCCCTGCAAAGCTGGGAATGCTTCCCTTCTTTTCTGCACTTCAGTGACAACCTATCACTTGCAGGAAGAAAATGATGGACAAAGAAAAATCCACCCAGAGCTAAAAAGTCGAACTGTGGCATGGAAGGCCTGAGGGAGAGTGGAGTGTCTTCTGGGAGGTAGGGGACCCTGATGGAATGAGTGCCAACTGGAAGGAAGGGGGGGGTCAAGTTCCTGCCCCCCCATCCGCACAGCTCCTGGAAGATGCTTGGCCAAACTCTCCCTCTGAGCTCACCTCCCTCAAAGGGAAAAAGGAGAGGTGGACAAACTTGTAAGCTACTTTGGGTGTTTGCAGGAGGAGAAAAGGCAGGGAATACATTCAGCGTTAAAACAAAATGCAGAGCCAAATTCCTCACCTATCTGTTCCCTCTGCATGCTCCATGTTCTCCCCCGGAGTCAATTTTGGGTTGCTGCACTCCTTCACGTGTGCGCTGTGATGGGGCAGGGACACCACCCAGTCCATGTACTCGTGGCCTCCAAAAAAACAGGAGATCATGGAAAAGGTGCACTGAGTTGAGTGGGTTTCCAACATGGCTCAGGAATCACCGGGCAGGGGCTGAAGCAGCCATCCGCAGCATTGCGGCTCCTTTCCCAGACTGAGCCCAACCTGGAAGCCAGGCCAAGGTTGCTCATACCGGAGGAATCTGGGCGGACTCCTGCTCCCCTGGGCGACCTTCATACTCAGGCAGTGTCCTTGCTGACTCCGAGTGAAGCCGGAGCTCTCAGGGCTGGGAACGGACTTCTTCAGTCCTTGCTCATGTGGAGCAAGACATTCCCTGCTCTGCATCTTTCCCTTCCTGCTCTCAGGAGCAGTCTGGGGGCCTCCCCGCAGCTCTGGCAGGATGACTCCGCTGGTGCGCTCTTGCAGCAAAGACTGTTTGTGAGGAAATCCAAGGGAGCCGGCACAGGGCAGGCTGCCAAGGGAAGAGATCATCAATTCCAGAAAGATCCTCTCCAAGGAACCCGCCCACCCCCAAGATCCCCACCCTGGAAAAGGAGCTGGAGGAATTTCTAAGCTGCATAGCTGGTAACTGGTCAAGTTCTGGACAAATATTATTTGTCTGCTCACACTTCAAAAGATAGAATGAAAATGCCAAGGACTAAAAAAAGAAACTATTTCAAGAAATTTAGAAAGACAAAACACAAAGTTTAGCTAAGGAGGATAACAAGGGTAGGTTTCTTGTGTGCTGCTTCTCCAGGTATGAAATGGAGCTTTTATTTTTCCCAACTACCAAAAAGTGCAGAGGATTATTTTTTTCAATTGTTTCAATTTGATATTATCCATATGCCCAGAAGGGATCGCTGGCTTGTTCAGAAAAGTTGGAGTTCTGCGCTCTTGATGATCAAAACTAACAGCACTTCATGCTTTGCTTTTCATCATGAGATGCTCCTTGGAATTCAGATCAGGCCTCCATAGAATGATGTAGCACTTGGGCAGGAAGATGCAGCCCAGCAGCCCAGCACTGGATGCCAAGATGGAGAAGACCTGGACGGCCACCATGTACTTGCCCCTGGTGCTCAGGTAGGTGGGCACGAAGGAGACCCAGACGCTGCAGAAGACCAGCATGCTGAAGGTGATCAGCTTGGCCTCGTTGAAGGCCCCGGGCAGCTTCCTGGCCAGGAAGGCCACCGTGAAGCAGACGGCAGCCAGGAAGCCCATGTAGCCGAGGGCACAGTAGAACATGGCCACAGAGCCTTCGTTGCACTGCAGGACGATCTGCCCAGCCTGGGAGTGCATGTCAGAGTCAGGGAATGGGGGAGCAGTCCCCAGCCAGATGGTGGAGAGGACCACTTGGACACTGGAGCAGCAGATGACAATGGAGTTGGCCAAACTCCTCCCCAGCCAGTTCCTTGCCCTGTTGCCTGGCTTGGTGGCCAGGAAGGCCAGCACCACAGTGACGGTTTTGGCCAGGAGGGAAGAGATGGCCACTGAGAAGATGATGCTGACGGCTGCTTGTCGCAGGAGGCAGATGATGCTTCTTGGCTGGCCAATGAAGAGGAAAGAGCACAAAAAGCAAAGCAGGAGGGAGACAAGCAGAGTGCAGGAGAGGTCTCGGTTGTTAGCCTTGACCATTGGAGTCTCCTGGAATTTTCTGAAGATCCCCAATATGCCTCCTGTGGTGATGGAGAAGAGTAGGGCCATGCCAGTGAGGAAGGACCCCAAATATTCTTTGGAGGACAGGAAGGTGATGACCTTTGGGATGCACTGATCCCGGGCCTTGTTTGGATGCTGATCTTCAGGACTCTTCAGGCAATGCTCTGCATCTGTCGGAAGCAAGACAAGGACCACCTGACAGCCATTCCAGTTTCTTTCCTGTACATTGTATTCATCATTCTGCTTGTTCCTATTGCTACTAGTAGTATAAATGGTAATAGTACAAGTAAAGGCATGATTCTGGTGTGAGAGGAAATATAGAGAGTTTACCTTCCAGGAGTGGACTTGATGGGCCCCGTCATTCACCCAATTCAGCAAATGTCCACATATAAATTATCATGAAAGCCAACTACCCAGAAGGTCCTCTGCAAAGTGGGCTGGGATACCTTTCCTTGCAATCATAAATTGATTCATGCACCAGAAAATGCCCGACCCTGCCAGGGGCTCCATCCCGGACAGCTGAATGGGCTGGAGGATTTCACAAGCTCCCTACTTTGTAGCTGCATCAACCTTCCCCACAGCCATGCACAGAACCATCGCAGAAGCAGATGGGCTAGAACTGAGTGACATGTTCAGGATTTGGCTACTTCTGCCCAGGAAAACCATCTGAGTGGGTCTGGTCATGTTTGCACCATATTCGGAGAGGTTCTGTGAGTTCTGACCTGCTTCTGCTTCGCAGAGGTTATCAGGGTGGGAGAGAAGAGGAAGAAGGTGTAGGGGGTGGGGAGTTGTGATTTCCTAGAGCAAATTCTGCTCCCCCAGTGGGACGCCTGTTGGTGGAGGTTTGTTGGTGGCTGTACTGAGTTGGTAGAGGCGGGTGGAATTCCTCACTTGGCAGCAGGGGCCTCACTGAGAGCCCAGATGGTGCAGTGGAATGGCGAGGCAGAGTCTGGTTCTGACTCAGTCAAGCACTCCAGTAGGTGAAACTGGGCCACCCCCAGGCTCGTATTCCTGCTTTCCTCCTACAAAATAGGAGGGTTCTTGCGCCAAGTTCTCGTGTTGGCTGCTGTGGTGGCTGAAAAAGTTCAATGACAAAACCCTGCCCACGAGGGGAATGAAAAGCTAACCGAAGAAATGGAGACGACAAGGAGAAATGCAGGTACCATAGTGGGCAGGGGACGCTTTGCAGCAATCATAAGTGAATGGAAAAAACACCCGGAGCTCCCTGAAGGCCAAGGAGCCTGGGGCTGTGGGAGTAATGAGGAAGGAGGCATTCTGGGAAGTGGAGAACACAAGACAGAACTTGGCCCATGCAATGCTTCCAGTTCTGGAGGGAGGGGTTGATAAAACCAGCCCCACAAATGAAGATTTTCTGCCTTGAAACTCCAGAAACAACCTGTCCTTCCTAATTTCCTTGCAGGATGGTTTAGCACCCTCAAATGTGCCCCATACTTTGGCTGAATCCTTGCCCTCCCCACAGGCTCTGCCTTTCCCTCTGCACTCACCCACCTTCCCGAGTGGAGATGGTCCCTTCCGCACACGGAGCACAGTCATAGCAGCACAGGGGCTCTCCTTCCCGAGCCACCTTGAAGAATCCTGGGTGGCAGCTCTCCACACAGCTGGCCTGGGGCAGGGGCTGAGCAGGAGAGAAGGAGCGTCAGGGCAGGAGGTTTTGGGCAGATGGAGCTGGGGGCTGGGGAGTCTGAGCTGGAAGGGGCAGAGCGGGGAGGACCTCCAGCACTTCAGTGGATTCTGTAAGTGAACCCCACCTGCAAAGCTGAAGCAGCTTTCCCTCCAAGACATTTATTACCTGCACCTGTTACATCTCAGACTATTGATTTATTCCTTAAAATGTGTACTTCCAATTATTCAGACTGTAAGTGCAGGGATGGGAAATGTAAATAAGAGAATACTGGGGATGGCTTTCTTCACCTGGTCTTTCCATCTCGGCCACGGAATGGGTTCCCGCTGCATGGTGAATTTGGGGCCAGGCAAGCCCCGTCTTTCTAGACTCCCGACTTTCATTCTTCCAGCAGTCTTATTTGGAAACCGCACCCAGCTGAAAAGGTCCAGGTTGGCTGTCAAGTATCCATTCCCATCTAAATACACCCCCTCAATAGCACGATTGTGAAACTGGGGGTCTCTCAGGAAAGGGTGGAGCTGGAACAACACCGAAAAAACATTTGAGAAGACCCGTTTCATATCCCAATTTTTGCTAAGAGCTGCTCCCAGTTTAGTGGGGCTGCGTATGACTCCTGTAATGGACAGATTTATGATTTCACTGCTGGATGCTCACACTCTGTGTTGGGAATATAGGAAATTGAGAAAATTTAGGACAAGGGTTGGGGTAGACCTTTTTATTCGACCATTGTTTAAATACTCAACACTTGTAGATATTTTAGGATTTTTCCCTAAACTGTCACAGTTTCTATTTACTCCTACTATTTCTCAAGTTTTGTCGTATTTTAAAATTTTTTAATAATTGAAATTTTATATTTGACTTTTACGTTTTATATTGTACTTTTATGTTTTGCAAGCCATCCTGAGCGCGTGGTGATGGGACGGGATATAAATGCCTGTAATAGATAATGAATGAATAAATAAAGGATGGCATTGTGTTCTGAACCCAGACAAGATAACAAGCCCGGGTATACTCAGGAAAGGGATCTGCACAAGGATCTGTATGGTCCTCAAACTGCCTCTACATGCTGCTTCAGGATGAGTTGAAACAACTCCATAGGCCACGATCAGAGGGACTCAGTTCCGGACCAAAGACCAAAAGTTCCAAAAGGACCAAAAGAGGGACAGGACAGAACGTGTTCAAGCTGCGCGATCATTTGGAAAATCTCATCCCAGTTTCTCCTGCTCTGAATTCCATAAAATAACAAAGATGGGGAGGAAATACCTGCCATGAATGAAGCCGGAGTACATCTAACCTGCCTTCAGGAGTCTTGGACTTCGTTCTGGATCTGGAGGAAAGAGCTGCATGCACGGCACGGACCACAGCCAGGACGGTGCTATAAGAGAAGCTGTCCAGAAAGAGTGTTCGCTCCTTGTCCACTTGGGGAAGCCCCTCAATTTCCTCCTCCTCTCTGCATCTCATCCACTATTTCACTGACAACACATGCTTTGAATACGAACACATGAACACACTCTTTGTAAATTCCTTCATAGAGAAATAGAGATCCAAAAAATCACCATAGCTGGTCCTTTTACTTGTTTGGGGAAGGAAGGAAAAATATGCATAGACATGCTGCAAATAACCAATTCCATAAGCTAAAGCAAAGGTAAAGTCACACAAAGTTGTGCTGATCCAGACTTTCCCATTGACAGGTTGCATTAAAATTTCCATAGCGTTTCTAGAATCCATATTCCATAGAAGACTAAAAGCAACTCTTCAAAATAAATGAAGACATTGATTTCCACCAAAATATTCTGTGGCTGCCATCCATCTGGCAAATAACCCGATTTCATTTGTGAAATGCTTTCTGAAAAAACCACGCAAATGCCATTCCTGAGGAGCTCTGGTTTCAAGGTCCTCAGGAAGTTGTCTCCATTCTCAGTGTCCAGTGAGAAGAGACCCACCATCATCCACGTGAAGTGCAGCAGCAGCCTGGCGATCCCTGGGTACTGGAGGCCTTCTTTTGGGAGCATCCTGTACAAGGAAGGGGACTGGCTTTTCTCTCCCCTGACCTGAGCGGTGAAAGCATAAGCGACCTGGGAGAGAAAGGAAGAGCGAAGCTGATGGATTCTTTCATCTCAGCACTCAGTCAAAGTTTCTCATCTCATGATGATGCAGCCCTCAGGATTGAATTGTATGTATAAAACACAATTTGAAAAGACGCAATTCTTACTGTTTTCTGAAAATAAAGTCAAATAAAGCGAGACATAAGAGAGTGGGAAATAGAAACCTCTGCTAAGAAGGCGAGAATATGGAGAAGCTCAACCTGGAGCCCATTATTTTGAGACGAGAAGTGTAGCTTAAGATAACCATGTAAAAAGTATCTTGTGTGCTGTTCTCCCTACCTCTACTGACTGCAACAGCTGACCCTAAAAAGCCCTGTGCAGGCTGGCTGTGGCCGCTGGTCTCGACCAGGATGGGCTCACTCTCCAATGCGAGGACAAAACCACAAGAGGGAGACTCTTCATACAAGCACTTGCTGGACTTTCCACCCTCCCAAAATCAGAAAATGAAGAGGGGTCTGCACTTAATCTTTACCCCGACAGTGCCAGATGGCAGACAGGTGTGGGCAGAGGGCCTTGAGCCCTTTTTGTCGCAGGGTTCTGTGGTATTTTCTGTGGTCCTCGGAGGGATAACATGCATGGGAGTAATTTGCAGAATCTTTTGCTTTCTCTACATGAAACCTCATATTGCTTCTCCCAAGCCTTCCACCTGAGGGATTTTGAAGATGCCCAGAATGTTGGAAAGCTGAATGGAGTTGTCCGAGTCAGATTCTTCAAGGACGGCCAGCAGATGATCACGTCTGCCACACTTGTAGTTGGGAACGTGGGCCTGAGCGGTCGAGAGCAGGTCTATGGCTGCGTCGGATGTCATTCTAACATCGTGAAGGCTGTCATAGATGCTGTAGCCGAGGGTGAGGTTTGGCAGGAAGCTGGGATTCTGGTTCACCTCCTGGATGGCAAACAGGAAGGAGAGGATCTTCCAGTAATATGTGTCTGTCATCCTGGAAGAAAGAAATCAAGCGGGTTACCCTGCCATCCCTGTTCATGAATCATTTCCCTGAGCTTTGAGGTTGCATTCTGCTTCTCAGGCTTCAACATGCTCAGCCTCCTCCCAACCAAAGGCCAGATCCCAGCTGACGCTTCCTGCAGAACCTCAGGTGGGATTCCTGCGGCCTCATTCTCATCTGTGTCCAGGTCCATTTCCCGAGAAAAGACACCTGCGGCAAAGGTGCCCATCCCAGGGAGGAGTCCAGGAAGGCACATTTCCCACTGAGGGGGATGGGAAGGCAGAGGGGTGCAGAGGCGGTGAAGGTGGGGCATGTTCTGGGCCCCCCATTGCCCTGGATCCCCTGCTGGCCTTGCTGCCTGCAAGTTCATCGGTTGCGTCTTCGTGAGGAGGAAGCCACCTGGAAGACATTTCTCCAGCTTTACAAGCTACTGAAGCGCTCACCATATTCCCATGGTGCTTTGCGGCATCAGGTCCAGCAGGCCAGTGACTTACCAAATCTTTTTGTTAGAGGCAGGCTGATTGAAAGCGTGTGGTTCAAAGTAGCCTTCTGCTGAAGAGATGCTGGCACTGAGGACAAAGTCTCCCCGCCGGAAATAATTGCGTGGCTGCAGCTCAGCCCTGTGCCAGCTCCAGGGGCACTTGGCCTCCAGCCTCGCACAGCCTCTGGGAGCAGCAGCAGGACCACGAGGGCCACTCTGCCAGTGCTTGGCACAGCCTCCATCCTGCCCCTTTCAGCCCAGTAGAGGAGCAGTTAGAGAAATTTCCTTCTAAATGGACAAGGAGCCCAGCCAGGCAAGGCTCCAGCCAAAGGAAGTGAGAATAAATGCCTGCATGGCAGACTCCCCTGCTGCCCCCAGCCTCTCCCGATTCCTGAGCAGGAGAGCAGAGAAGGAGGTGCCCTCCCCTTTGTGCCTGGATGCAAGACACTCCTCTGCCTTCTCAGGGGGGCCTCAGGGGTTCATGGTGGCCTTGTGAGAGGGGGGCCCATGAGGTTTAGCAAGAAGAGCAGCAATGCATGATGATTTCCATGATTATACGGCCTCATGGCTGGAGCCCCTCTGTGGCTTCCTGACAACCTTCCTCACTCCCATGTGCAAGAGAAGCATGCTCTCCATACTCAATGTGCCGATGTGGCCCATGTGAAGCAAGCAGGAGCAAGGGATCTTTCCTTCTTTTTCTTTGTAACTGACCTTCAACATCTGACCTGCTGCATCCCCCGTTTTCTATCCCGCCCACTGCAAGTATTGCCTTGCAGTGAGTCAGCCTGGCCCTGCAAAGTCCCTGCCTTGCTTTTCCCCTTTTCGTTCCTGGTGCACTCAGCTTTCTCCCTGGAGGTCGTGCTCACGCCACCTGTACCTCAATGTGCTACACCATCATCACGGTGCCAACGGATTTCCCCACGGTGCTCGCCTGCAGCTCCTGGGATGGGACAGGCTGAGGTTTTGCCAAAACGCTGCTCCTGAAGAAATGGCAAAGAAGGGCAGCAAGAGGGAAACTCTGTGATGGAGAAACAGTTTCATCCGTCCCATCCCAGCTGCCTCTGAGGGACTCGGCAGGAGGGTCTTCCTCTCCCTCCTCTTCCATCCCCCCCTATTTCCCATGGAAAAAGCTTCTTCTTTCCTTCCTGCTGTGTCAACTGTCCATTCCTGGCATCCGGTTCCTCTTTCTGTGTGTGTGCTGGGACAGCGTGTTTCCTGCTTGTCTCTCCAGGATATTGAAGCAGGTTGTGGATGTTGTTCTTGTTGTTGTTAGTTGCAAAGTCACATCCAACCCATCGCAAGCCCATGAAAAACATTCCTCCAGGTCTTCCTGTCGTTCACTACCCCCCAGAGTCCACCTAAGCTCACACCAACTGCCTCAGTGACTCCATCCAGCCACCTCACCCTCTGCCATCCCTTTCTCCTTTTGTCCTCAAAGTTTAGGATTGGCACATCTAGAAGCAGAAGTGGAACCATTCTTGCTGGACAAATATAGAAACATGGAAACAGAGCGAGTCAGAAGGGGCCTCCCTGGCCATCTAGTCTGACCTCCGGCACCAGCCGGCTCCATTCACGACATGCCCACCATGTGCATGTCCAGCCTGTCTTTGAACCTCCTCACTGATGGGGCCTCAACGACCTCTCGTGGAAGCCCATTCCACGCCCTCGGGGGACAAGACAAAGCAGGGGAGATTGTTGTTTATCCCTCCACAGGTTTGAGTGCGCAAGAAGTGCGATGGGGACTGAGAGTTCCAGGTCCAAATCCCCGCTCATCCCTGAAGCTCACTGCATGACTTCTGGCCGGTCATTCACTCTTGGCCTATCCTACTTTGCAAGGTTTTTGTTGTTGTCAGGAAGAGAACCCTGAGGAGAAGTCAGCAAAGTGTGTTCTTGCCTCATGCTTGGAAAAGGTCAGACCAAAGGTCAGAATGTGATGCTGGCAATTATAGTGACAACGATGGCAGGAATGTCCATGGAAGACTCCAGCAGAAAATTCAGTGGAAAACACCTCACAGAGCAGGCATTGCCAGGGGCATCCAGGCTGCCCAGAAATGGCCTGCCCATGGTCACATTGTCAGGCTTCATTCCACATCAAGGCAGCTGTACAGAAGTAGAGGGCTCTGGTTTGGGCTGGCCCTTGATGTGCAGAAATGGTGCCCCGACCCTTGGGGGCCATCATGAGGTTGCGGGAGAGAAACCTGCATCCCATATGCCATGGCAGGTCCTCCGGAGAGCCTCCTGATGCATGCACAGGGCCAGCCGGGCAGCCCGAGGAGCTCCCTGTGGGGTGAGGCGGTGGGCAGGGGGGTGTTCAGCCTGGGGGTCTCCCTGGCCCTCCTGCTCCGCACGTGCTCCTGAGATGTTTCCTCCAGGGATGCATTTTGGCTCCAGGAAGGTCTCCAGCTCAGGCTGCCCCTCTTGTGGGAGAAAGGAGGAAGGAAATGGGCCGAGGAACACAGCTCGGGACTCGAAGGGAAGGGGAAGGGGAAGGGGAAGGGGAAGGGAGACACATGTTCGGAATTGTGACCATGTTGCCAGAGGCTGCACCTTGTTTGCCTGAGTAGCTGGTGACTTAGAGGAAATCGGAGCGGTTTTCCTCAGAAGTGGAGGAGGCCTGGCCAGCCCAGGCTGAGCGGCTGCCAGCTGGAGACCCGTCCAGTACTTTCCTCTGAGCCCAGACCTCAGAGCTGAGACAAAAGAAGGTGCTCCAGTGAAAGATCACACTTCTTAGTGATTCCACAAAAGTGCCACACACAAGAAGCCCCTGAGCATATGCAAAGTGTCGTGGTGGACTTGTGATAATGCAGAAAAGTACTGGATTAAAATACATAGATGGATGGAGGCGATATTACAAAAACCCTTTGTCTTTAAACCTGAAGTTTTCTTGTTAGGCATCATACCGGAAGATGTTAACAGACAGGAAATGCATCTGATACTGCATCTGATCACAGCGGCGAGGATTGCATTTGCTCAATATTGGAAAAGTGAGGAGCTGCCCACCGATGGATTGATTGTAAGAAAGATCTTGGACTGTGCAGAAATGGATAGACTGACTTTATCACTGAAGGAGAAAGAGGATACTGATTTCTATCGAACTTGGGACTCTTTCTATAATTGGCTGGAGAAACCGGACCTGGCATAAATTTAGAGACATTTTTTAAACTATTACAAATTGATTTGAAATTTGACTTTAGAATGTTAAATAATATGTAGTAGGAGGTTGACCCAGTAAATCCAAAGTTTGCTATGTTTGATGTTTTTTAGTGTTAGTTTAAAATGTTAATAAAATACATTAAAAAAAACAGCAAAGTGCAAAGCCTGGGTCATTAGATCCACTCTGCTTTCATCCACAGGCCTAGCACTCAGAAGAGGCAGGGCAGGGCCGTTCTGCACACGACGGGACCTCCGCTGAGCGGCTCCCCATGTCCCCACTCTCTCCCTCGGCTTCCACACAGGATGAGCCCATTGAGGGCGTCCAGGCTGGGTAGTACCAGTGCAGAAGACCCAGTACAGGGCGCAAAAGTGTCCCCACTTCCCAGTTCTGGCTCATTCTCTGCACAGGAGGCTGGATGGGGGAGGGAGGATCTCCGCACACCCTCTGCCCCCTGCTGGACTCAGCCCTGCTTGGGTTGGGCAAGGACCTCACGGCTCTTCCTCAGCCATGCCAGGGGCACACATGCTCCTCCCTGGGCAAGAAGCCCCTCCATAGCCTCCTCGAAGCCTAGCCTTGGTCATCAGCAGGCTGGCCAAGCAAGATTGGTGGGGGGCTTCTGTTTCCTGAGGTCACCCCAGCCCCCCTCTCACCCTGCAAGGAGATCACTTTATGACAAAGACATACACAAACACGATGCAATCAAGACAGACACAAACACAAGCAGACGGCCATCAAAACCCTGTGCAACCATGTCATGTACCTCCATGTTTTGATCTGTAAACAAATCAGCATTTCATGGCCCCTGGTGCAACAACGCAAGATCCTGACTGCAGATGTCCAAATTGGGAGCTAGCTTAGATCAGACTTCGTTTGTGTTGGGAAAATTTGGATAAATCCTGTCAGAAAAACATTACTTCTGTGTGCTTTTGCATTGTGGGATCAAATCCTGTACTCTTTCTCAAAACCAAGCTAAGTCACTGTTTAAAAAAGCATTGGAATTCAGTTTACCAGGAAGTTTCTTCCTAGCCCAGAGGGCTCCATGTGCCCCGGCCAATTCTGAATGGTGCAGAAGCATTGCTGTGGGTCTGAGTCTAGATAAGCTTATGAGTTCATGCATAGTTTTTCAGTAGCTTGAATTTACATGTCTACACAGACCTGGAGATGGGTTCAAGTTAGTCAACTAAAGTGTCAATACACTGTAATTAGGAATATTGTAATCTCATTGTTAATGATTGACTGGCATTCCTTTATCTGTTCTGTATGTGACGACCTCAGAACCTTATTGTAATCTTTACATTCTGTCATCAATTGCCCTGTACCTGCGACGTGACCAAGAGAGTGTAAACGCCATGTAATGCTGTTGAAGCTTTGCAGCAGAGTTCACCTCTGCCTGCCCGGTAATGCATTATCGTGAGTGTACCGCAGGAGCCTGGGTAATGCAATAAAGCCAAGATGGTCTGGATGCTTGATCTTTCCCATGAACCCGAGTTTTATTTCCTCTTCTCAAATTGCTATTCCGGGATTCTGACAATTTGGCGATGAAGGTGGGATTGTGCGTTTTTGGCCCTTTATCCTGGGCGGGAGAGATGGTAATTTTGGCTAAAATTCTCTCCACTCGGGGAGCACAGATACTGGCCATCTCTTTTGTTTCGCAGGCGGGTCAATGTAATTAGATCTGGTTTTGAACCTCATTGCATGTGGGCTTTGGTTGTGGACTCCCAAGAAGCATGGGGGTTTCAGAATCTCAGCTTCCTACCCCATGGACACCTGCATCAAATTGCAGGGTGGAGTGGATGGCCATGGGCAACACCTGTGGGGTTGTTGCGGAAACAAGCGCTTGGTAATTTGATTTAAAACAGCAGGGTCAAACCTAACTAATTTGGCCTCAGAAGGCTCATTTGATTGATATTGGCTACACCTTTTGCAAAACCATTTGGTGGAAATACATTCTAAGGAGATGGAATAAGTTTTGCTTTGGTCCAAGCTGGTGGAGGAAAAAATCTAGCTAATATGGTATTGGCGCACCAGGAAAGATCTACACGTGTGAATATGTTTGCACTGGGGTTTGTGTAAAGTTTTATGTTCACTGTTTGTGAAAGTCTTGTGTTCATTGTTGCTGTCTGTGTTTTCTTTCTTGTTTGTCTGTATTTTAAAGTGTTCCCCTTTCTGGGAGGTAGGCATAGCCCAGAGGGGGTTTTGGGGGTTCCTCAGGAAATAGGCGCTCCCCACAGAGCCGCACCAATCTGTCCTCTTCAGGGCACGGTTGAAAGCAAGGGCGCGGATGGGTGTTCTTGCCCCTGAGATGAGGATGTGTGAGCCTGGCTTTGGTTGAGATACAGATTCATGAGGTCATTTGCCTGAGCCCAAGCATGGCTGAGTCCGGCTGGGGAGAAGGTGATGATCAGGGAAATGTGTGTGTGAGATTTTTTTTTCCTTCCCCATTCCTTCTTTATGAGCCAGAACTGGGAGGTAAGGAAATGTGTGGCCCTGGAGTTGGGCTTGCCAACACAGGTCCTACCCAGTTCTCTGGACATCCTCAATAAGCTTATCCTATGTGAAAGCCCTGTGTGAAAGAGAGGTTATATGGAAACATTTTTATGCAGGTCCTTTCCTTGTCAGAAACTGGGAACACTGTTTTAATGTCTTTAATGCAAGTTTTTCTGCCTCTTCCATCGGTCTTATAGCCCTCCTAGGTAGGAAGATTTTCTCGTTAGATTAAATAATGGCATTTGAAATTCCAGGAGGGGATGCAGATGGGCAGATGAAAGATGGGGGTGGGTGGGGGAAGCTTTCTTTGCAAGTTCCTGGGGAGGATTTTACAGTTCTGGGATAGCTTTTGGGTTGTACTTTGGAGTATGTTTGTGAAGAAAGGCATGGAAAGGAAGAGGGTTTGTTCAGGAGGAAACATGTGCAAAGGGAAAGCACTGTAGTGTGGTTGTAATTTCATGAAAGACAAAGATTTTTTTTTTTCTGGATGTTGTGTGGATGCCATGTGAGAATGAGAGTGTATTCGACAGGAATTCCTTGATTCAAGGGCTGCATAGTGCTTGGTGTGTGCGAGAATTTTAGGAGATTTGGTAAATGGTGATCTGGTACTTTTTCTACTGAAAAAGAAAAAAATGAAAGAAATGTTTAACTTTTGGAGTAGAGACAAGAAAAACAAATGGAAAAAAGGAGGAATGGCCTACCTTTGCTAAGAGCACTCCCAATTTAAAGAGACAGAAACTGCAGCCTCTTCTCTGGGTTTGGTCTGGCCAACTGAATTCAAGGGGGGATTTGTGTTGGAAATTTGGACTTCTTGACTCTGGTCTTGGCTATTCCACAGAGCCAAGAAAAGCAGGGATGCTCTGGCAGGAAGGTACCACCACTTTCTCACTACTGCAGAAGCAGCACATACAAAGCCTCTGAGCATGTGCAGAGTTCAAAGTACTTTGAGAGCTTTGAGCAGCTCTGCTTCCAGTCACAGATTGGAGGAGGGCTTGCACTATGTTCTCAAAAGAAGTCTTTGAGTATCTAGAAAACTCTCAAAAGAAATCTTGGTGTCTTAGGAAAGCTGAGCGCACCAGGAATGAGAAGGGAGAAAGCGAGCCATGGGCTTTGCAGGGCCAGGCTGCCTCACTGCAAGGTAACATTTGCGGTGCGAAGATAGAAAAGGGGGATGCAGCAGGTCCCATGTTGAAGGCCAGTTGCAAAGCACATGTGGGAAAGATCCCTTGGTCTGGCTTTTTTTACATGGGCCACATCGGCACATACTCAGAGCGTGTCTCTCTTGCACAGGGAATGAGGAAGGTTGTCACGGAGCCTCAGAGGTGCTCCAGCCATGAGGCCATATAATTATGGAAATCATCATGCATTGCTGCTCTTCTAGCTAAACCTCATGGGCCCCCCTCCCTCAGGACCACCTTGAACCCCCGAGGCCCTGCTGAGATGGCAGAGAAGTGTCTTGCATCCAGGTACAAAGGGGAAGGAGCCTCCTTCTCTGCTTTCCTGCTCAGGGATCGGGAGAGGCTGGGGGAAGCAAGGAGTCTGCCGTGCAGGCACTTATTCTCACTTCCTTCGGTTGGAACCTTGCCTGGCTGGGCTTCTTGTCCATTTAGAAGGAAATTCCTCTAACTGCTCCTCTACATGGCTAAAAGGGGCAGGATGGAGGCCGTGCCAAGTGCCGGCAGAGTGGCCCTCTTGGTCCTGCTGCTGCTGCTGCTCCCAGAGGCCTCCTGTGGGAGGCTGGAGGCCAAATGCCCCTGGAGCTGGCACAGGGCTGAGCTGCAGCCACTCAATTTTTTCCGGCAGGGAGACTTCGTCCTCAGTGCCAGCATCTCTGAAACACAAGCCCTCTTTCAACTACACACTTTCAACAAACCTGCCTCTAATGGACTGAAACGGTAAGTCACTGGCCTGCTTGGCCCATTACTGCTAAGTGCCACCTGCAGCTGCACAGCACAGCTAGCGCTAGCAAGCAAATCCAGAGTGATTTCTTCTAAATGGCACCTTCCTCAGGAAGACCCAGCCGAGCAACTCACAAGCCGCAAAGCCCAGCGGGAAGAGCAGGGCAATGGGGGGCAGCAGGTCCCATAACTTGCCCCACCTTCCTAGCCTCTGCACCCCTCTGACTCCCACAGTGAGTCCTTCCTTCTCATTCTGTGGCCAACATATTTGAGTTTCCTCTTCAGTATCTTGCCATCTAAAGAGCAGTCAGAGTTGCTCTCCTCTAGGACTGAATGGCTTGATCCTAACTTTGGGGCATTCGATTGAGGGTGGTGTCAGTGATCCCAATTTTCAAAAACGGTAGTAGAAGGCACATGGGGAAATACAGACCATTTAGCCTTATGTCCATTGTAGGGAAAAATATGGAAAGGCGCATAATAGCTAGAGATTCAGTGATGTAAGAAACTTAAGAGAGACTGGCAGCCACGCAACACGCCTTCCACAAGAACAGGTCCTGCCAGACAACCCTTGCGGGATTCCACGACAAGCTTTCGAGGTGGCTAAATACAGGGAATGCGGTGCAGGTGGTTTACCTGAATTTCTGCAAGGCCTTTGAAAAGTGCCCCATGATATCCTGGTTGAGAACCTGAGGAGTTTTGGGATAGACCAAAGCACTGTCTGATGGATTAGGGCTTGATTGACCGACCAAATCAGAGGGTAACCATTAGTGGGGAATTATTGGAATGGCAGCCAGTGACAAGCAGGGTCCCCAAGGATTCTGTCCTGGGGCCCATACTGTTCAATCTTTTAGTGGCAGGAGAGAACAGGTTTTCGCTCAATATGGATAAGGGCAAGAAATTGCACTTGGGGCATAGGAATGGTGTCATAAGTACAGGTTAGGTGAGAAGAGGCTGGAGAGCAGCACTTGTGAAAGGGACCTCGGGGTGCTGGTTGGCTGCAGGCTGAACATGAGTCAGCCGTGTGATGCGGTGGCCAAGAGGGCAAACGGCACCCTTGGGTGCATAGTCAGAAGTGTGGCTTCTAGAGCAAGAGAGGTTTTACAACCACTCTATACAACTCTGGTGCACCCGCAACTGGAGTATTGTGCTCAGTTTTAGGCACCTCATTACAAGAAGGATATAGCCAGTTTGGAGTCAGTGCAGCGTAGGGCCACAAGGATGATGGATGGTTTGCAGGGGATGCCGTATGAGGCGAGACTGAGGGAACTGGGTCTCTTCAGCCTAGGGAAGAGGAGACTCAGAGGGGATCTGCTGGCGACATACAGGTATGTGAGGGGGTGTCACATGGAGGTGGAAAGAGACCTGTTCTCCCAGGTCTCTGGGAGAAAGGAAGGCATGAGGGAGCAAAGCTCAGGGAAACAACGCTGCATTTAGATACCAGGAAGCACTTCCTGACAGTTACGACCCCGAGAGTGGGAATGGGCTTCCATGAGAGGTCGGTGAGGCCCCATCGGTGAGGGTGTCCAAAGATAGGCTGGACATGCACATGGTGGGCATATGAGCGGAGCTGGCTGGAACCAGGGGTCAGACTAGATGACCTGGGACACCCCTTTTCACTCGCTCTGTTTCTGTTTTTTATTTCCATTTAGAAGCAATTGTTAATCGTCCTGCAGTTGTCATGAAGCAAAATAAGTCTGATATATTTTTGAAAGACTCTCTGGAAAATTATTCAGATCTTCGGACTCATGTAACTCTTCATTTAATGATTTTCTGCATTTCCTCATGTATCAGTTTTGATCTTTTTTTTTTTTCATTCTTTTACCTATTCTCCCTGTTTGATAGAAAGTCCAGTCCACCTCTTACATTTCCAGCGTTTACCATTGCGATCTGACTGACTCCTTCACCCACAAGGGATGATGCATTCCGACTTCAACATCAGCTATGTCCCAACTTCCCTCACCTATCATGAGTGTTTATTCTCTAATCTGCAACACAGACGAGTTCCACTGCCTAATAGAGCAACTTCCAATCAGGACCTGCAAGGCACCCCTCCCATTTGCATCCTGAAAGATCAAATCTGATCCTCGACTTCTTGTCTTTCCAAATAATAATAATATGTGCTTATCTCTGCCAGTCTAAGCGACCTTTTCCCAATATTGGCAGTGATCTCATCTGAAAGAGAATGTTCAGTTAGGCAGCACATTCATTTGTATAGCTCAAATTCATCCCAACGACGATGCCTTTAGTTTTGTCTACCACATGCAGTTCGATCTGTATGTATCTGTTTTTCTATACATTTTCTTAACCGCTCTGCCAGTTTTGAAGCCAGACGTCTATAATGCTCATTTAATACTGAGTGCTGTGGTAACATGGGATCATTCCCATCTTCAGGTATCCGTGTTGCATGAGCTTCCTGTCATCTTGGTGGTAATAGGCCCTCTTCTTTGATTTCTTTCATTACTTGTTGAAGTGGAAGAATTTGTTTTTCCTCTAAACACTTGTAATGCCTAGCAGTAAAATCATCAGGGTCAGGTGCTTTATGTTCTTTTAACTTTCCGCTAGCGTGCAATATCTCTGGAATACTGATAGTACAATTCAAGTTTTTCCTCTGCTCCCTGGGGAATTTCTCAAGGCATGTTCTTCTACATACCCCTCTTCCCTCTTCTGGAGTCAGTATGTGTTTGGGGGGTGGGGGGAATGCAAATTGCAGAGTAATGCCTTTTCAAAATAGGCTGTGCCATTCTCTTTCTTCATTCCTGGTATAGATTTTCCTTCCAGTTCCTTCTTAACACTAAATATCTTCCAGCTTTTCCTGCATGTTAAAAATGGTATTGTTTTAAAAATCTCAGCTTCTGTGGAGCTGCTCTGTATCTGCCACGTCAAAGCTGATTTCTGTATAGTCAAACTTCAGTCAAAAGCCATTTGCATTTTTTTTTTGTTTTTATGGAACACGCTCCCCAGAGAGGTCCACTTGGCGCCGTCGTTATTTGATTTTCGATGCCAGGCTAAGACCTTTCTATTCAAACAGTATTTTTTATTGTTAATGTTATCTATTGATTTTATATTGCCAGGATATCTCCACCATTTTTATGTATTTTATGTATATAAATATTGGTGTTTTTTATGATTCGAAGACGCCCCAAGGCTCATGCAAAAAGGGAGGCATATGAGTTGTTTAATCAATAAATAAATATAAATAAATAAAATGTTACTTCCTACTTATAATTCTTCTAGTCAAGCCTTTCTCATGATGTGCTCTGCATAGAAGTTAAATAGGCAGGGCGACAGTATGTAGCCTTGCCGACGTCCTCCCTCAATTTTGAACCAATCAGTGATTCCCTGTCCAGATCTCACTGTTGCTTCTTGACTCACATATAGGTTTCTCAAGAGACAAATAAGATGGTCCGATACATCTCTTTAGGAACTTGCCACAAGTTGTTGTGCTCCACACAATCAAAGGCTTTAGCATAATCAATGAAGCAGAAGTAGATGTTTTTTGGAACTCCCTAGCTTTCTCCATGATCCAGTGTCTGTTGGTAATTTGATCTCTAGTTCCTCTGCCTCCTCAAGACACTGCCTGTACTTCTGGTAGTTCTCGGTCCACATACTGCTGGAGCCTAGCTTGTAGGATTTTGAGCATAGCTTTGCTAGCATGTGAAATGAGCGTGATTGTGCAGTGGTTCGAACAATCTTTGGCATTGCCCTTCTTTGGGATTGGAATGTAAACTGACCTTTTCCAATCCTGTGGCCACTGTTGAGTTTTCCAAATTTTCCGGCATAGTGAGTGTAGCACTTATACTGCATCGTCTTTTAGGATTTTGAATAGTTCAGCTGGAATAATGTCTCTTCCACTAGCTTTGTTGTTGCTCAGACTTCCTAAGGCTCATTTGACTTCACATTCCAGGATGTCCGGCTTGAGCTCAGTGACCACCCCATTGTGGTTATCAGGGATGCTAAGCTCTTTCTTGTATAGTTCTTCTGTGTAATCTTGCCACCTCTTCTGAATCTCCTGTGCCTCTGTTAGGTCCCTGCCATTTTGGTCCTTTGCCATGCCCATCTTTTCATGAAATTTTCCCCTCATATCTCCCATTTTACTGAAGAGATCTCTGGTCCTCCCTATTCTTTGTTTTCTTCTATTTTTTTGCACTGTTCATTTAAAAAGGCCTGCTTATATCTTCCAGCTCCTCTCTGTAATTTATTTATTTATTATTTATTTATTAACAGATTTATAGGCCGCCCCTTGCCACAAGCCTCGGGGCGGCTCACAACCTCAAAAACATTATAGGCCTATACAATAATTAAAAAGCCTACACAATATTAAAATATTAAAACTGGCCCATCTCAAGGTCCGAATTAAAACATACAAATACAATATAATTCAAATAAACAAATTTAAAATAAATTAACATTTAAAATATTGCTTAAATAAAAAGGTCTTCTGCATTCAATTGGATGTATCTTTCTCCTTTGCCTTTCCGTTCCCTTCTTTCCTCAGCAATTCATAAAGATTCCCCAGTCAGCCATTTTGCTATCCTACTTTCTTTTTTTGGGGTGGGGAGGGGTTAGTTGCTACCTCTTGTACAATGTTCCAAATCTCTGTTTTCAGTTCTTCAGGCACAGTGAGCTCCTGGTCTAGTTTTTACTGACTGTATGGAGCTTCTCCATTTTTGGTTGCAGAGCACATAGTCAACCTGATTCCTCTTTGACCGTCTGGTGATGTCCATGAGTAGAGTCATCTCTTGGGTTGTTGGAAAAGAGTGTTTGCTATGACCATTGACTTCTCTTGACAAAATTCTACCAGTCTGTGCCCTGCTTCATATTATACTCCATGGCCAAACTTGCCTGTTATCCAGCTATCTTTTCTTTTCCTATGTTAGCATTTTTATTCCCCATGATGATGTGGACCTCATTTTTTGGAGTTAATTCTGGAAGGTGTTGTAGGCCTTCATAGAACCGGTCAACTTCAGTCTCTTCAGCACCATTTGTTGGGGCATAGGCTTGGACTACTGTGAAGTTGAACGGTTCAGCTTGGATTCGAACTGAGATCATTCTGTCATTTTGGAGATTGTATCCCAGTACTGCTTTTCCTACTCTTTTATTGACTATGAAGGCTACTCCATTTCTTCTAAGGGATTCTTGCCCGCAGTAGTATACCTGATGGTCATTCGAACTAAATTCACACATCACTGTCTGTTTTACTTCACTGATTACTGAGATGTCGATGTTTAGCCTTGCCCTGTCTTTTTTGAAATTGACTAGCTTGCCTTGATTCATGGATCTTGCATTCCAAGTTCCTATGTAGTATCGATCTTTCCAGCTTCGGACTGTCCATTCACCACCAGATACATCCACAACTGTGTATCCTTTCGGCTTAGACCCAGTTGCTTCACTCTTTCTTGCGCTACTACTAGTAGCACTCTGCTCTTCCCCCGTAGCACATTGGACACCTTCCAAGCTGAGGGGCACATCTTCCGGCGTCGTATCTTATTGCATTTTGGTACTGTCCGTGGGGTTTTCATGGCAAGAATGTTGGAGTGGGTTGCCATATCCTTCTCCAGTGGAGCAGATTTTGTGAGAGCTCTCAAATATGATCAGTACATCTTGGGTTGCCCTGCATGGCACAGCTCATAGCTCCATGGTGCTATGAATGCCCCTTCACAAAGTCATGGCAGTGATCCATGAATGGGTCAGAGACAGTACTCTGTTAATTTTAAGTTTTGCTTCCAGAGGATGGATCCATAGCCAACAACGAAGCCTCATTGTTTTGAAAAGGCAACCAAATATTCAAATTGGGGATTTCCCACTGTGAGGGAAATTAAGTGGGTGAGCACCCAGAGGAGGGCTTTCTCGGCGGTGGCGCCCCAATTATGGAATGCGCTCCCTGGAGAGGTTCGCCTGGCACCATCGTTATCTGTTTTTCGGTGCCAGGCAAAGACCTTTTTATTCAAGACATATTTTAATTGTTAGTTTAGTTTTGTTTATAGTTGTTATTATGTATTTATGTAAATGCATGTAGTCAAATTTGTTTTTTTGGCTTTTTTTTTTTTTGTATTTTAGTTGCCAAGATGCACTGAGGGGGGAGGGATAAATGACTAATTTTTTATGGTTTTGTTGCAATTTATTCCCCTTTCGTCCAGATCAATACACAGGGAATCCCTCAGTACGAGGGTCCAGTCCAGGTACTGCTTCATTTCGACTGGAACTGGATCCTCCTCAGCAAACACAGGCTTGCAATCCAGTTGACCTGCCATAAATTTCTGAGTCTGAAGTGGATTCCACTGAGCATGCACAGAGCCCATTTCTTTTAGAAGAGCGTCCTCTGTGTCATGCTGTGGCTCAGGATCAAGCCTAAGTAGCAGCTCACAGGGCATCTAAAGTGTCTTTCCACTTCCATCTGACGGGGCTCCTGGGCCGTCCGCATTCCTAGACACTCAGTATGCACTGTCTAAATGCCCCGCTGCTCTTCAGGAAAGGAGGAGGCACTGCCCTTCTTGCTCCAAAGCTGAAGAAGCAGAGACTCAGAGGGCATCTTCCGGCAACATGCAGTTGTGTGAAGGGGCTCACATGGCAGAGGGTCATGACATTTTCCGCTGTGGGAAGAGAAGGATGTTGCCCAGTGGGGCAAAGCTCAAGGAACTGGGGTTCAGGTTGGATGCCAGGAAGCATTTCCTGATCATTGGGACCCCAGGATATGGGATGGGCTTCCCTGGGAGGTGTTTCTGTGAAAACAGGCTCCATCAAAACAAAAACACAGAGACGAAGACAATTCGGTAATTAGGGAGAGGCCTTCTGGAAGAAGCAGCGGAGAAATCTCAGGTGTCTTTCTTCTCCCCTCCATCGTGGTCTTTCCTCTGCTCTTCCAGCTTCACCCTTCCGGATGAGCCCCTAGCATCATAACCCTTCCGTGGGCAGAGTGCACTTGGGGGAGGACAGAGAGCTGGAGGCATATCTTGAAATTATGATCTGAGTGGGCTGTGCAGTTGTTCTTCTCAGTCCAGAGACAGGATGACTTGCCTGTCTTGCTGACCTGGGATCTGGGTTGGGTCAGAGACCCCACGTCCTGAATCCTGAGCCTGCCAACTGGTCCTTCCAATGTCGCAATGGAATGGTTGGAACGCCTGGGTGTGTGTGTGTGTGTGTGGAGATTCTACTACCCAGATCCCTCTGAGGCTACTTTTCCCCTTTGAGTATCAGGCAGTAAGTTCCCTTTTAGCCAGATTGCTGAAAGTCACTTATCTGGTCCCAAAATTCAGCAAGGGAATCGTGGAAGCAGCAGGGTGTGTGTAACACCAACAACAACCAACCAACCAACCAAAACAAAAAAATTGTCAAAATCGTTATGGTCTGGTTTTGGCGAGGCATTTTCCCCATGCATAGCCATGCATGGCGGGATATATGGCAGGTAAAAAAAAAAGCAAAATTCAAGCTTGATTGATGGTGCCAAAAGAGAGGGAGGGATGGAAGGAAGGGAGAGAGACCCTCACAGTAGCCAACTGCTTCCTGTTTGGGGAGCCGTGGATGTGGGCAGCCAGAAAGCCTAACGGGCAAAACACCTCATAGAGCTTTCTATTAGGTGTCTGTCCCTTGAAGAGACTGAGCTCCCTGCTTGCCTGAAGCACCCACTACATTTAATACAAAGTTAATCCTGTGTGGAAAGAGGTTCCCAAGGAAAGTGGCTTTGTGTCGACTCTTCTGCTGACTCCAAAGTTCTCTGGCTGGTTTTGCTCATTTAAAAAACTCTTTCAAAGTGTGCCTATTCCTCCCTCATCATCAACCCCATGGCGATGCATGTGACTCAAACCCATGAAACACTCTGCTTATGTTCTGGAACTCTGTGGTTTGGTGTACCTGTTCCCTGCAGTGCTGGTCATGATGGTTCATCTCTGCAGCGTGGTTTCTCCTGGGAGATCTCTCAGGAAAACTTCTCAGGCTTGCAACAGAGCGGTCCCATTCATATCTAGCGGGCCTTCTCACAGGTTGTGAAATCCAGATTCCCAAACACCACTAATGGCAGGAATTGCCGTTTGGAGCACACGTGCCCAAGCAAAGCTCCCCGTCTCAATAATCTGCCTCTTCCCCTCAGGAAAACACTCCACATCATTCCCAACAACTGCCTTTTCACTCCCAGATTCCTCCCTCCATAAAACCCCCACCATGGCAGGGCAGCTCCGAAATTGGTCCCAAGAGAGGGCCGAGCAGAGGGGCAACCTGAGCTGGAGACCTTCCTAGGGCCATAATGCATTCCTGGAGGAAGCACCTCAGCAGCACATGAAGAGCAGGACAGCTTGGGAGTTCCCCAGGCCACACCCCCAATCCCACCACCTCACCCCCCAGGGACCTCCTTGCGGGGTGCCTTGCTGGCCCTGTGCGTGCAACAGGAGATGCTCTGTAGGACCTGCCATGGCATCCGGGATACAGGCTTCTCTCCCACAACCGCACGATGGCTGCCAGAGGTCGGAGCTCCATTTCTGCACATCATGGGGTCCAGCCCAGAGCAGAATCCTGACTCCTGCCCAGCAATCTCTGCACAGTTCCCTTGATGTGGCACGAATTCCGAAATCATGGCACTGGGCAGGCCATTTCCGGGCAGCGTGGATGCCCACCTGGGGAACGTCTGCATTCAGAGGTGTTTTCTGCTGAATTTTGTGCTGGGTCTTCTCTGAACATCCTTACCATCGTTGTCACTACAATAATGAGCATCACATCACACTTTTATCTTGACTTTTTCCGTGCATGAGGAAAGTAAGCACTTTGCTGCCTCTCCTCATCGTTCTCCTCCTGACATCAACAAACCTGCCAGGTAGGATAGGCCAAGAGTGAATGACCAGCCAAAAGTCACACAGTGAGCTTCAGGGATGTGTGGGGATTTGGACCTGGATCTCTCAGTTCCCATTCACCTTATTACACACGCGATCCCGTGCAGAGATACACAACAATCTCCCCTGCCTTGTCTTGTCCAGCAAGAGCCCTTCCAATTTGGCTTTAGATATGCCTATCCTCAACTTTGAGGGCAAAAGCAGAAGGGGCGGCAGAGGTTGAGGCAGCTGGCGGGAGCTACTGAAGCAGTGGGCATGAAGTTAGGTGGACTTTGGGGGATGGTGGATGACAGGAAGGCCTTGAGGCATGTTTTCCATGGGAACGAGATGGGTTGGGTGTGACTTTGCAACTAACAACAGAAAAAACATCCACAACCTGGCTGACTCTCCTGGATAGAGAGTCATCTGGAAGGAGAACCGGATGCCAGGAATGGGCAGTGGGCACAGCCAGATGGAGAGGAGATACTTTTTGCAAGGGAAATAGGAGTGGAGGGAAGTGGAGAGATGGGAAGACCCTCCCGCGGAGTCCCTCAGAGGCAGCTGGGATGGGACTGACGGAACTGTTCATCCATCAGGGAATTTCCATCTTGCTTCCCTTCTTGGCCATCCCTGCAGGAGCAATTTTCTGACAAAATCTCAGCCTGTGCCATTCCTGGAGAGGAAGTCGGCATCCGAGGGAAAATCAGTCAGAACCGTGATGATGGTGCAGCACTTGGAGGTACAGGTGGTGTGAGCACGACCTCCAGGGAGCAAGCTGAGTGCACCAGGAATGAGAAGGAAGAAAGCGAGGCAGGGGCTTTGCAGGGCTAGGCAGCCTCACTGCTAGGCAACACTTACGGTGGGAAGGATAGCAAACGGGGGGTGCAGCAGGTCACATGTTGAAGGCCTGTTGCAAACCACATGAGGGAAAGATCGCTTGGTCCTGCATGTTACACATGGGCTGCATCGGGACACTCTTAGTGTACCTCTCTTGGACATGGGAGTGAGGAATGTTTTCAGGGAACCGCAGAGCTGCTCCAGCCATGAAAACATATGATTATGGAAATCACCATGCATTGCTGCTCTTCCTGCTAAACCGCATGGGGCCCCCTCCCCCAGGACCACCCTGAACCCCCGAGGCCCGGCTGATATGGCAGAGGAGCGCCTTGCCCTCTGGAAAAAGGGGAGGGTGCCTCCTTCTCTGCTCTCCTGCTAAGGAATTGGGAGAGGCTGGGAGCAGAAGGGGAGTCTGCCGTGCAGGCACTTATTCTCACCCCCTTTGGCTTGAGCTTTGCCCGGCCAATCTCCTTGTCCATATAGAAGAAAATTCCTCTAACTGCCTCAAATTCCTCTTCTTGGCTGAAAGGGGCAGGATGGAGCCCATGCCAAGCGCCGGCAGTGTGGCCCTCTTGGTCCTGCTGCTGCTCCCAGTGGCCTCTTGTGGGAGGCTGGGTGCCAAATGCCCCTGGAGCTGGCACAGGGCAGAGCTGCAGCCACGCAATTATTTCCAGCCGGGAGACTTCGTCCTCAGTGCCAGCATCTCTGCAGCAGGTGTCCTCGTTCAACGACACACTTTCAATCAACCTTCCTCTAATGAAAATATTGGGTAAGTCACTGTCATGCTGGAATTCCACCTGAGGTTCTGCAGGAAGCGGCAGTTGGGATCTGGTTCTTGGTTGGGAGGAGGCTCAGCATGTTGAAGCCCGAGAAGCAGGATGCAACCTCAAAGCTCAGGGAAATGATTCATGAACAGGGATGGCATGGTGACCGTTTCTGCTTTTGTTCTTTTTTTAAGGTTGGGAGCTAGAGTTTACTGGAAGTTCCTCCCCTTCCTCTTTGCTATACAGGACGTCAAGCAGGATTGCAACCTCTTGTGCAACCTCACCCTTGGTTACAGCGTCTATGACAGCCCTCACAATGATAGACTGACGTTCGACACAGCCGTAGACCTGCTCTCGACCGCTCAGGCCCACGTTCCCAACTACAAGTGCGGCAGGCAAGATCATCTGCTGGCCGTCCTTGAAGAATCTGACTCGGACATCTCATTGCAGCTTTCCAACATGCTGGGCATCTTCAAAATCCCACAGGTGGGAGGCTTGGCAGAAGTGATATGAGGTTTCATGTCGAGAAAGCAAAACACTCTGCAAATCACTTCCATGCATGTTATCCCTCCCAGGACAACAGACAATCCCACAGAACCCCAAGACAAAAAGGGTTCAGGGCCCTCTGCCCACACCTGTCTGCCATCTGGCACTGTCGGGGTAAAGACCATCCGCAGGCCCCTCTTCTTCATTTTCTGGCTGTGGGAGTGTGGAAACTCCCGGAAGTGCTTGTATGAAAAGTTTCCCTCTTGTGTGTCCTCGCTTTGGAGAGTGAGCCCATCCCGGTCTAGACCAGCGACCACAGCCAGCCTTCATAGGACTTCTTAGGGTCAGCTTTTGCAGTCAGGAGAGGTAGGGAGAACAGCACACAAGATACTTTTGTACACGGCTATCTTAAGCTACACTTCTCGTCTCAAAATAATGGGCTCCAGGTTGAGCTTCTCCACTTTCTCACCCTCTTAGCAGAGGTTTATATTTCCCTTTCTCTTATGTCCCCGTGATTGACTTTATTTTCAGAAAACAATAAGCATTGCTTCTTTTCAAATCATGTTTTATGCATACAGTTGAATACTGAGGGGTGCATTCTCATGTGATGAGAAACTGTGACTGAGTACTGAGTTGAAGCAACCCATCAGCCTCGCTCTTCCTTTCCCTCCCAGGTCACTTATGCTTTCACCGCTCAGGTCAGGAGAGAAAAAAGCCAGTCCCCTTCCTTGTACAGGATGCTCCCCGAAGAAGGCCTCCAGTACCCTGGGATCGCCAGGCTGCTGCTGCACTTCACGTGGATGATGGTGGGTCTCTTCTCACTGGACACTGAGAATGGAGAAAGGTTCATGAGAACCTTGAAACCGGAGCACCTCAGGAATGGCATTTGCGTGGTTTTTTCACGCAGCATTCACACAGCATGTCACAGATGAAATCGGGTGATGTACGTTGGTACATTGATGGGATGCCATGGAAGATTTTGGTAGAAATCAATGTCTTCATTTATTTTGAAGAGTTGCTTCTCTTTTATGGAATAGTGATTCTAGAAGGAAGTATTTCAATTTCAATGGAACCTGTTAATGGGAAAGTCTGGATATGCACAACTTTGCTTGACTTAACCTTGGTTTTTGCGTATGGCGCTCTATATTTTCAGCAAGTCTATGCATATTTTTTCCTTCCTTCCCCAAACAAGAAAATTGACTGGCTATGATGGTTTTTGGGATTTGCATGACTCTATGAACAAATTTACAAACAGTGTGTTCAAGTGTTCGTATGCAAAGCATGTGCTGTCAGTAAAAGGGTGGAAAAGATGCAGAGAGGAGGAGGAAAAGGAGGGATGGCCCCAAGTGGACAAGAAGCGAATACTCTCTCTGAAGGGCTTCTCTTACAGCACCTTCCAGGCTGTGGCCCATGCCATGGATGCGGCTCTTTCCTCCAGATCCAGGAGGAAGTCTATGAATCCTGAAGGCAGGCTGGAAGTGCAGCGGCTTCATCCATGGCAGGTATTCCCTCCCCTTTTGGGTATTGTAAGGAATTTGGAGTATGAGAAACTGGGACGAGATTTTCCAAATGATGGCGCAGGTTGAACACTTTCTGTCCTGTTCCTCTGTTTGCCCTTTCAATATAAAGTATAAAAGTAGAATATAAAATGTCAGTTATTAAAACAATATAAAACACGTCACTACTAGAGAAAAAGGAGGAATAAATAGAAAGTGCGACTGTGAAGAGAAAAATCCTAATGTATCTAAAAGCATTGATTATTGAAATAATGGTCAAATAAAAATGTCTTTACCTGGCACCAGAAAGAGTATAACAGTTGGTTTGCTATTCCCATGTTTGATCCATGTTGGACCTGCTATGCCGGCTGAGCACACCTCACCGTTGGTGTGCCTGCATTCCTGATCCCAGGAAACGTTTGGGTTTGTGGCTGAGGAGAGGAGTGAATGGGTCCCCAGCTGCTCTGGGACTGCGAGAGAAGCAAGACAGCTTCCAGTGAGCAAGCCGACTTGGAGAGGTTGCAGGAGTTTGGCAGTGCAGTGACAGTGGAAGAGGAGACCGATGCAGAGCAAAGGGGGCTCTGCTGGTCACCTTCCAGGTAGGAGACGAGAAAGCCTTGAATGATGCTGCATGGAGAATCCAAAATCAGGGAATCTGGACCAAGGACCCTCCCCATGGAAGTGGCCTGCAACCCCCATGCCGTGTCTGGTTTCTGTGTACAGTCAGAAAGGCAGGAGTGCACAAAAAGGTCCAGCAAGCAGCCGTCCCGGCAGGAAAAGTGAGAGCGCTGGAGCGGCAACTGCGCACCCTCAAGGCAAGGAGAAGAAGTCAAGTATTGGGGTCCAGCAGTTCGTCTGCAACACTAAGAGCAGTAAAGGAGCCTGAAGAGGAACAGTGAGCTGAGCCCAGGGAAGGGAATCCTGCAAGAAGAGGAATGAGGTTCCTGTCAAGAGCAAAAGTGCTGGAAGATGCTCTGCACTACTGAAGGCAGGGCGACCCTGTGTCCAATTTCAGTACCCTAAAAATCAGATTCACAGTCTGCAGGGAACCCAAGGGGAAGACCCAATGCACAAAGCGGCAGCTAGAGGAACTGTGGGGAAAGCACAGTTTGCTAACTGTGCGCTAACTCTGAGAGAAGGACATCCAACTGTGGTCCCACTGACGCCTGAAATGGCAGGAAAGCCCATTTTAAGGCACTCGGAACGATGCTAAACAGAGTCCCATGGCTAACAACAGGAAGAAGAAAGGCAGTCCCAAGGGTTGGGGATGTTTAAAAAGGCGATTCTAAAGGAAGAGCTACATATATACTTCTCGTCCAAGAAAAATTTTAGAAGTCAACAGAGAAAGGCTGTCCAAGTTTTTTTCTCCAAAACAGGCCTGATGATGATCTGAAAACGACATTCCCCTCCCTAACTGGGAAAGAAAGGTCCATTTGCTACTTCACAGTATTCCTCAACAATTTCTCTCACAGACACTGCCCTCCCTTTCCCTATCCCTGTCTCTTTCCCTTCAGTGATGAGGCTTCCCTTGTCTGTTTCCTAAATTCCCAAAGCAGTGTATGGGCATCGAGCAGGGAGAGCATAATCCTGTCCATTATGGCCATCACATGCAGCCCCACTAAAAGGGGAGCAGCTCTGAGCAAAAACTGGGATATGACACGGGTCTTCTTAAAGGCTTTCCTTTCTGTGTTGTTCCAGCTCCACCCTTTCCTGAGAGACCCCCAGTTTCACAATCGTGCTATTGAGGGGATGTATTTGGATGAGAACGGAGACTTGGCAGCCAACCTGGACCTTGTCAGTTTGGTGGGATTTCCAATGAGACTGCTGGAAGAGTGTAAGTTGGGAGTCTAGAAAGACGAGGCTTGCCTGCCCCCAAATTCACCATTCAGCGGGATCCCATTGCGTGGCCGAGATGGAAAGACCAAGTGAACAAAGCCATCCCCAGTATTCTCTTGTTTTAATTACCCATCCCTTCACTAACAGTCTGGTTAATCGGAAATACCGATATTTAATGAATAAATTAATAGCCTGAGATATAACAGGTGTAGAGAACAAATGTGATTCTTTTCACTGGGAGAGAAAGTCTAGCTGCTTCTAGTGGGTTTCAGTTATGGAATGCACTGAAGTGCTGGAGGTCCACCTCTCTCTGCCCATTCCAGCTCTGTCTCCCCAGCCCGCAGCTCCCTCAGCCCCAAACCTCCTCCCCTGACGCTCCTTCTCTCTCGCTCAGCCCCTGCCCCAGGCCAGGTGTGTGGAGAGCTGCCGCCCAGGATTCTTCAAGGTGGCTCGGGAAGGGGAGCCCCTGTGCTGCTATGACTGCGCTCCATGTGAGGAAGGGAGCATCTCCACTCGGGAAGGTCGGTGAGTGCAGAGGGAAAGGCAGAGCCTGGGGGGAGGGCAAGGATCTGGCCATGGTGTGTGGCACGTGTGGGGGCGCTAAACCATCCTGCAAGGGAATTTGGACAGCTGGGTTGCATATGAAGTATCAGGGAACATGTCGTGAGGGTGTTGTAAAAACACCCTCACGCTTAGAGGTGCTTTAGCTGCAATAAATTCTTTAAACGAGAGCTGAGGTTCTAAATTGGTTTATTGCTCATTATCTACAAGATTTACGGTTAAACGACTATCCTAACGGCAAGGCAAGTATGCGAAGCAAAGATGTTCCCCTGACAATGACCTTATCCCTCCCCCTCTTCCTGTCTCTTTCTTCTCCGTTCTTCCCGAAGCTGATAAGAGCGCATCATTCGTCGTTGGTTAGCGTCAATCAAGTCAATGCCTCCGAGCTGCCCGTCCCCTTCTGGTCCGCTGCTCTCCTCCTTCGGCAAAGTATTTTGCCCCCCCCCCCCGTTTCTCCTTCACAGTCTGTACGGTTTAAAGGGCTAGCCTCCTGTGAAGCAGCCTGGGAACCCTCACAGGTCTCAGGGGTCAACTGATTCGCTTCTCCTTCTGGAAGTGTCTGCTCTTTCCTGATCCTAGCAATCACGGTTACCTCCTCCTCGCGAGGAGGAGCTACTGTCGTGCTCTCCTGCACAACAGAACAAAATCTTTGTTTGGAAAATGGTTTTGTCAACCCCTTCCTCCACAACTGGAAGCATTGCATGGGCCAAGTTCTGCCACCTCCCAGAATGTCTCATTCCTCATTGCTTCCACAGCCTCAGGCTCTTTCACCTTCAGGGCACTCCAGGAGTTTTTTCCTTTCACTTATGCTTGCTGTGAAGCCTTCCCTGCCCACCATGGCCCCTGCATCTCTCCTTCCCTACTCCATTTCTCCAGATATCTTTTCATCCCCCACATGGGCAGGGTTTTGTCATTCCACTTTTTTCACCCACGAGAACGTGGCACAAGGACTCCTTCGGTGGGAGGAAAGCAGGACAAAGACTCTGGGGGTGGCCCACTGTCACCTAGTGGACTGCTTGGCATAGTCAGAACTAGGCTCTTGGTTCCCATTCCATGGCAACCTCTTGGCTCCAGTCCGGCAGGTGATGCCAAGTTAGAAAGTCCACCCACCTCAACCAACTCAGTACAGCCACCAACAGACCTCCCATTGGTGGAGCAGAAATTGCTCTAGCAAATCACAACTACCAACCCCCATTTCCTCTCACACCAGAATCATGCCTTTACTTGCACTAGTACCATTTATACTACAAGTAGTAATAGGAAAAACCAGGATGATGAATACAATGTACAAGGCAGAAACTGAAATGCCTGTCAGGTGCTCTTTGTCTTGCTTCCGACAGATGCAGAGCATTGCCTGAAGTGTCCTGAAGATCAGCATCCAAACGAGGCCCTGGTTCAGTGCATCCCCAAGGTCATCACCTTCCTCTCCTATGAAGAATATTTGGGGCCCTTCCTCACTGGCATGGCCCTATTCTTATCCATCACCACAGGAGGCATATTGGGGATCTTCAGAAAATTCCAAGAGACTCCAGTAGTCAAGGCCAACAACCGCGACCTCTCCTACATTCTGCTTGCCTCCCTCCTGCTTTGCTTTGTGTGCTCCTTCCTCTTCATTGGCCAGCCAAGAAGCATCACCTGCCTCCTGCAGCAAGCAGCCTTCAGCATCATCTTCTCAGTGGCCATCTCTTCCCTCCTGGCCAAAACCGTCACTGTGGTGCTGGCCTTCCTGGCCACCAAGCCAGGCAACAGGGCAAGGAACTGGCTGGGCAGGAGTTTGGCCAACTCCCTTGTCATCTGCTGTTCCAGTGTCCAAGTGGTCCTCTCCACCATCTGGCTGGGGACTGCTCCCCCATTCCCTGACTCTGACATGCACTCCCAGGCTGGGCAGATCGTCCTGCAGTGCAACGAAGTCTCTGCGGCCATGTTCTACGCTGCCCTCGGCTACATGGGCTTCCTGGCTGCCGTCTGCTTCACGGTGGCCTTCCTGGCCAGGAAGCTGCCCGGGGCCTTCAACGAGGCCAAGCTGATCACCTTCAGCATGCTGGTCTTCTGCAGTGTCTGGGTGTCCTTCGTGCCCACCTACCTGAGCACCAAGGGGAAGTACATGGTGGCCATCCAGGTCTTCTCCATCTTGGCCTCCAGCGCTGGGCTGCTGGGCTGCATCTTCCTGCCCAAGTGCTACATCATTCTATGGAGGCCTGACCTGAATAGCAAGGAGCATCTCATGATGAAAGCCAAAGCCTAAATTATGCTTGTGTTTTTCATCAAGCGATCAAACTTCCAATTTTTCAGAACAAGTCAGAGATCCATTCTTGCCATTTGGACAGAATCACATTGAAACATTTGAAAAAAATCATCCTTTGCACTTTTCAGTAGTTGGGAAAAATAAAAGCTCCATTTCATATCAGGGGAAGCAGCATGCAAAAAATCTTCCCTTGTTAACCTTCTTAGCTAAGCTTTGCATTTTGTCTTTTTTAGTATTTCTATAAATACTTTTTGTTTTCAGTCTTTCACATTTTCATTCTATATTTTGAAGTGTGAGCAGACAAATAATTTTTGCCCAGAACTTGACAGAGTACCGGCAGTGCAGCTTGGAAATCCCTCCAGGGCCTTTTCCAGGGTGAAGAAGTCCGTTCCCAGCCCTGAGCGCTCCAGTTTCACTTGGAGTCAGCAGTGACACAGCCCTGAGGGAGGAGGTCTCTCTGCTTGGAGAAGTAGTCCAGCCAGACTCCTCCTGCATGAACAACCTTGGCCTTGCTTCCAGCTCAGAAGCCATCTGGGAATGGAGCTGCATGGGTGGGGACGGCTGCTTCAGTCTCTGTCCGGCGATTCCTTGGCCATGTGGGGAGCAACTGGCCCACTGAACTCAGTGCACCATTTCCAAAATCCCCTCATATTTGGGAGGCCAGGGGTCCATGTACATCGGGGTCCCCCTGCCCCTCAGAACGCACACTTGAAGGAGTGCAGCAGTCAAAAATTTGCACCAGGTGGAGAACATGGGGCATGCAGAGAGAGCAGAAAGGGGAGGAATTGTGTGTTTATGACTCAGGTATTCTCTGCATTTTCTCCTCTTGCAAACACCCAAAGTTGCTTACAAGTTTGTCCTGCATTCCTCTTAGCCTATGAGGGAGGTGAGCTCAGAGTGAGTGATTGAACAAGCATCTGCCAGGAGCTTTGAGGATTGTGGGGGGGGCTTAAACTGGGCCTCCCCTGGCTCCCACTCGGCACTCACCCCACCAGGACCCTTGCTTGCCATAATGCACTCCAGTCTCCCTCAGTTCTTCCCCACCACAGTTCAACCCTTCAGCTTAGGGGGAATTTTATTCCAATGCTTGCTCAGCCTTACAGAAAACAGGCTGGATATCTCTGTTCCACGACCTGGGAAGCAGGTGGAGCTTCCCTTTTCCCTCAATCCAGGAACAGCCTCAGAATTCAGCACACCAGACACCCAAGCTGGGGGAATAGAGCCGCATATTAAAGGGATTAAAATAGAGGTGGGGGCTCATGAGCATCCAGGCTGAAACGATGAATGAGGGTCAAAGAGGGGAAACATAGAAACATAGAAACAGAGCGAGTCAGAAGGGGCCTCCTGGGCCATCTAGTCTGACCTCCGGCACCAGCCGGCTCCGCTCATGACATGCCCACCATGTGCATGTCCAGCCTATCTTTGAACACCCTCACCGATGGGGCCTCAACGACCTCCCGTGGAAGCCCATTCCACGCCCTCGGGGTCCTAACTGTCAGGAAGTGCTTCCTGGCATCCAAATTGAACCTTGGCTCCCTGAGCTTTGCTCCATTGGAGCGCGTCCTGCCTTCCTCTGCAGGGGAGAACAGGCCTCTCCCCATCTCCATGTGACACCCCCTCACATACCTCACCCCCTCACATAGGGGAAGGAATGGGAAGGGCAGCTTAACAGCCTCTGCAGCTCAGGGCATGCAGCCAGCCAGGAACACGTGGCTCTCAGGGCTTGTCGGCCCCTTGTACAGGAAGCAGGAGACCCCCATCACAGCCTCAGTGCTCCATACAGAGCATGGAGCTCCCATGGGCTTTTCTGCAATATGAGAAATGGAGAGGTGCGAGAAAAACATGGCTTCGGGACAAGGCAGATGTGTCTAACAGGTCTCCATTAGCACGCTGGTTATCTTCTGGTCGCGGGCAGCCTCCCAGTCTTCATGCCCTGTAGGGGTGAAGATAGATTGCTTGGCAAATTCCCAGTAGGTGTCTGGGCAGCAATTCAGAGCTTACTGGGGAAAACTCAAGCCTTTCTCAGCCAGAAGAATACAGGAGGGAGTTTGCCCTCCGCAAGTCCTCGACATGTAGATATAGATTATCTTAGTTGTTACCATCGGATCTACTGGAAGGCATTTTTATTTCCTTTTTTTTTTTTTTGCAATAATACCTCTGAAGAAAGCTACACTGTTTATCAACTGATTCAAAGAAGAAACTGAAAGCCCTTTGGGTGAAGGACGGGAAAGGATTCTTCCCCTCCCCCTCCATGGAACGTAAACGCGGCGTCTTCCATGACCGGAGAGATAAGTCAATGTCTAGATAATCTAATGTCTCTTTTTTCTTTAATCTCTTCAAGGGCAGGATTTGAATTAATAAATTAATGCTTAATTATATGGTGGACACAATCTTCTAGTTTTTTGGAATGAGGCCAGATATCGGCCATCTTCCTCCCTTTGTCTCTGAAGTGTATGGATTCCTGCCAAGGCTGTAAAATCACTGCCAAGATGGAGGCGTTTAATGTAGAGGGTGAAGAATTTTTAAAGACAATTTTGGAAATCTATGACTCTGTAAAAGCCATACTGATTCGAACTAAGCAACTTGAAGGTGTATTAATGGAATTAAAAATGGACTCTGATAAGACTGTTTTTTCTAAGATTTTGGACACTCAGTTTGTACATGAACAGAATCAACAATATATTCAGCAAGTAGAAGAGAGAGATGGAGCTGAGAAATTAACAAGGGAACTCTGGCAGAAACACGACTTCTTACAGGCATATCCTTGGAAGAAGCAAGAGCAGAAAAAAAAATATTTAATGAGCAAGCAGCTGATTATCTGAGAATTTTGGAGAAGATGGGCGAAGTGCGAGAGATGCTGGGTGGACAAGTCTTGATACATGATTTATTACCGGCATTCCTCGGGAAGAAGCTGGAGCAAAGAAAGAAACAACCAACCAATTAAGACTTTATAATTGGAAGACTGATACATATGGGAGAGGAGTCAAGATGAAAAGGAATGGCATATCGAGGCTGGTGTGCCTATATGTGCTTATATGTAACAGGAAAAAAATGTGTTACTATCCTTGGTGAAGCATTAGACTTTTGTTTCCATCTGCAATTGAAAATAAGGGAATTTATCATAGGTTTTAAGGTTTAAGCTAAGATGAAATATAAAATTTTCTGCTAAATAGTATAGAGGTCAAATAGAACTGTGATGTTATCTTTTCTCCTTTTTTTAAGTGTCTTTTCTCTTTCTATTTCATAAAGGGATGGACATAATAACCTAGCTTAATAAAACAATGTTAAATGGGTATTCCTAACTATATTTGAAAGTGGAAATAGGAGAACCTATCTTATAATTAAAAACTATATAGAGTCAACTTTATCTGTATGTAACATAGAAAAAATGGGCTACTGTTTTTGGTGCAGTATTATACTTTTGTTTCCATTTGCAATTGAAAGTAAGGAAATTTATTATGGGCGTTAAGGTCTAAGCTAAGATGAAATATAAAAATTTTATATTTTATAAAGGGATGTTTGAATAGACTCGTATGTAGATATGAGATAAAGAAAGGCTGACATAATAATTTAGCTTAAGCCTTTGAGTTGTTTAGAATTGCTTAGAGGAAACTTACTATTGAAAGAGCAAAAAAAAGATGTAATCTCATTAAACTGGAGTAGCCCCCTTTGAACAATGGACAGGAAAAGCAGGACTTTTTAAGAGAGAGAGATGGGATGGGTCTTATGGAAGAAGGAAGATTGTGACTTTTATTGAATTTGAAAATTCATCATGAATTAACTGAAGAAACGGGATTTGGCTCTAATTTTTTTTTATATTGTTAAAAAAAGGAGTATAATAAGATTATTGTATGTTAAAAGATTTGTTGTAGAGGCGGATCCAGTAGATCTGATGTGCATTTTGTGATGATGTATGTAGTTTGTAGTTTGAAAACACTAATAAATTGATTTTTAAAAAAAAAGAGAGAGAGAAATGGAGAGGTGCTTCATGATTCTCCAGGCACCCAGGGATGTCCCTTTCGATGCAGTGAGAAAACAGAGCAACACAAAACAAAGGCCCTTTCACTAGAAACAAAGGATTCAGCCTGTGATCAAATCATTCACCATTGAACCAGCAGTGTAAAACCTGGCACCCAAGAGAAGACATGAGATGGTCCCAGAGGCTGTGTTTGTGTGTGTGTGTGGAGGGGGAGTACAGGGAATTGAGAGCAGCTGAGGACACGCGTATGGTGTCTTCCTGTCCATTCAAGCGACTGCTGTTGGAGGTCCACCTGGCCAGGCAGAGAAGACACAGTGGTCAGAAAATCAAGCTCATATGCAGGACCCATCATGTTTCATGTGCCTCCCTTGTTGCCATGTCAACCACCCATAATTACGGTGCTATTATGGCCACTCCGCTCAGCAATTTCTCATATTCTCCTTACTCAAGAACACGTTATCTGCTGAAATATCCCTATTCTTACCCTCATCATCAACTCCTCTCCTGTGTGCATGGCTAGAAATCTAGAAAATACTCTATATATTCTCTGGGATTTTGTAGTCTGTTTGTGCTGGGAGTTTTCTCTGTGGGAGAGAGATTCTGTGAGGTGGAGGGTTGGCCTGTGATGCCCCTGGGATGGGGCATGGTGGGTGAGAACTCTGAGACACTTGACCAGAAAGGGTGGAGATTTGGTTCATGAGGGAGAGAGAGCGAAAGAAAGGGGGAGAGCGATGCAGCTGCTGACCCTTTGGAAAAGGAAACGAAAATGAGAAGAAAGGGGGGTTGCCTTCCTTGCTATGAGCAGCTGGTCATGGGAGAAAACACCTGCTGTCCATCCCGTGTTCGGTTTGGAAGGTATCACCTTCCTATGAACGTGGTAGTGCACACACAGAGCATCTGAGCATATGCAAAGTACCTTTGGGAGGTAGATCCGCTCTGCTTCCAGTCACAGGTGGAGGCCGGCTTGGGCTGACACCCTAAAGGAATCTTCGTGTGCCTGAAATAGGGAGGGTTTGTGCCAATGAGTAACGGCAGTTGCTCGGCATGGAGGGAGACCCTCTGAGAGTTCAGAGCTTATACTGTCTCAAGGAGAAGATCTTTATGGAGGGCGGATTGATTCCAAACAAAAGACCCTTTCCGCACACTCAGTGAGTGGTTGGAGGAATTGCTTTTAAGGAGGGGGACCCTGCTAAAAGCAATGTTCCTCTGCACACTTTCTCCTGCAAGAGCCCACATCACATCTTCCTGGTGCTCCACAGCATTTGCACGTAGGCCAAAGTCTCCAGCAAACCCCGGTTGGTCACACAGCTTCGATCTTCTGTGGGATGCTGAAGTATGAGTCCTTCATTGTTTAGTTTGTCATGGGATAACCCAGAATAATCAAAATATAAAAATGGAGATCGCATGCAGCCATTTCTGAAAGTATCAGTTGTGAAAAATCAGTGGTGTCATTTTCAGTCCTCATGCAGCAGCTAGAATTATTCTGAAGAGGTTTAGGAATGTGGCCATGTTTGTGGTGAATGCCCTTTCTTTGCAATATATTCCAGAATGCTTCCCTGTTCGAAGGGAGGAGTTTACCCCAACATTTAAAATTCAGGGGCCTGGTTTTGCCAAGGTCTTCTTCCCAGACCAAGTGCAGGCATGTCTTGGGATGTGGCAGGCAGAGAATAGAAAACCGCAAGCTTGCTTGATGGTGTCAAACGGGGTGGGTGACCCACTGCCTCAGGAGGCTGATGTTTGCAGTAGGGCGAGACTTATGTGTTATTGCTGGTTGCGAATACATGTTCGACCCATCGCAACTCCATGGACAACATTCCTCCAGGCCTTCCAGTCCTCCACCAACCCCTGGAGTCAACTTAAGCTCACACCAACTGCCTCCTGGACTCCATCCAACCACCTCATTCTCTGTCGTCCCCTTCTCCTCTTGCCATCTATTGTTCCCTGCATCAGGCTCTTCTCCAGGGAGTCCTTCCTTCTCCTTCAGTGGCCAAAGTATTTGAGATTCATCTTCAGTCCCTGGCCTTCTAAAGAGCAGTCAGGTTGGATCTCCTCTAGGACTGACTGGTTTGATCCCCTTGCGGTCCAAGGGACTCACAGAAGTCTGCTCCAGCAACACAATTCAAAACCCTCAGTACTTCGGTGATCATCCTTCCTTATGGTTCATCTTTGATAGCCATACATTGCTCTTCTGTATATGGGCCAATTCCACCAGGGTTGATTAAAAATTGAGGAAAACGTGATTCTCATTGTCCAAACTCCACCAGAGGGAACAGTTTCCTTTAGCCAAGTAAGCAGCAGCTTGTTTCTCACATTTGCGCACTTTGTGTTGGCTGGACTGACACAACTGAGGCCGTGCTCAAGAGACTTATGCTGGGACAGAGTTAAAAAGGCAAAAGTCTTTCTGTCTTCTTTCCTAGCATTCCACAATTTCTTTGCCAACTTTTGTGCCTCTTCAAACTATCCTGAAAGCAGGTGACCCCATCTCCTGGCTACCAGAGACTTCTGTGAAGTGTGAAAGGCCGTTTCCCTCCAGCTGTTTGATGCTGCCTTCTGCCAGGACCCAGGTGGATACTCTGCCATCCAGCACTGCTGAGAGACTTGGCATGTGTACAGGCACCTCAGAGGAAAGCGTGTTCCTTGCACCATGGGAAGAAGGGTCCGTACCATGTCCTCGTGCTACACTCAGGTGCCAGGAATGGCAGTGGCAGAGAGGGAAGCCTGTGGAATCCATCTCTGGTTACAGGTTTGGTTCCTGCTTCAACCTCAAGAAATGAAAGACCCAAACAACCAGGTGAGCAATGAGAGGCGAGGGCACTCTCAAGCCTCAATGCCAAAGGCGAGAGGACTGAGTGAAGTGGAGACCACGAAATCTCACAGAGTATCCCCAAAGGCAGGCCAAGGAACTGACCAGTGTGCCTGTCGTGATGCCATCCACAGTTCTTCAGGCACTCTGTCTATCAGATCTAATTCCTTTAATCCATTTGTCACCACTACTGTATATACGGGGACTGCAAGTGGCGCAGTGGTTTAAACCGCTGTGCTGCTGGGCTGGTTGATCGAAAGCTCGCCGGTTTGAATCTGCACAAGGGGTGAGCTCCCATGCCCCGTCCCAGCTCCTGCCAACTTTGCAGTTCGAAAGCATGCAAATGCAAGTAGATAAAAAGGTACCACTTCGGTGGGCAGGTAACAGCCTTCCATGCACTTCGGTGTTTAGTCATGCCAGCCACATGACCATGGAGACTGTCTGTGGAGAAACGCTGCCTCCCTCAGCTAGGAAACAGAGATGAGCACCGCCCCTTAGAGTCAGGCATGACTGGACGTAACATCAAGGGGAAATCTTTACCTTTTACTGGATATACATCAAGGATATGATTTAGGTCATACCTGAGTGGCCTAGTGCTTTTCTCTACTTTCTTCAATTTAAAACTAAATTTTGCAACACGAATCTCATAATCTGAGCAACAGTCAGCTCCTGGTCTAGTTTTTACAGACTTTATCGAGCTTCTCCATCTTCTGCTGCAGAGCACATAGTCAATCAGATTTCTGTGTTGACCGTCTGGTGATGTCCATGTGTAGAGTTGTCTTGGGTTTTTGGAAAAGACTGTTTGCTATGACCAGCGTTTTCTCTTGAGAAAACTCTGCCAGCCTGTGTCCAACCTCATTTTGGACTCCAACGCCAAGCTTGGCTCTTATTCTGGTTACCTTTTTGCTTCGTACTGCAGCATTCCAATCTCCCATGATTATAAGGACATCATTTTTTGGAGTTAATTCTAGAAGGTGTTGTAGGCCTTCATAGAACCGGTCAACTTCAGCCTCTTCAGCACCAGTGGTTGGGCATAGACTTGGACTACTGTGATGCTGAATGGTCTGCCTTGGATTCAAACTGAGATCATTCTGTCATTTTGGAGATTGTATCCCAGTACTGCTTTTCATACTCTTATTGACTATGAAGGCTACTCCATTTCTTCTGAGGGATTCTTGCCCACAGCAGTATAACTGATGGTCATCTGAATTAAATTCACCCATTCCTGTCCATTTTAGTTCACTGATTCCTTAGATGTCAATGTTCAGCCTTGTCATCTCTTGTTTGACCACACCCAGGTTGCCTTGATTCATGGATCTTACATTCCAGTTTCCTGTGGAGTGAAGATCCTTGCAGCATCGGACTTTCCTTTCACCACCAGATGCATCTGCAACTGAGTGTCCTTTCGGCTTTGACCCAGTCGCTTCATCCTTTCTGGAGCGACTAGTACTAGCCCTCTGCTCTTCAGCAGTAGCACATTGGACACCTTCCGACCTGAGGGGCTCATCTTCCAGCATCAAATCTTTTTTCCTTTTGGTACTGTCCATTGTGTTTTCATGGCAAGGGTTCTGGAATGGGTAGCCATTTCCTTCTCTAGTGGATCACATTTTGTCCGAGCTCAGCACTGAAAAGTATTGCTCCTGTATATTCATAGAAGAAGCAATTTATTCCCCCTTTCTTCCAGATCAATACACAAGAAATGCCTCACTCTTGGGGATTCTAAGATGGCGTCGGAATGAGACAGATGTGATTAGCTATCTCTGCTAACACACCAGTATTATTCCAGTGATGAGTCGGGAGACTCAGCTGAGCCCTGTAGGGGTGAAGACAGATTACCTGGGCATGTTTTGGCTGGATATGGGGTGGCGATCCCGTGTCAGCTTGGAGAAATTCAAGCGTTCTCAACTAGATAACACAAGAGGTGCTTTAGCCTCTGCAAGTTCGTGGCGTCTTACAAAATTAGTGTGGAATTTTTATAAGCCAGATAAACATCAGAACTGCTTAGTAAATATTTTTTATTTTATCTTTTCTCTGCAACAACATCCGTGGTAAAGCTTTGTCTGTTTATAATTTGGCACGAAGAATTGAAGAACCCTCTGGATTGTTAGGCGGCAACTGAGATCAGAGAGAGTGTGTGACTTTTGTGTAAATTGAAATTATGCTCTTTCACAAACGTCTCTAGGGTATAATTTTCTAGATAGAAGCATGAAGACTTGATTGAGAAGAAGACGGGGAAGGGCGAGGTGGAGGAAGGAATCTTCATTTTCTCTCCTGTATTTTTGGAATCACTGCCAAAGTATCTGGCAACCTGTCAACCCTTTGTCTGCTTGTGTTAATTGGGAATGTGGCATTTCAAGAATCTTTCTCAAAAATTAATCAGTTGATATCAGATATAAAATCATCTCAGGAAATGTTTTTGATAAAGGAGGAAACCTTTTTAATTGAACAGAAAAAGAACTTTGATAAAATTGATGCTTCTTTCATGTTGGAGGGAAAAATTACTGTTCCAATTAAAACAGAACAGAGTACGCAGGAAGTACAACAGCTCTGTGGAAAGCTTAAAAAATCTGAAGTTGTAGATAATTAAACAAAATTAGCAAAATGAATAAATAACCCACCATAAAACCTGTTTGTTATGGTGAAGAATGAGCGGCAACTTCGACTTTTACGAGAAGGAGTTTTTGGGTTTCTTTGATGGATGGATGGACTTTCAATCAATTATAATTGATCCTGTGGAAGAAGAAGTGAAGGTTTTACAGCAAGAAATGCAGCCATTATGAGTGATTAATGTCTTGCAACATACGGTACGATTACTGCATTTTAAATGGTGTGGCAGGCGGTTTAAACAAAAGCCATTGTTTTAATACAAATGGCCTGATATGTTTATTGTGGTATGGAATGGCTATGATATGTGATTTTAATTGTGGAAGCTCATGTATATTTAAGTGTGTGGGAACTATGACATGAAGTAGGTTTTAAGGGAAGAAGAATTGTTTTTCTCTCTTTTTCTTTCTTTCTTTTCCTTTCTTTTGCTTTTCTAGCTTGTCTTAGAAATTTAAGATGATTGACCAAGAGCTAAATTGCATGACTTTCTGGCTTTTGAATTATTGTTAAATAAGCTAGATAAGATGTTCTTAAAGATGAAGAATGAATGTTAGATATATGAACATGAACTTTCTTTCTATTTCACTTTCCTTTTTAGTAGATATTAGATTGGAATACTTGGAAGCAAAAAATGTATTTGACTGTATTTGTAATTACTATTCGGAGAAGTTTATTTGTTCAACATCAGAAAAAAAGAAAAGACTTGGAATTGTGTAGTGCTGGATAGACTGAAATTTTGTTCCTGAAAGAAGATATTAACTTTTACAAAACTTGGAGAGTCTCTTTGTCTAATATGAAAAATAGGACTTTGTAAGAAATGGACGAACTGATTCTATCACAGAAGGAGAAAGAAGATAGTGACTTTGATCAAGCTTGGGACTTTTGTTTGTTTTTGGCTGGAGAAATGGGACTTGGTTTAGATCTAAAAATGGTTTTTTAAGACTTTTTAAACAGATTTGAAATGATCAAAGAATGTTAAAGGATGTCTAATTAGGGGCTGACTCAGTAGTTTTGATGTTTGTGATGATGGATGTTTTAGTATTGTTGTGAAAATTAATAAAAGGTTGTGGAAAAAAAAAAGAAAAACCTCACTATCACTGTCTAGTCCAGGTACTGCTGCATTTCCACTGGTACTGATCCTCCTCAGCAAACACAGGCTTGCAACCCGGTCGACCTGCCATGAATTTCTGACTCTGCAGTGGATTCAACTGAGCATGCACAGAGCGCATTTCTTTAAATGAGCATCCTCTGTGTCGTGCTGTGGCTCAGCATCAAGCCTAAGTAGCAGCTCACTGGGCATCCAAAGTGTCTTTCTGTTTCCATCTGATGGGGCTCCTGGGCTTTCCGCATTCCTAGATGCTCATTATGCACTGTCTAAATGCCCCGCAGCTCTTCAGGGAAGGAGGAGGCGCTGTCCTTCTTGCTCCAAAGCTGAAGAAGTGGAGACTCAGGGCATCTTCCAGGAACATGCAGTCGTGTGAAGGGGGTCACATGTCAGAGGGTCATGAGCTTTTCCCCTGCGGGAAGGGAAGGATGTCGTCCACTGCAGCAAAGCTCAAGGAACTGGGTTTCAGGTTGGATGCCTTTTTAACTCTGACCTGCCCAAGTCTTTGGAGCACAGTCTCAAATGCCTAGATTGTTGTTTCTCTTCAGCCATCACAAAGTGAGCACAAAGTCAGAAAGAGAACCTGCCGCTTGCTCGGTGAAAGGACAGTGCGCTCTCTGGTGGGGTTTGCGGACCAGGAGTAGAAGCGTCCCACCATGTCTCTTGTTCACCTATGGGATTGGTTTCTCTGCTCAGGCCTTTGGATGAAATGAGTGTCTACGCGCATGAGGAAGCTCTAGGAGGTGTTTTGCCTTTCAGGCTGTTCACACCCACAGGCTTGGAAATGTGCTCCCCCAACAGGAAAGATTTGGTTACTGTGAGGGTCTCTCTCCCCCTCCCTCCCTCGCTCTCTTTTGTCACCTTCAATCAAGCTTGAATTTTTCTTTTTTCTTTCCTCCTGCTGTATCTCATGACATGCATGGCTTAGGCATGGAAAGAAAGCCTGGCCAAAACCAGCACATTTCGATTTTGCTAATTTTGTGTGATGGTTGGTTTGTTTTTCGGTGGTGTAAAACACACCCTGCTGCTTCCAGGACTCTCTTGGAGGTTTTTGGGACCTGATCTGTGACATTTGGCAATCTGGCTGAACGGCTGATTTTCCCTCTTTTTTCCCAACTTTCCGCAATGTCTTCCACAACTTCTCTTAGTCTTCAAAATATCCTGAGAGGTGGTGCCGAGTCCTTCTGCCTACAAGACGCTGCTGTGAAGAGTGTCAAGATGCTGGTGCACGATCGGCAGGCATTGCCCAAGAGGGGTGAGAGGACGAAAGCACTTCTGAAAAAGGCTGGTAGTCCGGGGGTTCGGACTTGGGTTTTGCTGCACTTCCAATTTGCTCTGCCTCCCCTTCCCAACCCTCAGGAGACACTGGCGCCCCATTGAGTGGAAGGACTCACCCCTCCCACCAGTTCACCCTTGGCTGGCCGCCTCTCCCAGGGAGGGAGCAGCCGTGTGGAGGGAGCAGGGGTGCAGCAGGATGGACCCCTCGTGCCACTTCGAGGGTGAGTGGCAAGGAGGGGATTGTTGGGAAAGCCAAATAAACTTTCTAGAGAGAGGCTGCTTGGAGGTGCCTCTGCAAGAGAAAATGAGGCCTGCAGTGTCTCTGCTCCCCTTGCCCAGAAAGAGCTGCAATTCTCAGCCAGGCCCTTTTCCCACTGAAGCTTTATGAGGCGTCCGTCCATTTAAGAAACTCAGCTCTCCGCTTGCCCAAAGCGGCCGCTTCATTTAATCTCTAAATTAATCCAGTGTGGAAATCGGCTCCCAAGTAAGTTGCTTTGCGCCCACCCTTCTGCTGACTCCTGTGTTCTCAGGCTGGTTTGGCTCATTTAAAACACTCCCTCATAATCAACCATGTGGCTATGCATGTGACTCAAACCCAGGAAACACTCTGCGTGTGCTCTGGAACAATGTGGTGGGGTGCACCTGCACCCAGTAGTGCTGGTCGTGAAGGTTCATCTCTGCAGCGTGGTTTCTGCTGGGAGATCTCCCCAAGAAAACTTCTGAGGCTCACAACATTGAGGTCCCTGCGTATCTTGCTGGCCTTCTCACAGGCTGAGAAACCCAGATTCCCTAACACCTCTAATTGCAGGAATTGCCTCATGGAGCACACGTGCCCACGGAAAGCTCCCCCTCTCAGTTACCTGCCTCTTCCCCACAGGAACAGGCACCATGTAATTCCCACCCACTGGCTTTTCTCTCCCTGATTCCTCTACCCGTAACACCCCCACCGTGGCAGGGCACCTCCGAAATGGACCCCAAGTGGGGCCAAGCAGAGGGGCAGCCTGAGCTGGAGACCTTCCTGGGGCCGAAATGCATCCCTGGAGGTAACATCTCAGGAGCACATGGGGAGCAAGAGAGTCGGGGAGTTCCCCAGGCCGCACAGCCCCCGCCCACCACCTCACCCCACGGGGGGCTCCTCGGGGGCTGCCCATCTGGCCCTGTGCTTGCAACAGGAGGCACTCCAAGGGACCTGCCACAGCATCCGGGATGAGGGCTTCTCCCCTACACCCTCACGATGGCCGCCAGGTGTCAGGGCATCATTTCAAGAGAGGTATTACTACCACACTACCCGACTCTGGTGCGCCCGCAACTGGAGTATTGTTTTCAGTTTTGGGCCCCTCATTACAGAAAGGATATAGCCAGGTTGGAGTCAGTGCACCGTAGGGCCACAAGGACGGGGTATGAGGTGAGACTGAGGGAACTGGGTCTCCTCAGCCTGGAGAAGAGGAGACTCAGAGGGGATCTGTTGGCGACATACAGGTATGTGAGGGGGTGTCACACGGAGGTGGGTAGAGACCTGTTCTCCCTGCTGAGGAGACCAGGACGTGCTCCAACAGAGCAAAGCTCAGGGAACCAAGATTCAGGTTGGATGACAGGAAGCACTTCCTGAGAGTTGAGACCCCGAGGGGATGGAGTGGGCTTCCAGGGGCGGCGGTTGAGGCCTCATCAGTGAGGGTGTTCAAGGATAGACTGGACGTGCACATGGAGGGCATGTCGTGAGCGGAGCCGGCTGGTGCTGGAGGTCAGACTAGATGGCCCGAGAGACCCCTTCTGTCTCACTCTGTTTCTATGTTTCCATGTTCTGCACATCAAGGGCCGTCCTGGACCAGGACCTTCAACTACTGCCCAGCAGCCTTGATGTGGAACAAAGTCTGAAAACATGACCAAAAAGCAAGCCATTTCCGGGCAGCCTGGATGCCCCCTGGCAATGCCTGTTATCGAAGGTGTTTTCTGCTGAATTTTCTGCTGGAGTCTTTCATGAACATTCTTTCTATCATTGTTACTATGATAATGAGTGTTGCATGCACTTTGCTTGCCTCTCATTGTTCTTTTCCTGAAAACAACCCTTCCAGGTAAGATAGGCTGGGAATGAGTGACCAGCCAGAAGTCACACAGTGAGATGCAGCGGGGATCTCAGCCCCTGGCTGTCTCAGCCTCCTTCCCACTTCTTGCACACTCGATCCCGTGCATGGATGCACAACAATCCCCCCTGATTTGTCCTGTCCACCAAGAATGGTTTCAATTCTGCTTTTAGACATGCGTATGCTCAACCTTGAGGGCAAAAGGCGAAGGGGACGGCAGTGGGTGCGATGGCTGGATGAAGCCACTGGGGCCGTCAGTGTGAGCTTAGGTGGACTCTGGGGGATGGTGGAGGACAGGAAGGCCTGGAGGAATGTTGTCCATGGGATCACGATAGGTTGGATGTGATGTCACAACTAACAACAACAATATCCACCACAACCTGGCTTCCTCTCCTAGATAGATGAACAGGAAACACACAGTCCCAGCACATGCACCCCAAGGGGAACCAGATGCCAGGAATGGGCAGTGGGCACAACCAGAAGGAAAGGAGAAGCTTTTTCCAAGGGAAATGGGGGGGAGGGAAGAGGAGAGATGGGAAGAGCCTCCCGCCGAGTCCCTCAGAGTCAGCTGGGGTGGGATGGATGGAATTGTTCCTCCATCAGGGAACTTCCCTCTTGCTGCCCTTCTTGGTCATACCTGCAGGAACAGCGTTTTGCAAAATCTCATCCAGTCCCATCCCAGGAGCTGAAGCCGGGCATCGCGGGGAAATCTGTCAGCATTGTGATGATGGTGCAGCACTCGGAGGTACAGGTGGCGTGAGCATGACCTCCAGGGAGCAAGCTGAGCGCATCAGGAATAAGAAGGGAGACAGCGAGGCAGGAGCTTTGCAGGGCCAGGCTGCCTCACTGAAAGCCAATACTTGCAGTAGGAGGGATAGCAAATAGGGGATGCAGCAGGTCACATGCTGAAGGCTAGTTGCAAAGCACATAAGGGAAAAATCCCTTGATCCTGCTTGATTCACATGGGCAGCATCGACACATTCTCATAGCGTTCCTCTCTTGCACATGGGAGTGGGGAAGGTTGTCAAGGAGCTGCAGAGGTGCTCCAGTCATGAGGCTGTATAATTATGGAAATCATCATGCACTGCTACCCTTTTCCCAGGGTGCCCTCCCCCAGGACCACCCTGAACTCCCAGAGGCACACATGAGATGGCAGAGGAGTGTCTTGTATCCAGGCACAAAGGGGAGGGCGCCTTCTTCCCGTCTGTCCTGCTCAGGGATCGGGAGAGGCTGGGGGCAGCAGGGGAGTCTGCCGTGCAGACACTTATTCTCACTTCCTTCGGCTGGAGCCTTGCCTGGCCGGGCTCCTTGTCCATTTAGAAGGAAATTCCTCTAACAGCTCCTCTACTGGGCTGAAAGGGGCAGGATGGAGGCCGAGCCAAGCACCGGCAGAGTGACCCTCTTGGTCCTCCTGCTGCTACCCCTTCCAGAGGCCTCCTATGGGAGTCTGGAGGCCAAATGTCCCTGGAGCTGGCACAGGGCTGAGCTGCACCCACGCAATTATTTCTGGCTGGGAAACGTCATCCTCAGTGCCAGCTTCTCTGCAACACAAGGCTGGTTTGAACCACACACTTTCAATCAACCTGCCTCTAATGAAAAGATTGGGTAAATCACTGGCCTGCTTGACCTGATGCCACAAAGCACCATGGGAAGCTGGTCAGCGCTTCACTAGCTTGCAAAGCCACAGTGATTTCTTCTAGCTGGCTCCTTCCTCAGGAAGACACAGCCGATGAACTTGCAGGCAGCAAGGCCAGCAGGGGGTTCAGAGCAATGAGGGGACAGGACATGCCCCACCTTCCCTGCCTCTGCACCCCTCTGCATTCCCTTCCCCATCAGTGGGAACGGCTGCCTTGCTGGGCTCCTGCCTGGAATGGGCACCTTGGTTGACAGTGTCTTGTCCTGGGGGAAGGACCTGGACACAGATGGGAAAGTCGCCGCAGGAGTCCCACCTGAGGTTCTGCAGGAATTGGCCATTGGGCTCTGGCTTTTGGCTGGGACCAGGCTGAGCATATGGAAGCCCGAGAAGCAGGATGCAGCCATGCAAGGATTCATGGGCAGGGATGGCAGGGTGACCCACTTGATTTCTTTCTTCCAGGGGGACACTCACATTTAACTGGAAGATCCTCTCCTTCCTCTTTGCCATCCAGGAGGTCAACCAGAATCCCAGCCTCTTGCCCAACCTCACCCTCGGCTACAGCATCTATGACAGCTTTCACGATGTTAGGATGACCTCCGACGCAGCCATAGACCTGCTCTCGACTGCTCAGGCCCACGTTCCCAACTACAAGTGTGGCAGACGAGATCATCTGCTGGCCGTCCTTGAAGAATCTGACTCGGACAACTCCATGCAGCTTTCCAACATGCTGGGAATCTTGAAAATCCCACAGGTGGGAAGCTTGGGAGAATTGATAGGAGGTTTCATGTAGACTAAGAAAAGGATTCTCCAAAGCACTTCCATGCATGTGATCCCTCCCAGAAGGACAGACAATCCAACAGAATCGTGAGATGAAAAGAGTTCCAGGCCCTTTGCCTGCACCAGGTCCCCGTCTGGCACTGTCGGGTCAACAGCAGGTCCCTCTTCTTCATTATCTGACTGTGGGATAATGGAAACTCCAGCAAGTGCTTGTATGAAAAGTCTCTTGCTTTTAGGCAAGTCCCCGCACTGGAGAGTAAGTCCATCCCGGTCGAGACCAGCGGCCACAGTCCGCCTGCACAGGGCTTTTTAGGGTCAGCTTTTGCAGTCAGTTGACATGGGGAGGACAGCACACAAGCTACTTTTGTACACGGTTATCTTAAGCTATACTTGTCGTCTCAAAAAAATGGGCTCCAGGTTGAGCTTCTCCACTTTCTCACCCTCTTAGCAGAGGTTTATATTTCCCTCTCTCTTATGTCTCGCTGATTGACTTTATTTTCAGAAAAGAACAAACATTGCTTCTTTTCCAATCATGTTCATTCATACAATTCAATACTGAGGGCTGCATTATCATGAGATGAGAAACTGTGACTGAGTACTGAGTTTAAGCAACCCATCAGCCTCGCACTTCCTTTCTCTCCCAGGTCACTTATGCTTTCACCGCTCAGGACAGAAGAGAAAAAAGCCAGTTTTTTTCCTTATACAGGATGCTCCCCGAAGAAGGCCTCCAGTACCCAGGGATCGTGAGGCTGCTGCTGCACTTCAGGTGGATGATGGTAGGACTCTTCTCACTGGAGACTGAGAATGGAGACAAGTTCATGAGAACCTTGAAACCGGAGCTCCTCAGGACTGCCATTTGTGTGGTTTTTTCACGCAGCATCTCACAGCTGAAATCGGGTCATTTTCCAGTTGGGTGGCAGTCGTGGAAGATTTTGGAAGAAATCAATGTCTTCATTTATTTTGAAGAGTTGGTTTTAGTCTTCTATGGAATATGGATTCTAGAAAAAGCTATGGAAATTTCAATGCAACCTGTCAATGGGAAAGTCTGGATGAGCACAACTTTGTGTGACTTTACCTGGGTTTTAGCTTATGGAAGTACTGATTTCCAGTATGTCTATGCATATTTTTCCTACCTTCCCCAAACAAGTAAAAGGACAAGCTAGGATAGTTTTTGGGATTTGTATTTCTCTATGGAGAAATTTACAAAGAGTGTGTTCAAGTGTTCATATTCAAAGCACGTGCTGTCAGTGAAAGAGTGGAAAAGATGCAGAGAGGAGGAGGAACTGGAGGGCCTGCCCCAAGCGTACAAGGAGCGAGCACTCTCTCTGGACAACTCCTTCTCTCACAGCACCATCCAGGCTGTGGCCCATGCCATGCATGCGGCTCTTTCCTCCAGATCCAGGACGAAGTCCAAGACTCCTGAAGGCAGGCTAGAAGTGCAGCGGCTTCATCCATGGCAGGTATTATGGATTACTCCAAAGCGCAGAACAGGAGGATTTTATGTAGATATCAGCAACGGCAAGATTGATTACGAAGGAGCGATGAAAGGCGTGACTTGGAAGAATGATCCCACGTGGACCCGGGAAGAGAAGCCATTAGGGGGGAAACATCTGTACAGCAAAGAGTGCTATTAGAAAGCTTATCTATAGAGTTGTAAATCTTGTAGTGAATTAGCACTAAAGGACTTTAGTTTTATTGCTGGTGAATGTGTGGATTGTTTACATACTGTGCTGGCAACCCACCACACCAAGCCCATCTGGTTCTGCCATGGTTCTATGCATGGCTGTGGGGAAGGTTGATGCAGCTAATATGCAGGAAGGGCATAAAGGGAAGATTGGAAGTAGGAAGGGCTGGTAGTGTCAGTGTCCTCATTTGGGTTCTTCCCCATTCTCCTGTCACCTGCGTATGTCAAGGGGATAGCTGACCAAATGACAAGTTCCATATCCTCAGTCCATCCAAACTGGACCACCCCATTGGGGGGGGGGGTGTCTGTTGACTAGAGTGGAGTAGGTGGTTCTGCGGTTACAAGAGAAATTCCTTCTTGGAGAGCTTGTGACAGTGGATGGGCTGGCTGGTGCCTAGTTGGAGTTCCCAGGGCGGACAGTTGGAGGCTTGGAAACAATGTCAGGATGAATCCCGGAGGTGATTGGGTGCACTGGTGGTGGATGCTCAGGCACTATCAGGCTCAGTGCATCCTGAGGGCCTGGGAGTTAGGCTAGTTGAGTCCCGGCTGGGAGAGGAGCATCCCTTCAGCTTCTAATCTGACTCACAAAGGGTGGCTGAAGGGTTGGAGCTACAGCTTGAATTAGAGCGCAAACTAGGGGCATTCCAGTGATGAGGTGGCCCCTCACATACATCCCTCCACGCAAACAGGACTGCAAGGAGTTGTCATGAGAAGGCTGCGTGCCTGGCTTGACCTGGGAATTCTTGTGGTTGGGTGTCAAGGTATTCGTGAAATCTCCAGCCCATTCAGCTGTCAGGGATGGCATTCCTGGCAGGGTCGGGCATCTTCTGGTGCATGAATCAATTCATGATTGCAAGGAAAAATATTCCAGCAGACTTTGCAGAGTGCCTTTTGGGGAGTTGGCTTCCATCATAATTTATATATGGCCATTTGCTGAATTGGGTGAAAGAAGGGGCCATCAAGTCCACTCCTGGAAGGTAAACTCTCTGTATTTCCTCTCACACCAGAATCATGCTTTTAATAAGACTACTACCATTTATACTACGAGTAGTAGAAGGAACAAGCAGAATCATGAACACAATGTAGAGGACAGAAACTGGAATGGCTATTCCTGTTTCTGACAGATGCAGAGCATTGCCTGAAATGTCCAGAAGATCAGCATCCAAACGAGGCCCGGGATCACTGCATTCCAAAGGTCATCACCTTCCTCTCCTATGAAGAATATTTGGGGTCGTTCCTCACTGGATTGTCCCTATTCTTATCCAGCGCCACAGGAGGCATAGTGGTCATCTTCAGAAAATTCCAAGAGTCGCCAGTAGTCAAGGCCAACAATCGCGATCTCTCCTACATTCTGCTGGTCTCCCTCCTGCTTTGCTTTGTGTGCTCCTTCCTCTTCATTGGTCAGCCAAGAAGCATCACCTGCCTCCTGCAGCAAGCAGCCTTTAGCATCATCTTCTCAGTGGCCATCTCTTCCCTCCTGGCCAAAACCATCACTGTGGTGCTGGCCTTCCTGGCCACCAAGCCAGGCAACAGGGCAAGGAACTGGCTGGGCAGGAGTTTGGCCAACTCCCTTGTCATCTGCTGCTCCAGTGTCCAAGTGGTCCTCTCCACCATCTGGCTGGGCACCTCTCCCCCATTCCCTGACTCTGACATGCACTCCCAGGCTGGGCAGATCGTCCTGCAGTGCAACGAAGGCTCTGTGGCCATGTTCTACGCTGCCCTCGGTTACATGGGCTTCCTGGCTGCCGTCTGTTTCACGGTGGCCTTCCTGGCCAGGAAGCTGCCCGGGGCTTTCAACGAAGCCAAGCTGATTACCTTCAGCATGCTGGTCTTCTGCAGTGTCTGGGTGTCCTTCGTGCCCACCTACCTGAGCACCAAGGGGAAGTACATGGTGGCCGTCCAGGTCTTCTCCATCTTGGCCTCCAGTGCTGGGCTGCTGGGCTGCATCTTCCTGCCGAAGTGCTACATCATTCTATGGAGGCCTGACCTGAATACCAAGGAGCATCTCATGATGAAAAGCAAAGCATAAAGTGCTGTTTGTTTTGGTCTTCAGGAGAACAAAATTCCAAAATCTCTGAACAAGCCAGTGACCCATTCTAAGCATATGGACAGTATCAAATTGAAGCAATTGAAAAAAATCATCCGTTGCACTTTTCAGTAGTTGAGGAAAAAAAAAAGCTCCATTTCATACCTGGGGAAACAGGAAAGAAGAAATCTTCCCCTCTTAACCTCCTTAGCTAAGCTTTGCGTTTCCTCTTTTTTTGGTTCTATAAATAGTTTCTGTTCTCAGTCTATGAAATTTTCATTCTTTATTTTGATGTTTGGGCAGACAAATACTGTTTGCCCAGAACGTGAAATGAAACCAGCAATGCAGCATGGAAATCCCTCCAGCTCCTTTTCCAGAGTGGGGTTCTTGTGGATGGGAGGGTTTGTTAGAGATGATCTGTCAGGCATTGCGGATCCCTTCCCTAGGCAGCTTGCACAGGGCTGGCTCCCCGTCATCTGCTCACAAAGATGCTTGGCTGCAAGAGCGCACCAGCAGAGGCATCCTGCCAGAGCTGTGGGGAGGCCACCAGACTGGGAGGCCCCCCAGCTTCAGGCGGAGGCAGCAGGGACCCTGCCTGAAGGTGGAGGTTGCTCTGTTTGGAGTTGAAGTCCAGCCAGGCTCCTCCTGTATGAGCAAACTTGGCCTTGCTTCCATCTAGGATGCTTTCTGGGAATGTACCTGCACAGCTGGGATGGCTGCATCATTCCCTGCCTGATGATTCCTAGGTTATGTGGGAAGCATCTCGCCCACTGAACTCAGTGCACCATTTCCAAAATCCCCTCATATTTGGGAGGCCAAGGGTTCATTTACTTGGGTGTGCCCCTGCCCCTCACAGAGCACACTTGAAGGAGTGCAGCAGCCAAAAATTGACCCCAGGTGGAGAACATGGAGCATGCAGAGAGAGCAGAAAGGAGAGGAATTGTGTGTTTATGCTGCTGGTATTTTCTGCAGCATAAACACATGTTTAAGCTGTTTGGGCTCAGTGAGGCACGTAATTGGCAGGAACTTGTCAGGGCCGAGGAACCCTGGTAAATCGCACTGCTTCAGACGTTTTTTCTCTGTATTTCGATGTTCCCCGTTCACTGATGCATTCGGAGGCTCTTACTCAAGGTAGACCCTAAAGAACCTCGTTGAATTAACAGTGTACCGCATGCCCTCCAATTCAGTTGAACTCCTCCAAATTAATGGGTGACTACTCTAGTGCAAGTACTGCAATATTATTACATTGAACAGAGCCCTTCAATCTCAAATTGGGTAAAGTGAACGTAAGAGCAATGCAGCTTACCTTGCATTCAAAAGAGCACCCCCGTGTTCAATGATTGTTCTTTAATGCATACATGTTGGGGATTCTGGGCACAGAGGACCCAGTAGTGATATCGCTTGAAACATGCTGCGCCCACACACTAGCAATGAAGAGGATGTCGTTTGATTGTGTTTCGGCTCAGTGAGGCACGTAAGTGGCAGGAACTTGTCAGGGCCAAGGAACCCTGGTCAACCGCCCTGCCTCAGGCGTTTTTTCTGAGTATTTCGATGTTCCCCGTTCACTGATGCAGTCGGAGTCTTTTACTCAGGGTAGACCCGAAAGAACCTCCTTGAATTAAAAGTGTACCGCATGCCCTCCAATTCAATTGAACTCCTCTAATTCAATGGATGAATACTCTAGTGCAAGTACTGTAATATTATTACACTGAACTCAGCCCTTCAACCTCAAATTGAGTATCGTGAACCTAAGAGCACTGCAGCTTACCATGCATTCAAAAGAGCATCCCCGTGTTCTCTGATTGTTCTGTAAAACATACATGTTGGGGTTTCTGGGCACAGAGGACCGAGTAGTGATAACGCTTGAAGCATTTTGCGCCCACGCACTAGCAATGAGGAGGATGTTGGAAACTGTTTGGGCTCAGTGAGGCACGTAAATGGCAGGAACTTGTCAGGGCCAAGGAACCCTGGTCAACCGCACTGCTTCAGACGTTTTTTTCTCAGTATTTCGATGTTCCTTGTTCACTGAAGCAGTCGGACGCTTTCCTCAGAGTAGACCCTAAAGAACCTCCTTGAATTAACAGTGTACCGCATGCCCTCCAATTCAATTGAACTCCTCTAATTCAATGGATGAATACTCTAGGGCAAGTACTGTAATGTCATTACATTGAACTGAGCCCTTCAACCTCAAATTGAGTATCGTGAACCTAAGAGCACTGCAGCTTACCATGCATTCATAAGAGCAAACACGTGTTCTCTGAAGGTTCTGTAATACATAAATGTTGGGGTTTCTGGGCACAGTGGACCGAGTAGTGATAACGCTTGAAACATGTTGCACCCACACTCTAGCAATGAGGAGGATGTTGTTGGATTGTGTTTGGGCTCAGTGAGGCACGTAACTGGCAGGAACTTGTCAGGGCCGAGGAGCCCTGGTCAATCGCACTGCTTCAAACATTTTTTCTCAGTATTTTCATGTTCCTCATTCCCTGATGCATTCGGAGGCTCTTACTCAAGGTAGACCCTAAAGAACCTAGTTGAATTAACAGTGTACCACACTCCCTCCAATTCCATTGAACTCCACTAATTCAATGGATGAAAACACTAGTGCAGGTATTGTAACATCATTACATTGAACTGAGCCCTTCTAATCTCAAATTGGGTAACGTGAACGTAAGAGCAAGAAACGTCCCCTGCATTCAATGGAGCAGGCCCGTGTTCTGTGATTGTTCCGTAATACATACATGTTGGGGTTTCTGGGCACAGAGGACCGAGTAGTGATAACGCTTGAAACCAATTGCGCCTACACACGAGGAATGAGGAGGATGTCGTTGGATTGTGTTTTGGCTCAGTGAGGCACGTAACTGGCAGGAACTTGTCAGGGCCAAGGAACCCTGGCCAATCGCACTGCTTCAGGCGTTTTTTCTCAGTATTTCGATGTTCCCCGTTCACTGATTTAGTCGGAGCCTCTTACTCAACGTAGACCCCAAAGAACCTCCTTGAAGTAACAGTGTACCACATTCCCTCCAATTCCATTGAACTCCACTAATTCAATGGATGAAAACACTAGTGCAAGTATTGTAACATCATTACATTGAACTGAGCCCTTCAATTTCAAATTGGGTAACACGAACATAAGAGGAATGCAGTTTACCTTGCATTCAAGGGAGAACGCCCGTGTTCTCTGTTTGTTCTGCAATACATAAATGTTGGGGTTTCTGGGCACAGAGGACCGAGTCGTGATAACGCTTGAAACCAGTTGCGCCTACACAGTAGCAATTAAGAGGATGTCATTGGATTGTGTTTGGGCTCAGTGAGGCAAGTAACTGGTAGGAACTTGTCAGGGCCAAGAAACCCTGGTCAATCGCACTGCTTCAGACTTTTTTTCTCAGTATTTCGATGTTCCCCGTTCACAGAAGCAGTCGGAGCCTCTTACTCAGAGTAGACACTGAAGAACCTCCTTGAAGTAACAGTGTACCACATTCCCTCCAATTCCATTGAACTCCACTAATTCAATGGATGAAAACACTAGTGCAAGTATTGTAACATCATTACATTGAACTGAGCCCTTCAATTTCAAATTGGGTAACGCGAACATAAGATGAATGCAGTTTACCTTGCATTCAAAGGAGAACGCCCGTGTTCTCTGTTTGTTCTGCAATACATACATGTTGGGGTTTCTGGGCACAGAGGACCGAGTCGTGATAACGCTTGAAACCAGTTGCGCCTACACAGTAGCAATTAAGAGGATGTCATTGGATTGTGTTTGGGCTCAGTGAGGCAAGTAACTGGTAGGAACTTGTCAGGGCCAAGAAACCCTGGTCAATCGCACTGCTTCAGACGTTTTTTCTCAGTATTTCGATGTTCCCCGTTCACAGAAGCAGTCGGAGCCTCTTACTCAGAGTAGACCCTAAAGAACCTCCTTGAAGTAACAGTGTACCACATTCCCTCCAATTCCATTGAACTCCACTAATTCAATGGATGAGTACTCTAGTGAAAGTATTGTAATTTCATTACATTGAACTGAGCCCTTCTAATCTCAAATTGGGTAACGTGAACGTAAGAGCAAGAAACTTACCCTGCATTCAAAGGAGCACGCCCGTGTTCTGTGATTATTCCGTAATACATACATGTTGGGGTTTCTGTGCACAGAGGACCGAGTAGTGATAACGCTTGAAACCAGCTGTGCCCAAACTCTATCAATTAGGAGGATGTCGTTGGATTGTGTTTGGGCTCAGTGAGGAACGTAACTGGCAGGAACTTGTCAGGGCCAAGGAACCCTGGTCAATCGCACTGATTCAGGCGTTTTTTCTCAGTATTTCGATGTTCCCCGTTCACTGATGCAGTCGGAGGTTGTTACTCAAGGTAGACCCTAAAGAACCTCGTTGAATAAACAGCGTACCACATTGCCTCCAATTCCATTGAACTCCACTAATTCAATGAATGAAAACACGAGTGCAAGTATTGTAATTTCATTACATTGAACGGAGCCCTTCTAATCTCAAATTGGGTAACGTGAACGTAAGAGCAAAGAAACTTACCCTACATTCAAAGGAGCACGCCCGTATTCTGTGATTGTTCTGTAATACATACATGTTGGGGTTTGTGCGCACAGAAGCCCGATTAGTGATAAAGCTTGAAATCAGTTGCGCCTACACACTAGGAATGAGGAGGATGTCGTTGGATTGTGTTTGGGCTCAGTGAGGCACGTAACTGGCAGGAACTTGTCAGGGCCAAGGAACCCTGGTCAATCGCACTGCTTCAGGCGTTTTTTCTCAGTATTTCGATGTTCCCCGTTCACTGATGCATTCTGAGGGTGTTACTCAAGGTAGACCCCCAAGGGCCTCCTTGACTTAGTGTACCACATTCCCTCTAATTCAATTGAACTCTCCTAATTCAATGGATGAAAACACTAGTGCAAGTATTGTAATTTCATTACATTGAACTGAGCCCTTCTAATCTCAAATTGGGTAACGTGAACGTAAGAGGAATGAAACTTACCTTACATTCAAAGGAGCACGCCCGTGTTCTGTGATTGCTGTGTAATACATACGTGTTGAGGTTTCTGAGAACAGAGGACCGAGTAGTGATAACGCTTGAAACCAGCTGTGCCCAAACTCTATCAATTAGGAGGATGTCGTTGGATTGTGTTTGGGCTCAGTGAGGAACGTAACTGGCAGGAACTTGTCAGGGCCAAGGAACCCTGGTCAATCGCACTGCTTCAGGCGTTTTTTCTCAGTATTTCGATGTTCACAGTTCCCTGAGGCTGTCGGGAGCTCTTCCTCAGAATAGACCCTAAAGAACCTGATTGAATTAACAGTGTACCGCATTCCCTCCTATTCAATTGAACTCCCCTAATTCAATGGCTGAATACACTAGTGCAAGTATTGTAATATCATTACATTGAACTGAGCCCTTCAATCTCAAAGTGGGTAACGTGGACGAAAGAGCAATGCAGCTTACCTTCAATTCACAAGAGCACGCTCGTGTTCTCTGATTGTTCTGTAATAGATACATGTTTGGGTTTCTGGGCACAGAGGACCGAGTAGTGATAACGCTTGAAACAAGTTGCGCCCACACACTGGAAATGAGGAGGATGGTGTTGGATTGTGTTTGGGCTCAGTGAGCCCCGTAACTGGCAGGAACTTGTCAGGGCCGAGGAACCCTGGTCAATCGCACTGCTTCAGACGTTTTTTCCCGGTATTTCGATGTTCCCCGTTCACTGATGCAGTCAGAGGCTGTTACGCAAAGTAGACCCTAAAGAACCTCGTTGAATTAACACTGTACCACATTCCCTCCAATTCCATTGAACTCCACTAATTCAGTGGATGAAAACACTAGTGCAAGTATTGTAATTTCATTACATTGAACTGAGCGCTTCTAATCTCAAATTGGGTAACGTGAACGTAAGAGCAAAGAAACTTACCCTACATTCAAAGGAGCACGCCCGTGTTCTGTGATTGTTGTGTAATACATACGTGTTGGGGTATCTGAGAACAGAGGACCGATTAGTGATAACGCTTGAAACCAGTTGCGCCTAAACACTAGGAATGAGGAGGATGTGGTTGGATTGTGTTTGGGCTCAATGAGGCACGTAATTGGCATGAACTTGTCAGGGCCAAGGAACCCTGGTCAATCGCACTGCTTCAGGCGTTTTTTCTCAGTATTTCGATGTTTGCCGTTCAGAGAAGCAGTCGGAGCCTCTTACTCAGAGTAGACCCTAAAGAACCTCCTTGAAGTAACAGTGCACCACATTCCCTCCAATTCAATTCAACTCCTCTAATTCAATGGATGAGTACTCTAGTGAAAGTATTGTAATTTCATTACATTTAACTGAGCCCTTCTAATCTCAAATTGGGTAACGTGAACGTAAGAGCAAGAAACTTACCCTGCATTCAAAGGAGCACGCCCGTGTTCTGTGATTGTTCCGTAATACATACATGTTGGGGTTTCTGGGCACAGAGGACCGAGTAGTGATAACGCTTGAAACCAGTTGCACCTACACACTAGAAATGAAGAGGATGTCGTTGGGTTGTGTTTGGGCTCAGTGAGGCACGTAACTGGAAGCAACTTGTCAGGGCCGAGGAACACTGGTCAATCGCACTGCTTCAGAAGTTTGTTCTCAGAATTTTGAGGTTCCCCGTTCACTGAGGCAGTCGGAGGCTCTTACTCAGAGTAGACCCTAAAGAAACTCGTTGAATTAACAGTGTACCGCATTCCCTCCAATTCCATTGAACTCCACTAATTGAATGGATGAAAACACTAGTACAAGTATTGTAATTTCATTACATTGAACTGAGCCCTTCTAATCTCAAATTGGGAAACGTGAACCTAAGAGCATTGCAGCTTACCTTGCATTCGAAAGAACACCCCCGTGTTCTCTGATTGTTCTGTAATACATACATGTCGGGTTTTGTGGGCACAGAGGACCGAGTAGTGATAACGCTTGAAACCAGTTGCGCCCACACACTGGAAATGAGGAGGATGGTGTTGGATTGTGTTTGGGCTCAGTGAGCCCCGTAAGTGGCAGGAACTTGTCAGGGCCGAGGAACCCTGGTCAATCGCACTGCTTCAGAAGTTTTTTCTCAGTATTTCGATGTTCCCATTCACTGAGGCAGTCGGAGGCTCTTACTCAGAGTAGACCCTAAAGAACCTCGTAGAATTAACAGTGTACCGCATTCCCTCCAATTCAATTGAACTCCCCTAATTCAATGGCTGAATACACTAGAGCAAGTATTGTAATATCATCACATTGAACGGAGCCCATCAATCTCAAATTGGGTAACGTGAACGTCAGAGCAATGCAACTTACCTTACATTCAAAAGGGCACCCCATGGTCTATGATTGTTCTGTAATAGATACATGTTTGGGTTTCTGGGCACAGAGGACCGAGTAGTGATAACGCTTTAATCCAGCTGTGCCCAAACTCTATCAATTAGGAGGATGTCGTTGGATTGCGTATGGGCTCAGTGAGGCACGTAATTGGCAGAAACTTGACAGGGCCAAGGAACCCAGGTCAATCGCACTGCTTCAGACGTTTTTTCCCAGTATTTCGATGTTCCCCGTTCACTGATGCAGTCGGAGTTTCTTACTCAGAGTAGGCCCTAAAGAACCTCGATGAAGTAACAGTATACCGCATTCCCTCAAATTCCATTGAACTCCCCTAACTCCACGGATGAATATAGTAGTGCAAGTATTATAATATCATTACGTTGAACTGAGCCCTACTCATCTCAAATTAGGTAATGTGAACATAAGAGCAATGCAGCTTACCTTACATACAAAAGAGCACCAGCGTGTTCTCTGATTGTCCTGTTACAGAAACATGTTGGTGTTTCTGGGCACAGAGGACCAAGTAGTGATAACGCTTGAAACCAGTTGCGCCCACACACTAGCAATGAGGAGGAGTTCGTTGGATTGTGTTTCGGCTCAGTGAGGCACGTAACTGGCAGGAACTTGTCAGGGCCGAGCAACCCTGGTCAATCGCACTGCTTCACAAGTTTTTTCAGTATTTCGATGTTCCCCGTTCAATGATGCAGTCGGAGGTTCTCACTCACAGTAGACCCTAAAGAACCTCGTTGAATTAACAGTGTACCACATTCCCTCCAATTCCATTGAACTCCACTAATTCAATGAATGAAAACACTAGTGCAAGTATTTTAATTTCATTACATTGAACTGAGCCCTTCTAATCTCAAATTGGGTAACGTGAACGTAAGAGCAATGAAACTTACCCTACATTCAAAGGAGCAGGCCCGTATTCTGTGATTGTTCTGTAATACATACATGTTGGGGTTTGTGCGCACAGAAGACCGATTAGTGATAACGCGTGAAATCAGTTGCGCCTACACACTAGGAATGAGGAGGATGTCTTTGGATTGTGTTTGGGCTCAGTGAGGGACGTAATTGGCAGGAACTTGTCAGGGCCAAGGAACGCTGGTCAATCGCACTGCTTCAGACCTTTTTTCTCAGTATTTCGATGTTCCCCGTTCACTGATGCATTCTGAGGGTGTTACTCAAGGTAGACCCCCAAGGGCCTCCTTGACTTAGTGTACCACATTCCCTCTAATTCAATTGAACTCTCCTAATTCAATGGATGAAAACACTAGTGCAAGTATTGTAATTTCATTACATTGAACTGAGCCCTTCTAATCTCAAATTGGGTAACGTGAACGTAAGAGGAATGAAACTTACCTTACATTCAAAGGAGCACGCCCGTGTTCTGTGATTGCTGTGTAATACATACGTGTTGAGGTTTCTGAGAACAGAGGACCGATTAGTGATAACGCTTGAAACCAGTTGTGCCTAAACACTAGGAATGAGGAGGATGTGGTTGGATTGTGTTTGGGCTCAATGAGGCACGTAATTGGCAGGAACTTGTCAGGGACAAGGAACCCTGGTCAATCGTAATGCTTCAGTCGTTTTTTCTCAGTATTTCGATGTTCTGTGTTCACGGATGCAGTCGGAGGGTGTTACTCAAGGTAGACCCCAAAGAACCTCCTTGACTTACAGTGTACCACATTCCCTCGAATTCAATTGAACTCTGCTAATTCAATGGATGAAAACACTAGTGCAAGTATTGTAATTTCATTACATTGAACTGAGCCCTTCTAATCTCAAATTGGGTAACGTGAACGTAAGAGTAATGAAACTTACCCTACATTCAAAGGAGCACGCCCGTATTCTGTGATTGTTCTGTAATACATACATGTTGGGGTTTGTGCGCACAGAAGACCGATTAGTGATAACGCTTGAAATCAGTTGCGCCTACACACTAGGAATGAGGAGGATGTCGTTGGATTGTGTATGGGCTCAGGGAGGCACGTAACTGGCAGGAACTTGTCAGGGCCAAGGAACCCTGGTCAACCGCACTGCTTCAGACGTTTTTTCAGTATTTTGATGTTCCCCGTTCAATGATGCAGTCGGAGGTTGCTACTCAAGGTAGACCCTAAAGAACCTCGTTGAATTAACAGTGTACCACATTCCCTCCAATTCCATTGAACTCCACTAATTCAATGAATGAAAACACTAGTGCAAGTATTTTAATTTCATTACATTGAACTGAGCCCTTCTAATCTCAAATTGGGTAACGTGAACGTAAGAGCAATGAAACTTACCCTACATTCAAAGGAGCAGGCCCGTATTCTGTGATTGTTCTGTAATACATACATGTTGGGGTTTGTGCGCACAGAAGACCGATTAGTGATAACGCGTGAAATCAGTTGCGCCTACACACTAGGAATGAGGAGGATGTCTTTGGATTGTGTTTGGGCTCAGTGAGGGACGTAATTGGCAGGAACTTGTCAGGGCCAAGGAACGCTGGTCAATCGCACTGCTTCAGACCTTTTTTCTCAGTATTTCGATGTTCCCCGTTCACTGATGCATTCTGAGGGTGTTACTCAAGGTAGACCCCCAAGGGCCTCCTTGACTTAGTGTACCACATTCCCTCTAATTCAATTGAACTCTCCTAATTCAATGGATGAAAACACTAGTGCAAGTATTGTAATTTCATTACATTGAACTGAGCCCTTCTAATCTCAAATTGGGTAACGTGAACGTAAGAGGAATGAAACTTACCTTACATTCAAAGGAGCACGCCCGTGTTCTGTGATTGCTGTGTAATACATACGTGTTGAGGTTTCTGAGAACAGAGGACCGATTAGTGATAACGCTTGAAACCAGTTGCGCCTAAACACTAGGAATGGGGAGGATGTGGTTGGATTGTGTTTGGGCTCAATGAGGCACGTAATTGGCAGGAACTTGTCAGGGACAAGGAACCCTGGTCAATCGTAATGCTTCAGTCGTTTTTTCTCAGTATTTCGATGTTCTGTGTTCACGGATGCAGTCGGAGGGTGTTACTCAAGGTAGACCCCAAAGAACCTCCTTGACTTACAGTGTACCACATTCCCTCGAATTCAATTGAACTCTGCTAATTCAATGGATGAAAACACTAGTGCAAGTATTGTAATTTCATTACATTGAACTGAGCCCTTCTAATCTCAAATTGGGTAACGTGAACGTAAGAGCAATGAAACTTACCCTACATTCGAAGGAGCACGCCAGTATTCTGTGATCGTTCTGTAATACATACATGTTGGGGTTTGTGGGCACAGAAGACCGATTAGTGATAACGCTTGAAATCAGTTGCCCATACACACTAGGAATGAGCAGGATGTCGTTGGATTGTATTTGGGCTCAGTGAGGCACGTAACTGGCAGGAAATTGTCAGGGCCAAGGAACGCTGGTCAATCGCACTGCTTCAGACGTTTTTTCTCAGTATTTCGATGTTCCGTGTTCACAGAAGCAGTCGGAGCCTCTTACTCAGAGTAGACCCTAAAGAACCTCCTTGAAGTAACAGTGTACCACATTCCCTTCAATTCAGTTGAACTCCTCTAATTCAATGGATGAGTACTCTAGTGAAAGTATTGTAATTTCATTACATTGAACTGAGCCCTTCTAATCTCAAATTGGGTAACGTGAACGTAAGAGCAAGAAACACCCTGCATTCAAAGGAGCACGCCCGTGTTCTGTGATTGTTGTGTAATACATACATGGGACCCTATTAGCTCTTTGCTGGTCATCTAGAAACTCTGCTGTTCTCCCAGATTTCTTGAAGGAATGCAGAGTAGTTCTTAGAGATCTTCCATCACTTCCATTATGGTGCTGGGGTGGAATTCATAGGGCTCTGGATATGTGAATTATTCAGCCCATGTAGATGATCCAGAGCCCAATGAATAGGGTCCCTACCTAAAAGGAGAGGAAAATAGAAGAACCTGGTATCTGCAGACCACTCAGTCTGACATCCATGCCTAGAACAATTCTGGAGTAAATTCTGCAGCAACCAGCCAGCAAACACCTCAAATGCAATGCAGTGCTTGCGAGATGCTGCAGGGATTTCTCAATAGCAAATTCTGTCAGACGAACCTGTTAGATTTGGGCCACCATCCATTCTTCACTGTGAAAATTCAACAGGAGGGCCACAGGTCTTCTTCTGGGAGAAGACTACACCATGGTAGTAATTGGGCAGCTATGACATTTTTCTTTTTTCAATTCTTGTCAATTTACCATCCCTATTGAGTATTTGAAGCTCGTTGCTTGGACAGATCTGAGGAAGGCTGTTTTGTGGCGTCCGCATCCCTTGCTCACCTAACTGCATTCCCAGCTCAGCCTTCCTGACGCCTCCCCTGGAAATCCGTGCCACCTGCCTGCTTTTGTCCTGTGCAGCCTGGCCATCCTTCCACTTCCTGCTCCCTTTCTTTCCAGTTGTCAGATAATCTCCGATCATTTTGCAAAGCCACATGCGCTTCCCCTCTTAACTTCTACAGTTTCTTCCTGTTGGAACAATTTGAACTTGTTTGGGAAGTCTTTCTTTCTTTTTGTTTCCAAGCTATCCCACCCTTTGGGGGCTGCTTGTCCCTCACAAGTGGCTTGCCATTATTCGCCAGATTTGGTTAAGGTTGGCTTTTTGGAAATCCAGGGAATCTGTTTGGCTACCTTTAGTTTTAGCTTCCCTCTTCTCCCCCAGTAAGTTTGGATAGAACTGTCTCATATCATCTCAGGGTGTTGGTGGACTTGACTTCAGTGTGTCTGTACTGAGGAGGAGCACCAATCCAGATATTTGAGGGAGAGTCTTCTTTAGCCCTCCCTGGAGATGCCAGGATAGATCTTGGCACCCCCTGCATGGGAAGAAGGGCCCCAGACTGAACCATGGTCCTTCCCTTGATTAGGTGTAGATCATGCAGAAAAAGCTGACTCAATGGCACAGCGAGTTTGGAAATGTGACAATGAATTCTGTATTTAAGTTAGCTTGGAAAAGGCTGAGGTGAATTCCTGGAGGACACGGGGGCTCTCCTGCCTGATTGCAACTGAGAGATTCCATTCCAGGAATACACCTAGATACATGGAGAAGGGGGAGAGGAGGGGAGACTCTTGCAGTCACCTCTTCCTTGTGGGGGGCCCCATAATGTCTTTGGGTTGATGAGGGAGAAAACTGTATTTCCAGGATGGAAACAATTTTCTTTGTGGTCTTCTTCCCCCTTTGTTACCCTTGGATAAATTATTGAAGGAGGCATGTTCAGGAGAGGGTGAAAAGCCAGGAATAAGTTGATAAGTCACCCTGAGGGAAAGTATCCTGGCACAATTTTTGTGAAGAAAATAATATCACCCATTCTGTGCTCCTCCCTAGTGTCCTGATATTGCCCTTTCCATGTCAGATCAGCCGTCAGGAACTACCAGCACAGCCCGGCTTTTGTGTTTGCCATCACTGAGCTCAACAAGGATCCGTTTCTCCTCCCCAACACAACACTCGGCTTCCGCATCTATCAGCACAGGGACCTGGTCAGAATACTGCATGAGAACAACCTTCACCTGCTCTCTACATGGGGGAGAATGATTCCCAATTATAAATGTGACAGGCAGGATCAACTCATCTCCATCATACAGGATTTTGATGCCACATCAGATATTCCATCCTTAATGGGCCTTTTCAAGATCCCAGAGGTAAATGCGTTCACCTGGATAGAGGTGTGAGGGACCCACAGAGAGAAGTGCCCTCTCTGAGAACAGATGCATTCTTGCAGTGGGTGTTTCTCCTTCATTCTGGAAGACAGATCAGCGGGGCTTCTCAGTTGGTTGTGCTGCTTGTGGCCACCTTATGAATGAATCTTGGGAGAGTCTTGGGTGAGAAATTCCAGCCACCAATAGGCTAGTCTTCCTGAGATGGCCAGTTGTGGGAAATATCAGGAATTCCCATGACCCATTATAGAGACAGAAACAAAGAGGGGGATAAAAGATGCTTGAGGGTCCTCCTGGCATCAGAGAATGAGCTGCCTCAAAGGGATGGGTTCAAGGACAATCCAGCGCAGCCGGTCTCAGTGAGATGTACTGGGCCATGAATGCCTACATGTGTTGTGCTTAAGTTTTTGGAGGGTGTGGACGGGACTCTGGCAGTCTGGGTTTCAGGCCCCAGTAAGATCTGGAGCTCCCTGGGTGCTGTGAGAAGGTGTATAAATCACGATGTCAATTAGTTCACACAGCAGGCCGCAGAGAATTCTAAAGACTTTTATTGCTATTCACTACAAGATTTACAACGTAACTGATAAGCACTACTGGCGAGCTACCTAACTGTTTAGTTGCTGCTTCTCTAATGGAGTCTTTACAGGACTTCACGTCACATTAAACCTTCTTGTCTTGTCTTTTTGCTCGTAGGTAATTGGGTCTCTTGCATCAAGACTCTCCTATTTTGGTCATGTGCCAGACTTTCTGTCACGTCCCCTTGTTTTCCTGCACTCTGCTCAGCAGTTTCAGAGCTAGGAGTTGCGGGGACACCCTCCTCTGGCAGTGTAGAGCTAGAATCAGAGGGGGCCACTCTCTCAGACATCCCCTCATCAGCCTGTGGGGGGGTTATTTTCCCAGGGGCCGAGGGATCAGGTGATGGAGAGGCTTCTTGCTCAGTAGCTTGTGAGCTAGGTTGTATATGGGTCGTCTGGGCACTAGCACTCAAATATAAGTCTCCTTGGTCCAATGCCTGACTCTCACTGCCAGCTCCTATCTCTTCGTCATGAGTAGACCCCTCCACTGAGCTGTCAGGCATGACAGTGGGTGACTTTGGGCCAGTCACAGACTCTCAGTGAAACCTACCTCACAGTGTTGTAGGGAAGATGAGATTGAGAGAGGATAGAAATTATATAAATTTCCTTTAGTTCCATGGCAGAAAAAAAAGGGATGTAAATACAAGATTAAATAAATTAATAGCACAATCAAAATTGAATGCCAGGAAGCACTTCCTGACAATTACAATGCCAAGGGTGTGGAATGGGCTTCTACGCGAGGTGATTAAGGCCCAATCGGTGAGGGCGTTCAAAGATAGGCTGGACATGCACATGGTGGGCATGTCGTGAATGCAGTCGGCTGGAGCCAAGGGTCAGACTAGATGGCCTGGGAGGCCCCTTCAGATTCACTTTCTTTCTATGTTTCTATCTTTCTTTCTTTAGGAAATATATAGGCAGTCCATCACTGTTTTCTCTGGATGGCTTACGGAATATTCTAAATCTTAAACAAAATAAATTAGCTATTCCATGAACTGAGCATAAAACTGACATATTTAAAATAAAGACGATAAATCATATACAATTGAAATTGATTCACGTTGAAATATTGATCAAATAAAAAGGTTTTGACCTGGCACTGAAAGCATATAATGATGGCACCAGGCGGACCTGTCTAGGGAGCACATTCCATAGTTGGGGCACCACCACAGAGAAAGCTCTCCTCCGAGTACTCTGTCTTCTGAACTCTTTCAAAGAGGGTTCCTGGAAGAGGGCCTCTGTTGCCAAACTTAGGGGAAGGAGGGCATAAAGGGAAAAATGTGTTTCTTTAGGTATCCTGGTCCCAAACCCTTTAGGGCTTTAATAACCAGCCCCTTGAAATGAGCTCAGACTGAGAGAGGACTGGGAAGCCAATGGAGCTGATAGAGGACTGGAGTTGTGTGAGAATAATGACCAGTTCCCGACAGCATTCTGGCAGCTCTATTTTGCACCATCTGAAATATCCAGACCATCTTCAAGGGCAGCCTCACGTAAAGCGCGTTGCAGAAATCCAAGCAGGAAGTAACTAGTGCATTGTGTCATTGTGACTAGGCAGTTCTCCAGGTAAGGACGAAGCTGGTAGATTAGCCGAAGCTGAAGGGAAGCGATCCTTGCCACAGCTGTCAACTGGGCTTCCAGGGACAGCTCCGGGTCAAGGAGCACTCCTAAGCTGTGGACCATATAGTTTAGAGGGAGTGCAACCTCATCCAGGGCAGGGCCCCAGTCACTTACCCCAAAACTCGAGTCACCTACCAACAGGACCTCTGTCTTATCTGGATTGAGTTTCAGTGTATTGACCCTCATCCAGCCCATTACCTCAGCCTGGCACCTGTTCAGGACAGCTATTGCCTTACCTGGACTAGTTGAAAAGGTGAGGTAGAGCTGGGTGTCATCAGCATACTGATGACTCCGCAGCCCAAATGACCTCTCCCAGTGGTTTCATGTAGATGTTGAATAGCAAGGGGGACAAAATGGAGCCCTGCGGTACTCCATGGCAGAGTTGCCATGGTGCAGAGCCAAAGTCCCCCAGCAACACCTTCTGGAATCGGCCGCCGAGGTAGGAGCGGAACCACTGCCGAGCAGTGCCCCCTACTCACAATCCCACCAGTCAGGAGGATACCATGGTTGATGATATTGAAAGCTGCTGAGAAGTCCAGGAAAACCAAATTTTCTAAAATTGCCATGCTAAGGGAGAGCTATCCAGTGGCACATGTGCTCATTCAGATGTCCTCCACGTGGGCTTGCTGTGGGCAAGTAGTTGGCCTCAGTGTGAAAAGGTCCTCAGTGGACCTGAGCTGTCTTCTGCAGGGCTCATCCCCTGTTCTTTCCACTCTGAGAGCTTCAGCCACATGCTTTTAGAGCCAAGCACAAATGATTTGAAGTCAGGCAATTTCTGGTTCTGAGGAAGCATCAGTAGCATTTTTGTTTCCGGTTTCATGTGCCCTGTTTTATCTTGAAACAGAATCGGTCCATTTTCATCAAGGGTTGTCATTGGAGACCAGCCCTAAAGCCCCAAAGCTCTGGATATGCATACAGTGAGATGGATCCTTGGAGTGTTCCATTTTTGTCCTACCTTTGATAGACATGCTTCAATTTCTTTAGGTTCTTGCCACTTGGCAGAGCAGCAGAGAAGCAGAGCCAGAGGCTGGGAGAGAGTGTTCAGTGTGGCCAGGGGACTGATGAAGGCAAGTTAGTTGCTGGGCAGAGGAATGGAGGCAGGAGCACCTGAGAGGAAGGGCGAGAGAGGCCAGAGTGGCTTAAAAAATTTCATCCCTTGTCTGCTTCCATTAGCTGGATCCTGGGCTGCCCGGGGACTCCCTTCCCTGGGGGCAGGTGTTTTGTTCTGATTTGTTTTCTTCTTTCTCCAATTTAATTTTTATTTTATCCTTGTGCGTGTGTGGGTTTTTGTCTGGGAGAACTGGGCGAGTGAGGAGTAGTACAGGACAGACAATGTGGGGGACCAAGGTAGGGTCTCTGAGGTGGGAATCTCGGGCATTGCTGTCTGCTGCAACATGTTCGCCCTTCTCCCCCAGTAGAGGCAGGGATACACTTGCCCTCAGTGCTAGCTGGTGACCCTTCAAGATGAGGAGGTAAGGTGGCTGAGAGCCAAGAGATCTCTCCAGGCCCCACGGGGGAATCATCCTTCCAGACAGAGGGTTGAGGGAGGGGCCATGGAGGAACAGCCGGAGAGACATGGAGGCATGTCACCCAAGGACGAGGAGACCAGCACGGCCTCCTCCTTCTCCTGGTGCCGATCTAGAGCTGGGAAAATGTTCTCTTTGCTTGGGGAGCCTGGGGCTGATGAGGCCTTGGGGGATGAGGCGGACCCTCAGCCTGGGACCAAAAGCAGCAAGGGGGCCACTGCAGGAGAGGCAAGGGCAAGGGCATGGCTGCCTACCACCTCTGGGAAGAGACGGCGGCGGGCGATTGTTGTCAGGTACTCCCTGCTGAGGGGCACTAAGGCAGCAGTGTGCTGCCCCAACCTTTAGGTGAAGGAGGTCTGTTGCCTGCTGGGCACACATCCAGAATGTGAAGGACAGAGTGGAGCATCTTGTTTGCTCCGGGGGTCACCAGAGGCTTCTGGAGATCCATGTGGGCACAAATGACATGGCCAGGCAGGGTGTGCTCAGGATCACCAGGGACTTGGAGTTCTTGGAAAAGAAACTCAGGGAGCTAAAGGCCCAAGTGGCCTTCTCATTGATCTTACGGGTCTGGGGATTTGGGCCAGTAAGGGATAGGAGGATTGCTGAGGTCAACGACTGACCTAGGGAACCATTGTACCTCAAGAGCATGGGGAGAAGGTCCTTTGGAGATGCCCTAGTGACCTTTGTCCAGAAGGCTTTAACCTGAGTGGGGGGGGGGGGTTGAGGCCTCCAAGAAACTTGTCCGCACTAGACCAGTGTGGGAAGAGGAGCAGGGCTCTGGGAGCAGGGTTTTAGAGGTACTGCAGGGACTAACGAGGGGCCACATATCAGGGAGGATGGGAGGAAGGAGTTGGCTGGGGACTCCAAGGAAAGAAAAGTGTGGGAAGGTGTTGAGGTGCATGTACACCAATGCTAGGATCATGGGTAATAAGCAGGAAGGACTTGAAGCTCTCCTGGGAATAGGAAATATGAGCTGGTGGGGATCACAGAAACTTAGTGGGTTGAAAGGAAAAACTGGAAAGTAAATATAGAGGGGTGTCACATGCTTAGAAACGACAGGAAGGGAAAGAGGGGTGGAGGCAGAGCTTTACATGTCTGGGAAGGGGTAGGATGCAGTGAGATAGAATACAGCACAGATGGGGATTCGGTAGAGGCAGTCTGGGTGAAACTTAGGGGTTTTGAGAGGGAAAGGGACCTGACAATGGAGAAAGTTATTGACCTCCGGGTCAACTTGAGACCCTGGACAATGTCCTGACAGGCCAGATTCTAAGGATATCTTGGGGGAGGAACACAGTAATTGTGGGATATTTCAATATCCCAGACATGAGTTGGGAGACTCACTCAGTGGTGACAGCCAGGTCATATCACTTCCTAGAAGCTATAAACGGAGGGTTTTTCACACAGAGGTTTCAAGAGGTGACAAGTGGGGGAATATCCTTGACTTGGTCTTGACCCAGAGAGAGGAGCTGATAGATGAGGTACAGATTAGGGGAGCTCTGGATGCAAGTGATCACTCCATCCATTGCTGTGAGATCAGGGGACTGGGGACGTGCAGCAGGTCAACCACTAGAAGTTGGGACTTCAAGAGGGCAAACTTTGGCCAACTGAAGGCCAGTCTGGGGAAAGTGTCCTGGGATAAGTTACAGGAAAACAAGGTAGTTGAGGAGGGGTGGATGATACTCAAAGGGGAGGTATTGGAGGCGCAAACCTTGATGATACCTCTAGTTAGTAAGGTGGGGAGGTGGAGGTGAGTGCCACCATGGATACGAAAGGAGGTGGTTAGAGGGATTAGATGAAAGAGGAACCTGCATAGGAAATGGGTACTGGGGGAAATAGACAGAAGGGTATACCAGGAGGAGGACGCTCATTGGGGAAGGATTTTTCGCAAGGCTAAGGCTGATTACGAACTGAGACTTGCCAAGAATATCAAGATCAACAAAAAGGGCTTCTATCAGCATGAAAATAGGAAGAGGAATAGGAGACAAGTAGTGGGACTGCTAAATAAGGAGGAAAGAGATCCATGGGCTGATACAAGGGAACAGGCACAGAGGCTAAATGATCATTTTGCTTCTTTGTTTTCCCCAAGGAAGGACAGGAGAGATCTTCATAGGAGATTAGATAAGGCCAGGGATTTAGCGGTACAGATTATAGTAGAAGATGAGGGGATCCTCAGGACATTTGATGTTACAAAGATGTCAGTCCATGACCAGTTACACCTGAGAATACTTCAAAAATTGACAGGGGTTCTCTCACATCAACTGGATTCCATTTTTGAGGCCTCATAGAGAATGGGTGAAGTTTCAGAGGACTGGAGGGTGGCATCGGTGGTCCCAATTTTCAAAAAGGGTAGTAGAAGGGACATGGGAAATCACAGACCAGTTAGCCTTACGTCCATTGTATGAAAACCAATGGAAAAGGGCCATAATAGAGAGATACCTTGTGATGCTAGATAGGGAAGGGAGACTGACAGCCACACAACACGGCTTCGGCAAAAACAGGTCCTGCCAGGAAAACCTTGTGGAATTCTATGACAAGGTTTCAACATGGCTAGATGGAGGGGAAGTGGTAGATGTGGTATACGTGGAATTCAGCAAGGCCTTTGACAAAGTGCCCCATAATTTCCTGTTTGAGAAACCAGGGAGTTTTGGTATAGACCAAAGCATTGTTCGGTGGATTGGGGCTTGGCTGACTGACCGAAAGCCAAGGAATGGCAGCCAGTGACAAGCGGGGTCCCCCAGGGCTCTGTCCTGGGGCCGATCCTGTTTAATCTTTTCATTAACGACATGGAAGAAGGGGTGAACAGTCTGCTGATCAATTTCTCAGACAATACTAAAACTGGAGCAGTGGCCACAACTGAGAAGCAGGTACTCCAGATCCTGGACAGGCTATGGAAGTGGGCAGGAGACAACAGGATGGCATTCAATGTGGATAAGTGCAAGGTCTTGCACTTGGGGCATAGGCATAGGTGTCATATGTACAGGTTAGGTGACAAGTGGCTGGAGAGCAGCACTTGTGAACGGGACCTCAGGGTGCTGGTTGACTGTAGGCAAAACATGAGCCAGCAGTGTGATGCGGTGGTCAAGAGGGCGAATGCCAGCCTTAGTTGCAGAGCCAGAAGTGTGGCTTCTAGATCAAGAGAGGTATTACACCACTCTACATGACTGTGGTGCACCAGCAACTGGAGTATTGTGCTCAGTTTTGGGCCCCTCATTACAGGAAGGGTATAGCCAGGTTGGAGTCAGTGCAGTGTAGGGCCACAAGGTTGGTGGCCGGTTTGCAGGGGATGCCGTATGAGGCAAGACTGAGGGAACTGGGTCTCTTCAGCCTGGAGAAGAGGAGACTCAGAGGGGATATGTTGGCAACATACAGGTATGTGAGGGGGGGTCACATGGAGATGGGGAGAGGCCTGTTCTCCCCTGCAGAGGAAGGCAGGATGCGCTCCAATGGAGCAAAGCTCAGGGAACCCAGATTCCATTTGGATGCCAGGAAGTACTTCCTGAGGGTTAGGACCTGAGGGGATGCAATGGGCTTCCACAGGAGATGGTTGAGGCCACATCAGTGTGTTTGTTCAAGAATAGGCTAGACATGTCCTTTGTAGGCATGTAATTAGCGAAGCTGGCTGGAGCAGGGGGTCAGACTATATGGCCTATTAGAACCCTTCCAACTCGCTGTGTTTCTATCTTTCTATGAAATGTTGGCATCATGGCTGGGCATTTCCTTGTGTCATTGTGGGTATAGACCCATGGTCTAGGGGATGGAGAGGGGGTAACTGAGAGCTTCTGCTTCCCATTCATGCATTCCAGCTGAAAGAGGGAAACCTTTCCTGGAACAGTATTCCATGCATTTCATGTCATGGCCACTAGAGGATGAAAGCGTATTCTGCAGGAAATGCGAACATTTTTTCAAAATATAACCAACGGGTCTTATAAATGATTACCAGGAAGTTCTTTCTTCAGCTCTTGAATTGTTTCCTCTGTTGTATCCATGGCAAAATGCGTTTATTCCTCCTTTTCTTCCAGATTAATGCCCAAGAAATTCCTCGCTACGAGAGCCTAGTCTGGCTGCTGCTGCATTTCCACTGGAACTGGATCGGACTCATTGTTGAGAGCAATGACCATGGCGACCGTTTCCTCCAGGAAGTGACCCGCCTGCTGCAGCAGGAGGACCTCTGCGTGGCCTTCACTGACAGGTTCTCACCAGATGCTCCTGCACACTTGGCTGAAATGTATGCTGGATACATTCCTCCTGTGTGGTCAGGAGCAGAAGTCATAGTGTTCTTTGGTGCCAGCAATAGAGTAGTGCAATTAGTAGCGCGGTTATTTGTTTATGAAAGAAATACAAAGAACCGATTGCAGAAGGTTTGGATCCTGACCTCCCATTCAGAAATTGAAGCAGGCGCATCTTTTCAGATGAGAGTGATTTTAGAGATCCTTCATGGAGCTGTGCACTTCGCTGCCCACACAAGGAATTTTCCAACATTCAAGGCTTATTTCCTGGCATTAGACCCTTTCCACCCTCAAGGAGACGTCTTTCTTCACATGTGGTGGGAACGGGCATTAGAGTGTCAGTTCCAGACATCAGGAAATCCCTTCTCAAAGGCTGATCCCATATGTACAGGGAGGGAGATGAGGCAGGATCTGAGGCGCTTCAGGTTCGAATTGGACATGTCCAGTCACAGCTACCAGATCTACAATGCTGTCTATGCGGTGGCACATGCACTACATGCCCTGTCCTCGTCTGGACGAAAAGATTCACCGATGGGGGAAAGGAAGCAGCTGCTGAACATTAAGCCATGGCAGGTAAGATCCAGATCTCATCAATTTATCAAAATCCCCAGAGGATTTCCCCAGAGGAAATCAAATTTAAGGAAATCAGGAGGAAGTTTCCCTGAGGATTTATCTCCATTGGTGCAATTTCCCTTGAAAAGACATTCCAAAGTGAGCACAGTATAGCAGGGATTGGTGGTGCTCTGGGATTATTCATGCTTTCCAAATTGTACATACTGAGAATGAATGAAACAGTCAATTTTGATATAGTTATGGTGAAAGGGCAGTGGGTCTGCCCATTCCAGATATTCTTGCCAACAGTGCAGGACCACATGCTGCACTCCCGGCTGCTTCAAGCAAATATTTCCTAGCTCACATGCCCTGCTGCTCTCAGGCAGTGGAAACCAGACAAAGATACCCAAACCAGTGGGAAGCTCACCTGAAATCATGGCACCAAAATGGGCTGCACTTACCAAAACAAGTTCTCAATAGAAAATTGATGGGGGTAAGAAAAGGTCTCTGAAATTCTTGGTAGAGAGACTTCTTTGGAAAACCATTCCACTAATTGTAGCCTCTTCTGCATGATTCTGTTATTTCAGCTGCTGGATCCTCTGAGGAATGTCCGGTTTAACAACAGTGTTGGGGAAGAGGTCTCTTTTACTGGAAATGACCAGAAATATGAGATTTTTAACTGGATCTTGTCTCCAAATGGAACTTTGCATCTTGTGCAGATCGGATGGGTTGATCATAGTGCTCCAGCAGGCCAAGGCTTCTCCATCAACTCTACAGCAACCGTGTGGGCTGCAAAGGTGGGGCTGGCATGGACCATCTGGGTCCTGGAGGGAGAGACATGGCACAGTTCCCCTCTTCCAAAAAAGATTGTGACCTGAGTCTGACTGTACGTGAGGATATGAGGTGTCATTTTCCACTTGCAAAGGACAACCTTTGCCCCCCAGAAATGCCATGTTCCATCCCAAGATATTCCAGGGAGGTTCAAGAAGATGTTCCACACCTGTATTCTTGGGAAGGTACCTCCAGTAATTGGAAAGTTAGACACAATTTTCCTAGGGTGTGATCCACTGGAAGGCAGCCATAGAACCTGGCTCTGCCCCAGAGTAAATGGAATAGAAGCCTCTGTCCTGGTGTTGCTGAGGAAGCTGGAATCATCCAGACATTGTCCATTCCCCCTAGAATGAAGACCCCATCTGCCAAGCAATTAAAACATGTTGAAAACTAACTTTCCTTCTTTAAATTGTAGGTCATGCCCCAGGTGAGGTGTGTGGAGAGGTGCACTCCAGGGCACTGGAGGAAAGTTCCAGAGGGAAAGCCAGTCTGCTGCTACAGGTGTGAACGGTGCGCAGTAGGCATGTTCTCCACCTCTACAGGTACTTCATACAATGAGAGCCATTTCTTTATGCAGAAGATAATGAAATAGGAGTGGGGTGGAGCTCAGGAAAAGCTAGAGGAATGGATAAGTTTGGATTGCTTCAGAAGGACTTTTCCCCTCGCTATATTGCAGACTTCTGTGCCTTTCTGCTTAGAAAGTGTTCAAAATTGTAAACAATACAGCATCTTGCCCTGAAGCTTTAAAAGAATGAAATCATACACAGATTCTTTTACATCCTTGTTTTTCCTCATGCTTCAGAATACCCAGTTTCAAACTTTGCTGGGTCTGCATGAGAGGCAGAGGTGCCTGGCCAAAACTCTGCTTGGGGCAGCTGGAGGATCCCTCCCGCAACATTGCTGGATTTCACTGCAACCAGAACCAAATGCTCATTTATCATTAGTGGTTTCTGCAGCCTGGTCTCCAGCCTCAGGAGAGAAAGATCTCAGAGATCAGTGCACAGTATGAAGAGAAATTGTGCTTACTAGACTTCATTAATTTTTGTGTGATTTTCATGCAAAAGTACAGGCGAAAGTTTTTCGCACCTCCGTGTTTTCAATTTGAGATAAAGAATGGTCTTCATTCATGATAAAAGACTGAACAGCAACCTTACATAAATCTGTAGGCATGGAAATTTTTTAATATTTACGCCCATGGCCCCTTTCCCAAAGCTTTATTTAAAGGTATATATGAAGCTAGGGAAAAGTGTTTTCCACTTCTTCTGTGGAGGGTGGGAGTTGCCCCCAGAGAATTAACTCACATGTCCTGATTTGGATGGTTCCTCAGCTGTTGCTCATTTCAGATGCTGCTCACTGTGTTCCGTGCCCTCAAGATCAGCACCCAAATGAGAACCACGACCACTGCATCCCCAAGAAGATCCACTTCCTTTCCCAGGAAGAGACACTTTGTCTCCTGCTAGTTTCTCTTGTCCTTTTCCTCTGTCTCAGCACATCTGCTGTGTTGGGAACATTCATTAGATATCGCAACACACCCATCGTCAAAGCCAACAACCGAGACCTCAGCTACACCCTCCTCAGCTCTCTCCTGCTCTGCTTCCTCTGCTCATTCCTCTTCATCGGTCAACCCACTAAGGCCACCTGTCTTCTGAGACAAACTGCATTTGGCATCACCTTCTCCATTGCAGTTTCTTGTGTGTTGGCAAAAACCATCATGGTGGTCTTGGTCTTTATGGCCTCCAAACCAGGAAACATGGCAAGTCGGCTCTTGGGGAGACCACTGACAACATCCATTGCTGTGATCTGTCCGCTCATCCAAGCAGTGATCTGTGTTGTCTGGTTGCAGACAGCTCCCCCTTTCCCAAATTTGGACTTCCATTCTCTCTCTGGAGAGATCATCGTGGAATGTAACGAAGGCTCCATCACCATGTTTTATGCAGTCCTGGCTTACATGAGCTTTCTGGCTCTTCTCAGCTTTCTGGTGGCTTTACCGGCCAGGAATCTGCCCGACAGCTTCAATGAAGCCAAGTTCATCACCTTCAGCATGCTGGTCTTCTGCAGCGTGTGGGTATCCTTTGTGCCCACTTACCTGAGCACCAAGGGGAAGTATGCAGTGGCCGTGGAGCTTTTCTCCATCTTGGCCTCTGGGGCTGGTCTCCTGGGCTGCATCTTTCTCCCCAAATGCTACATCATTCTCTTGAGGCCCAGTCTCAATAGCAGAGACCAGCTCTTTAGAAAAAAGTAATCGAAACATTTCATCATTTGGTGAATTTGTGTTCAATATTTCCACCTGAATGAATCCAAATTTTGAATTTCCTTTTTTCCCCACTGCATTAATGGGGCACCCCACAATGGTGGCTACTGCTTGAGAAAAACCATGTGTACTCGCATGTGCAATGCGGCCCTGTGAGTGTCCTAAAATGATATTGGGATTAAGGGACTGGTTATTATACAGAAAATCTTATGGACTAATTGCAAATGTCACTTCCTGAGAATTTCTTAGATGCGTTCACTATAAAGTACTCAAAGAAATTTGTACAATTTAGGGAGGAGGAGGAGGAGAACCACAGGAGATCCTCTGGATCCCACCTGCATCAACATATCCGTCAGGGTTTCAGACCTACAAGGAATGAGTGTCTCAATCCAAAATGAGCATTCAGTCAAGCATCCGGCAATTTATTGGCAGCAAACCTTCCTATATTCCTGCAGTGCCGAGGGGTAGCCAGTTTAAGACTGACTGCAAGGAACAGAGCATACACAGAGGGTCCTATGCAGTTGGTGTCATATATACCTTGCACGGATACTTTGCATGACCATTTGCAAGAATTATGCAGAAGCACAGGTGTACAATGCAGAAGTATCATAATGTTCTCAGAAAAATCAGGAAAACAGGATGCATTGAGGGATTGAATGACTGATTAAGAAACACTCTGAAGTGATTGAATTTAGCAGGTTTCTGTTTTTTTATTTTTATTTTATTTATTTATTTAAAAATTTATATGCCGCCCCTTGCAATAGCCTCGGGGCGGCTTACAACATAGTAACATTATTAAAAACATATAACAAAATTAAAAACTGGCCCATCTCAGGTTATAATATAAAACATGGACAGAATTATAAATTAAACCTTTTAAATAAATTAAAGATTAAACATAAATTAGTTAAACATCAATTAAACATAAATTAAACATAAACTAAAACCAAAACAAAAACCTAAATTAAACAATAATATTAATTAAAATATTGCTTAAATAAAAAGGTCTTCGCCTGGCGCCGAAAAGCAAATAACGACGGCGCCAGGCGAGCCTCTCTGGGGAGCGCATTCCATAAATGTTTTTGTTTTTTGCTTCTGAGTTCAGAATTTCCCAAAAGACAATGAGGAGTTTTCCCAGGATTTGAGTATCCCAGCTATTTGCCTAAGAGTGATTAGATAGCAAGTGAACAATTCACACATTGTTTCGCTCTGGGGCTTTCCTCATTTTCCTGGAGAAAGAACCAGAACGGAAAACATTCCTGCAGTTTGGGGGGTGGGGGAATGACAAGGGAGAGAAAACAGGCCAAGCTTTCTCTTTACCAAAATCTAAAACATACAGGTTAATTAGGGCAGCTCCAGCACTGGCAAACACTGATATCCTCCTTTTCTAGTCCAAAGCCAGCCTGTAGGGCCTCCTTTTCACAGTCAAGGCCACTGAGGAGTCTTTTTCCTCGCTCAGCTCAGAAGGAGGAAAGTGTGTGTGTGTCAGGAAATCCCAAGGAATGCAAGAAAGAAAAATGGCTGTGTGAGGAAGCTTTACAAATAGCTGAGGAAGGAAGGGAAGTAAAAGGCAAGGGAGAAAAAGAAAGATACATCCAATCTAATGCAGAATTCCAGAGATAGCAAGAAGAGACAAGAATGCCGTCTTAAATGAAGAGTGCAAAGAAATAGGAGAAAACAATGGAATATGGAGGACCAGAGATCTCTGCAAGAAAATTGAAGATATGAAGGGAATGTTTCATGCAAAGATGGGCATGATAAAAGACCAAAATGGCAGGGAACTAACAGAGGCAGAAGAGATTAAGAACAGGTGGCAAGATTACACAGAAGAACTATACAAGAAAGAGCTTAACATCCCTGATAACCATGATGGGGTGGTCACTGACCTCGAGCCAGACATCCTAGAATGTGAAGTCAAATGGGCCTTAGGAAGACGGAGCAACAATAATGCTAGTGGAGGTGACAGTGTTCCAGCTGAGCTATTCAAAATCTTAAAAGACAATTCAGTAAAAGTGCTACACTCAATATGTCAGCAAATTTGGAAAACTAAGCAGTGGCCACAGGACTGAAACAGGTCAGTTTACATTCCGATCCCAAAGATGGGCAATGCCAAAGAATATTCAAACTACCGCACCATTGCACTCATTTCACATGCTAGCAAAGTGATGCTCAAAATCCTACAAGCTAGGCTCCAGCAGGATGTGGACCAAGAACTACCAGAAGTAAAGGCAGGATTTTGAAGAGGGAGAGGAACTGGAGATCAAATTGTCAAAAAATGCTGGATCATGGAGAAAGTTAGGGAGTTCCAGAAAAACATCTACTTCTGCTTCATTGACTATGCTAAAGCCTTTGATTGTGTGGATCACCACAAATTGTGGCAAATTTTTAAAGAGATGGGAGTACCACACCATCTTATTTGTCTTTTGCGAAACCTATATGTGAGTCAAGAAGCAACAGTGGGATCTGGACAGGGAACAACTGATTGGTTCAAAACTGAGAAAGGAGTTCAGCAAGACTGTATACTGTCACCCTGCCTATTTGACTTATATGCAGAGCACATCATGAGAAAGGCAAAGCAAGATGAATCACCAGTTGGAATCAAGATTGCTGGGAGAAATATCAACAACCTCAGATATGCAGATGATACCACTCTCATGGCAGAAAGTGAAGAGGAACTAAAGAGCCTCTTGATGCGGGTGAAGGGGGAGAGCGCAAAAGTTGGCTTGAAACTCAACATTAAGAAAACTAAGATCATGGCATCCGATCCTCTGACTTCCTGGCAAATAGATGGGGAAGAAATGGAGGTAGTGACAGATTTTATTTTTCTGGGCTCCAAGATCGCCATAGACGGGGACTGCAGCCAAGACACTTGCTCCTGAGGAGGAAAGCTATCGCAAATCTAGACAGCATGCTAAAAAGTAGAGACATCACCCTGCCAACAAAAGTGCGTATAGGCAAGGCTATGGTGTTCCCAGTTGCAATGTATGGCTGTGAAAGCTGGACCATAAGGAAGGCTGAGCGCAAAAGGATTGAGGCCTTTGAATTGTGGTGCTGGAGGAGACTCTTGCAAATCCCTTGGACTGCAAGGCGATCAAACCGGTCAGTCCTGGAAGAGATCAACCCTGACTGCTCTTTAGAAGGCCAGATAGTGAAGATGAAACTCAAATTCTTTGGCCACCTAATGAGAAGGAAGGACTCCCTGGAGAAGAGTGTAATGCTGGGAACAATAGATGGCAAAAGAAGAAGGGGACTGCAGTGGATGAGGTGGATGGATGGAGTCACTGAAGCAGTCGGCATGAGCTTAGATGGACCCAGTGGGATGGTGGAGGACAGGAAGGCCTTGAAGAATGTTGTCCATGGGGTCGTGATGGGTCGGACACAACTGCGCGACTAATAACAACAACAAGTCCAGTCCCCCACCCCCAACCCATCTTCTTTAGTGCAAGACCAAATGCCCCCTGGAGAAATGCTTATTTATGGTTGGGCGGATTCCAGAGGAATCCGCCCCTTCCTAACAGGGGATCAGCTCAGCTATTGGACATGTCTTCCAAGCATGTACAAGACCGTATCGTGCTTCCTGCATTTCCAAAGAGAGGACACCTGAAACATCTCCTGAAGACCTGCCTGCCTGCCCTTCCCCCCTAGTCGAAGCTCTGCATTTCCTACATTCCTCCTTAAGTTTGACCACATGTGCTGGTGTAAGTTGGATTTCCCCCTTGATGCTTTCCCTTTAATGTTCCCATTGCAGGATCTGACAGGAAAGTCACCTTGCTCCTCTGAAAAGCAGCCTTCAGAATCATCTTTTCAGTGGCCGTCTCTTTTCCGTCCACCAAACCAGGGAACAGGGTGGGAGCGTGGCTGGGGAAGAATTTGGCCAACTCCATTGACATTATATGTTCTACTGTCCAAGTTATTATCTGCACTGTCTGGCTGGCCACCTCTCCTCGCTTCCCAGCCTGTTACATGCAGTCACAGGCTGGGCAGATCATCCTGCAGTGCAACCAATGCTCTGTGGCCACGTACTACATTGCCCTCGGCTGCATGGGCTTCCTGGCTGCTGTCTGCTTCACAGTGGCCTTCCTTGCCAGGAAGCTGCCCGGGGCCTTCAACGAGGCCAAGTTGATCACCTTCATCATGCTGGTCTTCTGCAGCGTCTGGGTGTCCTTCGTGCCCACCTACCTGAGCACAAGGGGGAGGTACATGGTGACCGTCCAGGTCTTCTCCATCCTGACCTACAGCGTTTGGCTGCTGGGCTGCTGGGTTGCATCTTCCTGCCTCAGTGCTGCATCATTCTATGGAGGTCTGACCTGAATCCCAAGGAGCACCTCATGTTGAACAGTAAAATAAGCAACTAGAACACAGATTCTTATGAAACTAGTTCTCCTTGGCATAATCTGACAAGTTCTCTGCAACATGTCTTCTAGTGATATGTGAGTATCCCCCAGTCATGTGATGGGCCCCTATATCTCCCCTACATTTAGTCAATGGCATGTATATGCCCCCAATCCCAAATGCTCCCAAAATCCTAAACTGAGGATCGGTTTTCACACAGTGGTGTGTGCCAAGACCTGCAAGTGCTGCAGTTCCCCTTGGTGGCTCAGCCTCCTTCTCCTCACAAGCACAGGAGCCCCAGGTGGGGAGATGCCCGAGGGATCAGCACCAGTCCACTCATGTGGACCATGCAGAAGTTACAGTGGACCAACCACTTCCTGTTCCCGCTTGTCCCCCTAGTGCTGCAGAATCTCGCTCCACATCTGGCTTTGGCCTCCCCCAGATCCCCTTTTGCTGCTGTTCTGCCTGCCCTTGCTGGCCTTTGGGCCTCCCCCCCACCCAATCTCTGCTTTTGCCTCCACCCCTCCCTGCCTCACCAGTATCTAGGCCTGGCCCCAGGAAGGCTTTCCTTCCTCTGTCGCCATCACACCTGGCCTCAGTTTGAGCATCAAAAACTCCTGAGGCTGAACTCATGTCTCTATCATGCCAGCGACGTCAATTCATGGCACAAGTCGGTGGTGCTGGCCAAGAGGGTGGGAGATGGCAGCATGGAGTTATCCAGTGCCACACGGAAGGACTGGAAGAGGTGACCTTTGAGCTCTGGAGGCTCATAGCCAGTTTGGTACACTGGCCACCTGGCAGCACTGCTGTTTTCTTCTCTGTCAGAGAGGGATTCCTGGGGTGTCCTGGCGACACACTGCTGAGACTGAGCATAGCGTCTTCCTGTGAATCCAAGGGTCCATTCTCCCAGTTCTGCAATTTCAAGATTTCCTGATACACACAACCCTTGAACCTGGGTCACCCCAGAAGCTGAGTGCTTGGAGAGAGAGGACATAGCAAAGGAAGGCCTGCTTCACACACTGTAGAGTAAATGTGTGGAGGCCTGTACCATGGGAAGTGGTGATGGCAATCAATGGGGGCCTTCAAACGGGGATTGGACAGATCCATGGGACAAGGGAGAATCTGTGGCTACTAGCCTTGCTGGGGATCCGTGAGGTCATTGCCTGAGCCCACGCAAGGCTCAGTCTGGCTGGGGAAAGGCAGAGACTGGGTACGTGTGTTGTGGAATCCTTCCCCATCCCCATCTCTCCCTCTGTGGTGAAAATGAGCCAGAACCAGGAAGGGAGGAAATGTCAGGCCCTTCACTGGGTCCACAGTATGGGACCTACAGGACTGGACACCCTGAACAAGCTCATCCTGTGTGGGAGCCCAGCGAGCAAGGGGGATATGGGGAAAGGACTCATGCAGGTCCATTTCCTTGCCAGAAATGGGAATGGCAGTGGGGACACTTATATGCAGCACAGATGGGGATTCGGTAGAGGCAGTCTGGGTGAAACTTAGGGGTTTTGACAGAGAAAGAGACCTGAAAGTGGGGGTATGTTATCGCCCTCCAGGTCAACTTGAGACCCTGGATGATTTTATTTTATTTATTTATTTATTTAAATATTTATATGCCGCCCCTTGCACAATGATGTCCTGACAGGCCAGATTCTAAGGATATCTCGGGGGAGAGACACAGTAATTATGGGGGATTTCAATCTCCCGGATTTTACTTGGGAGACTCACTCGGCGGTGACAGCCAGGTCACGTCGCTTCCTAGAAGCTCTAGAGGGTGGGTTTTTCACACAGAGGGTCCGAGAGGCGACGAGGGGGGGGAACATCCTGGACTTGGTCTTGACCAATAGGGAGGAGCTGATAGATGAAGTACAGATTAGGGGAGCTCTGGATGTGAGTGATCACTCCATCCTTTGCTTTGAGATCAGAGGACTGGGGCCGTGCAGCAGGGCGAGCACTAGAAGCTGGGACTTCAAGAGGGCCAACTTTGGCCAACTGAAGGCCAGGCTGGGGAAAGTCTCCTGGGATAGGTTACTGGAAGGTAAGCGAGTTGAGGAGGGGTGGATGGCACTCAAAAGGGAGGTTTTGTAGGCGCAAGCCCTGACGATACCTCTAGTCAGTAAGGTGGGGAGGCGGAGGAGAGTGCCGCCATGGATGCGAAAGGAGGTGGTTAGGGGGATTAGACGAAAGAGGAGCCTCCATAGGAAATGGGTACTGGGGGAAATAGACAAAAGGGTATAGCGGGAGGAGGAGGCCCGTTGCAGAAGGATTCTTCGCAAGGCTAAGGCTGATTATGAGCTGAGACTTGCCAAGAATATCAAGAGCAACAAAAAGGGCTTCTTCCAGCATGTAAATAGGAAAAGGAAGGGGAGACAAGTGGTGGGACCACTAAATAAGGAGGAAGGAGATCCAGTGACTGACATGAGGGAACAGGCACAGATGCTAAATGACTATTTTGCCTCTGTGTTCTCCCCAAAGCAGGACGGGGGATATCCGTATAGGAGATTGGATGAGGCTGGGGACTTAGGGGCAGAGATTAGAGTCACCCCCCTTGAAGTCGAGGGGCTCCTCAGGGCATTGGACATTACAAAGGCGCCAGGCCCTGACGGGTTACACCCGAGAGTACTTAGAGAGTTGGCAGGGGTTCTCTCACGCCCACTGGCCTCCATTTTTGAGGCCTCGTGGAGAACAGGTGAAGTTCCAGAGGATTGGAGGGTGGCATCGGTGGTCCCAATTTTCAAAAAGTGTAGTAGGAAGGACATGGGGAATTATAGACCGATTAGCCTTACGTCCATTGTAGGAAAAACAATGGAAAGGCTCATAATAGAGAGAGATCTAGTGATGCTAGATAGGGAAGGGAGGCTGACAGCCACACAACATGGCTTCCGCAGAAACAGGTCCTGCCAGACAAACCTTGTGGAATTCTATGACAAGGTTTCAAGATGGCTAGATGGAGGGGATGCAGTGGATGTGGTATACCTGGATTTCAGCAAGGCCTTTGACAAAGTGCCCCATGATATCCTGGTGGAGAAACTGAGGAGTTTTGGGATACACCAAAGCACTGTCCGGTGGATTAGGGCATGGTTGACTGACCGAAAGCAGAAGGTAACCATTAGCGGGGAATCGTCGGGATGGCAGCCAGTGACAAGCGGGGTCCCCCAGGGCTCTGTCCTGGGGCCGATCCTGTTTAATCTTTTCATTAACGACATGGAAGAAGGGGTGAACAGTCTGCTGATCAAATTCGCAGACGACACTAAAACTGGAGCAGTGGCCACAACTGAGGAGCAGATACACCAGATCCAAAAGGATCTGGACAGACTATGGAAGTGGGCAAGAGACAACAGGATGGCGTTCAATGTGGATAAGTGCAAGGTCTTGCACTTGGGGCATAGGAATAGCTGTCATAAGTACAGGTTAGGCAAGTGGCTGGAGAGCAGCACTTGTGAAAGGGACCTCGGGGTACTGGTTGACCGCAGGCTAAACATGAGTCAGCAGTGTGATGCGGTAGTCAAGAGGGCGAATGCCACCCTTGGCTGCATAGCCAGAAGTGTGGCTTCTAGATCAAGAGAGGTATTACTACCACTCTACATGACTCTGGTGCGCCCGCAACTGGAATATTGTGTTCAGTTTTGGGCCCCTCATTACAGAAAGGATATAGCCAGGTTGGAGTCAGTGCAGCGTAGGGCCACAAGGATGGTGGCTGGTTTGCAGGGGATGGGGTATGAGGCGAGACTGAGGGAACTGGGTCTCTTCAGCCTGGAGAAGAGGAGACTCAGAGGGGATATGTTGGCAACATACAGGTATGTGAGGGGGGGTCACATGGAGATGGGGAGAGGCCTGTTCTCCCCTGCAGAGGAAGGCAGGACGCGCTCCAATGGAGCAAAGCTCAGGGAGCCAAGGTTCAATTTGGATGCCAGGAAGCACTTCCTGACAGTTAGGACCCCGAGGGCATGGAATGGGCTTCCACGGGAGGTCGTTGAGGCCCCATCGGTGAGGGTGTTCAAAGATAGGCTGGACATGCACATGGTGGGCATGTCATGAGCGGAGCCGGCTGGTGCCGGAGGTCAGACTAGATGGCCCAGGAGGCCCCTTCTGACTTGCTCTGTTTCTATGTTTCTATGTTTCTATGCCACTAATGTCTGCTCAAAACCTTGCCAGTACTTAAGACACCCTCCAGTCTACTGAATTGCTGCTCCCCTAGAAATAAAGGAGTTCTTTTGACTGGGACAAAGAACTGCAGCTGCAACTGTAGGGGGGGAGGCGAAAGGGGGGCAGGATACATTCCAGGGGAGAAAAGCTCAGGGAACCAAGATTTGGGGTAGGTGCCAGGAAGTACTTCAGATGGGCATGGAATGGGCTTCCAATGAATGTAAGGGTGTTTAAGGATATGCTGGACATGCACATTGTAGGCAGGACATGAGTGGAGCCAGCTGGACCCAGGGGTCAGACTAGATGGCCCAGGAGGCCCCTCTGAATTACTCTTTTTCTATTTCTTGGAAGCCAATTCCTGAGCACATGACCAAGTCATCCCTTCATTGTTCTTGCCTCGAAGGGGCTGCATTGTTGAGTTCTCAGCAGATGCCTCTCTTGCACATGGGAGTGAGAAAGGTTGTCAGGAAGCCACAGAGGTGCTGCAGCCATGAGGACGCATAATTACCGAAATCATCATGCACTGCTGCTCTTCTTGCTAAACCTCACGGACCACCCTCCCCCAGGACAACCCTGAATGCCCCAAGGCCCTCCTGAGATGGCAGAGGAGTGTCTGGCATCCAGGCACAAAGGGGAGGGCACCTCCTTCCCTACCATCCTGTTCAGGGATAGGGAGAGGCTGGGAGAAGCAGAGGAGTCTGCCATGTAGGGACTTAATCTCACTTCCATTGGCTGGAGCCTTGCCTGGCTGGGCTCCTTGTCCATTTAGAAGGAAATTCCTCTAACTGCTCCTCTACTTGCCTGAAAGGGGCAGGATGGAGGCCGTGTCAAGCACCAGCAGAGTGGCACTCTTTGTCCTGGTGCTGCTGCTTCTCCCAGAGGCCTCCTGTGGGAGGCTGGAAGCCAAATGCCCCTGGAGTTGGCACAGGGCTGAGCTGCAACCACACAGTTATTTCCGGCCAGGAGACTTCATCCTCAGTGCCAGCTTCTCTGCAACTCAAGGCTACTTTGGACCACACTCTTTCAACAAACCTGCCTCTAACGAACAGCTTCAGTAAGTCAGGTGCCTGCTTAACCTAACACCTGAAAGCACCATGGGAAGCTGGTCAACACGTCAGCAGCATGCAAAGCCAGGGAAATGTCTTCCAGGTGGCTTCCTCCACATGAAGATGCAGGTGATGACTCACGGGCAGCAAGGCCAGCAGAGGGTCCAGGGCAATGGGGGATGCAGAACATGCACCACCTTCCCTGCCTCTGCACCCCTCTGCCTTCCCTTCCCCATTAGTGGGAACGGCTGCCTTGCCGGGCTTCTGCAAGGGATGGGAACCTTTGCTGCAGGTGTCTTGTCTTGGTGGAAGGAACTGGAGTAAGATGGGAAAGAGGTCGCTGGAATCGCAGCTGAGGTTCTGCAGGAATCGGCAGTTGGCTCTGGCTTTGGGCTGGGACCAGGCTGAGCATGTGGAAGCTAGAGAAGCAGGATGCAGCCTTGAGGGGCCATGGAAGGATCTATGGGCAGGGATGGCAGGGTGACCCACTTGATTTCTTTCTTTCAGGATGTCATCCACATTTTACTGGAAGATCCTCTCCTTCCTCTTTGCCATCCAGGAGGTCAACCAGAATCCCAGCCTCTTGCCCAACCTCACCCTCGGCTACAGCATCTATGACAACCTTCACGATGTTAGACTGACATCTGATGCAGCCATAGACCTGCTCTCGACCGCTCAGAACCACGTTCCCAACTACAAGTGAGACAGGCGAGATCATCTGCTGGCCGTCCTTGAAGAATCTGACTCGGACAACTCCATGCAGCTTTCCAACATGCTGGGCATCTTCAAAATCCCACAGGTGGGAGGCTTGGGACTTGAGATGCCATGTAGAGAATGCACATGCTTCTCCAAATACTTTGCATGCATGGAGTCCCTCTGAGGAACAACAGTCCGTCCCCCTCAATCCTGTGAATTACGGAGTTAAAGCCCCATCTGTCTCACACCAGGCACACATCTGGTATTGTTCATGCTGAAGATGAACAAAAAGGTCGCTCTTCTTCATTTTCCGACTCTGACAGCAACTGGCAACACCAGCAAGGTCCCATTAGTAATGGCACATGATAGGGATTACATGAATGGAGCTGGGCGGAGCCAGGGTCACACTAGATGGCCCCAGAGGTGGCTTCTATCTCCCTTTCTTTTCCTGTTTCTTACTTTCTAAGCTCGAGTGAGCCATTCTCTTGTTGAGACCAGCTGCAGCAGCCGCCATGCACAGTGACGCTCCTTGCTATCATTAGATGGAGAGGGAAGCTCATGCATGTTCCTTTTGCACACAGATATGTTGAGCTGCACATCTCAAGGTAAATCAACAGGCTCCAGGCTGACCTTTGACACATTCTGATCTTTTGGCAGAGGCTTTTATCTTCCACTCTTTTATGTCTCTCTGATAGAATCCTAAATAATGGACTCTTATTGTTTTGTCACCCAGGAAAATTTGTCTTGTCCATTGGGACCAGATGTCGAGCAAGCAATTCTGCACTTCAGGGTCAATCATTTCATGGACCTCCCAGATACTTTCCTTTTCCTTCCCATGCATCCAATGCAGAAGGGCAAGGATGATTGAGAGACCTCAGGAAGGCGTCCACAACATCTGTGTCCTACGAACCCTGTGAAATGCTTCTCCCATTGATGGGAAGAAGTGTAGGGACATTTATTCCAGGCTGGAAAATCTGGACATGCTCTTGAGTTCAGGCTGCTCCCAGCATCCTTCAGTCAGTGTTGTAAACATGTGATGCTGAAACACTTTATTTTTCAGAAAATCATAAGCGTTGCTTCCTGTCAAGTCATGTTTCAGAAAGGTTGAGCGACATATTCTCATGAGGTAAGAAACGTTGATCTGGTGCTGAAATGGAGCAACCCATCAGTCCCTTTCTTTCTTCCTAGGTCACTTACTCTTTCACTTCTCAGGTCCTTCTCAGAGAGAAAAAGGCCAGTCCCCTTCCTTGTACAGGATGCTCCCTGAAGAAGGCCTCCAGTACCCAGGGATCGTCAGGCTGCTGCTGCACTTCCGGTGGACAATGGTGGGTGTCTTCTCACTTGACACTGAGAATGGAGACAAGTTCATGAGAACCTTGAAACTGGAGCTCCTCAGGCATGGCATTTGTGTGGTTTTTTCATGCAGCATCTCACAGCTGAAATCGGGAAATATATCAATTGATCTGCAGTCACCAAAGGAGCTGGTAAAAATCAAAGTCTTTGTTTATTTTGAAGAGTTCTTTTTCCCGTTCTATGGAATGCAGATCGTAGAAAGTGCAGTTGAAAAGTTTGTGAAACTCGTTAATGGAAAAGTCTTTATCACCACAACTTTGTACGACTTTACCTTGGATTTTGTTTATGCAGATTGTGATTTCCAGCATGTTTATGCATATTTTTCCTTCCTTCCCCAAACAAGTAAAAGGACCACATATGATGGTTTCAATGATTTGTATAGAAATATGGGTGTGTTTTTGAACACAGCTTTCAAGTGTTCATATTCAAAGCATGTCCTGTCAGTGAAAGAGTGGATGAGATGCAGAGAGGAGGAGGAACCGGAGGGCCTGCCCCAAGTGGACAAGGAGCAAACACTCTCTCTGGACAGCTTCTTCTCTTCCAGCACCGTCCAGGCTGTGGCCTGTTCTGTGCATGCGGCTCTTTCCTCCAGATCCAGGAGGAAGAATGTGGACCTTGGAGGCAGGCTTGAGGTGCACAGGCTTCATCCATGGCAGGTATTCCCACCGCTTCTTAGGTATTGAATTCCGGGTGTGAGAAAGTGAGATGGGATTTTCCAAATGAAGGGGCACCTGGAACACTCTCTGTTCTGGTCCCTCTTTTGGTCCCTTCCACTGGATTTTGGGAACTGAGTCCTTCTGTCCATGGCCCATACAGTTGCTTTGAGTCATCCTGGAGCTGAGCATAGGAGTGTTAGGAATGTATTGGTCCTCATTCAGATTTCTTGACCTAATAAAAATGGGGCTTGCCATCTTGCCTGGGTTCAACCTGCTAAACCCGGGTGACCACAGCCTATGCTTAGTTGTGTCTGCATTCCTGATCCCGGGATCCATTCTACACCCCATCTCATAAGAGCAGGGAATTGTGCTGCAGCTGGTCTGGGGTTTCTAGCTGTCCAAGCAAACTTCCAGCGAGCAATCTGAGATGGAGAGTTAGGAGGAATTTCGCAGTGGAGTTGAAGTGGAAGAGGAGACCAAGGAAGAGGAAAAGTCGGCTTTTTGCCTAAGGTCAGAATGGCAGGAATGAGCAGCAGGCACAAGCTGCAATCCACACTGTAGTCTCACCTGAGAATTTGATCAGCAGACTGGTCACCCCCTCTTCCTGTCCATTGATGAAAAGATTGAAGAGGAGAGGTCCAAGGATGGAGCCCTGGGGGGCCCCACTCATCCCCAGCTGCCATCCCGATGATTCCACACTAATGGTTACCCTCTGCTTTCGGTCACTCAACCATGCCCTAGTCCATTGGACAAAGGGTTGGTCTATCCCAAACTCCTAAGTTTCTCAACCAGGATATCATGGGGCACTATGTCAAAGGCCTTCCTGAAATCCAGATAAGCCACATCCACTGCATCACTTCTGTCAAGCCAACTTGAAACCTTGTCATGGAATTCGACAAGTTTCATCTGGAAGGACATGTTTTTGCGGATGCTGTGTTGCATGGCTGCCAACCTCCCTTCCCTATCTAGCATCATTAGATCTCCCATTATTATGAGCCTTTCCATTGTCTTTCCTACAATGGACATAAGGCTAACCGGTGTGTACTTCCTCATGAAACCTCTACTACCCTGTTGGAATATTGGGACCATAGATGCCACCCACTGTTCCTTTCTTGTTGTTTTGTTGTTGTTAGTTGCGAAATCAGGTCTGACCCATTGCGGCCCAATGGACAACATTCCGCCAGGCCTTCCTATCCTCCACCATCCCCCTGAGTCCAGTTATGTTCACAGTGACTGCTTCAGTGACTCAATCTATTATTTATTTATTTATTTATTCATTTATTCATTCATTCATTCATTCATTCATGTATTTATTTAGGGAACTTCTATACCACCCCATTCGCCGAAGCCTTGGGGCGGCTCATAATCATAAATAAATAACAAAAATATAAAACAGTATAATTTAAGAATAATTTAAGGTGGTGATCTAGACACCTCATTCTCTGCCGTTCCCTTCTTCTTTTGCCATCTATTGTTCCCAGCATTAGGTTCTTCTCCAGGAAGTCCTTCTTTCTCATTAAGTGGCGAAAGTATTTGAGGTTCATCATCATTATCTGGCCTTCTAAAGAGCAGTCAGGGTTGATCTCCTCTAGGACTGACCAGTTTGATCACCCTGAGGTCCATGGGACTCACAGGAGTCTCCTCCAGCACCACAATTCCAAGGCTTCAATCTTTTGGCGCTCAGCCTTCCTTACGGTCCAGCTTTCACAGCCATACATTGCAACTGGGAAAACCATAGCCTTGACTATACACACTTTTGTTGGCAGAGTGATGTCTCTGCTTTTTAGTATTCTGTCTAGATTTGCCATAGCTTTCCTCCCCAGAGGCAAGCATCTTTTAATTTCTTGGCTGAAATCCCCATTTGCGGTGACCTTGGAACACAGGAAAATAAAATCTGTCACTACCTCCATTTCTTCCCCATCTATTTGCCAGGAAGTGAGAGGACCGGATGTGATGATCTTAGTTTTCTAATGTTGATTTTCAAGCCAACTTTTGCACTCTCCTCCTTCACCCACATCAAGAGGCTCTTTAGTTCCTCTTCACTTTCTGCCATGAGAGTGGTATCATCTGCATATCTGAGGTTGTTGATATTTCTCGGAGCAATCTTAATTCCACCTGGTGATTCATCTAGCCCTGCCTTTCTCATGATGTGCTCTGCATATAAGTTAACTAGGTAGGGCAACAGTATACAGCCTTGCCAAACTCCTTTCTCAATTTTGAAACAATCACTGTTTTCGTGTACAGTTCTCACTGTTGCTTCTTGCCCCACATACATGTTTCTCAAGAGACAAATAAGATTGTGTGGAACTCCCATCTCTTTAAAAATTTGCCACAATTTGTTGTGATCCACACAATCAAAGGCTTTAACGTAGTCAAGAAGTAGATGTTTTTCTGGAACTCCCTAGCTTTCTCCATGATCCAGTGTATGTTGGCAATTTGATCTCTAATTCCTCTCCCTCTTCGAAATCTTGCCTGTACTTCTGGTAGTTCTCGGTCCACATACTGCTGGAGCCTAGCTTGTAGGATTTTGAGCATCACTGTGCTAGCATGTGAAATGAGTGCAATGGTGCAGTAGTTTGAACATTCTTTGGCATTGCCCTTCTTGGGGATCGGAATGTAAACTGACCTTTTCCAATCCTGTGTCCATTGCTTAGTTTTCCAAATTTGCAGGCATATTGAGTATAGCGCTTTTACTGCATCGTCTTTTAAGATTTTGAATAGCTCAGCTGGAACACTGTCACCTCCACTAGCTTTGTTGTTGCTCAGACTTCCTAAGACCCATTTGACTTCACATTCTGTGATGCCTGGCTCAAAGTCAGTGACCACCTCATCGTGGTTATCAGGGACCTTAAGCTCTTCCTTGTAAAGTTCTTCTGTGTAATCTTGCCACTTCTTTTTAATCTCTTCTGCCTCTGTTAGGTCCCTGCCATTTTGGTCCGTTATCATGCCCATCTTTGCATGAAACTTTCCCTTCATATCTCCAATTTTCTTGAAGAGATCTCTGGTCCTCCTCATTCTATTGTTCTCTTTCTTTGCACTGTTCATTTAAGAAGGCATTCTTATCTCTTCTAGCTATTCTCTGGAATTCTGCATTCAGTTGGGTGTATCTTTCTCTTTCTCCCTTGCCTTTTGCTTCCCTTCTTTCCTCAGCTATTTGTAAAGCTTCCTCAGACAGCCATTTTGCTTTCTTGCATTTCTTTTTCTTTGCAATGGTTTTAGATGCTACCTCTTGTACAATGTTGTGAGTCTTTGTCCAAAGTTCTTCAGGAACTCTGTCTATTAGATCTAATTCCTTAAATCTATTTGTCACCTCTACTGTATATTCATCAGGGATATGATTTAGGTCATACCTGAGTGGCCTAGTGCTCTTCCCTACTTTCTTCAGTTTAAGCCTAAATTTTGAAAAGAGAAGCTCATTATCGGAGCCACAGTCAGCTCCTGGTCTAGTTTTTACTGACTGTATAGAGCTTCTCCTTCATTGGCTGCAGAGCACATAGTCAATCTGATTTTTGATTTGACCATCTGGTGATGACCATTTGTAGAGTTGTCTCTTGAGTTGTTCAAAAAAGTGCTTACTATGACCATCATATTCTCTTGACAAAATTCTACCAGCTTGTGCCCTGCTTCATTTTGTACTCCAAGGCCAAACTTGCCTGTTATTCCGGTTATCTTTTGGCTTCCTACTTTAGCTTTTCAATCCCCCATGATGGTAAGGACATCATTTTTGTATTTTAATTCTAGAAGGCGTTGCAGGCCTTCATAGAACCGGTCTACTTCAGCCTCTTCAATGCCAGTGGTTGGGGCATTGACTTGGAATATTGTGAAGTTGAATGGTTTTACTTGGATTCAACTTGAGATAATTCTGTCAATTTGGAGATTGTATCCCAGTACTGCTTTTCCTACTCTTTTATTGACTATGAAGGCTACTCCATTTCTTCTGAGGGATTCTTGCCCGCAGTAGTATACCTGATGGTCATCTGAATTAAATTCACCCATTCCTGTCCATTTTAGTTCACTGATTCCTTAGATGTCAATGTTCAGTCTTGTCATCTCTTCTTTGTCAACATTCAGCTTGCCTTGCTTCGCGGAACTTACATCCAGGTTCCTATGGCGTATAGATCTTTGCAGCATCGGACTTCCTTTCACCATCTGATGCATCTGCAACTGATTGTCCTTTTGAGGTTGACCCAGTCACTTCATTCCTTCTGGCCCTACTAATTCTAGCCTTCTGCTCTTCCCCAGTAGCATATTGGACACCTTCCGACCTGAGTGGCTCATCTTCCGGTGTCATATCATTTTGCCGTTTGGAACTGTTCATGGGGTTTTCATAGCAAAGTACTGGAGTGGGTTGTCATCTCCTTCTCCAATGGATCACATTTTGTCAGAGCTCTCTGCTATGACCTTTCCATCTTGGGTGGCCCTGCCTGGCAGAGCTCATAGCTTCATTGAGCTGTGCAAGCCCCTTTGCCACAAGACAGTGATCCATGGAGGAGGTTCCTCTATTAGGAATTTGATATTTAGACATCTTTCAAGAAACCTTATGGATTTATCTGGAAAAAATCTTCCCAATTGAATCAGATTTTGCTTTTTGATTCAGTAAACTCCATGGTCAACTGTGGGAGTACTGCAGATATTATCTGTCTGGACTGCTGCAAATTTTTGGACCAAGAGCCCCATGATAGAGCGATGAGCAAACTATCTCCAAGCAGGTGAGATAGAATAACTCTCAGATGGATGCACAGTTGGCTATAGAATAGGACTGAAGTTTGCTCATCAGTGGCCCCTTTTCAGACCAAGAGGATGTAAAAAGTTGGGTACTGCAGGGTTCAGTCTGTGGCCCGGTGCTCTTCCACACTTGCATTAATGATCTGAATGAGAGAGTGCAGTGTATGCTGATCAGAACTTTAGATCTTGCTGAACAGGATTGGCTAGCTAATGCCTTAGAAGAAAGAATGAAAGAAGGAAATTTCACCACATCCCAGTAGGAGGAACAGGAAAGCATTCAGAAGAGGACAGGAAGGACGATGTGTGGACTGGAAAGAAAGCTGTAGGAGGAGAGATGGAGTGAACTGGGCATGTGCATCCTGGAGATGAAAAGACTGAGGGAGGTATGACAGCCTTTTTCCAGTCCTTGACGGGTTGTCACAGAAGCAAGGCCACAACCTCTGCTTGATAATCCCAGAGTGAAGGATGTGGAGCAAAGGGCTCAAGTGACAGGAAGCCCGTCTTGGCCCCTTCCAAATTGCTTCTTCTGGGATCCCCTAGAGACTCCTCAGGAAGAGATCCTATTAAGTACAGTAAAATGATCTCTCAGGTCCCTCTGTCAAGGATTGCATGCTCTGGAGCAGAGCGGTCCATTTGCTGCTTCTAAGGATTCTGGGAATGTTGCCCTCAGAGAATCCCCTCTCCTTCAGTGATGAAGCTTCTAGCCTTGGTTTCCTGAATGCCCAAAGCAGAGCGTGGGCATCCGGCAGGGAAATCATATTCCTGCACATGATGAGAGTCACATCCAGCCCCACTAAGGGACACTAAGTCACACTAAGTCACATCCAGCCCCACATCAGGCCTGAGGGACTGATAAGGCCAAGCTCAGCCACTGCAAGCCCTTTTGGCTCTGGCCTCTTGGCAGAGCAGCAGAGGCACAGGCTGGGAGAGAGTGCTGAGTGGCCAGGGGACTGGCACAGGCAAGGTAGGAGCTGGGCAGGTGGGAGCAGAGGTCCAGGAGCAGCAGAGAGGGAGGGGTGGGCCAGAGAGCGAGAGCAGCCAGGGGGAAGCAGGGGGCGGGGCCACTGGCCTGAGGGACTGAGAGGGCCAAGCTCGGGCGGCGTCCCTCGTCTGCGTCCCTGAGCTGCGGTCCGGACGGTCCAGGGACTCCCTTCCCTGAGACACAGAGGTTGTTTGTTTGATTGTTTGTTTGTTTTTTGTTTTGTTTGTGTGTTTTTGTTTTGTTTTGTTTTGTTTGCACTTTGCTTTGCTTTCTTGTGCTTTTTTTTTTTTTTTCTTTCAATTTAAATTTAAGTTTATTTTCTCCTTGTGTGTGTGTGCAAGTGGGGTTTTTGCCTGGGAGAACTGGGAGAGTGAGAGGAACTGCAGGACTTACAAGACAGGGAACCAAGGTAAGGTCTCGGAAGGGTTACAGATGGCAGACCAGGAGATGGCCTTGGCGGGAGTCACGGGTGTTGCTGTCCGCTGCGAGAGCTGCGACATGTTCGCCCTTCTCCCCCAGGAGAGGCAGGGATACACTTGCCCTCGGTGCAAGATGGTGACCCTGCTAGAGGAGGAGGTGAGGTGCCTGAGGGCCGAGAGAGCTCTTCAGGCCCCCCCGCAGCAGCCCCCCTCTCGACAGAGGGCTGAGGGAGAGACCACGGGAGGAGCAGCTGCGGAGACATGGAGGTATGTCACCCACAGGAGGAGGCGGCCAGCACGGCCTCCTCCTTCTCCTGGCACCAATCTGGAGCTAGGAAACAGGTTCTCTCCACTTGGGGAGGCTGGGGCTGAGGAGGCCTCAGGGGACCAGCAGGACCCCCAGCCTGGGACATCAGGAGGCAAGGGAGCCACTGCAGGAGAGGCGAGGACCAGGGCACGGCTGCCCACCAGCACCGAGAAGGTACGGCGGCGGGTGATAGTTGTTGGGGACTCCCTGCTGAGGGGCACTGAGGCGGCGGTGTGCCGCCCCAGCCTTCAGACAAGGGAGGTTTGCTGCCTGCCGGGCGCACGCATCCGGCACGTGAAGGACAGAGTGGAGCATCTTGTTCGCTCCGGGGGTCACCAGCCACTCCTGGTGATCCATGTGGGCACAAACGACGTGGCCAGGCAGGGGGTGGTCGGGATCACCAGGGACTTTTCGGCCTTGGGGAAGAAACTCAGGGAGCTGAAGGCCCAAGTGGCCTTCTCGTCAATCTTACCCGTCCGGGGATTTGGGACAGGAAGGGACAGGAGGGCCTCTGAGGTGAACGACTGGCTTAGGGTGTGGTGCCAGAAGGAACGCTTCGGATTCCTCGACCACGGCACTCGTTTTCTTGCCAATGGACTTCTGGCAAGGGATGGGTTACACCTCACGAGGATGGGGAAAAGGTCCTTTGGAGATGCTCTAGCGAGCTTCATCCGGAAGACTTTAAACTGAGCCAGTGGGGGGTGGGTTCAGGCCCCCCAGTAACATGTCTGCACTGGACAAGTGTGCAGGGAGGATCGGGGCTCTGGGAGCAGGGTTTTAGAGATACTGCAGGGACTGACAGGACTTCTACAGAGAGGGGCCAGGTACCGGGGAGGATGGGAGGAAGGAGGATGCTGGGCACTCCAAGGAAAGGAAGCAGTGGGAAGGAGTTGAGGTGCATGTACACCAATGCTAGGAGCATGGGTAATAAGCAGGAAGAGCTTGAAGCTCTCCTGGGAATAGGAGGATACGATCTGGTGGGAATCACAGAAACTTGGTGGGATGAAAGGCAAGTCTGGAATGTGAACATAGAAGGGTATCACCTTTTTAGAAAGGACAGGAAGGGAAAGAGAGGTGGGGGTGTGGCTTTATATGTCAGGGAAGGGATAGGATGCAGTGAGATAGAGTGCAGCACAGATGGGGATTCGGTAGAGGCAGTCTGGGTGAAACTTAGGGGTTTTGACAGAGAAAGAGACCTGACAGTGGGGGTATGTTATCGCCCTCCAGGTCAACTTGAGACCCTGGATGATGTCCTGACAGGCCAGATTCTAAGGATATCTCGGGGGAGAGACACAGTAATTATGGGAGATTTCAATCTCCGGATATTACTTGGGAGACTCACTCGGCGGTGACAGCCAGGTCACGTCGCTTCCTAGAAGCTCTAGAGGGTGGGTTTTTCACACAGAGGGTCCGAGAGGCGACGAGGGGGGGAAACATCCTGGACTTGGTCTTGACCAATAGGGAGGAGCTGATAGATGAAGTACAGATTAGGGGAGCTCTGGATGTGAGTGATCACTCCATCCTTTGCTTTGAGATCAGAGGACTGGGGCCGTGCAGCAGGGCGAGCACTAGAAGCTGGGACTTCAAGAGGGCCAACTTTGGCCAACTGAAGGCCAGGCTGGGGAAAGTCTCCTGGGATAGGTTACTGGAAGGTAAGCGAGTTGAGGAGGGGTGGATGGCACTCAAAAGGGAGGTTTTGCAGGCGCAAGCCCTGACAATACCTCTAGTCAGTAAGGTGGGGAGGCGGAGGAGAGTGCCGCCATGGATGCGAAAGGAGGTGGTTAGGGGGATTAGACGAAAGAGGAACCTCCATAGGAAATGGGTACTGGGGGAAATAGACAAAAGGGTATAGCGGGAGGAGGAGGCCCGTTGCAGAAGGATTCTTCGCAAGGCTAAGGCTGATTATGAGCTGAGACTTGCCAAGAATATCAAGAGCAACAAAAAGGGCTTCTTCCAGCATGTAAATAGGAAAAGGAAGGGGAGACAAGTGGTGGGACCACTAAATAAGGAGGAAGGAGATCCAGTGACTGACATGAGGGAACAGGCACAGATGCTAAATGACTATTTTGCCTCTGTGTTCTCCCCAAAGCAGGACGGGGGATATCCGTATAGGAGATTGGATGAGGCTGGGGACTTAGGGGCAGAGATTAGAGTCACCCCCCTTGAAGTCGAGGGGCTCCTCAGGGCATTGGACATTACAAAGGCGCCAGGCCCTGATGGGTTACACCCAAGAGTACTTAGAGAGTTGGCAGGGGTTCTCTCACGCCCGCTGGCCTCCATTTTTGAGGCCTCGTGGAGAACGGGTGAAGTTCCAGAGGACTGGAGGGTGGCATTGGTGGTCCCAATTTTCAAAAAGGGTAGTAGGAAGGACATGGGGAATTATAGACCGGTTAGCCTTACGTCCATTGTAGGAAAAACAATGGAAAGGCTCATAATAGAGAGAGATCTAGTGATGCTAGATAGGGAAGGGAGGCTGACAGCCACACAACACGGCTTCCGCAGAAACAGGTCCTGCCAGACAAACCTTGTGGAATTCTATGACAAGGTTTCAAGATGGCTAGATGGAGGGGATGCAGTGGATGTGGTATACCTGGATTTCAGCAAGGCCTTTGACAAAGTGCCCCATGATATCCTGGTGGAGAAACTGAGGAGTTTTGGGATACACCAAAGCACTGTCCGGTGGATTAGGGCATGGCTGACTGACCGAAAGCAGAAGGTAACCATTAGCGGGGAATCGTCGGGATGGCAGCCAGTGACAAGCGGGGTCCTCCAGGGCTCTGTCCTGGGGCCGATCCTGTTTAATCTTTTCATTAACGACATGGAAGAAGGGGTGAACAGTCTGCTGATCAAATTCGCAGACGACACTAAAACTGGAGCAGTGGCCACAACTGAGAAGCAGGTACTCCAGATCCAAAAGGATCTGGACAGACTATGGAAGTGGGCAGGAGACAACAGGATGGCGTTCAATGTGGAGAAGTGCAAGGTCTTGCACTTGGGGCATAGGAATAGCTGTCATAAGTACAGGTTAGGGGACAAGTGGCTGGAGAGCAGCACTTGTGAAAGGGACCTCGGGGTACTGGTTGACCGCAGGCTAAACATGAGTCAGCAGTGTGATGCGGTGGTCAAGAGGGCGAATGCCACCCTTGGTTGCATAGCCAGAAGTGTGGCTTCTAGATCAAGAGAGGTATTACTTCCACTCTACATGACTCTGGTGCGCCCGCAACTGGAGTATTGTGTTCAGTTTTGGGCCCCTCATTACAGAAAGGATATAGCCAGGTTGGAGTCAGTGCAGCGTAGGGCCACAAGGATGGTGGCTGGTTTGCAGGGGATGGGGTATGAGGTGAGACTGAGGGAACTGGGTCTCTTCAGCCTAGAGAAGAGGAGACTCAGAGGGGATATGTTGGCAACATACAGGTATGTGAGGGGGTGTCACATGGAGATGGGGAGAGGCCTGTTCTCCCCTGCAGAGGAAGGCAGGACGCGCTCCAATGGAGCAAAGCTCAGGGAGCCAAGGTTCAATTTGTATGCCAGGAAGCACTTCCTGACAGTTAGGACCCTGAGGGCGTGGAATGGGCTTCCACGGGAGGTCGTTGAGGCCCCATCGGTGAGGGTGTTCAAAGACAGGCTGGACATGCGCATGGTGGGCATGTCATGAGCGGAGCCGGCTGGTGCCGGAGGTCAGACTAGATGGCCCAGGAGGCTCCTTCTGACTCGCTCTGTTTCTATGTTTCTATGTTTCTATGTTTCTATGTTTCTAAACTGGGATCAGCTCTAAGCAGAAGCAGGGAATGAAACATGTCTTCTCAAATGCTTCTGCTTTCTCTGTTGTTCCAGCTCCACCCTTTCCTGAGAGACCCCCAGTTTCACAATCGCTCCATTGAGGGGGTGTATTTAGATGAGAACAGAGACTTGGCAGCCAACCTGGACCTTGTCAGTTGGGTGAGGTTTCCCAACAAGACAGTTAACCGAGTGAAAGTTGGGCGTTTAGAAAGACAGGGCTTGCCTGGCCCCAAGTTCACCATTCACCGAGATCCCATTGCATGGCCCCGATGGCAAGATCAAGTGAAGAAAGCCATCTCCTTCATTTCCGTGTTTGCATTTCCCTTCCCATGCCTTCCCTAATATTCTGGCTAATGGATGTTCAGAAATTTAATGAACAAACAGACACACAGCATGCAATGTAACAGGTGGAGTGAACAAACGTGATGCTTTTCACGTGGAGGGACCGTCCAGCTGCTTCAGTCTCACAAGGTGGGGTTCACTTAAGGAATCGGTGGATATGTTGGAGGTCTTCTTCCTCCATCCTTTCTGCCTCCAACATCTCAGGCCACATTGTGAACCCTCCTGCTCTGACACTCCTTTCTCGCTCAGCCCCTGCCCCAGGCAAGGTGCGTGGAGAGCTGCCACCCGGGATTCTTCAAGGTGGCTCGAGAGGGAGAGCCCCTGTGCTGCTATGACTGTGCTCTGTGTGCGGAAGGGACCATCTCCACTCGGGAAGGTGGGTGAGTGCACAGGGAAAGGCAGTGCCTGGGGGTGGGGAAACGTCTGACCATTTGTGGTGCTAATCCATCTTGCAGTGAAGTTGGGACAGTCTGGCTGTTCCTGGAGTATCAGAGCAGAAAATCAAAGCCACGAGGGTTTTTCCCTCCTTCCCTTCTGTCCTGGAAGCACTGCATGGCCCAACACTTCTGCGGTGCTCCTTGGTTCCCAGAATGCCTCCTTCCCTCATTGCTTCAGCAGCCACATGCTCCTTGGCCTTCTGAGCAATGCAGGCATCTTCTCATTACACTCTTCTTGCAGGTAAACCTCCGCTACCCACCTCCGTCCCCACATTCTTCCTTTCCTTCTCCATCCCTCCAGACAGCTATCCTCCCATCTCGTGGATGAAAGTTTGCCGTACATGTTCTCCTCCCTCCACTGTACCTCTCATGGCATCCTGGCATGTGAAGCCAACTGATGGTGCAATCATTCCCCCGACCCCCCTTGACCAAGAAACGAACAGGGCCTGTGCAGCTCCCCCAAGGAGGACTTGGTGGCTGGCAGAGAAGGAGCATTCCTGAGCAGGAGGAGTTGAAGTGCTGGAAGAGGACTTCTCCTCTGGCTGGCATGGCAGAGCTTGCCCTCAGGGAGGGTGTTGGGGAGGGTTGTTGGGCCCGGAGGATCGTGGAAGCAATGGCTCGTGTGCTATGGGGGTTTCGTAGATTTATGGCAAGGCTGTGAGGGTCAGATCTTACCTTTGCATGCTGGGCTTCAACCCACTCTGAAACAGGCAGAGGACTGATATGTATTCGTGCAGTCCAGGATGAGTGGAGGAATTCCATGATAATCCATATTTTCTAGCATTAAACATCATAGCATGAAAGGTATTAAAATGAATGTGACTTCATGGACACTGAACATGGAATTCCACATCATAAAGCATCCATATTTCTCTGTTCAGTTTTTTTCTATCCAGCCATTCCTTTCATGAATCTCAGTGTGGTTTATGTACTTCTCCTCCTCCTCCTCTCAGTGCTATGCTCAAAACAAGGCTGTGAGGAAGGCTGGGCTCAGATTCTGGCCCACAGTCCCCTAGTGACCTCCAGGGCTGAGCAAGGACTAGACTCTGGATCGTCCTTCTCCTCCACCATCTTGGCTGCCAGAGAGGCAGGCAGTGACAGTTGTGCAATTCCACCCCCTCCCACCCACTAAGGGAGCTCAACTGCCTCTACAAACTCAGAACCCCCCACCCCATCTTCTTCATCTTCTTGCCCACCTGGATGATCTCTGTTAAATAGAGATAGTTCAGAACTCCCTGAACCTCCCAGAATACTTTGCAAACATGAGATGATGCACTCAGAAGGGTTCCCTGGGCAGAAGAAGCCGCATACTGGTCACCTGGTCCCAGCTCATTTGGTTCTGAAATGATTCCATGCATGGCTGTGGAGAAGGTTGATGCAACTACTAAGGGGGGGGGGGGGAGAAAAGGCAGATCGGGGCCTGGCAGTGCCCAAGTGTCAGCATCCATTGTTGCTCCTTTTCCATGTCACCTGGGTCAGTGAAGACGTTGGCTCACCAAATGACGAATCCCATTTCCTTAGTCTGTCAGGACAGTACCTGGCTCAACTCATGGAGGGTGGCAATCTCCGAGGCCCAGAGGGGAGTGGCCAGGGCTGTGGGCACTTGCAAAGTGCCTTGTTGGATTGTTTGTGGAAGAGGATGGACTGGGGAGGCAGAGATGGATTTCCCAGGGTGCACAGCTGCAGGCTTGGAAACAGTCAGGATGTACTCCAGTGTGGCTTGGGTGAGCCGGAGGTGGGTGCTCAGCCAGTGTCAGGCTCAGTGCATCTTGAGGGTCTGGGAGTCAGGCTGGATGAGTCCCGGCTGGGAGAGCAGTGCCCCTTCCACCTTCTTATCGGACTCTCGAAGGGTGGCTCAAGTGCTGGAGATGGAGCTGTGTGTAGGGCTGGGACTAGGGGGATCCCTGCAGAGTGGTGCAACCTTGCATCATGCCCTCCACTCAAGGATTGCAGGGAGCTTGTCGTAAGAACACTGGTGCCTGGCTGGACCTGGGAGGGTTTGCTGTGGGCTGTCTTGGTTTCCTGCAATTTCTCCAGCCCTTGCAGCTGCTCCTTGACAGGTGCAACCAGGCAAGAGCAACTCGAAAGCTTCAGGAAGCAGGACAGAGGTTGTGTGCAGTGCAACAAGCATGAGGGACAGCCCAGCAGTCAGAGAGGGATGGAGCAAGCCCAGTCATGCTCTACAGAGGCTTTATTCTGGCCGTTCCTAAATCTTTCCACACTGCAGTGCAGGCACCGATGCTTGGGGATGTCGCCCTCCATGTGCGTTTGTGGTGAGGCAGTGGGTGGCCCAGGGATCTGCCCCACCAAACTGCCCAGCCCTCCTGCACTTCCACGCACTGCCGTGTCCCCCACACGTCATCCTTGGATGTTCACCCCTCTCCATTGAGACATGCAAAGGATGGAGTCTGTGCCACAGTCAGTTTCTCATGCATAAACTTATTGATGATTGCAAGGGGAACGGGTGGTCGAACATCTTGGGCCATTTGCCAAAGTGCCTTCCAGGTAGTTGGCTGTCATGATAATGTACGTGAGGAAATGTGTTGACTTTGGAGAATGAAGGGGCCCAAGAAGTCCACGGCTGGCATGACAGCACTCTGTGTTGCTGATAACACCACAATAATGCCACAACACTGACCACCAATACGGATAGTACTAATAATAGTAATATCAGCAGCAATGAATGAATTGTAAAGAATTGAGACTGTAGCGAAAGTCAGCCTGCTATTTCTCTTTCTTTGGACAGATGCAGAGCATTCCCTGAACTGTCCGGAAGATCAGCATCCAAACACAGCCCGGGATCAGTGCATCCCCAAGTCCATCACATTTCTCTCCTATGAAGACTATTTGGGAAACATCCTATCCTGTGTGGCCCTACTTTTCTCTACCGCCACAGGAGGCATACTAGGTATCTTCTGGAAATTTCAGGAAACCGCAGTTGTCAAGGCCAACAACAGAGACCTCTCCTACATTCTGCTGGTCTCCCTCCTGCTTTGCTTTTTGTGCTCCTTCCTCTTCATTGGCCAGCCAAGAAACATCACCTGCCTCCTGCGACAAGCAGCCTTCAGCATTGTCTTCTCAGTGGCCATCTCTTCCCTCCTGGCCAAAACCGTCACTGTGGTGCTGGCCTTCCTGGCCACTAAGCCAGGCAACAGGGCTAGGAAATGGCTGGGGAGGAGTTTGGCCAACTCCATTGTCATCTGCTGTTCAAGTGTCCAAGTGGTCCTCTCCACCATCTGGCTGGGGACTGCTCCCCCCTTCCCTGACTCTGACATGCACTCCCAGGCTGGGCAGATCGTCCTGCAGTGCAATGAAGGCTCTGTTGCCATGTTCTACACTGCCCTCGGCTACATGGGCTTCCTGGCAGCCGTCTGCTTCACGGTGGCCTTCCTGGCCAGAAAGCTGCCCGGGGCCTTCAACGAGGCCAAGCTGATCACCTTCAGCATGCTGGTCTTCTGCAGCGTCTGGGTGTCCTTCGTGCCCACCTACCTGAGCACCAGGGGCAAGTACATGGTGGCCATCCTGGTCTTCTCCATCTTGGCCTCCAGTGCTGGGCTGCTGGGCTGCATCTTCCTGCCCAAGTGCTACATCATTCTATGGAGGACTGACCTGAATAGCAAGGAGCATATCATGATGAAAAGCAAAGCATAAATTGTGTTTTTATTGCTCGTCAACAGCTCAAGTGTCTGAAATTTGTGAACAGTGCAAAGATCAATTTTTGGTATTTTAGCGGTATAAAAATGAAACAAAAAGCATCTTTTGTACTTTTCGGTATTTGGGAACAATAAATGCTTTATTTCATACATGGGGAAGAAGCAAGCAGGAAATTTTCCTGTTAATCTCATCAGTTAAACTTTGTGTTTCATCTTTTTGTTTGTTTGTTTGCTTCTACTAATACTTCCTTTTTGCTGTCTTAGAGATTTCTTTTCCATTTTTTGAAGTGCCAGGAGACAAATCCTTGTTGACCAGAACTTGACAAGGTAGCAAAAATGCAGCTTCTCTGTTTTTCAAATCATTTTTCTGTCACCATTCTCCTGGAAGTTCCTCCAGCACGTTTTCTGGTGTGGGTGTTTTTGGGAAGGGTTCCTCGGGAAACTCCTTCTGGCACTGCAGCTCCCTTCCCTTTCTGGCCTGCAAAGGGGGCCGGCCCTGACCCCCTGCTGACACTTCATGGAGGTCCTACAAGTCACTCTTGAGAGGAGGTAGAGAAAGACCAGGAGCAGGGAATGTCTTGCTCCACATAGGGAAGTGTTGGAGAAGTCCGTTCGCAGCCCCGAGAGCTGCGGCTTCTCTCAGAGTCAGCAGGGACACTGTCCTGAGGGTGGAGGTCATCCTTTTTGGCAAAGTTTGTATTAGTAGCTACGACCTTGCTCATGAACTTGTGATCCTTCTGGGAGAGCAGCTGCAGGGCTGGGAATGGCTGGGGACCACCGCTTCACCTCCTGCCCAGAACTTCCTGGGCCACAAGGGAATCCACTAGCCTGCTGCACACAGTGCACCATTTTGATGATGCCCTGAATTCCTACTGGCTCAGATTTTCTGCCTGGGGTGGGGGGGGGGGTGTTCCTGCCCTCTCACATACTACATGGAAAGGACTTCAGCAGCCCATCCCGGATTTCAGAGGGAGAAAAGGAACAGAGATGGGAGGAGGTTGGGGCTCAGTGTTTTAGTAGACTGGACTAGACCAGACTAGAATAGTACTTATAGAGGGGTACCAGGTGCCCCCTCAGTCTACTCTTCTCAAGGCTGAACAGGCCCAGTTCTCTCAGTCTCTCCTCAGAGGAAAGTGTTTCCAAACTCTGGATCATTTTTGTTGCTCTCTGTTGGACCCTTTCTAATTTCCCTTCACCTTTCTTCAATCTTGGTGCCCAGAACTGGACCCTGGATTCCAGGTGAAGTCTGACTAGTGAGCAGTGGAGAGGAATTGTGACTTCTCATGCTTTGGAAGAAATAGTTAATAGTTAATGCATCCCAAAATAGCATTTGTCCTTTTGTGTGCTGCATTTTTTTTTTATGCTGCCTTATTAACATCCCTATTTTCTATTGCTTAGAACCCAAGTGGCTTACAAGTTTGTCCTCCACTCCCCCCGCCCCCCAACAACCACAACACTGGGAAGGAGGTTCCTGTGAGCGATTGACCAAATATCTCCAGTGAGCTTTGAGGATAAGCAGGGACAAGATCCGGGACTTCCAGGGTTTCCCACTCTGCACTCCAGCCACCAGGCCAGCCTGCCTCTCAGGAGACACTCCAGTCTCCTCCTTGCCTTCTCTGCCACAATTCAACTCTCCAGCCTGGGGGATTTTTGTTTAGTTCATTATTTTCTCCCTGTAGGTATTAGGTTGCTGTGACTGTGCTAAAGTGGTCCTTGATTCAGAAAAGAAGAGACTATCAGGTTTCCAAGGAAAGCCCTTCTCAAAGAGAGACTGAACGCCAGATCTGGTTTTAGACACTGCATGTAGCATTTATTTGATGATATAAAGAATGCAGAAGTATAAAAATAAAAGTTTAGCAATCATCAGCAACAACATCAAGGGGACTCATTCACACTCACATTCATGCAACACTCATAAAGCCAATAGACCCTCTTGGTGATCCATCAGGACAGTGGGTGACCAGTAGTAGTGCTGTACTGGCACACACGGGAGCTGGAAATCCCAGTCATCCTATACCTTTAAGTTGATGCTATCAGCTTAGTCCAACTGGATCGAACAGTGAACTCCTCTGAGCAGAGCTGACAGACAGAACCTGCTGGTCCTCTTCCTGAACACATGCCCTCTTCTCACATTCCATTCATTGTCTGGATGGTACAGCTTGGGCTTATCTTATCTGCAAAGTTACATTCTCAAACCATTCCCAGTCTCTCACTTGTATCAGTCTGGTCAATCCCATCTTGCTTTTCCATTCTTCATTTTCTTCTGGGTCTTAGCCCTGCAGGAATCTTTGCACACTGTAACATCCTGAGCGCTTGTCACTTGGGCAGGGGGGTGGGGTGGGTTGGGAAAATCAGGCAGCTATCTATCTTCTGAAGTGTTGAACTTCTGGCTTTGATGAGGGAAACTCCACTGCCACCTCCTCAGTCTTCCCCATACCCCCCACACACTAGATGCACCCCAGAGAGCTCAGGGCATTCCCACTGGCTTTTTCCTTGGCTTTCAGGCTCCAGGGCTTCTGTCCCAGCAGCCTTTTCCCCACCTGGTCAGCCTGGCCCAAGAGCAGCAGAGCACTGGCTGGTCCTTGGAATTGCAGCCCTTCCTTGCTGATGGGGGAGGGAGACTCAGTGTTGGCAGGCATGGGGCAGGACCGCCCTGTGAGGTGCAGGCTCAGGTCATGTGGGCCCTAATGGTTGCTCCTGTCCACCCAACAATTCCTTGTCAGCGGAGGGGAGAGCACCTCCTTCATGGTCTCCCCACCTAAATGGCTCTGAGGTTTGCACTGTGTGCATTTGAATGCGCCTTCCATGTTCTCCAGGGGTGGCATGGCTGGGAAATCGTCCCCAGCTGCCCAAAGCCCTGCTGTGCACTCTTTCTCAATGTGATGCCCAAAAAAAACCCAACTTTGCTGGAGGTGGAAGGAGCAAAGCAGAAGAAAAACCTGCCCAACTCGCTGCCTCTCGGTCACATGCCTAGAAAGTCTACGGAATCCAAAAGTGACAGAGATAAATCTGGATCTCCAGGAGGGAACCCCTGGGTGCTCCAACAGGCCCTCTTTCCAGGTTCCATAGAGTCCATGTGGTTTGCATTCTCTCCTTTATTTCTGGGGCATAGTTGTTTGCACATTTACCTCTAGAGAAAGTGTGTGACAACAAAAAGCCAGGCCAAAGGGCACCAATCCCCCATGAGGCTGAGCATGGAAAGATGCACCACCTCTTTGGCTGATTTGCTCAGCCTGGTTGCAGGCCACTTGGGCACCCACTGGCAATCTGAGGCATGAGCCAAAGCTGTGGCAGCAGAGGTTGCAAGGCACCAGTGGCCAGGCGGGCCTCACTTCTTGGCCAGGGACACAGAGAGGCTCGCCTGGGCCTGCTGTTGCAACCAGGAGACCTCATGAAACACCATGGCAGCCCCACAGCTCAAGTCAGCCCCACAGAAGGGCTCAGGCCACACTTCAAGGCAGTACGTTTTCTCTGTTGTGCCTTTGTGTTGGACCTGCTGCATGGAAATGCATGGGAGATTCCCCAAGAGTTACTATCATTTTGATACTGCCTGGGTAGAGCCCAGAGTGTCTGGGAATTTAGGGGAGAAAAAGAGATTGGCCTTCCTGCCTGCTTCTCTCTTGCCCAACTGGGCTTTACCTGATTTCTCTAGGTCTGTCTTTGGCTTACAGAAATCTGAGCTCCATGACCTGCAACAGAGGCCGTGCTGGGGTCAGGTGACTGCACGAGCATCATATTGCGGCCTCCTGCACAAATCCTGGCTCTGAAAGAGGAACCTTGTTAGCACCACTCAGTCAGAAGCCAAGTTTTATCTGCATATGCTGGGATAGTCAAAATAAATCCTCAACTAAAAAGATATGCTTTTGAGAGTCCATTCATATATAAAATACAGCAGCATTGCCCTTACGCCTCTCCTATTGACAGCATGACTACTTTTCACCCATCTCCAAATTCCTGGGAAAGCGGACAGCCCAGGGGCTCCATGATGCCTGTATTTTCCTTCAGAACAACTCAGACACCTGGCAGAGGCTACTCAATATGAAGTAGCAGCAGCTGAGAGCACGTAATCCGTTCAGGAATGCTCGCACATGCCTTAGCTACTGCGCCAGTCAAAAGCGACTCAGAAATCCCCTGCAACTTCTGGTTGCAAGAAGCAGGACCAAATAGATTCTTATGGTGCCAATTTGATCACCTTCCTCTGAATGTTAAAACCTTCCTTGGGAGCTGCTATGATTCCTGCCACACAACTGTTTATCTAGTCATGGGACACTCAGTCACTCTGTGTCACTGCATCTTTTGCACTAAACTTCCTGACATTAGCCATGCATTGTCCCATTTGAACTCGCATTCTCCTCTGCAAATGGACACATTCATGTCTCCCCATTGCCCTGAAAAGATTTTGTGGGCCTCCAAACTTTGCACACGATCCAGAAGCTGGCAGCCAGTTCGGTATCCCGGCTGCCCAACATGCTCTTGCTTTTCTCACTCAGAGATGCTGCCTTTTTGAACTGCCAATAAACTGTGGAACTGAGCTTAGCATCTTCAAGGAAATCAGAAGGTCCCTCCTCCCGGCACTTCAACATGGAATTTCCTGACACACATGTGCTTTTCTCCTTCCAAGCAGAACACTATCCGGTGGCCTTGACTGTAGAAAGTAGGCCCTAACCCTAACCCTGCAGGCTGGCTTGGGACTAGGAAGGAGGACATCAGTGGCTGCCAGTGCTGGAGCTGCCCTAATACACCTGTGAGTTTTAGATTTTTGAAAAGAGAAAGCTTGGCGTGTATTCTCTCCCTCACTCCCCACCTCAAACCTACAGGAATGTTTTCTGTTCAGGTTCCTTCCACAGGAAAATGAGGCCAGCCCCAGAGCACCAGCATGTGTGAATGGCTCACCCGCTATCTAATCACACTCAGGCAAATAGCTGAAATATTCCAATCCTGGGAAAATTCCTCATCATTTTTTTGGGAGTTCCCTAACTCACACTCAAAAAACAAACACTAAAACCTTTGAAATTCCATGACTTCAGAGTGTTTCCTAATCTGTCATTCAAACCCTCAATGCATCTTTTCCTCCAGACAATTCTGAGAATTTTGTGATACTTCTGCATTGTAATCTTGTGCTTCTACATAGTTCTTGTAAATGGCCAATTCAAAGTCTCTCTTCAAACAATACGTGACACCAACTGCATAAAACACTCTGTGTATGTTCCAGTCCTTGCAGTGAGTCTTAAACAAGCTACCCCGTGGCACTACAGTTATATAGGAAGGTCTGCTGCCAAGAAACTGCTTGATGCTTGACTGAATACTCCCTTTGGATTGAGAAACTCATTCCTTGCAGGACAGAATACCTGACAGAAGTGACGATGAAGGTAAGATCCAGAGGATCTCCTGCAGTTATGCTCCTCCCCATTCTCCCTAAACTGTCCCGATTTCTGTGGGTTCTTTGTAGTGAACATGCCTAAAGAATTCTCAGGAAGAGACATTTGAAATTAGTCCAAAAGCTTTTCTGGATAATCACCTGTCCCTTGATCCTGATATCATTGGCGGACACTCCCAGGGTCACACTTTGCATAAGTACAGAGGATTTCTCTTAAGTGGTACCACCATTGTGGGGAGCCCCATTGACTGCACTGGTGAAAAAAGGAAATTCAAAATTCTGATTTATTCAGGTGCAAATAATGAACACAAATTCACAAAATGATGAAATGTTTTGCTTACGTTTTTCTAATGAGCTGGTCTCTGCTATTGAGACTGGGCCTCAAGAGAATGATGTAGCATTTGGGGAGAAAGATGCAGCCCAGGAGACCAGCCCCAGAGGCCAAGATGGAGAAGACCTCCACGGCCACTGCGAACTTCCACTTGGTGCTCAGGTAGGTGGGCACAAAGGAGACCCACACGCTGCAGAAGACCAGCATGCTGAAGGTGATGAACTTGGCTTCGTTGAAGCTGTCAGGCAATTTCCTGGCCAGGAAAGCCACCAGGAAGCTGAGAAGAGCCAGGATGCCCATGTAAGTCAGGACAGTGTAAAACATGGTGATGGAACCTTCGTTGCATTCCACGATGATCTCCCCAGAGAGAGAATGGAAGTCCATGTTTGGGAAAGGGGGAGTTGTCAGTAACCAGACAATACAGATCATAGCTTGGATGAGGGGACAGACAAGCACAATGCAGATGGTCAGTGGCCTCCCCATGAGTTGACTTGCCATGTTTCCTGGCTTGGTGGCCATAAAGACCAAGAGCACCATGACAGTTTTCGCCAAAACACAAGAAACTGCAACTGAGAAGGAGATGCCGAACGCAGCTTGTCGGAGTAGACAGGTGACCTTAGTGGGTTGTCCAATGAAGACAAAGGAGCAGAGGAAGCAAATCAGGAGAGAGCTGAGGAGGGTATATGAGAGGTCTCGGTTGTTGGCTTTGACGATGGGTGTGTTGCGATATCTAATGAATGTTCCCAACACAGCAAATGTGCTGAGACAGAGGAAAAGAATCAGAGAAACTAGAAGGAGACCGAGTGTCTCTTCATTGGAAAGGAAGTGGATCTTCTTGGGGATGCACCAGTTGTGGTTCCCATTTGGGTGCTGATCTTGAGGGCACGGAGCACAGTGAGTGGAATCTGAAAAGAGTAATAGCTGTGGAACCATCCAAATCAGGACATGCAAGTCAATTCTCCATGGGCAACTCCCACCCTCAAATGAAGATGTGGAAACCTCTTTTTCCTTGCTTAATATGTACCTTTTAATTAACTTTTGGGAAAGGGGCCACAGGGCTGAAATAATACAAACTTTCCATGGTTGCAGACTTAGGTAAGATTCCTGTTCAGTGTTTTGTCATGAAGTCCATTCCTCATCTATAAATGACAACATGGAAGTGCTAAAAGTCTTGACCTGCACTTTTGCATGGAAATCACACCCAACCTATATGAAGCCTAGTGAGCACAGCTTCTCCTCATCCTGTGCTCTGATCCCTCAGATATTTTTTTCCTGAGGCTGGAGACCAGGCTGCAGATATGACCAATGAAAAATGGGCAATCTGGTTCTGGCTGCAGTGAGACCCAGCAATGTTGCAGGAGGGACCCTCCAGCTGCCCCAAGCTGAGTTTTGGCCAAGCACCTGTTGGTCTCATGTCAACCCGGCAAAATTAGAAATGGAGTATTCATAAGCAGGAGGAAATCCAAGGAGGGGAAAAAATTGTACATGATTTAATTCCTTTAAAGTTTCTGAGCAAAATGTTTTATTTTGTACAAGAGGTATGTCTTCTGGAAATGTTGAACACATTGTTAACCAGAAACGCACAGAAGTCTGCCATATAGAGGGGGGATGAATCCTTCCGTAACTAACCAAACTTCTCCTTTCTTCAAGTTTTCCTGGGCTCCACACCACTCACATTTCATTATTGTAAGTGTTAAGGAATGGTTCCCAATGTCTGAGGTACGGTAGAGGTGGAGAACATCCCTGCTTTGCAACGGCCACACCAGTAGCAGCACACTGGCTTCCCCTCTGGAACTCTCCTCCAGTGCCCTGGAGGGCACCTCTCCACACACCTCCCAAGGGGCATGGCCTAAATTTGAATGCAAGAAAGTTAGTCTTCCAAATGTTTTAATTTCGTGGCAGATGGGGACACCAGTCTAGGTGGTTGGACAATATCAGGATGCTTCCAGGTTGCTGAGCAACACAGGGAGAGAGGCCTCTATACCATTCTTTCTGGGACAGAGCCAGGATCTGTGGTTGCTGCCTTCCAGTGGATCACACACCAGGACAATTGTGCCCAATTTTTTCAATTACCGGCCATAGCTTTGCAGGGATACAGGTGTGGGACATCTTCTCGAACCTCCCTGGAATGCCCAAGGACAGAATATGGGATTCCTGGTGAGGAAAGTTTGCCCTTTGTAAGTGGAAAATGACACCCCAATTCCTCACAAACAGCTGGACTCAGGTCACCATCTTTTTGAAAGAGGGGTATTGTGCCATGTCTCTGCCTCCAGGACCCTGATGCTTCATGACAGCCCCACCTTTGCAGCCCACACAATTGCTGCAGAGTTGATGGAGAAGCCTTGGCCTGCTGGAGCACCATGATCAACCCATCCAATCTTCACAGGATGAAAAGTTCCATTTGGAGACAAGATCCAATTAAAAATGTCATATTTCTGGTTATTTTCAGTGAAAGAGATTTCTTCCCCAACACTGTTGTTAAACCGTACATTCCTCAGAGGAGCCAGTAGCTGAAATTGCAGAATTATGCAGTAGAGGTTACAGTTAGTGGAATGGTTTTCCAAAGAACTCTCTCTCCCAACCAGTTCAGAGAACTTTCCCCCCATCATTATACTATTGTGAGCTATATTTGGTAAATGCACTCTGAACTCATCAGTTCAGGTGAGCTAGCCCACTGGTTTGAGTTTGCTTGCCAGGTGTCCACTTCCTAAGTGTACCCAGACATGCACGCTGGAAAAAACTTGCTTGAGGCAGGGAAGTGTCCAGCTTGTGGGTCCTCCATTTCTGGCAAGAAGGAACATTCAGAATGGGGCAGGCCCACAACCCTTTCAGCATAAGTATATCAACCTGGAATGTTTCATTCAGTCTCAGTATTTAAAATTTGGAAAGGGTGAATAATCCAGGAGCACCACCAATCCTTGCTAAGCTTTGCTCACTTTGGAAGTTCCATTCAAGGAAATTGCACGGATGGTGATAAATCCACAGGGAACGTTTCTCCTGATTTCCCTATTTAGGATTCCTCTCAAACTAACCTTTCCCTCCAGAATGCCTTCACTGAGAAATCATGAGGAATCCTTCGCTAAATTCATGAGATCTGGATGAGAACACTACCTGCCATGGCTGAATGTTCAGCAGCTGCTTCCATTGCCCCATCTGTGAATATTTTTGTTCAGACAAGGACAGAGCATGTAATGCATGTGCCACAGCATAGACAGCATTGTAGATTTGGTAGCTTTGACTGGACATATCCATACTGAACAGGAATTGAATCGAATCCTTTCTCATCTCCCTCCCCGTACACATGCGATCTGCCTTTGGAGGTGGTACTCCTGATCTCGGGGACTGACACCGGAATGCCTTTTTCCACCACTCTTGAAGAAAGACGTCTCCTTGAGGGTGGAAAGGATCTAAAGCCAGGAAAAAAGCCTTGAATGCTGGAATATCCATTGTGTGGGTGCTGAATTGCAAAGCTCCCAGAAGGTTCACCAAAAAAATTCTCATCCTCAAATTTATGGCTGCTTCAATTTCTGAATGGGAGGTAAGGATCCAAACCTTCTGAAGTCGAATCCCTGTATTTTTTTCATGATAATATAACCGCACTGGTAATTGAAGGGTTGCAGTGTTGTCACCAAAGAAAATGATGACTTCTGCTCCCAACCACACACGAGGAATGTATCCAGCTTTCATTGCATGAATGTGTGCAGGATCACTTGGTAAGAACCTGTCAGTGAAGGCCACACAAAGGTCCTTCTGCTGCAGCAGGGGAGTCACTGCCTGGAGGAAGCGCTCCCCATGGTCATCGCTCTGAACAAGGAGCCCAATCCAGTTCCACTGGAAATGCCACAGCAGCCGAACTACGCTCTCATACCGAGGAATTTCTTTGGGATTGATCTGGAAGAAAACGTGGAATTCACCAATTTTGCCTTGAATACAAGAGAGGAGACAGTTCAAGAGATGAAGAAAGAACTTCCAGGTAATCATTCATAACACCCTTTGGGTACATTTTGAAAACAGGGGTTCTATTTATGTGGAATACACTTCCATCCTCTCTTGGCCATGACATGAAATGCATGGAGTAATATCCCAGAAAAGGTTTCCCTCTTTCAGCTGGAATGCATCAATGAAAAAAGATGCACTCAGCTTCCCCCTCTCCACCCCATGGACCATGGCTCTCCTCACCCGGAAACAAAGGAAATGCTCAACCCTCATGCTGACATGTCTGCCAATGTCAGGACTGAACTGGAGCAGCCTGGCAGAAGGACAATGCATGGGCAGAACGAGAGCTGTTCACATTGCAAGCAGGCACCTCCCTGGATGCATTTGCAGAGCTTCGGGGTTTTAGGGCTGATCTCCAATCAGTTTTAGGGCTGATCTCCAATTTGGATGCCAGGAAGAACTTCCTGAAAGTTAGGACCCCGAGGGCGTGGAATGGGCTTCCACGGGAGGTCGTTGAGGCCCCATTGGTGAGGGTGTTCAAAGACAGGCTGGACATGCACATGGTGGGCATGTCATGAGTGGAGCCGGCTGGTACCGGAGGTCAGACTAGATGGCCCAGGAGGCCCCTTCTGACTCGCTCTGTTTCTATGTTTCTATGTTTCCAATGGCAAGACTTGCTGAAAAATTATTTATTTATTCAGTTATATATGTAATACTTTGGTAGACTGTCCCATTATTGAAGTCTCATGATGGTTTAACAATACAAAATGTTAGGAAAGGAAAAACAATTAAAACACTTGGGGGTGGGCAGGCACATATGGAAGGAGACGCCCCTTCAGGTAACCAGCACCTAAGCTGTTTAAGGCTTTATAGGTAATCGCCAGCGTTTTTAATTGGGCTCGGGATACAACTGGCTAACCCTAACCCGCTCCCTATTAAAAACCTGGAAGCTCTATTCTGGACCAGTTAAAGTATCTGGACCATCTTTAAGGGCACCCCAAGCTAGAGCATGTTACAGTGCTCCAATTGGGAAGTTACCAGGGCATGGGTCACCACAGCCAGGAACTGCCCATCCAGATAGGGGAGCAGTTGAAGGATCAGCCAAAAGCTGAAGGAAAGTGCTCTTTGCCTCTACCAGTACCTGGGAATCCAGGAACAGCTGCAGGTCGAGGAGCACTCCTGAACTGCACACCCTTTCCTATATTGGGAGTGCGACCCCATCCAGAATGTGGTTAAAAGCACCTACCTGGGAGGCTAAACCAACTACCAGCAAGACCTTTATCCTGTCTGGATTAAGGTTCAGTGTATTATCCCTTATGCAGCCTATCACTCAGCCCCTGACAACTTCTCTCTCAGGCCGGGAGCTGGAAGTGGAGTGCTGAAGGGAGCAGCTGGGCACAGTCCTACCACCTCAAGGTCTGTGGCAGAGGCGTCCTGGGGGCCTACGTGTGGGCATGTGGACTGCAGGAATGCAGATGGGACGCCCCCTTGTAGAAGGCAGAGGGAAGGGCAGCTGCTCTTGCACTGCCCACAGGCAGATGGAAGGCCCAAGACACAGAAAATAGAGTCATTCTGTGTCCAGATAAAACGGGGCACATGAAATAGGAAACGAAAATGCTTCTGAGGCTACTGAGGCTTCCTCAGAACCAGAAATTGCCTGACTTCAAACCGCATGTGTTTGAAGCATGTGGCTGAAGTGCTCAGAGTGGAAAGAATGTGGGATGAGCCCTGCAGGTGAAAGCTCTGGTCCACTTACACTTTTTCACACAGAGGCCCACTAATTGCCCAAAGCAAGGCCATGTGGAGGACACCTGCCAGAGCACGTGAGCCACAGGATTGCTCTTCCTTAGCATGGCAATTTTGATTGTGCCAGAGGTAACCTCAGATCATTCATTTAGTTTTATCTTGTATTTACTTCCCTTTTTTTCCTGCCATGGAACTCATGGCAATTATACAATTTTTGGCCTCCTCTCAATCATATTTTATTTATTCATTTTTCAATTTATATCCTACTTTTTCCCTACAAAGGGCTCAAGGCAACTTACATCTCCCCCTCCATCTTATCCCCACAGCAACAACTCTGTGAGGGAGGTTTCGCTGAGCGTCTGTGATTGGCCCAAAGTCACCCAAGGAGCTCCAGGTCTCAGTGGGGCCAGGAACCCAGACTGCCAGAGTCCCATCCCCACACTTCCAACACAACAACAGCACATGTTGGGCACTCATGGCCCAGTACATCCCACTGAGAGCTGCTGCTGCACTGGATTGTCCTTGAAACCATCCCTTTCAGGCAGCTCATTCTCTGATGTCAGGATGATCCACAAGCATCTTTAGCCCCATCTTTGTGTCTGTTTCTATAAGGAGTCATGGGAATACCTGGTATTTCTCTCAACTGGCCATCTCAGGAAGACAAGCCTATTGCTGGCTGGAATTTCTCACCCAAGACTCTCCCGAGATTCATCCCTGGCCTCCTCTAAGGTGGTCACAAGCAGCACCACCAGGTGAGAAGGCCCCCTGCCCAGTCATCCAGAATGAAGGAGAAACTCCCACTGCAAGGATGCATCTCTTCTGAGAGATGGCCCTCTCTCTGCAAGTCCCTCACACCTCTATCCAGGTGAAATTATTTACCTCTGGGACCTTGAAGATGTCTATTAATGATGCAATATCTGATTCAGCATCAAAATCCTCTATGATGGAGATGAGTTGATCCTGCTTGTCACATTTATCATTGGGACTCAGTCTCCCCTGAGTAGACAGCAGGTGAAGGTTGTTCTCATGCATTACTTTGGCCTGGTCCCTGTGCTGATAGATCCGGAAGCCGAGTGTTGTGTTGGGAAGGAGAAATGGATCCTTGTTGAGCTCAATGATGGCAAACACGAAAGCCTGGATGTGCTGGTAGTTCTTGATGATTGATCTATCAAGGCAAGGGCAATATCAGGATATGGGCAAGAGGCACAGAATGGGTGACATTATTTTCTTCCTGAAAAATGTGCCAGGATTCTTTCCCGCAGGGTGGCTTGCCAAGGATATCTCTGGTTGAACACCTTTCTCAAGCTTAACTCTTTCAATAATTTGCCAAAGGGAAACACAGAAAGAAGACGACGGAAGAGGAAATTGGTTTCTTCCAGGACAGCAAGAAGTATCTCTTAGTCGGCCAAATAAATTGTGGGGGACACCAAAAGAAAAACAAGAAGACAGGAGCCTCCCTTCCTCTCCCCAAGCGTTGTGCTTGGATGGACTCCTATAATAGAACTTCTCCATGGAGGGCAGGCTGCTGAGACCCCAATCCCCAGAGTCCTTCCTCCATTAATTCACTTGATGGTTTTCCAAGCAACCTTAAATCCAGGAGTCATCCCTGTATGTCCAAATTCTCTGTCCCGCTGAGTCAGCTTTTGCTCAATGCTTTTGACATCATCTAGGGAAGGACCATGGGGCAGGCTGCAGGCCTTCTTTCTGAGCAGGGGGTGAAAGATCTGTCCTGGCATCTCCAGGGAAAGCTGGCAAAGAGCCTCCCTCACACCCCTGGACTGCCGCAGGCACCGTGGATTCAAGTGCACCACTACCCTGAGATGTTAAAAGAGGTCCTGGCCAATCTTGCTGGATGAAATTAATGAAACTAAGACAAGAAACAAAGTCACAGAGTGAGTCAGAAGTGACTTCCCTGAGCTTGGCTCCATTGGAGCACATCCTGCCCTCCTCTGCAGGGGAGAAGCAGTCTTTACCTACCTCCATGTGACACCCGATCACATACAATTAGGTCAATCTACAATGGTCTGCAAGATCGCACTCAGAGTGCTCGGCAGCAGCACATTGTCAGAGTGGAAGCCACGGGGCTCTCTCCTTGCATTAAAGCTCTTCAACATTTTTAGTAATGATTCAGATAAGTCAGTTCAAGGAATGGAAATTGAATGTGCAGATGACACAAAGCTATGTGGAACAGCAACTACAATGGTGTGAAACCGCGTGATTGCGATAGCACAGAACACTGGACAGAAAACAACAGAGTGACATTGAGGAGGGACAAGTGCCAAGACCTGCAGGGAGGGGCAAGCAACCAAATTCCCCCCTGCAACGTCGGGAATGTTTGGCTCAAAAAGACTGCAAAGGAAAAGGATCCTGAGATTGTTGTGGATCCCATGCTAAAGATGAACCAACAATATGATGCAGCTCCTAAATGGATAGGTGCTCTTTTATACTACATTAGCAGAAGAATTGCTTTCGAACTATGTGAAGTCCCTTTTCCCCTGCACTCCCAAGCAGTCAGACCTCACATAGAAACATAGAAGCACGGGAACGGAGTGAGTCAGAAGGGGCCTCCCGGGTGTTCCAATGTGACCCACAGCTCCAGCCAGCACCACTCATGACATGGAGTCCCATATCCAGTTCTGGGCACCAAAATTTTAAAATGCAGCAGGAAATCTAGAAACAGCTCAGAGAAGAGTAGCAAGGATTGGCCAGGGGCTGGATAAAAGCCCAGTAAGAGAAGACTGAGAGAATGAGGCATGTTCAGCCTGAAGAAGTGAAGACTGATAGGTGATATGATCACACTCTCCAGGTACCTGAAAGACTTCACAAAGAGGAAGGATAAAATCTCTACTTGCGCATTCCAGAGGGCAGGAATTAGAATAATAGGCTGAATAAAACCAGACACATGTAAGAACTACCTTACTGTCAGAGCAGTATGACCCTGGAACGTATTACCTGGGGAAGGAACAGGCACCCCTGATTGCTGAGATATGAGGACCAGCACCCTCAATTGCTTTTGCGCAAGGAGCAAGGCAGAACCAGCTTCACACGCTCCATCATCCATGTCACTAAAAACACTCCCATCCCCTGGCACTAAAAGCAGGGCAGGCAGAACTGGGTTATTATAGATTATTTTTCTTGGAATCTCTAGCTTTCCCCATGATCCAGTGTATGTTGGCAATTGGATCTCTAGTTAATCTGCCTCTTTGAAATAATGCCTGACCTTCTGGTACTTCTCGGTCCACATAATGCTGGAGTCTAGCTTGTAGGATTTTGAGCATCACTTTGCCAGCATGTGCAATGAGTGCAATGCTGTGGTAGTTCGAACATTCTTTGGCATTGCCCTTCTTTGAGATCAGAATGCAAACTGACCTTTTCCAGTCCTGTGGCCACTGTTGAGTTTTCCAAATTTGATGGAATATTGTGTGTAGCGCTTTTACTGCTACACACAATATGTTTTAAGATGTTGAATAGCTCAGCTGGAATACTGTCACCTCCTCTAGCTTTGTTGTTGCTCAGACTTCCTAAGACCCATTTGACTTCACATTCCAGGATGTCTGTGCTCGAGGTCAGTGACCACCTCATTGTGGTTATCAGGGACGTTAAGCCTTTTCTTCTATACAACACTGATACCTGAAGATGGTAATGATCCCATGTTACCACAGCACTCAGTATTAAATGAGCATTATACACTTCTTACTTCAAATCTGGCAGAGAGATGAAGAAAATGTACAGAAAAACAGAGTGAAACAGATCGAACTGTATTTGGTAGACTAAACTAAAGGCATTGTCATTGGGATGAATTTGTGCTATACAAATGAATGTGCTGCCTAACTGAACTTGCTCTTTCAGATGAGATCACTGTCAAGATTGGGAAAAGGTCACTCTGACTGGCAGAGACAAGTACATATGATTATTATTTGGAAAGAAAAGACATTGAGGATCAGATTGGATCTTTCAGGATGCAAATGGGAGGGGTGCCTTGCAGGTCCTGATTGGAAGTTGCTCTATTAGGCAGTGGAACCGGTCTGCATTGCAGATTAGATAGTAAACACCCATGATAGGTGAGAGAAGTTGGGACAGAGCTGATGTTGAAGTAGGAATACATCATCCATTGTGGGTGAAGGAGTCAGATCGCACTGGTAAACGCTGGAAATGTCAGAGGTGGAGAGGACTTTCTATCATACAGGGGGGATATGTAAAAGAATGAAAAAAAATGATCAAACATGATACATGCAGAAATGCAGAAAATCAATAAATGAAGAGTTGCATGAATCCAAAGATTTGAAAAATTTGCCAGAGAGTCTTTCAAAAATATGTTAGACTTATTTTGCTTTATGACAACTGCAGGAAGATTAACAATTGCTTCTAACTGGAAATAGAAACATAAAAACAGAGCGAGTAAATAGGGGTCTCATCTACTCTGCCCCCTGGTTCCAGCCAACTCCGCTCATATGCCCACCATGTGCATGTCCAGCCTGTCTTTGAACACCCTCCCAAATGGGGCCTGAACAACCTCTCATGGAAGACCATTCCCACCCTCGGGATCATAACTGTCAGGAAGTGCTTCCTGGTATTTAATGGAACGTTGGTTCCCTGAACCTTGCCCTGTCATGCCTTCCTTTCTCCCAGTGACCTGGGAGAACAGGTCTCTACCCATCTCCATGTGACACCCCCTCAACTACCTGTATGTCACCAAAACATCCCCTCTGAGTCTCCTCTTCTCCAAGCTGAAGAGACCCAGTTCCCTCAGTCTCGCCTCATACCCCATCCCCTGCAAACCAGCCACCAACCGTGTGACTCCAACCTGGCTATATCCTTCCTGTAAAGAGGGGCCCAAAACTGCGTACAATACTCCAGTTGCCGGAGCACCAGAGTCGTATAGATTGCTAGTAGTACCTCTCTTGATCTAGAAACCACACTTCTGCCTATGCACCCAAGAGTGGCGTTTGCCCTCTTGACCTCCGCATCACACGGCTGACTCATGTTTAGCCTGCAGTGAACCAGCACCCCGGGGTCCCTTTCACAAGTGCTGCTCTTCCTCCTCTTCTCACCTAACCTGTACTTATGGCACCATTCCTATGCCCCAAGTGCAATTTCTTTCCCTTATCTATATTGAACAAAATCCTGTTCTCTCTTGCCACTAAACGGTTGAACAGCATAGGCCCCAGGACAGAGTCCTGGGGGACCCCGCTTGTGACTGGCCGCCATCCTGATGATTCCCCACTAATGGTTACCCCCTGATTCGGTCAGTCAAACATGCCCTAATCCACTGGACAGTGCTTTGGTATATCCAAAAACTCCTCAGGTTCTCAACCACGATATCATGGGGCACTTTTCAAAGGCCTTACTGAAATCCAGGTAAACCACCTCCACCACATCTCCTCTGTCTAGCCACCTGGAAAGCTTGTCGTAGAATCCCACAAGGGTTGTCTGGCTGGACCTGTTCTTGTGGAAGCCGTGTTGTGTGGCTGCCAGCCTCTCTTAAGTTTCTTGCATCATGGAATCTCTAGCTATTATGTGCCTTTCCATATTTTTCCCTACAATGGACACAAGGCTAAATGGTCTGTAATTCCCCATGTCCCTTCTACTACCATTTTTGAAAATTGGGACCACTGACACCACCCTCAAGTCCTATGCCCAAAGGTAGGATCAAGCCAGTCAATCCTAGAGGAAAACAACTCTGACTGCTCTTTAGATGACAAGATACTGAAGAGGAAACTTAAATCTGTTGGCCACAGAATGAGAAGGAAGGACTCACTGTGGAAGGCAGAGGGGTGCAGAGGCACGGAAGGTGGGGCACGTTCTGGGACCTGCTGCCCTGTATTGCCCTGATCTTCCCTCTGGGCTTTGCTGCTTGTGAGTTGCCTGGCTGGATCTTCCTGTGGAAGGTGCCAGCTAAACGAAATCACTCTGGCTTTGCTTGCTAAAACTAGCGGTGCTGTGCAGCTGCAGGTGGCATGTAGCAGTCTCAGGTCCAGCAGGCCAGTGACTTACCGTCTCAGTCCATTAGAGGCAGGTTTGTTGAAAATGTGTGGTCGAAAGAGGCCTTGTATTGAAGAGATGCTGGCACTGAGGATGAAGTCTCCCGGCTGGAAATAATTGGGTGGCTGCAGCTCAGCACTGTGCCAGGTCCAGGGCATTTGGCACCCAGCCTCCCACAGGATGCCTCTGGGAGTAGCAGCAGCAGCAGGACCAAGAGGGCCACTCTGCTGGTGCTTGGAACGGCCTCCATCCTGCCCCTTTCAGCCAAGTAGAGAGCAGTTAGAGAAATTTCCTTCTAAATGAACAAGGAGTACGGCCAGGCAATGCTCCAGCTGAAGGAAGTAAGAATAAGTGCCTGAACAGCAGACTCCCCTTCTGCTCCCAGCCCCTCCCTTTCCCTGAGCAGGACAGCAGGGAAGATGGCACCCTCCCCTTTGTGCCTGGATGCAAGACACTCCCATGCCATCTCAGGGGGGCCTCGGAGGTTCAGGGTGGCCCTGGGTAGGGGGTCCCATGAGGTTTAGCAAGAAGAGCAGCAATGCATGATGATTTCCATAATTATATGGCCTCATGGCTGGAGCACCTCTGTGGCTTCCTGACAACCTTCCTCACTCCCATGTGCAACATAGAAACATAGAAACAGAACGAGTCGGAAGGGGCCTCCCAGGCCATCTAGTCTGACCTCCGGCACCAGCCGGCTCCGCTCATGACATGCCCACCATGTGCATGTCCAGCCTGTCTTTGAACACCCTCACCTCATTTCTAGATGTATGGCAGTCATGGAATATTTTGGTAGAAATCAATGTCTTCATTTATTTTGAAGAGTTGCTTTTAATCTTCTATGGATTAGTTATTCTAGAAAAAGTTATTAAAATTCAAATGCAACCTGTCAATGGGAAAGTCTGGATCAGCACAACTTTGTGTGACTTTACCTGGCTTTTAGCTTATGGAAATATTGATTTCCAGCATGTCTCTGCATATTTTTCCTTCCTTCCACAAACAAGTAAAAGGACCAGCTATGATGGTTTTTGGGATTTGTATCTCTCTATGGAGGAATTTACGCGCAGTTTGTTCAAGTGTTCGTATTCAAAGCATGTGCTGTCAGTGAAAGAGTGGATGAGATGCAGAGAGGAGGAACCGGAGGGACTGCTCCAAGTGGACAAGGAGCGAACACTCTCTCTGGACAGCTACTTCTCTTACAGCACCGTCCAGGCTGTGGCCCGGGCCGTGCATGCAGCTCTTTCCTCCAGATCCAGGAGGAAGTCCATGACTCCTGAAGGCAGGTTAGATTTGCTCCGGCTTCATCCATGGCAGGTATTCCCTCCCCTTCTTGGGTATTGTATGGAATTCAGAGCATGAGAAATTGGGACAAGATTTTCCAAATGATGGCGCAGCTTGGACACTTTCTGTCCTGTCCCTCTTTTGGTCCTTTTGGAACTTTTGGTCTTGGGTCCCGGATCTGAGTCCCTCTGATCATGGCCTGTGGAGTTGCTTCAACTCATCCTGGAGCAGCATGTAGAGGTAGCTTGAGGTCCTTGTGCAGGTCCTTGTGCAGATCCCTGCCTTAAGTATCCCCGGGCTTGCGATCTTGCCTTGGTTCTGAACCCGCTATTTATTAATTCATTATCTATTACAGGCATTTATATCCCGTCCCATCACCAAGCGCTCAGGATGGCTTGCAAAACAGAAAAGTACAATATAAAATGTAACAGTAAAATATAAAATTTCAATTATTAAAAAAAATTAAAATACGACAAACTTGGGAAATAGTAGGAGTAAATAGAAACTGCGACTGTTTAGGGAAAAATCCTAAAACATCTACAAATTTTGAGTATTTAAACAATGGTCGAATAAAAAGCTCTAACCCCAACCCTTGTCCTAAATTTCCTATATTCCCCAAGTAGAGTGTGAGCATCCAGCAGTGAAATCATTAATCTGTCCAGTATAGGAGTCACACGTAGCCACACTAAACTGGGAGCAGCTATTAACAAAAAGTGGAATATGAAACGGGTCTTCTCAAGTGTTTTTTCTGTGTTGTTCCAGCTCCACTCTTTCCTGAGAGACCCCCAGTTTCACAATCGTGCTATTGAGGGGGTGTATTTGAATGAGAACGGAGACTTGGCAGCCAACCTGGATCTTGTCAACTGGGTGCGGTTTCAAAATCGGACTGCTGCAGGAGTGAAAGTTGGGAGTCTAGAGAGATGGGGCTTGCCTGCCCCCAAATTCACCATCCAGCGGGATCCCATTCCATGGTCGAGATGGAAAGACCAGGTGAAGAAAGCCATCCCCAGTATTCTCTTATTTACATTTCCCATCCCTTCACTTACAGTCTGGAAAATTGGAAGTACACATTTGATGGAATAAATCAATGGTTTGAGATGTAACTGGTGTAGATAAATAATGTCTTGGAGGGAAAGTCCAGCTGCTTCAGATTTGCAGTGTGGGGTTCACTTAGGGAATACACTGAAGTGCTGGAGGTCCTCCCCGCTCTGCCCTTTCCAGCTCTGTCTCCCGAGCCTGCAGCTCCCTCAGCCCCAAACCTCCTCCCCTGATTCATCTTCTCCCTCGCTCAGCCCCTGCCCCAGGCCAGGTGCGTGGAGAGCTGCCACCCGGGATCCTTCAAGGTGGCTCGGGAAGGAGAGCCCCTGTGCTGCTATGACTGTGCTCCATGTGCAGAAGGGACCATCTCCACTCGGGAAGGTGGGTGACTGCAGAGGGAAAGGCAGAGCCTGGGGGGAGGGCAAGGATCCAGCCATGGTATGTGGCACGTGTGGGGGTGCTAAACCATCCTGCAAGGAAATTAGGACATCCTGGTTGTTTCTGGAACATCAGGGAAGAAAACCTTTGTTTGTTTGAAACCCCTCCCTCCAGACCTGGAAGCATTGCATAGGCCAAGTTCTGTCTTGGGGTCTCCACTTCCCAGAATGCCTCATTCCTCATTACTCCCACAGCCCCAGGCTCCTTGACCTTCAGGGCACTCCAGGCATTTTTTCCATTCACTTTTGCTTGCTGCGAAGCCTCCCCTGCCCACCATGGCCTCTGCATTTCTCCTTGTCTTCTCCATTTCTCCAGATAGCTTTTCATTCCCCTGGTGGGCAAGAATTTGTCACTGAACTTTTTCACCCACCACAGGGGGGTAACATCTGTAAAGCAAGGAGTGCTATTAGAAAGCATATCTATAGAATTGTAAATCTTGTAGACAATTAGCATTTAAGGACTTTAGTTTTGTTGCTGGTGAATGTGTGGATTGCTTACATAATGGGCTGGCAACCCACCACACCAAGCCCATCTGGTTCTGCCATGGTTCTATGCATGGCTGTGGGGAAGGCTGATGCAGCTACTAAGTAGGAAGGGCAGAAAGGGAAGCTTGGAAGTAGGAAGGGCTGATATTGTCAGCGTCCTCATTTGGGTTCTTCCCCATTCTCCTGTCACCTGCGTATGTCAAGGGGATAGCTGACCAAATGACCAGTCCCGTATCCTCAGTCCATCCAAACTGGCCTACCCCATGGAGGGTGGTGGTCTCCGTGGACTAGAGGGGGGTAGGCGGTTCTGCGGTTACAGGAGAAATTCCTTCTTGGAGAGCTTGTGGCAGTGGATGGGCTGGTTGGTGCCTAGTAAGAGTTCCCTGGGCTGACAGTTGGAGGCTTGGAAACAATGTAATGTTGGACCCTGGAGGTGCTTGGGTGCACTGGTGGTGGGAGCTCAGGCAGTGTCAGTGAATCTTGAGGGCCTGGGAGTCAGGCTACTTGAGTCCTGCCTGGGAGCGGAGCATCTATTCAGTTTCTTATATGACTCTCAAAGGGTGGCTGAAGGGTTGGAGCTACAGCTGGAATTAGGGCAAGGACTAGAGGCATTCCAGTAGAGAGGTGGCCCCTTGCGTACATCCCTCCATACAAGCAGGACTGCAAGGAGTTGTCATGAGAAGCCTGAGTGCCTGGCTTGACCTGGGAATGCTTGTTGTTGGGTGTCATGGTCTTCCTGAAATCTCCTACCCATTCAGCTGCAAGGGGTGGAGTCCCTGGCAGGGTTGGGCATCTTCTGGTGCATGAATCAGTTCATGATTGCAAGGAAAAATATCCCAGCTGACTTTGCAGAATGTCTTCTGGGTACTTGGCTTCCATGATAATTTATATATGGCCAGTTGCAGAATTGGTTGAAAGACGGGCCCCATCAAGTCCACTCCTGGCAGGTAAACTCTCTGAATTTCCTCTCACAACAGAATCATGCCTTTACTTGTACTGTTACCATTTATACTACTAGCATTAATTGGACCAAGCAGAATGATGAATACCATGTACACAACAGAAACTGGAATGGCTGTCAGTACTCTTTGATATCCTTCTGATAGATGGAGAGCATTGCCTGAAGTGTCCAGAAGAACAGCATCCAAACGAGGCCCGGGATCAGTGCATCCCCAAGGTCATCACCTTCCTCTCCTATGAAGAACATTTGGGGTCCTTCCTCACTGGCTTGGCCCTACTCTTCTCCATCACCACAGGAGGCATATTGGGGATCTTCAGAAAATTCCAAGAGACTCCAGTAGTCAAGGCCAACAACCGAGACCTCTCCTACATTCTGCTTGTCTCCCTCCTGCTTTGCTTTTTGTGCTCCTTCCTCTTCATTGGCCAGCCAAGAAGCCTCACCTGCCTCCTGCGACAAGCAGCCTTCAGCATCACCTTCTCAGTGGCCATCTCTTCCCTCCTGGCCAAAACAGTCACTGTGGTGCTGGCCTTCCTGGCCACCAAGCCAGGCAACAGGGCAAGGAACTGGCTGGGGAGGAGTTTGGCCAACTCCCTTGTCATCTGCTGCTCCAGTGTCCAAGTGGTCCTCTCCGCCATCTGGCTGGGGACTGCCCCCCCATTCCCTGACTCTGACATGCACTCCCAGGATGGGCAGATTGTCCTGCAGTGCAACGAAGGCTCTGTGGCCATGTTCTACACTGCCCTGGGCTACATGGGCTTCCTGGCTGCTGTCTGCTTCATGGTGGCCTTCCTGGCCAGGAAGCTGCCCGGGGCCTTCAACGAGGTCAAGCTGATCACCTTCAGCATGCTGGTCTTCTGCAGTGTCTGGGTGTCCTTCGTGCCCACCTACCTGAGCACCAAGGGGAAGTACATGGTGGCCGTCCAGGTCTTCTCCATCTTGGCCTCCAGTGCTGGGTTGCTGGGCTGCATCTTCCTGCCCAAGTGCTTCATCATTCTATGGAGGCCTGACGTGAATACCAAGGAGCATCTCATGACGAAAAGCAAAGCATAAAGTGCTGTTTGTTTTGGTCTTCAAGAGCACATAATTCCAACTTTCTGAACAAGCCAGTGACCCATTCTGAGCATATGGACAGTATCAAATTGAAACAATTGAAAAAAATAATCCACTGCACTTTTCGATACTTGGGAAAAATAAAAGTTCCATTTCTCACCTGGGGAAGCAGCAAGAAGAAATCTTCCCCTCTTAACCTCCTTAGCTAAGCTTTGCGTTTCGTCTTTTTTTGGCTCTATTAATAGTTTCTGTTCTCAGTCTATAAAATTTTCATTCTTTATTTTGAAGTTTGGGCAGACAAATACTGTTTGCCCAGAACTTGACATGGAACCGGCAATGCAGATTGGAAATCCCTCCAGCTCCTTTTCCAGGGTGGGGTATTTAGGGATGGGAGGGTTTGTTAGAGATGATCTCTCAGGCATTGCGGATCCCTTCCCTAGGCAACCTGCACTGGGCTGGCTCCCCGTGCTGTGCTCACAAGGAGGCTTGGTTGCAGGAGCGCACCAGCAGAGGCATCCTGCCAGAGCTGTGCGGAGGCCCCCAGACTGCTTCTGAGAGCAGGGCATGTCCCTCTCCACCTGGAAAAGGGTTGGAGAAGTCCGTTCACAGCCCTGAGAGATCCAGCTTCACTCGGAGTCAGTAGGGACACTACTCTTATGGTGGATGTCGCTCTTGTTGGATCAGAAGTCCAGCCAGAATATTCCTGTATGAGAAAAATTGGCCTTGCTTCCATCTAGGACACCATCTGGGAGTGTAGCCGCATGGATGGGATGGCTGCATCATAGAAACATAGAAACATAGAAACAGAGCGAGTCAGAAGGGGTCTCCCAGGCCATCTAGTCTGACCTCCGGCACCAGCCGGCTCCTCTCATGACATGCCCACCATGTGCATGTCCAGCCTGTCTTTGAACACCCTCACCGATGGGACCTCAATGACCTCCCGTGGAAGCCCATTCCACGCCCTCGGGGTCCTAACTGTCAGGAAGTGCTTCCTGGCATCCAAATTGAACCTTGGCTCCCTGAGCTTTGCTCCATTGGAGCGCGTCCTGCCTTCCTCTGCAGGGGAGAACAGGCCTCTCCCCATCTCCATGTGACACCCCCTCACATACCTGTATGTTGCCAACATATCCCCTCTGAGTCTCCTCTTCTGCAAGCTGAAGAGACCCAGTTCCCTCAGTCTTGTCTCATACGGCATCCCCTGCAAACCAGCCACCATCCTTGTGGCACTACGCTGCACTGACTCCAACCTGGCTATATCCTTTCTGTAATGAGGGGCCCAAAACTGAACACAATACTCCAGTTGCGGGCGCACCAGAGTCGTGAAGAGTGGTAGTAATACCTCTCTTGATCTAGAAGCCACACTTCTGGCTATGCAACCAAGGGTGGCGTTCGCCCTCTTGACCACCGCATCACACTGCTGACTCATGTTTAGCCTGCGGTCAACCAGTACCCCGAGGTCCCTTTCACAAGTGCTGTTCTCCAGCCACTTGTCACCTAACCTGTACTTATGACAGCTATTCTTATGCCCCAAGTGCAAGACCTTGCACTTATCCACATTGAACGCCATCCTGTTGTCTCCTGCCCACTTGCATAGTCTGTCCAGATCCTTTTGGATCTGGTGTATCTGCTCCTCAGTTGTGGCCACTGCTCCAGTTTTAGTGTCGTCTGCGAATTTGATCAGCAGACTGTTCACCCCTTCTTCCATGTCGTTAATGGAAAGATTAAATAGGATCGGCCCCAGGACAGAGCCCTGGGGGACCCCGCTTGTCACTGGCTGCCATCCTGACGATTCCCCGCTAATGGTTACCTTCTGCTTTCGGTCAGTCAACCATGCCCTAATCCATCGGACAGTGCTTTGGTGTATCCCAAAACTCCTCAGTTTCTCCACCAGGATATCATGGGGCACTTTGTCAAAGGCCTTGCTGAAATCCAGGTATACCACATCCACTGCATCTCCTCCATCTAGCCATCTTGAAACCTTGTCATAGAATTCCACAAGGTTTGTCTGGCAGGACCTGTTTTTGCGGAAGCCGTGTTGTGTGGCTGTCAGCCTCCCTTCCCTATCTAGCATCACTAGATCTCTCTCTATTATGAGCCTTTCCATTGTTTTTCCTACAATGGACGTAAGGCTAACCGGTCTAGAATTCCCCATGTCCTTCCTACTACACTTTTTGACAACTGGGACCACCGATGCCACCCTCCAGTCTTCTGGTACTTCACCTGTTCTCCACGAGGCCTCAAAAATGGAGGCCAGCAGGCGTAAGTGAACCCCTGCCAACTCTCTAAGTACTCTCGGGTGTAACCCATCAGGGCCTGGCGCCTTTGTAATGTCCAATGCCCTGAGGAGCCCCTCGACTTCAAGAGGGGTGACTCTAATCTCTGCCCCTAAGTCCCCAGCCTCATCTAATCTCCTATACGGATATCCCCCATCCTTCTTTGGGGAGAACACAGAGGCAAAATAGTCATTTAGCATCTGTGCCTGTTCCCTTATGTCAGTCACTGGATCACCTTCCCCCTTATTTAGTGGTCCCACCACTTGTCTCCCCTTCCTTTTCCTATTTACATGCTGAAAGAAGCCCTTTTTGTGGCTCTTGATATTCTTGGCAAGTCTCAGCTCGTAATCAGCCTTAGCCTTGCGAAGACTCCTTCTGCAACGGGCCTCCTCCTCCCGGTGTACCCTTTTGTCTATTTCCCCCAGTACCCATTTCCTATGGAGGCTCCTCTTTCGTCTAAACCCCTAACCACCTCCTTTCGCATCCATGGCAGCACTCTCCTCCGCCTCCCCACCTTACTGACTAGAGGTATCGTCAAGACTTGATCCTCCAAAGCCTCCCTTTTGAGTGCCTTCCACCCCTCCTCAACTCGCTTACCTTCCAGTAACTCATCCTAGGAGACTTTCCCCAGTCTGGCCTTCAGTTGGCCAAAGTTGGCCCTCTTGAAGTCCCAGCTTCTAGTGCTCGCCCTGCTGCAGGTCCCCAGTTCCCTGATGTCAAAGCGAAGGATGGAGTGATCACTCGCATCCAGAACTCCCCTAATCTGTACTTCATCTATCAGCTCCTCCCCATTGGTCAAGACCAAGTCCAGGATGTTTCCCCCCTCGTCGCCTATCAGATCCTCTATGTGAAAAACCCACCCTCTAGAGCTTCTAGGAAGCGACGTGACCTGGCTGTCAGTGCCGAGCGTGTCTCCCAAGTAATATCCAGGAGATTGAAATCTCCCAAAATTACTGTGTCTCTCTCCCGAGATATCCTTAGAATCTGGCCTGTCAGGACATCATCCAGGGTCTCAAGTTGACCTGGAGGGCGATAACATACCCCCACTGTCAGGTCTCTTTCCCTGTCAAAACCTCTAAGTTTCACCCAGACTGCCTTTACCGAATCCCCATCTGTGCTGCATTCTATCTCACTGTATCCTAACCCTTCCCTGACGTATACGGCCACGCCCCCACCTCTCTTTCCCCTCCTGTCCTTTCTAAAAAGGTGATACCCTTCTATGTTCACATTCCAGACTTGCCTTTCATTCCACCAAGTTTCTGTGATTCCCACCAGATCGTATCCTCCTGTTCCAAGGAGAGCTTCAAGCTCTTCCTGCTTATTACCCATGCTCCTAGCATTGGTGTACATGCACCTCAACTCCTTCCCACCTCTTCCTTTCTTTGGAGTGCCCAGCATCCTCCTTCCTCCCATCCTCCCTGGTACCTGGCCCCTCTCTGTAGAAGTCCTGTCATTCCCTGCAGTATCTCGAAAGTCCTGCTCCCAGAGCCCCGATCCTCCCCCCACACTTGTCCAGTGCAGACACGTTATTGGGGGGCCTGAACCCACCCCCTACTTGCTCAGTTTAAATCTTCCGTACGAAGCTCGCTAGAGCATCTCCAAAGGACCTTTTCCCCATCCTCGTGAGGTGTAACCCGTCCCTTGCCAGAAGTCCATTGGCAAGAAAACGAGTGCCATGGTCGAGGAACCCGAAGCGTTCCTTCTGGCACCACACCCTAAGCCAGTCATTCACCTCAGAGGCCCTCCTGTCCCTTCCTGTCCAAAATCCCCGGACAGGTAAGATTGACGAGAAGGCCACTTGGGCCTTCAGCTCCCTGAGTTTCTTTCCCAAGGCCAAAAAGTCCCTGGTGATCCTGACCACCCCCTGCCTGGCCATGTCTTTGGTGCCCACATGGATCACCAGGAGCGGCTGGACCTCCCGGGAGCAAGCTGAGTGCACCAGGAATGCGAAGGGATAAAGCGAGGCAGGGGCTTGGCAGGGCGAGGCCACCTCACTGCAAGGTAACACTTGTGGTGGGGGGACAGAAAAGGGGGATGCAGCAGGTCACATGTTAAAGGTCAGCTACAAAGAACAGGAAGGAAAATCCCTTGCTCCCGCTTGCTTCACATGGGCCACATCGACACAAACCCAGAGTGTGCCTCTCTTGCACATGGGAGTGAGGAAGGTTGTCAGGAAGCCCCAGAGGTTCTCCAGCCATGAAGCCATATAATTATGGAAATCATCATGCATTGCTGCTCTGCTTCCTAAACCTAACAGTTCCCCCTCCCCCAGGGCCACCCTGAACCCCCAAGGCCCCCCTGAGATGGCAAAGGCATGTATTGCATCCAGGCACAAAGGGGAGGGTGCCTCCTTCTCTGCTCTCCTGCTCATGGATAGGGAGAGTCTGGGAGCAGCAGGGAGTCTGCCATGCAAACACGTATTCCCTCTTCCTTCTGCTGGAGCCTTGCCTGGCTGGGCTCCTTGTGCATTTAGAAGGCAATTCCTCCAACTGCTCCTCTACTGGGCTGACAGGGGCAGGATGGAGGCCATGCCAAGCGCCGGCAGAGTGGCCCTCTTGGTCCTGCTGCTGCAGCTGCTGCTCCCACAGGCCGCCTGTGGGAGGCTGGAGGCCAAGTGCCCCTGGAGCTGGCACAGGGCAGAGCTGCAGCCAAGCAATTACTTCCGGACGGGAGACTTCGTCCTCAGTGCCAGCATCTCTGCAACAATATGCAGCTTTCAACCACACACTTTCAACAAACCTGCCTCAAATGAAGTGAAAGAGTAAGTCACTGGCCTGCTGGACCTGTTACTGCTAAGTGCCACCTGCAGCTGCACAGCACAGCTAACGCTAGCAAGCAAAGTCAGAGAGATTTCGTCTAGCTGGCTCCTTCCTCAGGAAGACCAAGACAGGCAACTCGCAAGCAGCAAAGCCCAGCGGGAAGAGCAGGGCAATGGGGGGCAGCAGGTCCCAGACTTGCCCCACCTTCCGTGCCTCTGCACCCCTCTGCCTTCCACAGTGAGTCCTTACTTCTCATTCTGTGGCCAACAGATTTGAGTTTCCTCTTCAATATCTTACATCTAAAGAGCAGCCAGAGTTGCTCTCCTCTAGGACTGACTGGCTAGATCCTACCTTTGGGGCATAGGATTGAGGGTGGAGTCAGTGGTCCCAATTTTCAAAAACGGCAGTAGAAGGGACATGGGGAATTAGAGACCATTTAGCCTTTTGTCCATTGTATGGAAAAATATGGAAATAAACATAATAGCTAGAGATTCAGTGATGTAAGGAACTTAAGAGGCTGGCAGCCACAAAACACGACTTCCACAAGAACAATTCCTGCCAGACAGCACTTGTGGGATTCTACGACAAGCTTTCGAGGTGGCTAGATGGAGGGGATGCAGTGGATGTGGTTTACCTGGATTTCAGTAAGGCCTTTGAAAAGTGTCCCATGATATCCTGGTGGAGAAACTAAGGAGTTTGGGGATAGACCAAAGCACTGTCCGATGGATTAGAGCATGGTTGACTGACTGAATCAGAGGGTAACCATTAGTGGGGAATCATTGGGATGACAGCCAGTGACAAGCGGGGTCCCCCAGGACTCGTTCACAGGGCCATAATGTTTACTCTTTAAGTGGCAGGAGACAGCAGGTTTTCGCTCAATATAGAAAAGGGCAAGAAATTGCACTTGGGGCATAAAAATGGTGTCATAAGTAAAGGTTAGGTGAGAAGAGGCTGGAGAGCAGCACTTGTGAAAGGGACCTTGGGGGGGTGGTTGACTGCAGGCTAAAATTGAGTCAGCTGTGTGATGCGGTGGTCTATATGGCGAACGCCACCCTTGGTTGCATAGCCAGAAGTGTGACTTCTAGACCAAGAGAGGTATTACTATGACTCCATACGACTCTGGTGCGCCCGCAACTGGAGTATTGTACTCAGTTCTGAGCCCCTCATTACAGAAAGGACATGGCCAGGTTGGAGTCAATGCAGCGTAGGGCCACAAGGTTGGTTGCCGGTTTTCAGGGATGGGGTATGAGGCGAGACTGATGGAACTGGGTCTCTTCAGCCTGGAGAAGAGGAGACTCAGAGGGGTTGTGTTGGTGGCATACACGTATGTGAGGGGATGCCACATGGAGGTGGGGAGAGACCTGTTCTCCCAGGACTGTGGGAGAAAGGAAGGCATGAAGGAGCAAAGCTCAGGGAACCCACACTCCATTTAGAAACCAGGAAGCACTTCCTGACATTTACGACCCCAAGGGTCGGAATGGGTTTCCATGAGAAGGTCGTAGAGGCCCCATCGGTGAGGGTGTTCAAAGTTAGGCCGGAAATGCACATGATGGGCATATGAGCGGAGATGGCTGGAAACAGGGCTCAGACTAGATGACCTGGGATACCCCTTATGACTCGCTCTGTTTCTATGTTTCTATTTCCAGTTTGAAGCAATTGTTAATCGTCCTGAACTTGTCATAAAGCAAAACAAGTGTGGCTTATTTTTGAAAGACTCTCTGGCAAATTTTTCAAATCTTTGGACTTATGTAACACTTCATTGCATGATTTTCTGCATTTCCGCAAGTATCAGTTTTGGTCTTTTTTTTTTTTCATTCTTTTGCGTATCCTCCCGGTATGATAGAAAGTCCTCTTCACCTATGACATTTCCAGCGCTTACCATTGCGATCTGACTGACTCCTTCACCCACAATGGATGATGCATTCCGACTTCAACATCAGCTCTGTCCCTTCTCTCACCTGTCATGGGTGATTATTAGCTAATCTGCAATGCAGACCGGTTCCACTGCCTAATAGAGCAACTTCCAATTAGGAACGGCAAGGAAGCCCCTCCCATTTGCATCCTGGAGGATCAAATCTGATCCTCAACTTCTTGTCTTACCAAATAATAATAATATGTACTTGTCTCTGCCAGTCTAAGTGACCTTTTCCCAATATTGACAGTGATCTCATCTGAAAGAGAAAGTGCAGTTAGGCAGCACATTCATTTGTATAGCTCAAATTCATCACAACGACGATGCCTTCAGTTTAGTCTACCCAGTACAGCTCGAACTGTACAAATCTCTTCTTGCTATCCATTTTCTTAATCTCTCTTCCAGTTTTGAAGTAAGACGTCTATAATGCTCATTTAATACTGAGGGCTATGGTAACATGGGACCATTCCCATCTTCAGGTATCCGTGTTGTATGAGCTTCCTGTCATCTTGGAGGTAATAGGCCCTCTTTTTGATGTCATACATTACTTGTTGAATTGGAAGAATTTGTTTTTCCTCTAAACTCTTGTAATACCTAGCAGTAAAATCATCAGGGGCAGGTGCTTTATCTGTTTTTAATTTTCCCGTAGCATGCAATATTACTTGGATACTGATAATACGATTCACTATTTTCCTCTGCTCCCTGGGGAATTAAGGAAGGCATGTTCTTCTACATACCCCTCTTCCCTCTTCTGGAGTCAGTATGTGTTTGGGGGGTGGGGGGAATGTGAATTGCACAGTGATGCCTTTTCAAAATAGGCTGCGCCTGTCTCTTTCTTCACTCCTGTTATAGATCGTACTTCCAGTTCCTTCTTAACACTAAATAGCTTCCATGTTTACCTACATGTTCAAAATGGTGTTGTTTTAAAAATCTCAGCTTCTTTGGAGCTGCTCTGTATCTGTCATGTCCAGCTGATTCCTTTATCGTTTAAATTCAGTCAAAAGTTAATTGCACTGTTGTTGTTTTTGCTTTCTCCCAGCAATATATGGAACACGCTCCCCAGAGAGGTCCGCTTGGCGCCGTCGTTATTTACCTTTCGGCGCCAGGCTAAGACATTTCTATTCAAACAGTATTTGAATTGTTAATGTTATTTATTGATTTTAAATTGCCGGGATGTCTCCACCAGTTTTATGAATTTTATGTATTTATATATTGGTGTTTTTTATGATTCGAATCCACCCCAAGGCTCATGCGAAGGTGGGGGGGCATATCAGTTGTTTAAATAAAAACTCTGCGTACAAGTTAAATAGGCAGAGTGACAGTATGCAGGCTCGCCGACGTCCTCACTCAATTATGAACCAATCAGTGGTTCCATGTCCAGATCTCACTGTTGCTTCTTGACCCGCATACAGTTTTCTCAAGAGATAAATAAGATGGTCCAGTACCATCCATTTAAGAACTTGCCACAATTTGTTGTGATCCACACAATCCAAGGCTTTGGCATAGTCAATGAAGCAGAAGTAGATGTTTTTCTGGAACTCCCTGGCTTTCTCCGTGATCCAGTGTCTGTTGGCAATTTGATCTCTAGTTCCTCTGCCTCTTCGAAATCCTGCCTCTACTTCTGGTAGTTCTCGGTCCACAAACTGCTGGAGCCTAGCCTGTAGGATTTTGAGCATCACTTTGCTAGCATGTGAAATGAGCGTGATGGTGCAGAAGTTCGAACATTCCTTCGCATTGTCCTTTGTTGGGATTAGAATTTAAACTGACCTTTTCCAATCCTGGGCTAATGTTGAGTTTTCCAAATTTGCTGGCATATTGAGTGTAGCACTGTAACTGCATCGTCTTCTTGGATTTGGAATAGTTCAGCTGGAATACTTTCTCCTCCACTAGCTCTGTTGTTGCTCAGGCTTCATAAGGCCCATTTGACTTCACAATCCTGGATTTCTGACTCGGGCTCATTGACCACCCCATCGTGGATATCAGGGACATTAAGCTTCTTCTTGTATAGTTCTTCTGTGTAATCTTGTCACCTCTTCTTAATCTCTTCTGCCTCTGTTAGGTCCCTGCAAGTTTTGTCCTTTACCATGCCCATCTTTGCATGAAATGTTCCCTTCATATCTCCAATTTTATTGAAGAGATCTCTGGTCCTCCCTATTCTTTGTTTTCTTCTATTTTTTTGAATTTTTGATTTAAGAAGGCACTCTTATATCTTCTAGCTATTCTCTGGAATTCTGCATTCAATTGGGTGTATTATTCTTTCTCCTGTACCTTTTACTACCCTCCTTTCCTCAGTAATTTGTAAAGATTCTCAGCCAGCCATTTTTCTATACTACTTTCTTTTTTTGGGGTGGAGTGGGGTTAGTTGCAACCTCGTGTACATTGTTGCAAATCTCTGTTCTCAGTTCTTCATGCACAGTGAGCTCCTGGTGTAGTTTTTACTTACTGTATGGAGCTTCTCCATCTTTGGCTGCAGAGCACATAGTCAACCCGATTTCTGTTTTGACCGTCTGGTGATGTCCATGTGTAGGGTTGTCTCTTGGGTTGTTGGAAAAGAGTGTTTCCTATGACCATCGACTTCTCTTGACAAAATTCTGCCAGCCTGTGCCCTGCTTCGTATTGTAAACCATGGCCTAACTTGCCTGTAATTCCAGCTATCTTTTCTTTTCCTATGTTAGCATTCCTATCCCCCATGATGATTTGGACATCCTTTTTGGGTGTTAACTCTAGACGGTGTTGTAGGCCTTCATAGAACCGGTGAACTTCAGTCTCTTCTGCACCATTTGCTGGGACATAGACTTGGACTACTGTGATGTTGAATGTTTCGCCTTGGATTCGAACTGAGATCATTCTGTCATTTTGGAGATTGTATCCCAGTACTGCTTTTCCTACTCTTTTATTGACTATGAAGGCTACTCCATTTCTTCTGAGTGATTCTTGCCCACAGTAGTATACCTAATGGTACAGGTTAGGTGACAAGTGGCTGGAGAGCAGTACTTGTGAAAGGGACCTCGGGCTACTGGTTGACCGCAGGCTAAACATGAGTCAGCAGTGTGATGCGGTGGTCAAGAGGGCGAATGCCACCCTTGGTTGCATAGCCAGAAGTGTGGCTTCTAGATCAAGAGAGGTATTACTATCACTCTACACGACTCTGGTGCGCCTGCAACGGGAGTATTGTGTTCAATTTTGGGTCCCTCATTACAGAAAGGATTTAGCCAGGTTGGAGTCAGTGCAGCGTAGGGCCACAAGGATGGTGGCTGGTTTGCAGGGGATGCAGTATGAGGCAAGACTGAGGGAACTGGGTCTCTTCAGCTTGGAGAAGAGGAGACTCAGAGGGGATATGTTGGCAACATACAGGTATGTGAGGGGGTGTCACATGGAGATGGGGAGAGGCCTGTTCCCCCCTGCAGAGGAAGGCAGGACGCGCTCCAATGGAGCAAAGCTCAGAGAGCCAAGGTTCAATTTGGATGCCAGGAAGCACTTCCTGACAGTTAGGACCCCGAGGGTGTGGAATGGGCTTCCAGGGGAGGTTGTTGAGGCCCCATCGGTGAGGGTGTTCAAAGACAGGCTGGACATGCACATGGTGGGCATGTCATGAGCGGAGCCGGCTGGTGCCGGAGGTCAGACTAGATGGCCCGGGAGGCCCCTTCTGACTCACTCTGTTTCTATGTTTCTATGTAATGTGAACAAAATTCACCCATCCCTGTCTGTTTTAATTTGCTGATTACTGAGATGTCTATGTTTAGCCCTGTCCTCCATTGTTTGAAATTGTCTAGCTTGCCTTGATTCATGGATCTTGCATTCCAAGTTCCCATGCAGTATAGATCTTTCCCTATTCGGACAGTCCATTCACCACCAGATACATCTGCAACTGAGTGTCCTTTCGACTTAGACCAAGTCGCTTCACTCTTTCTTGCGCTACTAGTACTAGTACTCTGCTCTTCCTCAGTAGCACATTGGACACCTTCCAACCTGAGGGGCACATCTTCTGGCGTCGTACCTTATTGCATTTTGGTACTGACTGTAGGGTTTTCATTGCAAGGATGTTGGAGTGGGTTGCCATTTCGTTCTCCAGTGGAGCAGTTATATTGAGAGCTCTCAGCTATGACCTGCCCTGCACAGCACAGCTCATAGCCCCATGGTGCTACGCATGCCCCTTCCCAACGTCATGGCAGTGATCCATGAATGTGGTGGAGACAGTACTATGTTAATTTCAAGTTATGCTTCCTAGAGGATGGATCCTTAGTCCACATCAAAGCCTCATTGTTTTGTAAAGGCAACCAAATATTTAAATTGGGCATTACCAGGAATGTATTTTCTTCTGTACTGGAATGGATTGCTCTGTTATATTGTTAGAAAAAGCAATTCATTCCCCTTTTCTTCCATATCAATACACAGGGAATCCCTCGGTATGAGGGTCCAGTCCAGGTACTCGTGCATTTCCAGTGGAACTGGATCCTCCTCGGCAAACACAGGTTTGCAATCCAGTCGACCTGCTACAAATTTCTGACTCTGCACTGGATTACATTGAGCATGCACAGAGCGCATTTCTTTTAGAGGAGTGTGCTCTGTGTCGTGCTGTTGCTCAGCCTCAAGCCTAAGTAGCAGCTCAAATAGCATCTTTCTGCTTCCATCTGAGGGGACTCCTGGGCCATCCGCATTGCTAGACGCTCATTATGCACTGTCTCAATGCCCCGCAGCTCTTCAGGGAAGGAGGAGGCACTGCCCTTCTTACTCCAAAGCTGCAGAAGCAGAGACTCAGAGGGCATCTTCCGGCAACATGGAGTCGTGTGAAGGGGGTCACATGGCAGAAGGTCATGACCCCAGGATGTTGGACTCTGGGATATGGGATGGGCTACCATGGGAGGTGTTTCTGTGGAAACAGGCTCCTTCTAAATGAAAAACACAGATGAAGACAGGCAGCCGTGAGGAATTCGGGAGAGGCATATCTGTAAGAGGCAGAGGAGAGAGCTCAGCTGTCTGTGTACTCCCCTCCATTGTGGTCTTTCCTCTGCTCTTCCAGCTTCACCCTTCCTGATGAGACTCAAGCATCATATCCCTTCGGTGGGAAGAGTGCCCTTGGGGGCGGACAGAGAGCTGGGGGCGGATTTTGGCATTGTGACTTAAGTGGGTTGCGCAGCCGGTCCTCTCTGTCCAGAGAGGGGATGGCTTCTTTTTCTTGATGACCTTGGATCTAGGTTGGGTCTCAGACCCCATGTCCTAAATCCTGAGCCCGCCAGCTGGTCCTACCAATGCCATAATGGAATGGTTGCAATGCCTGGGTGGGTGCCTATGTATGTACGTCTCTGTGTGTGTGTGTGTGTGTGTTGGTGTGTGGAGATTCCCGTACTTAGATCCCTCTGAGGCTACTTTCCCCATTTGAGTGTCAGGCAGTCACTTCCCCTTTAGCCAGATTGCTAAAGTCGCTGATCAGGTGCCAAAATTCACCAGGGGAATCGTGGAAGCAGCAGGGTGTGTTTTACACCACCAATAACTAACCAAACAACCAACCACACCAACAAAATTGGCAAAATCGTGATGGTCTGCTTTTGGTCAGGCATTTTTCCCATGCCTAGCCATGCATGTCGTGATATATGGCAGGTAGAAAAAATGCAAAATTCAAGCCCGATTGATGGTGCAAAAAGTGAGGGATGGACGGAGGGAAGGGAGAGAGACCCTCACAGTGGCCAAATGTTTCCTGTTTGGTGAGCCCATTTCACAGCCCCTGGATGTGGGCAGCCAGAAACCCCAACGGGCAAAACACATAATAGAGCTTTCTATTAGGTGTCTGTCCCTTTAGGAGACTGAGCTCGCTGATTGCCTGAAGTGGCCACTACATTCACTTGAAAAGTTAAATCTTTGTGGATAGAGGTTCCCAAGGAAAGTGGCTTTGTGTACCACTCTACTGCATGAGAAAAGCAAGCACTTTGCTGCCTCTCCTCATCGTTCTCTTCCTGACATCAACAACCCTGCCAGGTAGGATTGGCCGAGCGTGAATGACCGGCGAAAAGTCACACCGTGAGCTTCAGGGATATTTGGGGATTTGGACCTGGGTCTCTCAGTTCCCATTCACCTTATTGCACACTCGACCCCGAGCAGAGATGCACAACAATCTCCCCTGCCATGTCTTGTCCAGCAAGGACCGTTCCAATTTGGCTTTAGATACGCCTATCCTCAAGGGCAAAGGGAGAAGGGGGCGAAGAGGGTGAGATGACTGGGTGGAGCCACTGATGTAGTGAGTTTGAGCTTAGGTGGACTCTGTGGGACAGAGGACGCCAGGAAGGCCTGGAGGAATGTTTTCCATGGGATTGTGATGAGTTGGATGTGACTTTACAACTAACAACCTGAGTGACTCTCCTGGATAGAGAGTCATCTGGAAAGGGAACCGGATGCCAGGAATGGGCAGTGGGCACAGCCAGATGGAGAGGAGATTTTTTTTGCAAAAGGAAATAGGAGGGGAGGGAAGAGAAGAGAAGAGATGGGAAGACCCTCCTGTTCAGTCCCTCAGAGGCAGCTGGGATGGGACCGACGGAACAGTTCATCCATCCGGGAATTTCGATCTTGCTGCCCTTCTTGGCAATCCTTGCAGGAGCAACGTTCTGACAAAATCTCAATCTGTCCAATCCCTCGAGCAGAAATTGGCCACCGAGGGAAAATCGGTCCGAACCATGATGATGATGCAGGAGTTGGAGGCACAGGTGGCGTGAGCATGACCTCCAGGGAGCAAGCTGAGCACACATGGAATGAAAGGGAGAAAGCGAGGCAGGGGCCTTGCAGGGCGAGGCCGCCTCACTGTAAGGCAACACTATTTATTTATTTATTTATTTATCAATTTTTATCCTGCCATTTTCCTCAAAGGGCTCAAGGCAGCTTACATCATTCGCCTCCTCCGTCTTATACCGACAACAAGAACCCTGTTATGTACGTTGGGCTGAGAGTCTGTGACTGGCCCAAAGTCACCCAGTGGGCTCCATGGCCAAGTGGGGACTTAAACCCAGGTTGTCTGCGTCCCAATCCCATCCTCTTAACCACTACACCACACTGGCTCTCTTGTGGTGGGATGGATAGCAAACGTGGGATGCAGCAGGTCACGTGTTGAAGGCCATTTGAAAAGCACATGAGGGAACGATCCCTTGGTCCTTTATGTTTCACATGGGCCGCATGGTCACACTCTCTGAGTGTATCTCTCTTGCACATGGGAGTGAGGAAGGTTGTCAGGGAGCCGCAAGGGTGCTCCAGTCATGAAGCCATATAATTATGGAAATCACCATGCATTGCTGCTCTTCCTGCTAAACCTCAAGGGTCCCCCTCTCCCAGGACCACCCTGAACTCCAGAGGCACCGCTGAGATGGCAGAGGAGTGTCTGGCACCCAGGCACAAAGGGGAGGGCCCCTCCTTCCCTGCTGTACTGCTCAGGCATTAGGAGAGGGTGGGAGCAGCAGTGGAGTCTCCCATGCAAGCACATATTCCCACATGCTCCTGCTGAAGCTTTGCCTGGCCAAGCTCCTTGTCCATTTAGAAGGAAATTCCTCCAACTGCTCCTCTACTGGGCTGAAAGGGGCAGGATGAAGGCCATGCCAAGCGCCAGCATAGTGGCCCTCTTTGTCCTGCTGCTGCTGCCGCTCCCAGAGACCTCCTGTTGGAGGCTGGAGGCCAAATGCCCCTGGAGCTGGCGCAGGGCTGAGCTGCAGCCATGCAATTATTTCTGGCCAGGAGGCTTCATCCTCATTGCCAGATTCACTGCCACAGAAGGCAACTTTAAACCACACAGTTTCAATCACCCTGCCACTAATAAAAAGAATCAGTAAGTCACTGGCCAGCTGGATCTGTAACTACTAGACACCATGGGCAGCCACCCTGCATGGCTAACGGTAGCGAGCAAAGCCAGAGTGATTTCTTCCTGCTGCCTTCTCGCTCCTGAAGACCCAGGCGATGAACTCACGGGCAGCAGGGCCAGCAGGGAGCCAGGGAACATGCCCCACCTTCCTTCCCACTGCACCCCTCTGCCTTCCCATCCCCATCAGTCAGAACAGCTGCCTTGCTGGGCTCCTGCCTTGGATGGGCACCTTTGCTGCAGGTGTCTTGTCTCGGGAGATGGACCTGGAGTAAGATGTGAATGAGGCCACAGGAATCCCACCTGGGCTTCTGCAGAAATAGGTGGGGATCTTGGTTTGGGTTGGTGGAAGCTGAGCATGTAGAAGCCTGAAAAGCAGGATGCAGCCTGAAAGGGCACCGGAAGGATCCATGAGCAGGGATGGCTCGGTGAAACACCCTCTTCTTCTTCTTTTTTTTCTTCCAAGGATGTTATCAACAGAGTACTGGAAGATCCTCTCCTTCCTGTTTGCCATCCAGGAGGTCAACCAGAATCCCAACCTCTTGCCCAACCTCACCCTCGGCTACAGCATCTATGACAGCCTTAACGATGTTAGACTGACGTCCGACGCAGCCATAGACCTGCTCTCGTCCTCTCAGGCCCACGTTCCCAACTACAAGTGTGGCAGTCGAGATCATCTGCTGGCCGTCCTTGAAGAATCTGACTCCCGCAACTCCATGCAGCTTTCCAACATGCTGGGCATCTTCAAAATCCCACAGGTGGGAGACTTTGGAGAAGCGATATGAGTTGCTAAGTAGAGAAAGTGAAAGATTCCCAAATCATTGGGAAGTATGATCTTTGCCCCAGGACACCAGACCATCCTCCCATCCCATGATGAAAAGAGTTCAAAGCCGCAGGCCCCTCACTAGGCCCCCATCTGGTACTGTTAGTGCTGGGGATTAACCAAAGATCCCTCTTGTGCCTTGTCGGACCGTGAGAGAGGAGGCAGCACAGCAAGTGACTGTCTGGGAAAGACTCGGTTCTGTGGGTGCCCAACCAATAGCCAGACGTGGAGGATTCCTACAGCACAGCAGACACTGGCCAGGGATCCTTCTGATTCGCTTTGTTCCCATGCTAATATGTTTCTCATCGAGAGGGAGTCCACCGCCACTCGAGACCAGCTGCCCTGGCCATCATGTGCAGGGCTCCGATGTGTTCAGCTTTTTGGAAGGATTAGATGCAGAGAGCACATCAAAAATATTATTTTTGGACGTTGATTTCTTAAAATGCACTTCTCGTTCCAAAACAAGGTGATCTTGCTGCTCATATGTAATATGATCTTTTGTATATTCTGACATCCTGTCAGAGGCTAATATCTTCCACTTTCTTATGCCTCTCTGAAAGAACCCTGAATACTTGAGCCTTGTGGTTCAGTCCTCAGGAAAAAATTGTTTTCTTATTTTGGATGAGATACAGAGCAAATAATTCTGCACTTCAGGGTCAAGCATCTCATGTGCATCCATCATAGTTTTGTTCAAGGGTAGGATAGACCCGCACATGATAGGCATGTACTGATCGGGGGGCAGTCTAGATGACTCGGGAGACCTTTTCTGACATGCTCTATTTCACTGTTTCTCTGTTTTTTTTCTTTCCCATCATCGAATGCAGAAGGCAATTGTGACTCTGAGAGCCCAGGAAGGTGTCCATGGGATCTCTGTTTGACTAACCCTACAAAACCTTTCCTCTCCCATTTATGGGATGATGTCCTGGGACATGTATAACAGGGTGGAACAGCTGGAGATACTCAGCAATTCCGGCTGCTCCTGCCCTCATTCTCTCAGTGTTTTAACTTAGAATGATAAAACACTTCATTTTTCAGAAAATACTAAGCATTGCCAGAAAATAATGTGCTTCATGCAGATAGTTAAAGGGTAAATGTTTTATGATAAACACTTTATTATTAGGAAAATTATCAGTATTGTTTTCTTTCAAATCATGGTTCATGCAGATAACATATGAGTGGTTTGTTCCCATAAGAAGAGGAATTTTGATGCAGTGCTGAAATGAAGAAACCCATCTGCTTCTCTCTTCCTTTCTCTCCCAGGTCACTTATGCTTTCAACGCTCAGGTCAGGGGAGAAAACAGCCAGTCGCCTTCCTTGTACAGGATGCTCCCCGAAGAAGGCCTCCAGTACCCAGGGATCGTCAGGCTGCTGCTGCACTTCAGGTGGACGATGGTGGGGCTTTTCTCACTGGACACTGAGAATGGAGAAAGGTTCATAAGAACCTTGAAACTAGAGCTCCCCAGGAATGGCATTTGCGTGGTTTTTTCATGCAGCATCTCACAGCCCAAAGTGGCTATTAAACTCGGGCGGCATTCATGGAAGATTGTGGTAAAAATCAATGTCTTCATTTATTTTCAAGAGTTGGATGTCATTTTCTATGGAATACATATTGTTGAATCATTCATTCAAATGTTCATGCAACCTGTTAATGGAAAAGTCTGGATCACCACAACTATGAGTGACTTTACCTTGAATTTAGTTTATGCACAAGATACAACAATATTCCAGCACTTGTATGCATATTTTTCCTTCCTTCCCCCAAAAAGTAAAAGGACCAACTTTGATGGTTTTCTGAATTTGTATACAAATATAGATGCGTTTGTGAATACATCTTTCAAGTGTTCACATTCAGAGCATGTGCTGTCAGTGAAAGAGTGGATGAGATGCAGAGAGGAGGAGGAACCGGAGGGCCTCCCCCAAGTGGACAAGGAGCAAACACTCTCTCTGGACAGTTTCTTCTCTTACAACACCGTCCAGGCCGTGGCCCGGGCCGTGCATGAGGCCCTTTCCTCCAGATCCAGGAGGAAGAACAAGGAACGTGGAGGCAGGCCAGAGGGACACCGGCTGCATCCATGGCAGGTATTCTCCCCAGTCACCATCTTCTTAGCTGTTGTACTTAAAATGTGAGAATGGAGGCGAGATCTTCCCAATGAAGGGGCAGCTGGAACACTCTCTGTTCTGGTCCCCCTGTTGGTCCCCTCTCCTGGCTTCCTAGGACTGAGCCCAGCTGCTCCTGGCTGGTGGAGTTGCTTCAAGTCACACTGAGGCAACCCGTGTGCATACAAGTCCGAAGTATATGATGGGTATCCAGAAATGAAATCAGAGCCTTCCCCAGAATAGGAGTGACATCGAGCCACATGAAACTGGGAGCACCTCTTAGAACAAACTGGGGTGTGAAATGTGCCTCCTCAAATGCTGCTTCTTGCTCTGTTCCTCCAGCTCCACCCTTTCCTGAGAGACCCCCAGTTCCACAATCAGTCCATCGATGGGGTGTATTTGGATGAGACCGGAGACTTGGCAGCCAACCTGGACCTTGTGAATTGGGTGAGGTTTCCCAACTGGACTGCTGTAAGCGTGAAAGTTGGGAGCCTAGAAAGGCGGGGCTTGCCTGGCCCCAAACTCACCATCCACCGAGACCCCATAGTGTGGCCTCGATGGCAAGATCAGGTGAAGAAAACCATCCCTGTCATTCCATTGTTTTCTTTTCCCTTCCCTTTGCTAGCATTCTGGCTAATCAGATGTGCAGCCATTTGAGACATTAATACAAAGCATGAGAGGTAAAAGGGGACATTCCTCTGGAGGGATGTCCAGGTGCTCCAGCTTCACAGGCTGGGGTTCAGTAATGGAACATGCTGAAATCCCAGCCCTCCCCTCCAACCTTTCCAGCTCTGTCTCCCCATCCGCAGAATCAGCACCCCAAGCCTCCTGCCTTGATGCTCCTTCTCTCTTGCTCAGCCCCTGCCCCAGGCCAGGTGCGTGGAGAGCTGCCGCCCAGGATTCTTCAAGGTGGCTCGGGAAGGGAAGCCCCTGTGCTGCTATGTCTGTACTCTGTGTGCGGAAGGGACCATCTCCACTCGGGAAGGTGGGTGAGTGCAGAGGGAAAGGCAGTGCCCAGAAAAATCGGAACCAGGGATGACCTTGCATTGCTCCTTGACTTCTCCATCTCTGCAGAAAACTCCCTCCCTTCTCGTCAGTGGTGCTTTTCAGCAAACCTTCCTCTCCCTCCAAAGTGGCCCTCATGAAATCTTGGAATGTGAAACCAAACGTGTTGTGCAGTCATTCCCCTCCTCCTATACAAAAGGCAAGTCCCCCTTGTGCGGCTCCCCCAAGGAGAGCTGGGTGGCTTGCAGAGAAGGAACATTCTCGATGTTTCGGAGTTTCTGCGTCCTCATCTGGAGAGCATAGAAACATAGAAACAGAGCTAGTCAGAAGGGACCTCCTGGGCCATCTAGTCTGACCTTCGGCACCAGCCGGGTCTGCTCACGACATGCCCACCATGTGCATGTCCAGCCTGTCTTTCAACACCCTCACTGATGGGGACGCAACGACCTCTCGTGGAAGCCCATTCCACACCCTCGGGGTCCTGACTGTCAGGAAGTGCTTCCTGGCAACTAAATGGACCTTGGCTCCCTGAGCTTTGCTGCATTGGAATGTGTCCTGCCTTCCCCTGAAGGGGAGAACAAGAGGAGGACTTCTCCTCTTGCTGGCACTGACGGGCTTTTCATCAGGGAGGATGCCGGGAAATGATAATGGACAGGGAGGATTATGCTAGGAATGGTCCCGGTGTTTTTTGGGGCATGGAGTGCATCTGGCTGTTGTGAGTGGAGCTGGCTGGAGCCGGGGTCAGACTAGATGGCCTGGGAGACCCTTTCTGACTCGTTCTCTTACTATGTTCTGGAGTCACATATTCAAGAGAATGGTGGGAAGGAGGACCTTTGGGTCTGATGTTCAGCTTCACATGGTGAGCTCCAGTATATTTTGACATCAAAAAGGGAACTGGTGTGCTTTCACGGAATTCTAAACAACTGGAGGTACCAGTCATGTTCTATATTTTTCTAATGTTATAAAAAGAGGCATAAAATTTATTAAAAAGGATGTGTTTTCATGTGTGCTGATGTTGGAATCCCATACCATAAGTAATCTAGGATATCTCTATTCAGTTTCCTTATATCCTGCAAGTTTCCTTCAAGGAACTCCTAGTGGTTTCTGTAATTATCCTTCATTGCTCAGTGCTGTCCTCACAAGAAGCCTGTGAGGTAGGCTGGGCTGAGAGTCAAAGTGTGGCCCACAGGCACCCAGTGAACCCCGGGGCTGAGTCAGAACTGGCATCTGGACCACCTTTGTACTGAACCAGGTTGGCTTCCAGTCAGAAAAGTGCTGCCAGGTGTGGAATTGCACCCACACCCCCAGGGGGGGCAGAACTTTCTCGACCAACTCAGAACCCCCAACCCCCGTCCTCATCCTCTCCTATCCTGCTCTGATGAGCTCTGTGCAGTACACGTAGTTCAAAACTCATAGGACCTCCATGGAATACTGTGCAAAGAAGAGGCGACCCGCTCCGAAGTGTTTCCAGGGCAGAAGGAGCCAAAGGCAGGATGTGTCATTCAGTCACAGCCCCTTTGATTCTGAAATGGTTCAATGCATGTCTGTGGAGCAGCTGATGCAACTACTCAGTGGGGAGGGGCAGAGAAGACAGATCTGGTTGCTCCTAGTGCCCCTGTGTGAGTGTTCTCTTTTGGTCCTTCTCCATCCATGTCTCACCCGGGTAAGTGAAAGGGGTGGTTGAGCAAACGATGGGACTCACTTCCTCAGTCTGCCCTGATTTTATTTATTTATTTTTCAATTTATATCCAGCCTTTTTTCTACAAAGGGCTCAAGGCAGCTCACATCTCCTCCTCCATTTTATCCCCACAACAACAACTCTGTGAATTAATTTGGGTTGAGAGTCTCTGACAGGCCCAAACCAACCCAGTTGGCTCCATGGCTGAGCGGGGACTAGAATTGCCCTTCTGTTTAACTCATGGAGGGGTGACTGTCTCCACCAAGTAGAGCGAGTAGGAAGGGATCCTGGTGCTGGAAAGTGCCCTTTTGAAGAGCTTGTGGCAGAAGATCGGCTGGATGGAGGCTGGGGAGGCAAGGATGGAATTCCCAAGGTGCACAGCTGGAAAGTTAGAAAGCATTTCAGGAAGGGATCCCATGTGGCTTTCATGCACTTGTGCTGGGCTCTCACCCAGCGTCAGGCTCAATGAATCTGGAGGCACTGGGGTTCAGGTTGGATGAGACCTGGGTGGGAGAGCAGCACTATTTCCCATATCTTCCCTGACTCTCGATGGGAGGTTGAGGCATTGGAGTTAGGGCTGGGATTAGTAATGGGACTGGGGAATCCCAGCAGAGAGGAGCAACCTTGCATGAAAACCCTCCGCTCAGGCAGGAGTGAAGCGAGCTTTTAATGAGAAGGCTGCTTGCAGGGCCTGACCCGGGAATGCTTGTTGGGGGCCGTCGTCATCTCCTTGAACTTGCACAGCACATGCAGCTTCCCCTTGCCCTGAGCGCGCTTGCAAGAGCAAATCTGCAGCTGCAGGAAGCAAGGACAGGGCTGTGTGCAATGCAGAACCATGATGGGCAGCAGAGAAGTCTGAGAGGGACCATGCAAATCGAGTCAGACTCTGCAGGGCATCTATTTCAACCATTCCTAATCTCCCATTGAAGTCTGAGCAACAATGGTGGAAAATGGCGCTCTCCATGTGGGTTTGTGGTGGGGCACACACACACTGCACAGCCTTCCTGAACCTCCAGTCATAGACGTGTCCCCCACACCTCATCCTGGGATGTTCACCCCGTGCAAGGGATGGAGTCCCTGCCAGGGTCAGACATTTTCTGGTGCATGAATTGATTCACGATTGCAAGGATAAATAGACGGCCACACATCCTGGTCCACTTGCCAATGTGCCTTCGAGGCTCTGGGCCGCCTTGACAGTACATCTGAGGCACTTTGCTGAATTTGGAGAGTGAGGGGGCCCTGCAAGCTTCGCTGGGCAGGAAAGCACTCTGTGTTGCCTCTCACAAAAAAGCCATGCCCCTGTCATTACTACTACAATTAATAACACTACTAGTAATAAGAAAAACAACAAAAATAATGAATAAAAAATAAAGAGCAGAGACGGGAACAGAAGTCCACGTGCTGCTTCTCTTGCTTTCAACAGATGCAGAGCATTGCCTGAGGTGTCCAGAAGATCAACATCCAAACGAGGCCCGGGTTCAGTGCATCCCCAAGGTCATCACCTTCCTCTCCTATGAAGAATATTTGGGGTTCTTCCTCACTGGCATGGCCCTATTCTTCTCCATCACCACAGGAGGCATACTGGGGATCTTCAGAAAATTCCAGGAGACTCCAGTAGTCAAGGCCAACAACCGAGACCTCTCCTACATTCTGCTTGTCTCCCTCCTGCTTTGCTTTTTGTGCTCCTTCCTCTTCATTGGCCAGCCAAGAAGCATCACCTGCCTCCTGCGACAAGCAGCCTTCAGCATCATCTTCTCAGTGGCCATCTCTTCCCTCCTGGCCAAAACCGTCACTGTGGTGCTGGCCTTCCTGGCCACCAAGCCAGGCAACAGGGCAAGGAACTGGATGGGGAGGAGTTTGGCCAACTCCATTGTCATCTGCTGTTCCAGTGTCCAAGTGGTCCTCTCCACCATCTGGCTGGGGACTGCTCCCCCCTTCCCTGACTCTGACATGCACTCCCAGGCTGGGCACATCATCCTGCAGTGCAACGAAGGCTCTGTGGCCATGTTCTACACTGCCCTGGGCTACATGGGCTTCCTGGCTGCCGTCTGCTTCACGGTGGCCTTCCTGGCCAGGAAGCTGCCCGGGTCCTTCAACGAGGCCAGGCTGATCACCTTCAGCATGCTGGTCTTCTGCAGCGTCTGGGTGTCCTACGTGCCCACCTACCTGAGCACCAAGGGGAAGTACATGGTGGCCGTCCAGGTGTTCTCCATCTTGGCCTCCAGCGCTGGGCTGCTGGGCTGCATCTTCCTACCCAAGTGCTACATCATTCTATGGAGGCCTGACCTGAATACCAAGGAGCATCTCATGATGAAAAGCAAAGCATAATATCTGTTTGTTTTGTTCATCAAGAGTTCAATATTCCAACTTTTCTGTACAAGCCAGCGATCCCTTCTGGGCATATGGACAATATCAAATTGAAACAATTGAAAAAAATCATCCTCTGCACTTTTCAGTGGTTGGGAAAAATAAAGCTCCTTTTCATACCTGGAGAAGCAGCACACAAGAAACCTTCCCTTGTTATCCTCCTTAGCGAAGCTTTGTGTTTTGTCTTTTCAATTTTCTTGAAATAGTTTCTGTTTTTAGTCCTTGACATTTTTATTCTATCTTTTGAAGTGTGAACAGGCAAATCATATTTGCCCAGAACTTGACAGGGTGCTGGCAATGCAGCTTAGAAATCCCTCCAGCTCCTTTTCCATGGTGAGGATCTTGGAGTTGGGAGGGTTCCCTGGAGAATTACCGTCCTGCAGTGAGCATCCCTTCCCTTCTCAGCCTGCACTGGGCTTGCTCCCTGGGATGTGCTCACATACCGGCTTTGCTGAAGGAGTGCCCCGGGAGAGGATAGCTGCCAGAGCTGTGGGGAGGCCCCCGGACCGCTCCTGAGAGCAGGAAGGGAAAGATGCAGAGCAGGGAATGTCTTGCTCCACATGAGCAAGGACTGAAGAAGTCCGTTCCCAGCCCTGAGAGCTCCGGCTTCACTCGGAGTCAGCAAGGACACTGCCTGAGCATGAAGTTTGCTCGGGTGGAGCAGGGGTCTGCCCAGATTCCTCCTGTATGAGCAACCTTGGCCTTGCTTCCAGCTTGGACTCAGTCTGGGAAAGGAGCCGCACGGCTGAGGATGGCTGCTTCAGCCCCTGCCCTGTGATTCCAGAAACATGTTGGAAGCCCACTGCACGCATTGCACCTCTTCCATGATCCCCTGTTATTTTGGAGGCCACGAGTACATGGACTGGGGGGTGTCCCTGCCCCATCACAGTGCACACGTGAAGGAGTGCAGCAACCCAAAATTGACCCCGGGGGAGAACATGGAGCATGCAGAGGGAACAGATAGGTTAGAAATTTGGCTCTGCATTTTGTTTTAATGCTGAATGTATTCTCTGCGTTTTCTCCTCCTGCAAACACCCAAAGTAGCTTACAAGTTTGTCCGCCTCTCCTTTTTCCCTATGAGGGAGGTGAGCTGACAGGGAGAGATTGGCCAAGCATCTTCCAGGAGCTGTGTGGATGGGGGGGCAGGAACTTGACCCCCCTTCCTTCCACTTGGCACTCATCCCGTGAAGGCCCCCTACCTCCCAGAAGACACTCCACTCTCCCTCAGGCCTTCCATGCCACAGTTCGACTCTTCAGCTATGGGTGGATTTTTCTTTGTCCATCATTTTCTCCCTGCAAGTGATAGGTTGTCACTGAAGTGCAAAACAGAAGGGAAGCGTTCCCAGCTTTGCAGGGATGAAGGTGCTTCTGTTCTCTGCTTGTTGAGCTTCACGTGGAAAAGGTCGGAATTCTCTGTTCCACGCCCAGCTGGGAAGCATCCCAGGTGGAGCTTCCCTGTTCCCTCAATCCAAGACCAACCTCTGGACTCAGCGCAACACACACCCAAGCTGGGGGAACAGAGCAGTGGATTAAAGGGATAAAAATGAAGCTGGGCGGCTCATGACCATCAAGACTGACTGGATCAATGAGGGTCAAAGAGGGGAAGGAATGGGAAGGGGAGATTGGCAGCAGCCACAGCTCAGGGAATGTGGTCAGCCAGGAAAACGCAGCTCCCAGGGCTGCTTGGTCACTTCTGGAAGGAAGCAGGAGACCCTCATCACAGTCTCAGCTCTTCGGACGGAGCATCCAGCTCCCAGGGGTCTTCCTGCAATATGCAAAACAGAGATGTGCTTCATGATTCTCCAGGGACACCGGGATGCCCCCTTTGATGCAATAACAAAACGGAGCATCATAAAACAAAGATCCCATCACTAGAAGACACAGGATTCAGTTAGTTTTTTTTTTTTTTTGGCTCTGGCCTCTTGGCAGAGCGGCAGAGCAGCAGAGGCACAGGCTGGGAGAGAGCACTGAGTGGCCAGGGGACTGGCACAGGCAAGGTAGGAGCTGGGCAGGTGGGAGCAGAGGTCCAGGAGCAGCAGAGAGGGAGGGGGTGGGCCAGAGAGCGAGAGCAGCCAGGGGGAAGCAGGGGCCGGGGCCACTGGCCTGAGTGGCTGAGCAGGCCCAGCTCGGGCATCGTCCCTCGTCTGCGTCCCTGAGCTGTGGTCCGGACGGTCCAGGGACTCCCTTCCCTGAGACACAGAGGTTGTTTGTTTGATTGTTTGTTTGTTTTTTTGTTTTGTTTGTGTGTTTTTGTTTTGTTTTGTTTTGTTTGCACTTTGCTTTGCTTTGTTGTGCTTTGTTTTTTTTCTTCCAATTTAAATTTAAGTTTATTTTCTCCTTCTGTGTGTGTGCAAGTGGGGTTTTTGCCTGGGAGAACTGGGAGAGTGAGAGGAACTGCAGGACTGAGAAGGAAATGGCAACCCACTCCAGTATCTTTGCCATGAAAACCCCATGGACATGAAAACCAAAAGGCAAAATGATATGACACCGGAAGATGAGCCCCTCAGGTCGGAAGGTGTCCAATATGCTACTGGGGAAGAGCGGAGGGCTAGTACTAGTAGCGCCAGAAAGAATGAAGCGACTGGGTCAAAGCCGAAAGGACACTCAGTTGCCGATGTATCTGGAGGTGAAAGGAAAGTCCGATGCTGCAAAGATCTTTACTCCATAGGAACCTGGAATGTAAGATCCATGAATCAAGGCAAGCTGGACGTGGTCAAACAAGAGATGACAAGACTGAACATCGACATCTTAGGAATCAGTGAACTAAAATGGACAGGAATGGGTGAATTTAGTTCAGATGACCATCAGGTATACTACTGCGGGCAAGAATCCCTCAGAAGAAATGGAGTAGCCTTCATAGTCAATAAAAGAGTAGGGAAAGCAGTACTGGGATACAATCTCCAAAATGACAGAATGATCTCAGTTCGAATCCAAGGCAAACAATTCAACATCACAATAGTCCAAGTCTATGCCCCAACCACTGGTGCTGAAGAGGCTGAAGTTGACCGGTTCTATGAAGGCCTACAACACCTGCTAGAATTAACTCCAAAAAATGATGTCCTTATCATCATGAGGGATTGGAATGCTAAAGTAGGAAACCAAAAGATAACCGGAATAACAGGCAAGTTTGGCCTTGGAGTACAAAATGAAGCAGGACACAGGCTGGTAGAATTTTGTCAAGAGAATATGATGGTCATAACAAACACTCTTTTCCAACAACCCAAGAGACGTCTCTACACATGGACATCACCAGACGGTCAACACAGAAATCAGATTGACTATGTGCTCTGCAGCCAAAGATGGAGAAGTTCTATACAGTCAGTAAAAACTAGACCAGGAGATGACTGTGGCTCAGATCATGAGCTTCTGGTGGCAAAATTTAGGCTTAAGTTGAAGAAAGTAGGGAAAAGCACTAGGCCACTCAGGTATGACCTAAATCAAATCCCTGATGAATATACAGTAGAGGTGACAAATAGATTTAAGGAATTAAATCAGATAGACAGAGTGCCTGAAGAACTATGGACGGAGGTTCGCAACATTGTACAAGAGGTAGCAACTAAAACCATCCCAAAGAAAAAGAAATGCAAGAAAGCAAAATGGCTGACTGAGGAAGCTTTACAAATAGCTGAGGAAAGAAGGGAAGCGAAAGGCAAGGGAGAAAGAGAAAGATACAAACAATTGAATGCAGAATTCCAGAGAACAGCTAGAAGAGATAAGAATGCCTTCCTAAATAAACAGTGCAAAGAAATAGAAGAAAACAATAGAATAGGGAGGACCAGAGATCTCTTCAAGAAAATTAGAGATATAAAGGGAACATTTCATGCAAAGATGGGCATGATAAAGGACCAAAATGGCAGGGACCTAACAGAGGCAGAAGAGATTAAGAAGAGGTGGCAAGATTACACAGAAGAACTATACAAGAAAGAGCTTAACATCCCTGATAACCACGATGGGGTGGTCACTGACCTCGAGCCAGACATCCTGGAATGTGAAGTGAAATGGGCCTTAGGAAGTCTGAGCAACAACAAAGCTAGTGGAGGTGACAGCATTCCAGCTGAGCTATTCAAAATCCTGAAAGACGATGCAGTTAAAGTGCTACACTCAATATGCCAGCAAATTTGGAAAACTCAACAGTGGCCACAGGATTGGAAAAGGTCAGTTTACATTCCGATCCCCAAGAAGGGCAATGCCAAAGAATGTTCCAACTACCGCACCATTGCACTCATTTCACATGCTAGCAAAATGATGCTCAAAATCCTACAAGCTAGGCTCCAGCAGCATGTGGACCGAGAACTACCAGAAGTACAGGCAGGATTTCGAAGAGGGAGAGGAACTAGAGATCAAATTGCCAACATACGCTGGATCATGGAGAAAGCCAGGGAGTTCCAGAAAAAGATCTACTTCTGCTTCATTGACTAAGCTAAAGCCTTTGATTGTGTGGATCACAACAAATTGTGGGAAGTTCTTAAAGAGATGGGAGTACCAGACCATCTTATTTGTCTCTTCAGAAACCTATATGCAGGTCAAGAAGCAACAGTGAGAACCGGACACGGAACCACTGATTGGTTCAAAATTGAGAAAGGAGTTCGGCAAGGCTGTATACTGTCACCCTGCCTATTTAACTTATATGCAGAGCACATCATGAGAAAGGCAGGGCTAGATGAATCACCAGTTGGAATCAAGATTGCTGGGAGAAATATCAACAACCTCAGATATGCAGATGATACCACTCTCATGGCAGAAAGTGAAGAGGAACTAAAGAGCCTCTTGATGCGGGTGAAGGGGGAGAGCGCAAAAGTTGGCTTGAAACTCAACATTAAGAAAACTAAGATCATGGCATCTGGTCCTCTCACTTCCTGGCAAATAGATGGGGAAGAAATGGAGGTAGTGACAGATTTTATTTTCCTGGGCTCCAAGATCACCGCAGATGGGACTGCAGCCAAGAAATTAAAAGACGCTTGCTTCTGGGGAGGAAAGCTATGGCAAATCTAGATAGCATACTAAAAAGCAGAGACATCACCCTGCCAACAAAAGTGCTTATAGTCAAGGCGATGGTTTTCCCAGTTGCAATGTATGGCTGTGAAAGCTGGACAATAAGGAAGGCTGAGCGCAAAAGGATTGAGGCCTTTGAGTTGTGGTGCTGGAGCAGACTCCTGCGAGTCCCTTGGACCGCAAGTTGATCAAACCAGTCAGTCCTAGAGGAGATCAACCCTGACTGCTCTTTAGAAGGCCAGATAGTGAAGATGAAACTCAAATACTTTGGCCACCAAATGAGAAGGAAGGACTCCCTGGAGAAGAGTCTAATGCTGGGAACAATAGATGGCAAAAGAAGAAGGGGACGGCAGAGGATGAGGTGGCTGGATGGAGTCACTGAGGTGGTTGGTGTGAGATTGAGTGGACTCCGGGGGATGGTGGAGGACAGGAGGGCCTGGAGGAATGTTGTCCATGGGGTCGCGATGGGTCGGACTCGACTTCGCGACTAACAACAACAACAACAAGGCAGGGGACCAAGGTAAGGTCTCGGAAGGGTTAGAGATGGCAGACCAGGAGATGGCCTTGGCGGGAGGCACGGGTGTTGCTGTCCGCTGCGAGAGCTGCGACATGTTCGCCCTTCTCCCCCAGGAGAGGCAGGGATACACTTGCCCTCGGTGCAAGATGGTGACCCTGCTAGAGGTGGAGGTGAGGTGCCTGAGGGCCGAGAGAGCTCTCCTGCCCCCCCGGAGCAGCCCCCCTCTCGACAGAGGGCTGAGGGAGAGACCACGGGAGGAGCAGCTGCGGAGACATGGAGGTATGTCACCCACAAGAGGAGGAGGCCAGCACGGCCTCCTCCTTCTCCTGGCACCGATCTGGAGCTGGGAAACAGGTTCTCTCCACTTGGGGAGGCTGGGGCTGACGAGGCCTCTGGGGACCAGCAGGACCCCCAGCCTGGGACATCAGGAGGCAAGGGAGCCACTGCAGGAGAGGCGAGGACCAGGGCACGGCTGCCCACCAGCACCAAGAAGGTACGGTGGCGGGTGATAGTTGTTGGGGACTCCCTGCTGAGGGGCACTGAGGCGGCGGTGTGCCGCCCCAGCCTTCAGACAAGGGAGGTTTGCTGCCTGCCGGGCGCACGCATCCGGCACGTGAAGGACAGAGTGGAGCGTCTTGTTTGCTCCGGGGGTCACCAGCCACTCCTGGTGATCCATGTGGGCACAAACGACGTGGCCAGGCAGGGGGTGGTTGGGATCACCAGGGACTTTGAGGCCTTGGGGAAGAAACTCAGGGAGCTGAAGGCCCAAGTGGCCTTCTCGTCAATCTTACCTGTCCGGGGATTTGGGCCAGGAAGGGACAGGAGGGCCTCTGAGGTGAACGACTGGCTTAGGGTGTGGTGCCAGAAGGAACGCTTCGGGTTCCTCGACCACGGCACTCGTTTTCTTGCCAATGGACTTCTGGCAAGGGATGGGTTACACCTCATGAGTATGGGGAAAAGGTCCTTTGGAGATGCTCTAGTGAGCTTCATCCAGAAGACTTTAAAATGAGCCAGTGGCGGGTGGGTTCAGGCCCCCCAGTAACGTGTCTGCACTGGACAAGTGTGCAGGGAGGATCGGGGCTCTGGGAGCAGGGCTTTCGAGATACTGCAGGGACTGACAGGACTTCTACAGAGAGGGGCCAGGTACCAGGGAGGATGGGAGGAAGGAGGATGCTGGGCACTCCAAGGAAAGGAAGCAGTGGGAAGGAGTTGAGGTGCATGTACACCAATGCTAGGAGCATGGGTAATAAGCAGGAAGAGCTTGAAGCTCTCCTGGGAATAGGAGGATATGATCTGGTGGGAATCACAGAAACTTGGTGGAATGAAAGGCAAGTCTGGAATGTGAACATAGAAGGGTATCACCTTTTTAGAAAGGACAGGAAGGGAAAGAGAGGTGGGGGCGTGGCTTTATATGTCAGGGAAGGGATAGGATGCAGTGAGATAAAGTGCAGCACAGATGGGGATTCGGTAGAGGCAGTCCGGGTGAAACTTAGGGGTTTTGACAGAGAAAGAGACCTGACAGTGGGGGTATGTTATCGCCTTCCAGGTCAACTTGAGACCCTGGATGATGTCCTGACAGGCCAGATTCTATGGATATCTCGGGGGAGAGACACAGTAATTATGGGGGATTTCAATCTCCCGGATATTACTTGGGAGACTCACTCTGCGGTGACAGCCAGGTCACGTCGCTTCCTAGAAGCTCTAGAGGGTGGGTTTTTCACACAGAGGGTCCGAGAGGCGCCGAGGGGGGAAACATCCTGGACTTGGTCTTGACCAATGGGGAGGAGCTGATAGATGAAGTACAGATTAGGGGAGCTCTGGATGCGAGTGATCACTCCATCCTTTGCTTTGAGATCAGAGGACTGGGGCCGTGCAGCAGGGCGAGCACTAGAAGCTGGGACTTCAAGAGGGCCAACTTTGGCCAACTGAAGGCCAGGCTGGGGAAAGTCTCCTGGGATAGGTTACTGGAAGGTAAGCGAGTTGAGGAGGGGTGGATGGCACTCAAAAGGGAGGTTTTGCAGGCGTAAGCCCTGACAATACCTCTAGTCAGTAAGGTGGGGAGGCGGAGGAGAGTGCCGCCATGGATGCGAAAGGAGGTGGTTAGGGGGATTAGATGAAAGAGGAGCCTCCATAGGAAATGGGTACTGGGGGAAATAGACAAAAGGGTATACCGGGAGGAGGAGGCCCGTTGCAGAAGGATTCTTCGCAAGGCTAAGGCTGATTATGAGCTGAGACTTGCCAAGAATATCAAGAGCAACAAAAAGGGCTTCTTCCAGCATGTAAATAGGAAAAGGAAGGGGAGACAAGTGGTGGGACCACTAAATAAGGAGGAAGGAGATCCAGTGACTGACATGAGGGAACAGGCACAGATGCTAAATTACTATTTTGCCTCTGTGTTCTCCTCAAAGCAGGACGGGGGATATCCGTATAGGAGATTGGATGAGGCTGGGGACTTAGGGGCAGAGATTAGAGTCACCCCCCTTGAAGTCGAGGGGCTCCTCAGGGCATTGGACATTACAAAGGCGCCAGGCCCTGACGGGTTACACCCAAGAGTACTTAGAGAGTTGGCAGGGGTTCTCTCACGCCCGCTGGCCTCCATTTTTGAGGCCTCGTGGAGAACGGGTGAAGTTCCAGAGGACTGGAGGGTGGCATCGGTGGTCCCAATTTTCAAAAAGGGTAGTAGGAAGGAGATGGGGAATTATAGACCGATTAGCTTTACGTCCATTGTAGGAAAAACAATGGAAAGGCTCATAATAGAGAGAGATCTAGTGATGCTAGATAGGGAAGGGAGGCTGACAGCCACACAACACGGCTTCCGCAGAAACAGGTCCTGCCAGGCAAACCTTGTGGAATTCTATGACAAGGTTTCAAGATGGCTAGATGGAGGGGATGCAGTGGATGTGGTATACCTGGATTTCAGCAAGGCCTTTGACAAAGTGCCCCATGATATCCTGGTGGAGAAACTGAGGAGTTTTGGGATACACCAAAGCATTGTCCGGTGGATTAGGGCATGGTTGACTGACCGAAAGCAGAAGGTAACCATTAGCGGGGAATCGTCGGGATGGCAGCCAGTGACAAGCGGGGTCCTCCAGGGCTCTGTCCTGGGGCCGATCCTGTTTAATCTTTTCATTAACGACATGGAAGAAGGGGTGAACAGTCTGCTGATCAATTTCGCAGATGACACTAAAACTGGAGCAGTGGCCACAAATGAGGAGCAGATACACCAGATCCAAAAGGATCTGGACAGACTATGGAAGTGGGCAGGAGACAACAGGATGGCGTTCAATGTGGAGAAGTGCAAGGTCTTGCACTTGGGGCATAGGAATAGCTGTCATAAGTACAGGTTAGGGGACAAGTGGCTGGAGAGCAGCACTTGTGAAAGGGACCTCGGGGTACTGGTTGACCGCAGGCTAAACATGAGTCAGCAGTGTGATGCGGTGGTCAAGAGAGCGAATGCCACCCTTGGTTGCATAGCCAGAAGTGTGGCTTCTAGATCAAGAGAGGTATTACTACCACTCTACATGACTCTGGTGCGCCCGCAACTGGAGTATTGTGTTCAGTTTTGGGCCCCTCATTACAGAAAGGATATAGCCAGGTTGGAGTCAGTTCAGCGTAGGGCCACAAGGATGGTGGCTGGTTTGCAGGGGATGCCGTATGAGGCAAGACTGAGGGAACTGGGTCTCTTCAGCTTGGAGAAGAGGAGACTCAGAGGGGATATGTTGGCAACATACAGGTATGTGAGGGGGTGTCACATGGAGATGGGGAGAGGCCTGTTCTCCCCTGCAGAGGAAGGCAGGACACGCTCCAATGGAGCAAAGCTCAGAGAGCCAAGGTTCAATTTGGATGCCAGGAAGCACTTCCTGACAGTCAGGACCCCGAGGGCGTGGAATGGGCTTCCACGGGAGGTCGTTGAGGCCCCATCGGTGAGGGTGTTCAAAGATAGGCTGGACATGCACATGGTGGGCATGTCATGAGCGGAGCCGGCTGGTGCCGGAGGTCAGACTAGATGGCCCAGGAGGCCCCTTCTGACTCGCTCTGTTTCTATGTTTCTATGTTTCTATGTTTCAAAGATCCCAGCCCTGGCAGGTAGTGCTCCCTTCCCCATTTGGCAGTCTTGAAAATGGTTCCAACAGTTCTGATCCTTGTGTTTTCAGGGGTCTGATCCAGGAATCAAAGCATGTTGGCATATTCAAGAGAGCCTAAGAATGACATTTCCCATCAATATAGAACATAGAAGTAGAGCAAGTCAGAAGGGTCCTCCCAGGCCACCTAGTCTGACCCCAGCTCCAGCAAGCTCCACTCATGACATTCCTGCCAGGTATATGTCCAGCTTATCTTTGAACATCCTCACCAACGGGGCTTCAACCACCACCTGTAGAAGCCCATTCCATACCCCTGAGCATGTGCAAAGCACAAACCATCCCTGGGAGTTAGATCAACTCTGCTTACAGCCACAGGTGGAGGCGGGCTTGGGCTGGCACTCAAAAGGAATCTTGGTGTGCCTGAAACATGGAAGGTTTGTGCAAATGAGGCACGACAGTTGCTGGACCTGGAGGGAGAATCTCTGAGAGTTCAGAGTTTGTATTGCCTCATGGGGAAGATCCGTATGGAGGGAGGATTGATTCAAAACAAAAGGGCCTTTCAGCACACTCAGTGAGGGGTTAGGGAATTGTTTTTAAGGAAGGAAACCCTTCTAAAAGCAATGCTGTGCTCACACACCAATGATTGTGTGACCCAGCAGAGAGTCTTTTGGTACCTCATCTTCTTAGTACATCCTCATTTGCAATATTCTCCCAACATGCAATGTGCAATATCTCAGTAAGGCAATGTTGCTGAGAGAAGTTTCTCTTCTGGGTAATTTTTCTTGCAAGCTTCCAGCTCTTGTGTTTGGCATCTCCTTCTCCGTTGCAGCTTCTTGTGTGCTGCCAAAAACAGTCGTGGTGGTCTTGGTCTTCATGGCCACCAAGCCAGGAAACATGGCAAGTCAACTCTTGGGGAGACAACTGACAACATCCATTGTGCTGATCTGTCCCTCCATACAAGCAGCAATCTGCCTTGGCTGGTTGCTGACCTCTCCCCCTTTCCCAAATCTGGACTTCCATTCCCTCTCTGAAGAGTTCATCCTGGAATGCAAGGAAGGCTCCATCACCATGTTTCACGTTGTCCTGGATTTCAAGGGCTTCCTTGCTCTTGTCTTCTTCCTGGTGGCTTTCCTGGCCAGGAATCTGCCCGACAGCTTCAACGAAGCCAAGTTCATCACCTTCAGCATGCTGGTCTTCTGCAGTGTGTGGGTCTGCTTTGTGCCCACCTACCTGAGCATAAAGGGGAAGTGTGCATTGGCTGTGGAGAAGCACCAAAGGAAGCATTGAAGAAAAATACAGAAACTTGGAGAAATCATTGGGGAAACAGTGGAAGGAATCATGATTCATTTAGATCTTGAGTGACAGATAACAAAGGAAGCAGGGTGTTCAATGGTGGGCATGTCGTGAGTGGAGCTGTCTGGAGCCAGGAGTCAGACTAGATATCCCGGGAGGCCTGTTCTGACTCAGTTTCTATGTTTCAATCAGCTCTTACAGAATTTACAGAATGAAAGCTTTGCTTGTTACTGTCTGAGGATGGCAATGGCAAAACGAAAATGACCAACTGGGATCACTGCCTTGTCGTGGCGAAGGGGCTTGCGTAGCTCAATGAAGCTATGAGCTATGCCGTGCAGGGTCACCCAAGACGGACAGGTCATAGCAGAGAGCTCGGACAAAACGTGATCCACTGGAGAAGGAAATGGCAACCCACTCCAGTATCTTTGCCATGAAAACCCCATGGACATGAAAACCAAAAGGCAAAACGATATGACACCGGAAGATGAGCCCCTCAGGTCGGAAGGTGTCCAATATGCTACTGGGGAAGAGCGGAGGGCTAGTACTAGTAGCGCCAGAAAGAATGAAGCGATTGGGTCAAAGCCGAAAGGACACTCAGTTGCCGATGTATCTGGAGGTGAAAGGAAAGTCCGATGCTGCAAAGATCTTTACTCCATAGGAACCTGGAATGTAAGATCCATGAATCAAGGCAAGCTGGATGTGGTCAAACAAGAGATGACAAGACTGAACATCGACATCTTAGGAATCAGTGAACTAAAATGGACAGGCATGGGTGAATTTAGTTCAGATGACCATCAGGTATACTACTGCGGGCAAGAATCCCTCAGAAGAAATGGAGTAGCCTTCATAGTCAATAAAAGAGTAGGAAAAGCAGTACTGGGATACAATCTCCAAAATGACAGAATGATCTCAGTTCGAATCCAAGGCAAACCATTCAACATCACAATAGTCCAAGTCTATGCCCCAACCACTGGTGCTGAAGAGGCTGAAGTTGACCAGTTCTATGAAGGCCTACAACACCTGCTAGAATTAACTCCAAAAAATGATGTCCTTATCATCATGGGGGATTGGAATGCTAAAGTAGGAAACCAAAAGATAACTGGAATAACAGGCAAGTTTGGCCTTGGAATACAAAATGAAGCAGGGCATAGGCTGGTAGAATTTTGTCAGGAGAATACGATGGTCATAACAAACACTCTTTTCCAACAACCCAAGAGACGTCTCTACACATGGACATCACCAGACGGTCAACACAGAAATCAGATTGACTATGTGCTCTGCAGCCAAAGATGGAGAAGTTCTATACAGTCAGTAAAAACTAGACCAGGAGCTGACTGTGGCTCAGATCATGAGCTTCTGGTGGCAAAATTTAGGCTTAAGTTGAAGAAAGTAGGGAAAAGCACTAGGCCACTCAGGTATGACCTAAATCATATCCCTGATGAATATAGAGTAGAGGTGACAAATAGATTTAAGGAATTAGATCTGATAGACAGAGTGCCTGAAGAACTATGGACGGAGGTTCGCAACATTGTACAAGAGGCAGCAACTAAAACCATCCCAAAGAAAAAGAAATGCAAGAAAGCAAAATGGCTGTCTGAGGAAGCTTTACAAATAGCTGAGGAAAGAAGGGAAGCGAAAGGCAAGGGAGAAAGAGAAAGATACAAACAATTGAATGCAGAATTCCAGAGAACAGCTAGAAGAGATAAGAATGCCTTCCTAAATGAACAGTGCAAAGAAATAGAAGAAAACAATAGAATAGGGAGGACCAGAGATCTCTTCAAGAAAATTAGAGATATGAAGGGAACATTTCATGCGAAAATGGGCATAATAAAGGACCAAAATGGCAGGGACCTTACAGAGGCAGAAGAGATTAAGAAGAGGTGGCAAGATTACACAGAAGAACTATACAAGAAAGAGCTTAACATCCCTGATAACCACGATGGGGTGGTCCCTGACCTCGAGCCAGACATCCTGGAATGTGAAGTGAAATGGGCCTTAGGAAGTCTGAGCAACAACAAAGCTAGTGGAGGTGACAGCATTCCAGCTGAGCTATTCAAAATCCTGAAAGATGATGCAGTTAAAGTGCTACACTCAATATGCCAGCAAATTTGGAAAACTCAACAGTGGCCACAGGATTGGAAAAGGTCAGTTTACATTCCGATCCCCAAGAAGGGCAATGCCAAAGAATGTTCAAACTACCGCACCATTGCACTCATTTCACATGCTAGCAAAGTGATGCTCAAAATCCTACAAGCTAGGCTCCAGCAGTATGTGGACCGAGAACTACCAGAAGTACAGGCAGGATTTCGAAGAGGGAGAGGAACTAGAGATCAAATTGCCAACATACGCTGGATCATGGAGAAAGCCAGGGAGTTCCAGAAAAAGATCTACTTCTGCTTCATTGACTACGCTAAAGCCTTTGATTGTGTGGATCACAACAAATTGTGGCAAGTTCTTAAAGAGATGGGAGTACCAGACCATCTTATTTGTCTCTTGAGAAACCTATATGCAGGTCAAGAAGCAACAGTGAGAACTGGACATGGAACCACTGATTGGTTCAAAATTGAGAAAGGAGTTCGGCAAGGCTGTATACTGTCACCCTGCCTATTTAACTTATATGCAGAGCACATCATGAGAAAGGCAGGGCTAGATGAATCACCAGTTGGAATCAAGATTGCTGGGAGAAATATCAACAACCTCAGATATGCAGATGATACCACTCTCATGGCAGAAAGTGAAGAGGAACTAAAGAGCCTCTTGATGCGGGTGAAGGGGGAGAGCGCAAAAGTTGGCTTGAAACTCAACATTAAGAAAACTAAGATCATGGCATCTGGTCCTCTCACTTCCTGGCAAATAGATGGGGAAGAAATGGAGGTAGTGACAGATTTTATTTTCCTGGGCTCCAAGATCACCGCAGACGGGGACTGCAGCCAAGAAATTAAAAGACGCTTGCTTCTGGGGAGGAAAGCTATGGCAAATCTAGATAGCATACTAAAAAGCAGAGACATCACCCTGCCAACAAAAGTGCGTATAGTCAAGGCTATGGTTTTCCCAGTTGCAATGTATGGCTGTGAAAGCTGGACAATAAGGAAGGCTGAGCGCAAAAGGATAGAGGCCTTTGAGTTGTGGTGCTGGAGAAGACTCCTGCGAGTCCCTTGGACTGCAAGGCGATCAAACCGGTCAGTCCTAGAGGAGATCAACCCTGACTGCTCTTTAGAAGGCCAGATAGTGAAGATGAAACTCAAATACTTTGGCCACCTAATGAGAAGGAAGGACTCCCTAGAGAAGAGTCTAATGCTGGGAACAATAGATGGCAAAAGAAGAAGGGGACGGCAGAGGATGAGGTGGCTGGATGGAGTCACAGAGGCGGTTGGTGTGAGCTTGAGTGGACTCCGGGGGATGGTGGAGGACAGGAGGGCCTGGAGGAATGTTGTCCATGGGGTCGCGATGGGTCGGACTCGACTTCGCGACTAACAACAACAACAACAACAAGTTGCACATTCTCCTCCCCCTGCCAGCTGGTCTCTGCGCTTGAGAGCAACTTGCCAGCGATTAGGGAGAATCAGTGCCCATTGGATGTAGGTCTCCTTTTCCCATAGAAGGAACCTGAATACGAAAATTCTACAGATTGGGGGGATGGTTTGGGGAAACAGGCAGTTATCTATCCTCTGAAGTATTGAACTTCTGGCCTTGATGAGGGCAACTCCAGTGCCACCTTCCCAGCCTTCCCCATCTTCCCCGCATGAGGGGCACACATGGCATGCAGCCCAGATTGCCCAGGGCGTTCCTGCTGTCTTTTCCCCTGGCTTTGAAACTCCCAGGCCCCTGTCCAGGCAGTGTTTTCCCCATTGGGTCAGCCAGGCTTAAGAGCAGCAGAGCACTGGCTGGTCCTTGGCCTTGCAGTCTTCCCATTTAGATGGGCATGGGAGTCCGATGGGCCAGTCAGGGTCAATTTTGGCAGGCATGGGGCAGGACGGCCCTGAGAGGTGCAGGCTCAGGTCACGCAGGCCCTCATGGTTGCTCCTGTCCCCTCGACTGTTCCTTGCCAGCAGAGGGCAGAGAACCTCCTAAACGGCCTCCGCATCTACATGGCTCTGAGGTTTGCAGTGTGTGCATTTGAATGTGCCTTCTGTGTTCTCCAGGGGGAGGTGGCATGGGAGGGAAATCATCCCCAGCTGCCCAAAGCCCTGCCATGCTCGCTTGCTCACTGTGGTGTGGGAAAAGTCATCTTTGCTGCACATAGAATGAGCAAAGCAAGAGAAAACCCTGCATTTTCTTCTGCCTCTCAGTCACATGCCTGGAAAGTCTACAGAATCCAGAACTGACAGAGATAAATCTGGATCTCCAGGAGGGCAACCTGTGGGTGTCCCAGCATGCTCCAATCCAGGTGCAGCACAATCCACATGGTTTGCATCCACTCCTTTGTTTCTGGGGCATATTTGTGTGCACATATACCTCTAGAGAAAGTGTGTGACACACCAAAATCCAGTCCAAAGGTCACCAATCCTCCATGGGGTTGAGCATGGAAAGATGCACCACCTCTTTGGCTGATTGCTCGGCCTGGTGGCAGGCCAGTTGAGCACCTGTTGGCAATCTGAGGCATGAGCCAGAGCTGTGGCGGCAGGAGCTGAAGAGCATCAGTGGTCAGGCAGGCCTTCCCTTCTTGGCCAGTGATCTGGACAAGGTCCTCTGGGCCAGCCGTCACAGCCAGCAGATGTCATGCAATGCCATGCCAGCCCCACAGAAGGGCTCAGGCCACACCTCCAGGGAGCATATTTTATCTGTCATGTCTTCGTTTTGTACCTGCTGCATGGAAATCCTTGGGAGAATCCCAAAGAGTTACGGTCATTTTGATACTGCCTGGGTAGAGCCCAGAGCACCTGGGAATTTGGGGGAGCAAAATAGATTGGCCTTCTTGCCTGCTTCTCTCTTGCCCAAATGGGTTTTCACCAATTTATCTTTAACTGATTTAGATGCCAGGAAACACTTCCTGACAGTTAGGACCCTGAGGGTATGGAATGGGCTTCCATGGGAGGTGGTTGAGGAACCATTGATGAGGGTGCTCAAGGATAGGCTAGACATGCCCATGGTGGGCATGTAATGAGTGGTGCTGGCTGGAGTTCGGGGTCACACTAAATGGCGCCAGTGAACCCTTGTGACTCGCTCCGTTTCTTTGTTTCTATGTCTGCCTTTGGCCTTCATAAATCTGAGCTCCATGAGCAGCAACAGAGCCTGTGGTTGGGGCAGGTGACTGCACGAGCATCATAATACAGCCTCCTGCACTAATCCTGGCTCTGAAAGAGGAACCCTGTTAGCACCGCTCTGTCAAAAGCCAAAAGCCAAGTAATCTTTACTTACACATGCTGGGAAAGTCCAAGCAAATACTCAAATAAAAAGATATGCTTTCGTGAGTCCATTTATTAGTAAAATCTGACAGCAGTGCCCTTACGCCTCTCCACTCGACAGCATGAGAACTTTTCACCCACCTCCAAATTCCTGGGAAAGCTGGCAGCCCCAGGGGCTCCATGATGCCTGCATGTTCCTGCAGAGCAACTCAAACACCCGGCAGAGGCTACTCAATACAAAGTAACAGCAGGCGAGAGCATGTCATCAATTCAGGAATGCTTACACGTGCCTTAGCTACTGTGCCAGTCAAAAATGACCAAGAAGTTCCCTACATGCTCTCTGTTTGCAAGAAGCAGCACTGAAAACATTCACATTGTGCCAATTCGAACACTTTTCTCTACATGTTAAAACCTTCACATGGGAGCTGTCATGATTCCTACCACTCAACTGTTCGTCCAGTCATGGGTCACTCGGCCACTCCATGCCACTGCATCTTTTGCACTATCCTTCCTGACATTAACCCTACATTGTCCCATTATTATCACTTTCTCTTCTGCAAATGGACATATTCAAGTCTTATCATCGCCCTGAAAATTTGTATGTGGACCCCCCAAATTTTGAGTACAATCCAGAAGCTTGCAGCCAGATTGGTATCCTGGATGTCCAATATGCCCTTGCTTTTCTCACTCAGAGAGGCTGCCTTCTTGACCTGCTGATAAACTGTGGAAAGTGAGTGTAGCGACTTCCAGTGAATCAGAGAGAACCTCCTCCTGACCTGCTACTTGGGATTTTCAGACACAAACATGCTTTTCTCCTTCCATGCAGAATGAGGCAAGAGATGCCTCAGTGGCCTTTACTGTGGAAAGTGGGCACTTTAGGCTGGCTTGGGATTAGGAAAGGAGGATGTCAGTGGTTGTCAGTGCTGGAGTATCCCTCATAAACCTGCAAGTTTTGTATTTTGGAAAAGAGAAAGCTTGGCCTGTTTTCTCTCCCTCACCCCCTGTCTCCAATCTTCAGGAATGTTTTCCCTTCAGGTTCCGTCTCCAGAAAACGAGGCAAGTCCTAGAGCTCTAGGATGTGTGAATGATTCACCTGCTATCTAATCACTCTCAGGGAAATAGCTAGAATATTCAAATCCTGGACCAACTCCTCATGGTTTTTTGGGAATTCCCTAACTCAGACTCAAGAAAAAAAACACTGAAACCCATGAAATTTCATCACTTAAGAGTATTACTTAATCTGTCATTCAACCCCTCAATGCATCCTGTCTTCCAGATGTTTCTGTGAATTGTGTGATACTTCTGTATTGTAATCTTGTGCTTCTACATAGTTCTTGCAAATGGCCCATTCAAAATCTCCCTGCAAAGCATATGAGACAGCAACCGCATAAAACACTCGGTGCATGCTCCATTCCTTGCACTCAGTCTTAAACTGGTTACCCCTTGGAACTGCTGTAATATAGGAAGGTCTGCTGCCAAGAAAGTGCTGGATGCTTGACCGAATGCTCCCTTATGGACTGAGACACTTATTCATTAAGTGGTACCACCATTGTGGGGAGCCCCATTGACTGCAGAGCTAAAAACAGGAAATTCAAAATTATGATTTATTCAGATGCAAATATTGAACACAAATTCACAAAATGATGAAATGTTTCGATTACATTTTTCTAATGAGCTGGTCTCTGCTATTGAGACTGGGTCTCAAGACAATGATGTAGCACTTTGGAAGAAAGATGCAGCCCAGGAGACCAGCCCCAGAGGCCAAGATGGAGAAGACCTCCACGGCCACCGCATACTTCCCCTTGGTGCTCAGGTAGGTGGGCACAAAGGAGACCCACACGCTGCAGAAGACCAGCATGCTGAAGGTGATGAACTTGGCTTCATTGAAGCTGTCGGGCAGTTTCCTGGCCAGGAAAGCCACCAGGAAGCTGAGAAGAGCCAGGAACCCCATGTAAGCCAGGACAGCATAAAACATGCTGACGGAACCTTCGTTGCATTCAAGGATGATCTCCCCAGAGAGAAAATGGAAGTTCATGTTTGGGAAAGGGGGGAAGGTGAGCAACCAGACAACACAGATCATAGCTTGGATGAGAGGACAGACAAGCACAATGCAGATGGTCAGTGGTCTCCCCATGAGTTGACTTGCCATGTTTCCTGGCTTGGTAGCCAGAAAGACCAAAACCACCATGACAGTTTTTGCCAACACACAAGAAACTGCAATTGAGAAGGAGATGCCAAATGCAACTTGTCGGAGAAGACAGGTGACCTTAGTGGGTTGTCCGATGAAGACGAAGGAGCAGAGGAAGCAAAGCAGGAGAGAGCTGAGGAGGGTATACGTGAGTTCTCGGTTGTTCGCTTTGACGATGGGTGTGTTGCGATGTTTAATGAATGTTCCCAACACAGCAGATGTGCTGAGACAGAGGGAAAGGACCAGAAAAACTAGCAGGAGACCAAGTGTCTCTTCATGGGAGAGGAAGTGGATCTTCTTGGGAATGCACTGGTCGTGGTTCTCATTTGGGTGCTGATCTTGAGCGCATGGAGCACAGCGAGCAGCATCTGAAAAAAGCAATAGCTGTGGAACCATCTAAAACAGGACATGCAAGTTAATTCTCTGGGGGCAACTCCCACCCTCAAAGGAAGATGTGGAAACCTCTTTTCCCTAGCTTAATATGTACCTTTTAATTAACCTTTGGGGAAGGGGCCATGGGGATGAAATAATAAAAACTTTCCATGGTCGCAGATTTATGTAAAATTCCTGTTCAGCGCTTCGTCATGAAGACCACACCTCATCTAGAAATGAAATCATGGAAGTGTGAAAAGTCTTGAGCTGCAATTTTGCATGGAAATCATACTCAAACTAAGAGAAGCCTAGTAAGCACAACTTCTCCTCAACCTGTGCTCTGATCCCTCAGATCTTTCCCTGCTGAGGCTGGAGACCAGGTTGCAGAAACCACCAATGAAAAATGGGCAATCTGGTCCTGGTTGCAGTGAAATCCAGCAATGTTGCAGGAGGGACCTTCCAATGCCCCAAGCAGAGTTTTGGCCAGGCACCTCTAGGTCTCATGTCGACCCGGCAAATTTAGAAATGGAGTATTCATAAGCAGAAGGAAATGCAAGGATGGAAAAGATTCTGTGCATGATTTCATTCCTTTAAAGTTTCTGGGCAAAAAGTTGTATTGTTTACAAAAGGAATGTCTTCTGGAAATGTTGAACACATTGTTAACCAGTAATGCACAGAGGTCTGCAATAAAGAGAGGGGATGAATTCATCCAGAACAAACCATCCAGAACACTGCATGGATGAATCCATCCAGAACACTGCAACCATTTCATTATCGTCTGTGTTAAGGAATGGCTCTCAATGTCTGAGGTACCTGTAGAGGTGGAGAACATCCCAGCTTTGCAACGGTCACAACCTGTAGCAGCAGACCGGGTTCCCCTCTGGAACTCTCCTCCAGTGCCCAGGAGTGCACCTCTCCACACACCTCCCAAGTGGCATGGCCTAAATTTGAAAGCAAGAAAGATAGTCTTCAAAATGGTTTAATTGCTTGGCAGATGGGGACACCAGTCTAGGTGGTCTGGACAATATAGGGATGGTTCCAGGTTCCTCAGCAACACAGGCAGAGAGGCTTCTATTCCATTCTTTCTGGGGCAGAGCCAGGATCTATGGAGGTTGCCTTACAGTGGCTCACACCCTAGGACAATTTTGCCCAATCTTTCCAATTACGGGCCGTACCTCTACAAGAATACAGGTGTGGGACATTATCCTGAACCTCCCTGGAATACCTAAGGACAGAATATGGGATTTCTGGTGAGCAAAGGTTGCCCTTTGCAAGTGGAAAAGGACACCCAAATTCCTCACAAACAGCGGGACTCAGTTCACCATCTTTTTGAAAGAGGGAAATTGTGCCATGTCTCTGCCTCCAGGACCCAGATAGTAAATGCCAGCCCCACCTTTGCAGCCCACATGATTGCTGTAGAATTGATGGAGAAGTCATGGCCTGCTGGAGCACCATGATCAACCCATCCAATCTTCACAGGATGCAAAGTTCCATTTTGAGACAACATCCAGTTAAAAATGTCATATTTCTGGTCCTTTTCAGTGAAAGAGACTTCTTCCCCAGCAGAGTTGTTAAACTGGATATTTCTCAGAGGAACCAATAGCTGAAATTGCAGAATCATGAAGTAGAGGCTACAGTTAGTGGAATGGTTTTCCAGAGACTTCTCTCTCCCAACCAGTTCAGAGAACCTTCCCCCCATCGTTCTAGTATTGTGAGCTTTATTTAGTAAACACAGTCTGAACTCATTAGTTCAGGTGAGCTTGCCCACTGGTTTGGATATGTTTGCCAGGTGTCCACTTCCTAAGAGTACCAGGACATGCACGCTGGGAAACACTTGCTTGAGGCAGGGGAGAGTCCAGCTTGTGGGTCCTCCACTGCTGGCAAGAAGGAACATCCAGAATGGGGCAGGGCAGGTCCACTGCCCTTTCAGCATAAGTATATCAAACTGGAATGCTTCATTCAGTCTCAGTATGCAAAATTTGGAAAGGGTGAATAATTCTGGAGCACCATCAATCCCTGCTAAGCTTTGCTCACTTTGGAAGGTCCATTCAAGGAAATTCCACGGACGGTCATAAATCCACAGGGAATCTTTCTCCTGATTTCCCTATTAAGGATTCTTCTCAGACTAAACTTTCCCTCCAGAATGCCTTCACTGAGAAATCATGAGGAATCCTTTGCTAAATTCATGAGATCTGGATGTGGACAGTACCTGCCATGGCTGAATGTTCAGCAGCTGCTTCCTTTCCCCCATCCATGAATATTTTCATCCAGACAGAGACAGGGCATGTACCGCATGTGCCACAGCATAGACAGCATTGTAGATCCGGTAGCTTTGACTGGACATATCCATACTGAACAGGAATTGAATCGAATCCTTTCTCATCTCCCTCCCCGTACACATGCGATCTGCCTTTGGAGGTGGTACTCCTGATCTCGGGGACTGACACCGGAATGCCTTTTTCCACCACTCTTGAAGAAAGACGTCTCCTTGAGGGTGGAAAGGATCTAAAGCCAGGAAAAAATCCTTGAATGCTGGAATATCCACTGTGTGGGCGCTGAATTGCAAAGCTCCAAAAAGCTTCACAAAAAAAATTCTCAATACAAAAAGTATGCGCGCTTCAATTTCTGAATGGGAGGTAAGGATCCAAACCTTCTGAAGTCGAATCCTTGTATGTCTTTCATGGCTATATAACCACGTTGCTAATTGTTGGGTTGCAGTGTTTTCACCAAAGAAAACGATGACTTCTGCTCCTGACCACACTCGAGGAATGTTTCCAGCTTCCATTTCACGCCCCTGTCTAGGGTCACGTGGTGAGAACCTTTCAGTGAAGGCCACACAGAGGTCCTCCTGCTGCAGCAGGGGGGTCACTGCCTGGAGGAAACGGTCACCATGGTCATCACTCTGAACATGGAGCCCAATCCAGTTCCACTGGAAATGCTGCAGCAGCCGAACTACGCCCTCATACCAAGGAATTTCTTGGGGATTGATCTGGAAGAAAAAGTGGAATACACCAATTTTGCCTTGAATACAAGAGAGGAGACAGTTCAAGAACTTAAGAAAGAACATAGAAACATAGAAACAGAGCGAGTCAGAAGGGGCCTCCTGGGCCATCTAGTCTGACCTCCGGCACCAGCCGGCTCTGCTCATGACATGCCCACCATGTGCATGTCCAGCCTATCTTTGAACACCCTCACTGATGGGGCCTCAACGACCTCCCGTGGAAGCCCATTCCACGCCCTCGGGGTCCTAACTGTCAGGAAGTGCTTCCTGGCATCCAAATTGAACCTTGGCTCCCTGAGCTTTGCTCCATTGGAGCGCGTCCTGCTTTCCTCTGCAGGGGGGAACAGGCCTCTCCCCATCTCCATGTGACACCCCCTCACATACCTGTATGTTGCCAACATATCCCCTCTGAGTCTCCTCTTCTCCAAGCTGAAGAGACCCAGTTCCCTCAGTCTCACCTCATACCCCATCCCCTGCAAACCAGCCACCATCCTTGTGGCCCTACGCTGCACTGACTCCAACCTGGCTATATCCTTTCTGTAATGAGGGGCCCAAAACTGAACACAATACTCCAGTTGCGGGCGCACCAGAGTCGTGTAGAGTGGCAGTAATACCTCTCTTGATCTAGAAGCCACACTTCTGGCTATGCAACCAAGGGTGGCATTCGCCCTCTTGACCACCGCATCACACTGCTGACTCATGTTTAGCCTGCGGTCAACCAGAACTTCCTGGTAATCAGAACTTTCTGGTAATCATTCATAACACCCTTTGGTTACATTTTGAAACCAGGAATGCCCTTTATGTGGAATACGCTTCCATCCTCTCGTGGCCATGACATGAAATGCATGGAATAATCTCCTAGGAATGGTTTCCTACTTTCAGCTGGAATGCACCAATGGAAGAAGATGCACTCAGCTTCCCCATCTCCACCCCATGGACCATGGCTTTCTTCACCCAGCAACACAGGCAAATGCCCAGCCCTCATGGTGACTTGTCTGCCAATGTCAGGACTGAACTGGAGCAGCTGAAAGAAGGACAACGCATGGGTGGAATGAGAGCTGTTGACATTGGAAGCAAGCACCTCCCTGGATGCATTTGCAGAGCTTCGGGGTTTTATGGCTGATCTCCCATGGCAAGACTTGCTGAAAAATTATTTATTCAGTTATATATTTAATACTTTGGTAGACTGTCCCATTATCGAAGCCCTTCTCTCTTAAAAAACTTAGGGGTGGACAGTCACATAGGGAAGTAGATGCCCCTTCAGGTAACCAGCCCCTAAACTTTTTAGGGCTTTATAGGTAAATGCCAGCATTTTTAATTGGACTCGAGCTTCAACTGGCAGCCAGTGTAGGTATTCATCCATGCCGCTCCCTGTTAAAAACCTGGAAGCTCTATTCTGGACCAGTTGAACTATCTAGTCTGTCTACAAGGATTGCACCACATACAGTGTGGTACAATACTCCAATGGGGAAGTTACCAGGGCATTGGTCACTGCTGCCAGGCACTGCCCATCCAATTAGGGGAGAAGTTGATGGACCAGTAAAAGCTGAAAGGAAGCACTCCTTGACAGAACTGCCACCTGGGATACTCCTGGTATTATACGTAATCATCAGCATCTTTAATTGGGCCAGTATTTCAACTGGAAGCCAGGGTAGGTATTCAGACCTGCCAGCCCCTTTTAACAACCTGGAAGCTCTATTATACACCAGTGAAAGTATCTGGACTCTCTTCCTGGGCACCCCAAGCTAGAGCATGTTACAGTGGTCCAATTGGGAAGTTAGCAGGGCATGGGTCACCACAGCCAGGCACTGCTCATCCAGATAGGGGAGCACTTGAAGGATCAGCCAAAGCTGAAGAAAAGTGTTCTTTGCCTCTACCACTGAGATTCAAGGGGCAGCTTCAGGTCGAGGAGCACTCCCAAATGGCACAGCCTGTCCTTTAGGGGGCATGCAACCACATCCAGAATTGGGTTAAAAGCACCTACCTGGGAGGCTAAACCAACTACCAGCAAGACCTATATCTTTTCTGGATTAAGGTTCACTGTATTAGCCTTTATACAGCCCATCACCCACCCCCTGACATCTTCTCCCTCAGGCCCAGGAGCGGTAAGTGGAGTGCTGAAGGGAGCAGGTGGGCACAGTCCTACCACCTCAAGGTCTGTGGCAGTGGCATCCTGGGGCTTTCGTGTGGCATGCGGACTGTAGGCATGCAGATGGGACGCCCTCTGGTAGAAGGCAGAGGGAGAGGCAGCTGCTCTTGCACTGCCCACAGGCAGATGAAGGTCCAAGGCCCAGCAAATGAACCCAGTCTGTGTCCAGATAAAACGGGGCACATGAAATAGGAAACGAAAATGCTTCTGTGGTTACTGAGGCTTCCTCAGAAGCAGAAATTGCCTGACTTCAAACCACATGTGTTTGGCTGTAAAAGCATGTGGCTGAAGCTCTCAGAGTGGAAAGAATGTGGGATGAGCCCTGCAGGAGAAACTTCAGGTCCCCTGAGGACCTTTTCACACTGAGGTCAACTAACTGCCCACAGCAGGTCCATGTGGGGAACATCTGCCAGAGCACGTGAGCCACAGGATTGCTCTCCCTTCACATGGCAATTTTTATTGTGCCTGAGGTAACCTTAGACCATTCATTGATTTTTGTCTCATATTTACATCCGTTTTTTCATGCCAAGAAACTCACGGCAATTATATCATTTTTGTCCTCTCAGTGACATCCTCCCAACAACACTGTGAGGTAAGTTTGGCTGAGAGTCAGTGACTGGCCCAAAGTCATCCAGGGAACTCCAGGGCTAAATGAGGCCTGGAACCAAGACTGCCACAGCCCCATACCCACCCTCTTACATCTATTGAGAGATGTTGCACTGGATTGTCCTTGAAACCATCCTTTTAATGCAGCTCATTCTCTGATGCCGGGATGATCCGCAAGCATTGTTTAGACCCCTCTTTGTTTCTGTCTGTATTGGGGGTCATATGAATACCTGGTATTTCTCTCAACTGGCCATCTCAGGAAGACAAGCCCATTGCTGGCTGGAATTTCTCATGCAAGATTCTCCCAACATTCCTCCCTGGTCTCCCCTAAGGTGGTCACAAGCAGCACCATCAGGTGAGCAGGCCCCCTGCCCAGTCATCCAGAATGAAAGAGAAACACCCACTGCAAGGTTTCATGTGTTCTCAGAGAGGGCCCTTCTCTCTGTGGCTCCCTCACACCTCTATCCAGGTGAAGGCATTTACCTCTGGGACCTTGAAGATGTCAATTAAGGATGCAATATCAGGTCTGGAATCAAAATCCTGTATGATGGAGATAGGTTGACGCTCCTTGCCACATTTATAATTGGGACTCAGTCTCCCCCGATTAGAAAGCAGGTGAAGGTTTTTAATTTGCATTATTCTGACCATGTGCATGTGCTGATAGATGCGAAAGCCGAGTGTTGTGTTGGTGAGGAGAAATGGGTCCTTGTTCAGCTCAGTGATGGCAAACACGAAAGCCAGGATGTGCTGGTAGTTCCTGATCATTGACCTGTCAGGGCAAGAGCAATATAAGGAAACGGGGAGAAGCACAGAAAAGGTGATATTTTTTCTTCATGAAAAATGTGCCAGGATTCCTTCACCCAGGGTGACTTCTCAAGGATATTCCTGGCTTTGCACCCTTTACTGAGCATGTCTCCTTCAATAATTTATCCAAGGGAAATCAAGGAGGAAGATGACTGCAAAGAAAATTCTTTCCACCCTGGAAAGTAACAGGTTTCTTTCTCACTCACCAGAGAAATTATGGGGCACCCCACAAGGAAGACGGGAATGCAGGAGCCTCCCTTTTCTCCCCCTTCCCCACATACCAAGGTGGACTCCTGGAATGGAATCTCTCTGTTGGGATCAGGCTGGCAAGTCCTCTTCTCTTCTCTTCTCCAGGAATTCACCTCAGCCTTTTCCAAGCTAACTTAATTCCAGAATCCACCACTGCACCTCCAAGCTCTCTGCGCCTTTTGTGGAATGATCTAGACCTCATCAAGGGAAGGAGCATGGGGCAGTCTGGGGCCCTTTATCCCTTGCAGGGGCTTGGGTCAATGCCCCTCCCTCAAATGCCCAAACTGCAGCTCCCTCTCAGTACAGGCACACTGAATTTAAGTCCACCAACACCTGAGATGATTTGAGACAGTTCTTTCCAAACTTATTGGGGGAGAAGAAGGAAGCTAAAAATACGGGTAGCCAAACAGGTTCCCTGGATTTCCAAAAAGCCAACTATAACCAAGCAAGCCAATAATGGCAAGCCGCTCTTAAGGGAGATGGAGCCCAAAATGCGTGGGATAGTTTAGAAACAAAAATAACGAAATGCTTCCAGAAAAAGTTCAAAGTGTTCCAACAAGAAGGAGGTGTAGAAGGCGAGAGAGGAAGCACATGTGGCTTCACAAAATGCTCAGAGACTATCTGAAAACTGAGAAGAATATGAACAGGAGGCAGGAGAATGGCCTGGCTGCCCAGAAAAAAGCAGGCAGGTGGCAGGGAATTGAAGGGGAGGCATCAGGAAGCCTGAGCTGGGAATGAAGTGAGGCGAGTGAGGGATGCGGAAGCCACAACAAAGCCTTTCTTGGCTCTCTCCAAAGACAGGGGAAAGCAGTGAACTTCAAGTACTCAATATGGGTGGTAAATTTACAGTATAGGAGAAGAAATGAAAAAAGGCAAAAGGTAAAGCTGCCAATCCCTATTTGGCTCTGTCTCCTCCCAGAAGAAGACCTGCGACCCTCCTGATGAAATTCTACAGTGATGGCTGGATGGCAGCCCAAATTTAACAGGCAAATAATCAAGGGTCATCTCTATGGGTGAATAAGTTCACATCTCCAGGGCCCAAAGCACTCCATCCCTGCATCATAAAGGAGATGATGGAAATTCTCAACAAACTGCTCTCTATTATTTCAAGAAATAAGGGAAAACAGGAGAGTTTCTAGATGACCAGAGAAGGGCTAAGAGGGTCCTGCTCCCTGACCATTAATGATCTCAGCCTCAATAAGCAGAGCCCCTCTTTGTACAGCTTTGGCACCCACCCAGAGTCTCCTTCGCACAAAAGTCTCCCATCTGCTGCCTGGAATCAACAAATGCATGCAGCTGTGAGGAACTCCCGATTTGCCCAGAATGTGACTGGGAATGCTGAAAGTTGTGGCTCAAATGACAACTTGGGGTTCAAGGAAGGGAAGGAGCAGCCCTCCAGCTTACCTGCTTCACATGGAGAAGCTGTTTCCATGTGGAGCCTATGCATTACCTGAAAATCCTGGCCATCAATCCAATGAAGTCTCCGCCTGGAAGACTTTTCTGTGCAAGAAAGTCAGACTGAGCCAAGGGGTCCTCAACTCAGAAACTCAGTCAAGCTTACACTAGAGTTTCCTTCTTTTGAGGTGCATAATTAGCAGTGGGTGGGAGTGCATTTTGGTGGAATTTTGGCAGAGCTGCTTCTGAAAAGGCTTGCTGAGTCCCTTCTGGTGCTAAAATGATCAGCCAGCAGATTCAGCAGATCTGGAAGTGGGAAGGTCTCAGAGAAAGGCTCACCTCCCCTTCCCCATCTCGAATGGAGTCTGCCTGGGGCAGTGATGGAAGGACAGTCTTTCCTCCTACAGGGACTGTCAGAATGAGAAGAAACTGCTGTTTCCCTCTGACTCTGCAGAGGCTCAGCACACCATGGACAGGACCAGTGAGGAAGCCCCACGCCTGTCTCTCCCTCTCTGTCCAGAGCCCTCCTGCAATGCCTCTGCAAACTCATACGCAACAATTCCTCTCGAGCAGCATCCCATTAACACCTCCCCAGAATGAGCCTCCAATGAGAAAGAAAACATGCACACAGGTATCCCAGGTCCCATGGAGGAAAACCTACAATGGATCACATATAACAGTTATTTGTGGTGATGCACTAAATCTTTCTTGAGCTGCATATGAACATTTTCCAAGCAGTAAATTCCCACCAACAATCAGGTCTCCTGGTCTGTAATAGTTTGCTGGATCTGTAAATGGCTGGGTCACTAAACAACTTGCCCTCGTCATTCCCTTGGTGGCCTGAGGCAGGAGCCAAAGCAGCAGCGAGAACAGAACCATCACCACTGGAAGAAGAACACTGTCCCTGCTCTGGTAGCAAGATGCAGGGGAGGAGCGGTCCTTGCAGCCTCACCGGGAGGAGCAGATCTCTGGAAGAGACGTGCAGGAGGCCAGATGTTAGACGCAGCTGTAACCCCATACCAGAGAGCTGGGGCCACATTTGTATTCTGCATGCTTTCTTGGAGCTTCTTTGTTATTGACTTCTGGATGTAAACCCATGGGGAATTCACCAAGAAATTTTCATAATGCCAGGGAAGAGAAATCAGCAGGACCCAGGAGACCTGGAGGCAGAAAAGGAAGTTGGCATCACTCTTATCTTCTGTGTGGACCTTTGGGAATTGACTGCCCCTTTCTGACCCTGGAAATGTGGAAATTGAAGCCCCTCAGCCAGGAAGGAGGCCAAGCCTGAGCCAAAGGTGTTAGCAGCATTGCTGGCCCCAACAGGGAGGGGCAGTTTCAGCTTCCAGCAGTGCAGGGACAATGTTGGATGGAAAGGCTTCCTTGTCAGAAAGAGAATCAACCTGCCAGAGCCTCAGGATTGCCCACCTGAAAGACCTCTGTCCAAGAGTGACATTAGTGTCAAATGTCCAGCTCTGAGCTGGTCTGAGCCTGGGCAGCTGCCTGTGGAGATACAGTCCCCGCCATTTTTGGGCAAAACGGTCAATTTGATGAAGCCCAGCCCACATGGCCTCTCTGGGGATGCCCTCGTCTCCATCCTCTCCTCAGTTGGTTTTCCACATATGCAAACAGAGGAAGAGGCCTCCTGCAAGTGCGTTGAAAGAGCAATGGCAGTTGGAGGGCAACGTCATTGGAGCTTTCGTTTGTTCCTGTACGCCAACTTCCCCTGGTGGAGGAGCCAGGTTGAGAGTGAGTCAGGGAAGCTTCCCCATGGGAGACCTGGGTGTGCAGGCTGACATTTTCTCTGGTCAGTTAGTGGGAGGTGATGAGAGGTTTCCATCTTGTTCCACTGGTTGTGCTCAGGACGGCTTCTCTGGACAGGCTGAAGGCCAGCAGGTTCAAGTCAAAGGCTTTCTGCAGATGGAGTTTTGGCTGATTCCTTTTTTATCCCATCCTCTCCATTATTCCTGTTCTTGTGTGCAGTCAAGCCATCTCAGACTTCTGGCCATGCCATGAGTGCTTCCCCTCGAAAAGCTCCAGTCCTGCTCCACCCTGATCTGTCCTTGTAAGTGCAAGACAGCACCTTCCTTGATGGAGGCCGTCCATCCCCTCTTTGGTCTTCCTCCCATTCTTTTGCGTTTGCCTCTCCTGGGCAAGGGGCTCAGCCAAGTGGTTGCTGGCCACATCTTGGAACTCTCGAATGAAGTCGAGTATCTGGACCCATTTTACTCATTCTTTAGGTTTGGTTCCCACAGGGAAACTTCCTGAGTCACCCTGTGAAATGAGCTTTGCCTGGAGAAGGACAGAGGAACCCTGTAGTTGCCTTGGAGCCCTGAGTGCCTTTGGATCCCACCACCCATATTATCCTTTTGGATAGGCTTTGCCAGCTGGGCCTGGAGGGGCTGCCCTGTGGTGCTTTCCTTCCTACCTGTTGGTCACTCCCCCATCCCAGAAGGAGACCCAATGCCATCCTCTACCAGCTCCACTGGCTCCCAGTTGAAGTCTGGGCCCAATTCCAGGTGCTGATTTAAACCCATAAAGCCCTGAACGGCTTGGGACCTGGATACCTGAAGGAGCACCTCTTCCCTTAGATGCCCTTGTGCCCCTTAAGGTCTGCAGGTGAGGCTTTGCTCCGGGAGCCCTCTTTAAAGGAGATAAAAAGAACGACTACCCAGAGCAGGGCCTTCTCTGCGGAGGCGCCCAGATTGTGGAATATGCTCCATGGAGAGGGGCGCCTGGTGCCGAGGTAATATTCTTTTCAGAATCAGGTTAAAACCTTGTCATTCAATGCTTTAAATAAAATAATATGTTTTATCAGTAACAGCCGCTTTTTTGTTTTTGCTTTTATATAATTCTATGGAATTCGTTATTCTTTTATTTCTTTTAATTGTACCTTTGTGAGCTGTCCCAAAATGCCCAGGCATGTGGTGATGGCATATAACAGTTTTAAATAAATAAATACGTGCTTACATACATAATAAATAATGGGGATTATCGCCCCGGCTCCTGGTGCTGGTGCCACGGAGCAAATGGAGGCCCTCTTCATCCCCCAGGCTCCTTCACATGGCCGTGGAACCAGTGGGGAAGGACCACCTTCCGTTCTCAGGTCAGGGAGAGGACTCACCTTCAGAGGGAAGACAAGCCTGGCGCTCAGACCAAGGCAACACCCAGTCCAGCATCCTCCTCACACCGTGACCAGCCTGCTGCCCCAGAAAACCCTCTTTTTGCCAAGGTGAGTACTTTCATTATTTTTTTAACTTTCAGCACTGCACAACAAAAAGAAATAATGTAAACACACATATTTGCACCTTTCAGTGCACACAGACGGAGTGCATGCATAGCTGCAGAGGTATCTTTGTTAAGCTCCAGCCACAGGTCAGGTTTTTATCAGCGGGGGTATGTTATCACCCTCCAGGTCAACTTGAGACCCTGGACAATGTCCTGACAGATCAGATTCTTAGGATCTCTTGCGGGAGAGACAGAATAATGGAGGGAGTTTTCAATCTCCTGGATATTAGTTGGGAGACTCACTCAGCCGTGACAGTAAGGCAGGAAGGCGAAGTAGAGGGCCACCGTTGGTGTGAAAAGAGGTTCCAAAGGAATTAGACACAAGAAGAACCTCCGTAGGAAATGGGTACTGGGGCAAATAGACAAAAGGGTATACCGGGAGGAGGAGGCCTGTTGCCGAAGGATTCTTCACAAGGCTAAGGTTGATTATGAGCTGAGACTTTCCAAGAATATCAAGAGCAACAAAAAGGGCTTCTTTCAGCAAGGAAATGGGAAGAAGAAGGGAAGACAAGTGGTCTGACCACTAAACAGGGGGAAGGAGATCCAGTGACTGATATGAGGGAACAGGCACAGAGGCTAAATGACTATTTTGCCTCTCTGTTCTCCCAAAGCAGGATGGGGGAGATCCACTTAGGAGATTAGATGTGGCCGGGGACTTAGGGACACAGATAAGAGTCCCTCCCCCCTCCCCAGAAGTCAAGGAGCTCCTCAGGCCACTGGAGGTTTTAAAGGTGCCGGGCCCTGACATGCTGCAACGGAGAGTACTTTGGAAGTTGGTAAGTGTTCTCTCATGCTCTCTGCCCTCCATTTTTGGGGCCTCATGGAGAACGGGTGAATTTCCAGAGGCCTGGAGGGTGGCGTCAGTGGTCCCAGTCTTCAAAGAGGGGACTAGAAGGGACATGGGGAATAACCAGTTAGCCTTACATCCATTGTAGGAAAAACAATGGAAAGGCTCATAATAGAGAGAGATCTCGTGATGCTCGATAGGGAAGGGATGCTGGCGGCCACACAACATGGCTTCCGCAAAAACAGGTCATGCCAGACAAACCTTGCAAAATTCAAGGTGGCTAGATGGAGGGGACACAGTGGATGTGGTTTACTTGGATTTCAGCAAGGCCTTTGACAATGTGCCCCATGATATCCTGGTTGAGAAACTGAGGAAACATAGAAACAGAGAGAGTCAGAAGGATACTCCCGGGCCATCTAGTCTAACCCCCAGCTCCAGCCAGGTCCACTCATGACATGCCCACCATGGGCAAGTCCAGCCTATCCTTGAGCACCCTCACTGATGGGGCAAAAACCACCTCCCGTGGTGGCCCATTCCAAACCCTCGGGGTCCTAACTGTCAGGAAGTGATTCCTGGCATCTAAATGGAACCTTGATTCCCTGAGCTTTGCTCTGTTGGTGCGCGTCCAGCCTTCTTCTGCAGGGGAGAACAGGTATCTGTGAACATAGAAGGGTATCACCTTTTTAGAAAGGACAGGAAGGGAAAGAGAGGTGGGGGTGTGGCTTTATATGTCAGGGAAGGGATAGGATGCAGTGAGATAGAGTGCAGCACAGATGGGGATTCGGTAGAGGCAGTCTGGGTGAAACTTAGGGGTTTTGACAGAGAAAGAGACCTGACAGTGGGGGTAAGTTATCGCCCTCCAGGTCAACTTGAGACCCTGGATGATGTCCTGACAGGCCAGATTCTAAGGATATCTCGGGGGAGAGACACAGTAATTATGGGAGATTTCAATCTCCCGGATATTACTTGGGAGACTCACTCGGCGGTGACAGCCAGGTCACGTCGCTTCCTAGAAGCTCTAGAGGGTGGGTTTTTCACACAGAGGGTCCGAGAGGCGACGAGGGGGGGAAACATCCTGGACTTGGTCTTGACCAATAGGGAGGAGCTGATAGATGAAGTACAGATTAGGGGAGCTCTGGATGCGAGTGATCACTCCATCCTTTGCTTTGAGATCAGAGGACTGGGGCCGTGCAGCAGGGCGAGCACTAGAAGCTGGGACTTCAAGAGGGCCAACTTTGGCCAACTGAAGGCCAGGCTGGGGAAAGTCTCCTGGGATAGGTTACTGGAAGGTAAGCGAGTTGAGGAGGGGTGGATGGCACTCAAAAGGGAGATTTTGCAGGCGCAAGCCCTGACAATACCTCTAGTCAGTAAGGTGGGGAGGCGGAGGAGAGTGCCGCCATGGATGCGAAAGGAGGTGGTTAGGGGGATTAGACGAAAGAGGAACCTCCATAGGAAATGGGTACTGGGGGAAATAGACAAAAGGGTATACCGGGAGGAGGAGGCCCGTTGCAGAAGGATTCTTCGCAAGGCTAAGGCTGATTATGAGCTGAGACTTGCCAAGAATATCAAGAGCAACAAAAAGGGCTTCTTCCAGCATGTAAATGGGAAAAGGAAGGGGAGACAAGTGGTGGGACCACTAAATAAGGAGGAAGGAGATCCAGTGACTGACATGAGGGAACAGGCACAGATGCTAAATGACTATTTTGCCTCTGTGTTCTCCCCAAAGCAGGACGGGGGATATCCGTATAGGAGATTGGATGAGGCTGGGGACTTAGGGGCAGAGATTAGAGTCACCCCCCTTGAAGTCGAGGGGCTCCTCAGGGCATTGGACATTACAAAGGCGCCAGGCCCTGACGGGTTACACCCAAGAGTACTTAGAGAGTTGGCAGGGGTTCTCTCACGCCCGCTGGCCTCCATTTTTGAGGCCTCGTGGAGAACGGGTGAAGTTCCAGAGGACTGGAGGGTGGCATCGGTGGTCCCAATTTTCAAAAAGGGTAGTAGGAAGGACATGGGGAATTATAGACCGGTTAGCCTTACGTCCATTGTAGGAAAAACAATGGAAAGGCTCATAATAGAGAGAGATCTAGTGATGCTAGATAGGGAAGGGAGGCTGACAGCCACACAACACGGCTTCCGCAGAAACAGGTCCTGCCAGACAAACCTTGTGGAATTCTATGACAAGGTTTCAAGATGGCTAGATGGAGGGGATGCAGTGGATGTGGTATACCTGGATTTCAGCAAGGCCTTTGACAAAGTGCCCCATGATATCCTGGTGGAGAAACTGAGGAGTTTTGGGATACACCAAAGCACTGTCCGGTGGATTAGGGCATGGCTGACTGACCGAAAGCAGAAGGTAACCATTAGCGGGGAATCGTCGGGATGGCAGCCAGTGACAAGCGGGGTCCCCCAGGGCTCTGTCCTGGGGCCGATCCTGTTTAATCTTTTCATTAACGACATGGAAGAAGGGGTGAACAGTCTGCTGATCAAATTCGCAGACGACACTAAAACTGGAGCAGTGGCCACAACTGAGAAGCAGGTACTCCAGATCCAAAAGGATCTGGACAGACTATGGAAGTGGGCAGGAGACAACAGGATGGCGTTCAATGTGGAGAAGTGCAAGGTCTTGCACTTGGGGCATAGGAATAGCTGTCATAAGTACAGGTTAGGGGACAAGTGGCTGGAGAGCAGCACTTGTGAAAGGGACCTCGGGGTACTGGTTGACCGCAGGCTAAACATGAGTCAGCAGTGTGATGCGGTGGTCAAGAGGGCGAATGCCACCCTTGGTTGCATAGCCAGAAGTGTGGCTTCTAGATCAAGAGAGGTATTACTACCACTCTACATGACTCTGGTGCGCCCGCAACTGGAGTATTGTGTTCAGTTTTGGGCCCCTCATTACAGAAAGGATATAGCCAGGTTGGAGTCAGTGCAGCGTAGGGCCACAAGGATGGTGGCTGGTTTGCAGGGGATGGGGTATGAGGCGAGACTGAGGGAACTGGGTCTCTTCAGCCTGGAGAAGAGGAGACTCAGAGGGGATATGTTGGCAACATACAGGTATGTGAGGGGGTGTCACATGGAGATGGGGAGAGGCCTGTTCTCCCCTGCAGAGGAAGGCAGGACGCGCTCCAATGGAGCAAAGCTCAGGGAGCCAAGGTTCAATTTGGATGCCAGGAAGCACTTCCTGACAGTTAGGACCCCGAGGGCGTGGAATGGGCTTCCACGGGAGGTCGTTGAGGCCCCATCGGTGAGGGTGTTCAAAGATAGGCTGGACATGCACATGGTGGGCATGTCATGAGCGGAGCCGGCTGGTGCCGGAGGTCAGACTAGATGGCCCAGGAGGCCCCTTCTGACTCGCTCTGTTTCTATGTTTCTATGTTTCTATCTACCCATCTCCATGTGACATCCCCTCACATACCTGTATGTCGCCACCAGATCCCCTTTGAGTCTCCTCTTCTCCAGGTTGAACAGGCGATATGGCATCCCCTGCAAATCGGCCACCAGCCTTGTGGCCCTACACTGCACTGACTCTAACCTGGCCATATCCTTTCTGTAATGAGAGGCCCAAAACTGAGCACAATACTCCAGTTGCAGGCACACCAGGGTCGTATAGAGTGGTAGTAATACCTCTCTTGATCTTGAACCCACACTTTTGTCTATGCAACTAAGGGTGGCGTTCGCCCTCTTGACCACTGCATTACATGGCTGATTCAAGTTTAGCCTACAGACAACCAGTATCCCCAGGTCCCCTTCAAAAGTGCTGCTCTCTAGCCACTTGTCTGCTAACCTGTCCTTATGACACTTATTCCTATGTCCCAAGTGCAAGACCTTGCACTTATCCACATACGATGCCATCCTGTTGTCTCCTTCCCACTTCCATAGTCTGTCCAAATCCTTTTGGATCTGGAGTACCTGCTCCTCTGTTTTGGCCACTTCTCCAGTTTTAGTGTCATCTGCAAATTTGATCAGCAGACTGTTCACCCCTTCTTCCATGTCATTTATGAAAAGATTAAACAGGATCGGCCCCAGGACAGAGCCCTACTTGTCACTGGCTGCCACTGATGATTCCCACTAATGTTTACCCTCTGCTTTCAGTCAACCAACCATGCCCCAATCCATCGGACAGTGCTTTGGTGTATCCCAAAACTCCTCAGTTTCTCACGCTGGATATCATGGGGCAGGATATCAATGGAAGCCGGTGCAGATGGTACAGGATGGATGTTATAGGTGTATATCTGCAAGTCCCTGTTATGAACCAACCGAAGTATCCCCACTTTCTTCAAGGGCAGCCCCACACAGAGTGCATTACAGTACTCCAGTTGTGAGGTGACCATGGCATGGGTCACCAATGTCAGGCGCTGCTCATCCAAGGATGCACTACCAACACATGGAAGCACTGATAAGGAAGTTGGCTTCTTGCTAACCAAAGGGGGAAAGTTCTCTCAGAATCAGGTATTGGATAAGGAATCCCCCCCCACACACACACACATACATGCATACACGCATGGGCCAACCCAAGAGTTCCACCCATTCCCCTCCACTACTCAGTTCTATTCAGTACGTGGGTTTTTAATACTGCCCAGATTCCACATGAGCAAGAGAAGAAATGGTCTGGTCTCTGGACAGAGAGGAAAGCTTCCTTTTTCTTGCCTGGTCATCAACACAAACAGGATGCAAGCTCTCAAAACTGCTTTTAGAAGAATTCCCTTCCTTATTAAAGAAAGATGCCTTGGAGCTTTTCCAGTCCTTTTCCTGATGTCCAGGAAATCTCCTACTCCTTGTACTTTCCTTTCAGGAAAGTCTCTGCAGAGTAGCATCTGGAAACTTGTTCCCCCTTCCATCATTCTCTCAGGCACATGGTCTTGTTGCACCTTGGCAATCCTTCAGCTCCAGTCCAACAAAGCACCAGAGTGGATTGGGACCCTGATATTGCGTAGCAGATATTAAATGAAACAAGGAGGGGTTACAGAATTTAACAGGCTCCAATGTTTGCTTTTTACACTCAGAGGTGGGAATTTCCTGACAGAGAAAGGGGAGCTGGCAGAAGGGCAACTAGAGCCTCCTACGAGAAAATAGACACAAATATCATTGATTGCATGTTGTGGGGCTTCTCTCCTTTTGCCAGAGGAGGAGCCCCTTTTTCACAGTCGCATTTTATAGTGATGTTACTGTATTGTGTTATATTGTTTTAATAATTAATGCTTTTTATAGTAGTTTCATATTTATTGCATTTTTATATGTTTTGTAAGGCAACCTGAGTGCTTGAAGCAATAGGAAGTGGTATAAATGCATGTAATAAACAAATAAATACATACATGAAACCTGGATAGGAACACCCTACATGGAGGGGGTGGGGTGGGAGGGAACAGGAAAACTTTATATCTTCTGAGGGGCAAAACTCGTGTCTTTTCTTAGGGCCATTCCAGCAGCAGCAATCAGTACTCAGTGCCTAGGGCTGAATCCACTTGCCCTCAAGACCCTCACTTCTTGCTGCATCACGAGGAGAAGAAAAGGAGAAGGCTGGCACTGTGCGATTCTATCCACATCCTGCACCTTCTGTCCTGCACTCCCAAATCAGGCAGGGAAACAACAGGTCTCACTTCCATTATGGGAAGGAAGAATCCCTGAGAGAGGAGCAGAGGGTGCTCCCCTCCTCTCAACCTCAGCCCTTTTTCCCTGCCACTGCCACTCTCACTCTGCTGACTGGCGGGGTGTCCCCCATGGCAGCCCTCCTGGTCCCCCAGGACACACCCAGTTGCCTACATAAGCCACTTGGTCAGGCCATCCCTGGTGCCCTTGGCACTCTAGCCTGGATAAGGTTGGGATGTGAGTCACACCTGTAAGCCTTGGCTGTTGGATCTGAACAACTCACTTGCTGCAGGAATTGCTGAGTGCTAGAAACTCCCCTTTGGGCAGAGACCTCGAGTTTGGTCCTCACCTCACAGAGATCTTTGCTCCTTCGGGACTGTGACCACCCTAATGGAGGCCAGGAATGGCTCTTGAGAGAGCTGGGTGATAAATCTTATATGCCCTCCCGCCCCCTACGATCTGCGGCTGATGCTCTCCTCCGGGAACCCTCTGTGAAAGAAGTGTGGAGGGTGAGTACCCGATGGAGGGCTTTCTCTGCGGTGGCGCCCCACCTATAGAATGCGCTCCCCAAAGAGGCTCGCCTGGCGCCATCGTTATTTGCTTTTCGGTGCCAGGCAAAGACCTTTTTATTCAGGAAATATTTTAATTGTTAACTTTATAGTTTTGGTTTGATTGTATTTTAGATATGTTGTTGTTTTTAGTTTTGACTGAGAGATGGGCTAGTTTTTAATAATGTTTTAAAATTTAAGCTGCTTTCTATTATTATTTGGTTGTCTGTTTGAAATTGTGAGCCGCCCAGAGGCTTATTGCAGGGGGCGGAATATAAATCTGTAAATAAATAAATAAATCCCAGCTAGAAATGAGCCGGTTTGACTGAGATTGCTGACTGAGAGATACATCAGGCATTCTTTGAACATCCTGCAGAGCCAGAAACAAATGCGGTGCTGGAGAACACTGGTTGTTCTTCCTAGCATCAAGGAATGTGGTGCCCACGTGAAAACACTTCCATGACCCACTCTAGCCATGCTGCTACACATCCAAGAGCACCTGGCCTAGTTTTCTAACATTAGGAGACAAGCACTATCCAGTTCATGGGAGGCTCCTGGCATGGGTCCAGGCATGGTGACTCCCAGATATGTTTTCTGGGGTCTGCCAGCCCCCGTAGGTATTGGGCAGTATAGCGATGACATTAATTCAATGAATTAGCTAATGGCCATTTGGCCAGTCCTCGTGGGATCCTCATCTCCAAAAACACAGCTGTCCAGACATTGGCCTCTTCTTTGAGCAGCTGGGGAAGTGACTGGGCATCGTGATAGGTCCCATCCGTCTTGGCCAGTGGAACATCCTAACTTGGCCATCAGGATTGACTGACTTCTGAATTTACAGGCCTTTCTTCCAGACATGCCACTGTGCTTTGCAGCCTGGAAGCAGCCCTTTCTTTCTGAACCAACATCATCTTGGGGATAGTTGGCCTGAGCATGATCTCCACCATGGATGGCAGGGGTGGAAAGATGCTGGTCAAGGAGCAGAAAATGGCAACTGGATGCGAGTCCCCAAAGGCTGCTGCAAAGAAAGGAGTGGTGCACATCTGCTTTCCACTCTGCAGTCCTCAGGTGTGATTATCTCTGTGCCCTGGATTATGGAGCTGGCAGACATTCTGGATCAATTCCACAGGGATTTCAATACAGGAGGCCAATAACAGAATTTCCAGAGAAAGCGCAGCTGCTACAAATACCTTCCTGGCCCCTCCACGTGAGCCTGGGCTTGTGTCCAGTCACGTGAGTCTGTGCATCCCTCATTAAGATCCAGTCCCCCTGCTGGGCTGGGGCTGCACAGCGACTGCTTGCTGGTGTCTCTCTGACTCGGGAGGCCAGTGATGCTGATGATCTTGCTGGCCTTGCTGCTTTGCCTCCTGCCTCTAGCTGCCCAGAGGATGCTGAGGAACAGCTGTGCTGTGAACCGGCTGTTCACACAGCCAAGACTATTACAGGCTGGGAGACCTGCTTGTTAGTGGGAATTTACTGCTTGGCAGATATTTCTATATAGCGGGATATGACTTCCATCAATTTCCTAGAGCAGAGCTCAGGACTTATGTAAAGTAGGTTTCCCTCAAAGGGATCTGGCATGCATGTCTGAATGTTTGCTTTCAGACCAGGGAGCTCAGAAATGCTGCTCATGTGGGAAAGGTGGGGCCTGAAAGGCTCAGGCCCTTGTAAGGAGGGCCCTCAACTACTCGGGGTTCCTCTGCCAGCCTTGCTGACTCCTGGCTGTGTCAACCAAACACCAAGACGCATTGTTCCCACCTCAAAGTACAGAGCTCAAAAGAAGAAAATATGCAGATGGTTGACTGGGTTCTCTGGCAGCAGTGATTCTGGCTCAGTTTGATTTTCTTGACCACAACAGCCCTCTGTGTCCACAACTCTTGTGGCAAGGGGCGGCCTATAAATTTCCAAATAAATAAAATAAATCCAAATAAATAAAATAAATAAATAAACTCACTGGCTTCATGGCCAAGTATTTCAGGTAATGGCTGAGTCTTTCAGGTAATGTGCAGGGTCCAGGAGGGAGAGCTCAAGCAGCTTGGAGATCTACAGCAGGTGAGCTGGAGACCTGCTCCCTCCATCCTTGAACCCCCAGGCATTTCCAGCTTGGCAGCACCCACAACTGGATGCTTTGGGTGATTCCAGGCTGCAGAGGAGTGGTTTTTGCCTGCAATATTTTAATTGTTAATTTATTAATTTGATACTGTTATTTATTGTTATTTGGTATTTATATTTATATATTTTTACTTTTTAGATTAGGAGATGGGCCAGTTTTAAATTGTGTATTTTTTTTAAATTGCATTTGCAATTTGTATTTTCATATGTTGTTAGCCGCCCCGAGGCTTGTTTGCAAGGGGGCAGCATACAAATTTGTATAATAAATAAATAAATAAATAAAGGTTGTGCATTTTTCACAGATGCCCAAACATGGGCTTGGAGAAACGGGGCTGCAAGAATATAGAGTCAGCCAGCAGTAGATTCAGTGCATGGAGTGACCCTCCTGCCAAACACCTCAAAAGTACCAACTACTTTCAAGAACCACAGAGTAGATTCCTCTCCCAAGAGGTCCTCAGAAGGGGAAGCAAAGAAAGGCCACCTGCCACGGAACAAAGAGCAATTTCCTTGCATAATATACTCAAGAGAACAACATGAGGCTACACTTCTCTCACTACTTGGATCTGAAGAAAATTAAAGGAGGCAGCAGAGAGCTCTCCTCTTTGCAGAAAGAACCTAAGTCCATCTAGTTCATCCTCTCCTGCTCCCAGAGGAAGTTTCTGGCCTTCCCTGGATATTAGAGGGTGGAAAGTCCATTCTCGGTCCTCTGGCAACAGGAAGGCTTGGTGCTCGTCCTCCTGGCCTTGCATCAAGACCATTACCTGGGAAGGGTTGGACTGCAAATCATGGCAAGGGAGAGTGGCTAGCAGGGCTTCTCCAGGAGTGTCGTAGAATCTCCCTCCCTCCCTCTGAGCTCCTAAGACATTGCAAGGTCAAAGCCTGGGAGAATCTACATTTGAAGGAATTCCTCAACCACCCTTGTAAAAGTAAAAACTTCTGGTCCACGTGGACTGGAATGTCTGGCATAGCAGCTTCAATCAGAAGATGCTCTTCGTCACCTCATTCCTTCGGCTCACTCAAATTCACCCTGCCTGCACCGAGAGGGAGCTGCTATCCAGGGTTTTGAGGGAGGGCCATCCCAAGCCCTCTCTGGAGATTCCTGGATTGATCCTGGCACCCCCTTCATCACAAGAAGGGCCCCAGTCTGTTCTATGGTCATCCCTAAATGTGTCCTGGCTCACTGAGCAATCACTGACAGATTTAAAATGGAGCGTTGGATTCCATGATGGGTCCTGGACTTCAGTTTGCATTGGAAAGACTCAGATCAATTTCTGGAATGCAGACTTTGTGGGGGATGGTTCAGGTTCACAAATTAGTGAAAAGTTGGAACAAAAACGGGTGCTGAGGCACAGGTAACATGGGTAGAGTGAGCCTCTGATCAGGGATCCCGGGGGACTTTTTCTTGTCCTCCTGGGGTTCAGGGATGGGAAGGAGTTGATGTCCAGCGCATCTGCTTTGGTTTTATCAGATGCCTGAGGTCCTCCACCTGGAGTCTGCATGTTACCTACATGTCGTGGCCAGTAATCCAAAGAACTCTCAGCTCGGAAGTCAATGTTGAGTCCAGAGGTCTCCAGCTCAGGAAATTGGGCAAGATTGTGCCAGCGTTTCCTTCTTCTGAGCTGCATGCTTCTGGGAGGGAGCAAGTGCATTTTGGTGCTCTTCCAACAGAGCAGCTTGTCACAAAGGCTCGTTCTGTTACTCTTGGAGCTCCACTGATAAGCTGGCCAATCTGGCTGATTCGAAAGTGTGAAGATCTCAGAGCAGAGCTGCACCTTCCCATCCCTGTCTAGGATGGAGTCTGCTTGGGGCAGGGTAGGAGGTGTACTCTTGCATCTTAGAGGGACTGTCAACATGAGAACAAACAGCTGGTTCTCACTCTGCTGCTAGACCAGCACCTTGGGATCAGGCCCATGAAGAAACCCCACCTCAGCATTTCCTCTTGAGTAGCAGCCCTGACTCCCCTTCCTGGAATGAGCACCCTGGTGTGATACCTCTGTGGCCATGTTCTACGCTGCCCTCGGCTACATGGGCTTGCTGGCTGCCGTCTGCTTCACCGTGGCCTTCCTGGCCAGGAAGCTGCCCAGGGCCTTCAACGAGGCCAACTGATCACCTTCAGCATGCTGGTCTTCGGCAGCATCTGGGTGTCCTTCGTGCCCACCTACCTGAGCACCAGGGGCAAGTACATTGTGGCCGTGCAGGTCTTCTCCATCTTGGCCTCCAGCGCTGGGCTGCTGGGCTTCATCTTCCTGCCCATGTGCTACATCATTCCATGCAGGTCTTACCTGAATACCAAGGAGCATCTCATAATGTAAGGCAAAGCCTAAATTCTGCTTGTTTGTTTCATCAAGAGAGCAAAATTCCAACATTCCTGAATAAGCCAGCAATCCATTTTGGGCATATGGACAATATACACATGGTGGGCATGTCATGAGCGGAGCCTGCTGGAGCCGGGGGTCAAACTAGATGGCCTGGGAGAACTTCTGAATTCTCTGTTTCTATGAAAACATATAAGGAAAACATTCTTTGCACTTTTTGGTAATTGGGAAAAATAAAAGCTCTATTTCATACCTAGGGATGAACCATGCAAGAAATCTCCCCTTCTGACCTTCTTATCTAAGGTTTGTGTTTTGTATTTTTTGTTTCTATAAATACTTTTTGTTTTCAGTCTTTGACATTTTATTCTATATTTTGGAGTTTCGGCAGACAAATCACATTTGCCTAGAACGTGAAAGAGTACTGGCAATGCAGCTTGGAAATCCTCCAGCTCCTATTCCAGGGAGGGGTTCTTGGAGGAGGGAGGGTTCCTTGGGGAAGATTCGTCTGGCATTGCGGATCCTTTCACTTCCCAGCCTGCACTGGGCTGGATCCCCAGGATTTGCTAACAAAGAGGCTTTGTTGAAAGACACCAGCAGAGGCCTCCAGCCAGAGCTGTGTGGAGGCCCCCAAGACTGCTTCTGAGAGCAGGAAAGGAAAGATGTGCAGCAGGGAACGTCTTGCTCCACATGGAGAATGGTTGAAAAAGTCTGTTCCCAGACCTGAGAGCTCTGGCTTCACTCGGAGTCAGCAGGGACAATGCCCTCAGGGTGGAGGCTATTCTGTTTGCAGCAGAAGTCCGCCAGACTCCTCCTTTATGAGCAACCATGGTCTTGCTTCCAGCTTGGACTCCTTCTGGGAAAGTAGCTGCACAGCTGTGAATGGCTGCTTGAGCCACTGCTGGTGATTCCTGTGGGAAGCAACTGTCCCTCTGAACTCAGCGCACCTTTTCCATTATCCCTCACATTTTGGAGGCCTGGTGTCCATGGACTTGGGGGTCCCCCTGCCCCCTCACAGCGCTCACTTGAAGTAGTGCAGCAGCCCAAATTTACCCCAGTGGGAGAAAATGAAGCATACAGAGGGAGCAGAAGGGGGAGGAATTTGGGTCTCTGCATTTGTTTTTGTACCGCATTTACTCTCTACCTTTTCTCCTCTAGCAAACACCCAAAGTAGCTTTCAAGGGTGTCCTCCTCTCCTTTTACCCTGTGAGGGAGGTGAGCTCAGAGGGAGAGGTTGGCCAAGCATCTGCCTGGCCCTGTGAGGAAGTGGGGTGGGGGGCTGGAACTTGACCTCCCTGGCCTCCTGTTCATCCCATCGGTCCCCCTGCCTCCCAGAAGACACTCAGTCTCCATCATGCCTTCCCCGCCACAGTTCAACTCTTCAGCTTGGGCAGGAGTTTGTTTCATCCAGTATTTTCCCTGCATGTGATAGGTTGCCACTGAAGTGCAAAACGGAAGGGGAGAATTTCCTGCTTTGATGGAATGAAGATGCTTTCTTTCTCTGCTTGTTGAGCATTATGTAACACAGGCTGGGGGTCTCTGTTCCTCGATGACCTGGGAAGCATCCCAGGTGGAGCTTCCCTGTTTCCCCAGTCCAGGTTCAGCCTCTGGATTCAGCACACCTCACACCCAAGCGGGGAGACCACAGCAGTGTATTAAAGGAATGAACAGGGAGGTGGAAGGCTCATAAGCATCCAGGCTGAAAGGATAAATGAGAGTCAAAAAGGGGAAGGGAAGGGAAGGGGAGCTTGGCAGCAGCCACAGAGCATGCAGCCAGCCAGGAACACATGACACCCAGGGCTGGTCAGACCCTTGGGCAGGAAGCAGGAACACCCAGCCCAGCCTCAGCACTGCATACAGATTTTCAATCACTCAGGGGCTGTTCTACAATACGCAAAACAGAAAGGTGCCTCATACTCTCCATGGACACAGTGATGCCCCTTCGATGCAGTAAGAAAAACGGGGAAACACCAAATGTAAATCCCATGTCTAGAGACACAGGATTTAGCAAGTCATCAAATCATCCCATGGAGCAAACAATGTAAAAACTGGCACCCAAGATAAGCCATTAGATGGTATTAAAGGAAGTGTGTGTGGAGGGGGGGGGCACAGAGGGAATTGAGACCAGCTGAGGACACGGGTCTGGCCCCTCCTGCCCACTCAAGGGACTGCTGTTGGAGGTCCACATGGCCAGGCAGGGAGGACACTGTGTTCGCAAAATCAAGCTTCCCTGCAGGACATGTCATGATTCATGTGCCTTCCTAGTTGCCATATCAACTCTGGTACACATTACCTGCTGAAATGTCCCATCACTAGAGACAAAGAATTCAATCGGTCATCAAATCATCCCAAATGAGCCAACAGCATAAAAACTGGAATACAAGAGAAGCAATGAGATGGTCCCAGAGGCAGTGTGTTTGTGTGTGTGGGGAGGGGGGGAACACAGGAAATAGAGACCATCAATGGACTCGGGTCTGGCACCTTCCTGCCCACTCAAGGGACTGTTGTTGGATGTCCACCTGGCCAGGCAAGCAGGACATTGTGTTGGGAAAATCAAGCCCCCATGCAGGGCCCATCATGATTCCTGTGCCTCCCTTGTTGCCATGCCAACCCTCTACAATCACCCTTAATTTCTGGGCTGTTATGTACACTCCCAGTTTCTCATATTCTCTTTACTCAGAAACACATTATCTGCTGAAATCTCCCTTACTCTTCCGTCATCATCAACTCCGCTCCTGTGTGCATGACTAAAAATCTAGAAAATACTTTGGTGTAGTGAGGGTGTTGTAAAAAACACACTCACGCTTAGAGGTACTTTAGCTGCAATAAATTCTTTAAACGAGAGCTGAGGTTCTAAATTGGTTTATTGCTCATTATCTACAAGATTTACGGTTAAACAACTATTCTAACGGCAAGGCATGTATGCGAAGGAAGGATGTTCCCCTGACAATGACCTTATCTCTCCCCTTCTTCCTGTTTCTTTCTTCTCAGTTCTTCCCGAAGCTGATAAGAGCGCATCATTCGTCGTTGGTTAGCGTCAATCAAGTCAATGCCCCCGAGCTGCCCGGTCCCCTTCCGGTCCGCTGCTCTCCTCCTCCTCTTCCTCCAGCAAAGTATTTTGCCCCCCACCCTTTCTCCTTCACAGTCTGTACGGTTTAAAGGGCTAGCCTCCTGTGAAGCAGCCTGTGAACCCTCACAGGTCTCAGGGGTCAACTGATTTGCTTCTCTTCTGGAAGTGTCTGCTCTTTCATGATCATAGTAATCACGGTTACCTCCTCCTCGCAAGGAGGAGCTACTGTCGTGCTCTCCTGCACGACATTTGGATATGCTCTGGGAGTTTGTAGTTGGTTTGTGCTGGGAGAGTGGCCTGTGGGAGAGAGAGTGTGTGAGGTGGAGGATTGACCTGGGATGCCCCTGGGATGGAGCTTGGTGGGTGTGAGGCTCTGAGTAGCTGGACCAGTGAGGGTGGAGATTTGGAGCATTTGGGAGAGAGAGCAAAAGAAAGCGGGGGAGGCCTGCAACCTCTGAACCTTTGGAAAGAAACAAAAATGAGGACAAAAGGGTGTTGCCTTGCTTGCTAAGAGTAACTGGCGATGCAAGGAAACACCTGCAGGCCTTCCCTAATTTGGTTTGGCCAGCCCGACCAGAGGAATGCCAGAAGGACGCTGTGCAGGAACTCTTGGTGCTGCGGCCAAGGCCAGTTCATAGAGCAATGCAAAAGGGAGATGTTCTGGCAGGAAGGTAGAACATCTCACTCGCCTTGTGAGTGGGATGTGTGCACACATAGCCCCTGAGCATGTGCAAAGAACAAACCATCTTTGGGAGTTAGATCCTCTCTGATTCCAGAAGAGGTGGGCTTGGGCTGGCACTAGACAGGAATCTTGGTGAGCCTGAAACACAGAAAGTTTGTGCAAATGAGGCACAGCAGTTGCTGGACACGGAGGGAGAACCTCGGAGAGTTCAGAGCTTATATTGCCTCCTGGAGAAGGTCCGTATGGAGGGAGGATTGAATCAAAACAAAAGACCCTTTCACCATGCTCAGTGAGGGGTTGGCGGAATTTTTTAAAGGAAGGGAACTCTTCTAAAGCAATGTTGTGTGCACACATCAATGAATGTGCCAACCACCAGAGAGCCTTATTTATTGAAATTGTCATTTTGATAGTCTTTTAAATAGTGTAAGCCATCCTGAGATGTTTTATAATAGGATGGCATACAAATAGTTTTCATAAATAAATAAATAAATAAATAAATAAATAAATGATGAGATGTTTTGATTAGGTTTTTCTAATGAGCTGGTCTCTGCTATTGAGACTGGGCCTCAAGAGAATGATGTAGCATTTGGGGAGAAAAATGCAGCCCAGGAGACCAGCCCCAGAGGCCAGTATGGAAAAGACCTCCACAGCCACGGCATACTTCCCCTTGGTGCTCAGATAGGTGGGCACAAATGAGACCCACACGCTGCAGAAGACCAGCATGCTGAAGGTGATGAACTTGGCTTCATTGAAGCTGTCGGGCAGTTTCCTGGCCAGGAAAGCCACCAGGAAGCTGAGAAGAGCCAGGAAGCCCATGTAAGCCAGGACAGCATAAAACAGGGTGACGGAGCCTTCGTTACATTCCACGATGATCTCTCCAGAGAGAGAATGGAAGTCCATGTTTGGGAAAGGGGGAGAGGTCAGCAACCAGACAACACAGATCATAGTTTGGATGAGGGGACAGACCACCACAACGGAGGTTGTCAGTGGTCTCCTCATAAGTTGACTTGCCATGTTTCCCGGCTTGGTTGCAAGAAAGACCAAGACCACCATGACAGTTTTTGCCAGCACACAAGAAACTGAAACGGAGAAGGAGATTCCAAATGCAGGTTGTCGGAGAACGCATGTGACCTTAGTGGGTTGACCAATGAAGAGGAAGGAGCAGAGGAAGCAGAGCAGGAGAGAGCTGAGGAGGACATATGTAAGGTCTCGGTTGTTGGCTTTGACAATGGGTGTGTTGCGATATCTAATGAACGTTCCCAACACAGCAGATGTGCTGAGACAGAGGAAAAGGAGCAGAGAAACTAGCAGGAGACCAAGTGTCTCTTCAAGGGAAAGGAAATGGATCTTCTTGGGGATGCACCAGTCGTGGTTCTCATTTGGGTGCTGATCTTGAGGGCACGGAGCACATTGAATGGCATCTGAAAAGAGCAATAGCTGAGGAACCATCCAAATCGGGTCATGCAAGTTTATTCTCTGGGGACAACTCCCTTCCACAAAGAAGATGTGGAAACCTCTTTTCCTAGCTAAATATGTACCTTTCAGTAAAGGTTTGGGATAGGGGCCATAGGGATGATATATTAAAACTTTCTATGCCCGCAGGCTTATATAGATTCCGCTCAGTCTTTTGTCATGAGACCACTCCCTTCTAGAAATGAAAACATGGAAGAGCTAAAACCTTCAACTGGACGCGCTCCAATGGAGCAAAGCTCAGGGAGCCAAGGTTCAATTTGGATGCCAGGAAGCACTTCCTGACAGTTAGGACCCCGAGGGCGTGGAATGGGCTTCCACGGAAGGTCGTTGAGGCCCCATCGGTGAGGGTGTTCAAAGACAGGCTGGACATGCACATGGGGGCATGTCATGAGCGGAGCTGGCTGGTGCGGAGGTCAGACTAGATGGCCCGGGAGGCCCTTCTGACTCTCTCTTTTCTATGTTTCTATGTTTCTAACTGCACTTTTGCATGGAAATCAGACCCAAACTAACGGAAGCCCAATAAGCACAGCTTCTCATCTTTCTGTGCATTGATCTCTGAGATCTTTCTCTCCAGAGACTGGAGACCAGGCTGCAGTGAAATCCTGTAATGTTGCAGGAGGGACCCTCCAGCTGCCCCAAGCAGAGTTTGGCCAGGCACCTCTAGGTCTCATGTCAAGCAGGCAAAGTTTGAAACTGGGCATTCAGAGGCATGAGGAATTTCAGGGATGGAAAAGCATCTGCATTAATTCATTCTTTTAATGCTTCTGGTAAAAATGTATTTTTACAAAAAGCATTTCTTCTGGAAATGTGAACACACTGTAACCACAAAAGGCCCAGCGGTCTGAAATATACATGGGATAAATCTTCCACAATGATACAAGCTTCTTTCCTCAAACTTTTCCTGGCTCCGCACCACTCCTATTTCATTTTCTTCTGTGTTAATGAAAGGCTCTCAATGTCTGAGGTACCTGTGGAGTTGGAGAACATCCCTGCCTTGCACCATTCACACCTGTAGCAGCAGACCGGCTTCCCTTCTGGGACTCTCCTCCAGTGCCCTGGAGTGCACCTCTCCACACACCTCGCCTAGGACATTTTCGGAAAAATGAAAGAAAGAAACAAATACTTCAAAATGTTTTAATTGCTAGGCAGATAGGGTCACCAGTCTAGGTGGAATGGACAATATCTGGATGATTCCAACTTCCTCATTAACACATGGAAAGAGGCTTCTATTCCATTATTTCTGGGGCAGAGCCAGGATCTATGCAGGCTTCCTTCCAGTGGATCACACCCTAGGACAATTGTTCCCAATCTTTCCCATTGCTGGCACTACCTCTTCAAGAATAAATGCATGGGACCTCATCTTGAACCTCTATGGGATGCCCAGGACAGAACATGGGATTTCCGGTAGGCAACGTTTATCCATTGCAAGTGGAAAGTGACACCCTTACTCCTCATATTCAGTGGGACTGAAGTCACCATCTTATGGAAAGAGGGGAATTGTGCCATGTTTCTCCCTCGAGGACAAAGATGGTTCATGCCAGCCCTACCTTTGCTGCCCACACGATTGCTGTAGAGTTGATGGAGAAACCTTGGCCTGCTGGAGCACCATGATCAATCCATCCGATCTTCACAGGAAGAAAAGTTCTATTTGGCGAAAAGCTCCATTCAAATATCTCATATTTCGGGTTATTTTCAGTGAAAGAGACTTCTTCTCCAACACTGTTGTTGAACCGGACATTCCTCAGAGGAGCCAGTAGCTGAAATTGCAGAATCATGCAGCAGAGAGATACAGTTAGTGAATGGTTTTCCAGAGAACTCTCTCTCCCATCCAGTTAAGAGACCTTTTTATTACCCCCATCAAATCCTATTGTGAACTTCTTTAGTAGACGTGGTCTATTTTTGGGGCATCATTCAGGTGAACTTCTTACTGGTTTTGATATCTGCCTGGCGCCACTTCCTAAGAGTACCCGGACACTGCGAGCTAGAAAAATTTGCTTGAAG